>CP136061.1:104775515-105975515 GCA_032622095.1 Siphonodentalium dalli | reverse complement strand
CAGCAAAAATATCCTCCTCGATATTCACATGCCCAGCGTTACGCGTGGAAGTGTGTCACTGACGAAAACCCGACATAATCAACTCGAGGGTTGAAGCTCGGAATGAATTCGTACAACGGTTACTAAAAAATGGTTTAAACCACGCACAACGGTTTTCGATACCACGCGCATAAGTTAAGCTTCCAATGGAATGTTCTGCAAAGTAAATCCTGCTGACGACATTTGATGGCTAAATGGTCCATGCTAGTTGAAACCCCATCTATAACATATTGCATGCATTATAGTATGCCATCAACCGACTATTGTTGTTATATAGCACATAGTTTTATTTCCCCAAATGAACAACCAAATACAACTTGTGATATTTTGATGCAGTATTCTGCATCCTTCCTTTAGCATAAACATGTGTAGAATGAAACCCACGAATAGAATCGTATAAATTGTTAAAAGCTCAATGTGATTATACTACCACACTCAGGCTTTAATCTGAAATAATATCATCTCTGTGAATTAAATACTATTATATATGGACAAAAACAAGTGTATGCACACTTTATATAGCTTAGCACTCGTATATCATAGCGCGGATACAGCGCGGAACGGAGGCGCCTGTCTTATTTCTTAAGCTGCTTTCATGTACATGTACATGCGTACACCTTTCACACACGTGCGTTGAACTATCTGTTAGCTTTCCGCATAACGCAAGCGTTTCACACCCATGCAATGCTTTCGCTCCATTCGCTTGTTCAAAATGGATTCGTCAAAAGATGTAACCTTGTATGTAGAGTCAATATCCCGAGCAGTTGTGGGCCGAGAATACTTGGTCTTTACAACTGTAACATTGTAGTTTACCCTAGTACGTACTTTCCATGGTACCAAGGTAGTACAATGGTAGTTATCACTTTACCGTGGTAATACCATGCGGGGTAGTATACGATACTACAATGCACGCAGGGTTCGCGCTGGCCCAAAATTCCCAGGTGCCAACACTGTTGCCAATTGCATTATTTTTAGAGCCACTTTATACTTTCTGTTGCCACTTTTGTCCGACCAATATTTTTTGGTGCCACTTTTGAATTTGGTTTTCCAAAACAAACAAACAAATTACCTGTTATATGTATATATTTATTTTATCAATGATGTGTAACAATTAACAAGAAATACAAATCAATCATAACATGATGCAGGATCAAACAAGGTTGTCAAACCCGTCAACACCTTCGAATCCTCGTTGTGGCGTTCTCGTGACATTGGACACTAGTATGTTGCTCGGTTTAGGTCGTGTTGCACACGTCGATGTTAAATCAACCACTGTATTTGGACTATCGGTAATGTTGAATGTCCGAAGAAATCAGTAACTTTCTTCATTTTAGAAGGATGTTGCGTGGATGATGCATTGTTGCTGAAATCTAACTGGCGCTTACGATTCATATTTGCTGTATGTCACAGTTTTGTGAAAGCTGAGTTACGAAGGACATATTTATGATAATTGATCTAACACCTACTATCAATACACAGCTTCCTTTTTTATTTATTTAAATTTTTTATTTTAAATGTTTATTACCCAAAGATATACATATATAAGCAGTCATTTTACATACATGTGTGCATTCAAACATTTATCAATGAGCCGTGTGGGGGAGGGGTAACCAAACCAACTTACATTTATGCATACATTTGACTGGCGCGCGCGTTCCAGACGACCAAATGCATTGTGCGTGTGGGCGTCTGGCCTACTTTCGTACCACTGGTGGCAATATGAATGATGTTGTAGAAGAATGGTTACTGTAATATATCAGTTGCTGGTAACGTTGTCTTGTTCTCGACGTTGACATAATTTAGCTAAATGTATTTGCGCCACGGCAAAATCGAATATCAATCTTAAGGAGGTCACAACAATAGGCCGGTGCAAATGGCTTTTTTTTTCTTTTCTTTTTTTTGTGGAGAAATTCGTCATGGTTGTCGATTGAATTAAGTCGTTTTTGTACCACATTATTCTATAAGTCTGGAGTCTGGATGATTGGACGAAATATGTAGTTATTATCTTACAGATGTTTTTCGGTTTGCCCGGATAAATGGAATGTATTTGTCGGTTGGCATATTATAATGTGAAGGCTAGTGCTTTCTCCAGAATTAACCATTTCTGTTGAAATGCTGTTATTTTCATGTTGCATCGTGCCCTTAACTTATCACAGTCATAACGTAATCTGAGATCATTAAAAAATTCGTTCAAGCTGAGTGATTTCGCGGAAAACTTTGCTTTATAAAGATATTGTTTTAAAATAAGTAAAAAATAATTTATCACGTTGTTTGGTTCCAATGGGATAGCTCCAAGTAGCATGGTCTTTTTCGAAACACGTAAGTCGATGCCTTTGTCAGTTCCCCATTTGATCAGTTTGTTTAAGAAAGACTGTACATATCTACAGTCCCAAAATATGTGTGAAATTGTTTCAATTTCTGTTTTGCATCTTTCACATCTATCATTTTGTCTTAGCTTTATTATATTAAGAAATCGATTGGTCGCAAGGATTCGAGTGTTTATTCGATATTGTAACCATTGCAGTTTAGTGTCAGGCGTCGTGGTGAACGGTAGTTTAAAGTGAGTGTCCCAAGAGTTGATTACACCTAGTTCTTGTTCCCATTTTCTGCATGATTTTGGGGTGGCGGAAGTTGAATTGAGAATTCTGTAAAATTCTTGTCCACCTTTTTGGTCGCGTACAGTAGTTACAAAATTGTCTGGAAGAAATGGGCTAGCAATTCGTCTCAGTGGTTGGTCTAATTTTTTCGATATTTCCAATATTTGTCGAGTGATACTGGTTAAAGTAATAAAGTTTGTTCTTATATTATACGTGCTTAACATTGACTGTAGCGTGTGAAACCTTCCATCGCTCTGGATCAAATCGTTGATGAAAATTACTCCCTTTGCCCTCCATGAGTTGAAATTAATGTATCGCCCATAGATAGTAATTGCTGGATTATTCCATATCGTTTTCGACAAAACATTTTGATGTTTAGAGTTCAATCTTAAATACTCACACCATGATGAAAATACATCTTTCCAAAATGGATTTGACAGCACGCTTAAGTGTTGTAATATATATTTTCTGTCATAAGTGAGGTACAGGGGGGTCATCTAAAATAGGAAGATCGAGATGAGAGGTGCCCATTTGCATGTTTTTGTAATAAGGCGTCGTATCCAAGTGATTTTAATTGATGAATTGAATGTCTCCACATTAATCATTTTCAAGCCACCATCTGATATGTTACTGCAAATCTGTTGTCGACTGACTCGATCTCTTTTCGAATTCCATAAGAAGTTATAGAGCAATGTGTTTAGCTTTTTATAAAATTCGCGGTGCGGATTAGGAAGAGTTAGAAATAGATGTGTCAATTTGGGGAGAATTAATGTCTTGATGACTATTAATCTACCAATTGGTGTGAGCAACCGGTGTTTCCATGATGTGATCGTCTTTCTTATTTCGTCCATTTGGTCGTCATAATTACTTTGCATTTTTGGCAAGTCAATATTAAAATGGATCCCTAAAAAGGTAAATTGTTCAGTTACTGTGATACTTAAGTCGCGAATGAAGTCTGGTCTATCGTAATTACGGGGCCCTACCCACGCCGCCTGACACTTCTCTGGGTTAATTGTTAGACCAGATATCCGGGCAAAAACATCAAGTGTAGAATATGCTTCGCGTACACTCCTTTCTGAGCCGTCGAGAATAAGCGTTGTATCGTCCGCGTATTGTGTGATCTTATATTCTGAGCTGCCGAGATGTATACCATTTATATTCACATTCTGTCTTACCATTAGTGCTAGTATTTCTGCACACAGGAGAAAAATATAAGGCGATATTGGGTCACCTTGTTGACAGCCTCTTGATAGCTTGAAAGTTTGTGAAATGTGTCCATTTAAAAGTACAGAAGAACTCGAGTTTCTATAGAGGATTGTAATCCATTTTTTCATGTCTACTCCAAAATTGAAAATGTTTAAACATCTTTCTAAAAAACGCCACGATACAGAATCAAAGGCCTTTTCAAAGTCTACGAGGAGCAGGAGTCCCGGTATTTTGCGTTCATTACATTTGTGAATAAGATCGTAAATTAGTCTGGTATTATATCCGATGTATCGCCCAGCTAAGAATCTGGTCTGATGGTTTTCAATGATGTGGGGCAGTACTTTTTTCAGTCGTTCTGCTACACACGCGGACGCAAGTTTGTATGATGTATTCAATAAGGATATTGGCCTCCAATTTTTCAACAGTTGTCTATTTTTATCCTTTTTTGGTATAAGTGTGATGATTCCTTGTTTCTGAGTAATAGAAAGTTCTCCGGAAGAAAAAGAAGTATTTAGGGATTCGACTAATAAGGGACCTATGTCTGACCAGAAGAATTTGTAAAATTCATATGTATATCCTGTAGGGCCCGGGCATTTTCCGTTTTTTGTATTTTTGAGAACGTATGTTAGTTCCCTTAGTGTGATTGGGCCTTCGATATTTTTGGCCTGAGTATCGGACAAATGTGGATGATTTCCGTTACAAAACTGTTTCAGATTTATTTCTTCAGTTGGCTTCTCTGAGTAAAGATTCGCATAGAAATTACGTGTGTGGGTCATGATGGCATATTGATCTGTTATTTTGTTTCCATTTTCGTCGATCAGACTGGTAAAAGTTTTTGATATGAAGTTCCGTTTTTCTAAATTCAAAAAGTATTTAGTTGGCTTTTCCCCTTCCTCGATCCACCTGGCACGAGATCTAATCATTGCACCACGTATTTGTTTTTGGCGAATTTCGTGAAGTTCAGATTCAATGTTTTCAAGCTCATTCATAAGATTATGCTTTGTTTCGTAGTTTGCAGAGGGAGAATCAATATCTATCATTAACGTTTCTTTCCTTGCGTTTAAAGTATTTTCGTTTTGGATGGTCTGGCGTTTTTGTTTTGATGAAAAGTGGATTGTAGCCCCACTTATATCCAAAAGAACAGCATCTAAAAATAATTTCTTGTTTACCGTTGTATCGAATTTGTTATACTTGTAGCGGACTTTATTTTCTTCAATAATGTTTTTAACTATATTTGAGTATTCTTTAATTTGGAGGAGGGAGTTATTAAATTTCCAGAAGCCTCTACCTGTTTTTATTTCGGTAATGTCTACCGCCAGCGAAATAATAGAGTGGTCTGATCTATAACCCGGCATAATTATAGGCCCTGCTCCAGTTAGGCTTAGCATATCAGATGAAATCATAAAATAATCGAGTCGTGCCATTTTTATTGGAGATTTTCTCCTCCATGTATATCGTTTTTCTTCTGGATTATTTATGCGCCAGACGTCTACTAATTCAAGGCTGTCGACAATTTTCGCCACCGCTTTCTTAGCATTGGGATTATTTTGGTGTATATAATTGTATGTGTCCAGTGTCTGATCTTGAATAAGATTCCAGTCACCACACATTATAATACACAGCTTCCTAACGATGTAGACTTCATGAAGACCTTTGTTTGTCAAATTGGAGTCAATAGCCGCATTTGTGTTATTATCGAGTAGAAATTCGAAACCCTTTCACCACAGCGATAAAATAAGTCGATCTGACATAAGCCGCGAATTAGTATACGCTTTCAAGTAAGACCCAATTAGCTATGTCGCGACCGGATATCGATGTGTGTTTTGTTTCCGACTGATTGACTGCAAGCTTTACTATATGCCCGATGGGTACCAATTGCCAAATGCCAAAAAGCTAGGTGCCACTTTTTGTAGCCAATCGGGATTTTTTTGGAGCCATTTAATTTTTTATAGCAATTTGCTAAATTGGCAATATGCAGCGCGAACCCCGAATGCACGGTAGTACCAACTGTAACCAAAAGCATGGTAGAGTACTTTAGTACAGTGCCATGGTATAGTACATGGTATATATAAATTTAACGTGGTTGTACCATGGTAGTATACCGTGGTAGTACTATACTGATAGGGCAGTACCAAACTGCCATTGTAGTATCATGGTAAAGTAGGCCCCTACCCTAGTAGAGTTCCAATGTATCATGGTAGTACCATGGTAAATATCACTTACCCAATCATGTTAGTACGACACTACCATGGTAGTACCACGGTAGTACCATGATAGTACCAAGATAGTACCATGGTATTACAATTGTGCTCTTTTATATGGGAGTCTTAATCTCCTCACATAAATTTGTGCATTTCTAGGCATCGCGCAATGCGTTCACACACCAATTTACTGTACTGATTGTTTAGTAAAGTTGTCCACTATAATTAACGGACGTCTTTTTATGTAGTTATGTGAAAGGCCCAGCGCTGACTCTATTGTTTAAACCAATGCGCATTGTGTGCGCATAACGCTGAAACCCCTTAGGTATATAGCCTACTCTATGTCGACCATTTTATGGAGGTTTAATATTGTTTATCTAATACTGAAAACCGGTGTGCGTGTTATTAAACATGCAGAATAATACTGGATTTCAAAATGCATACCGTATATATGCCTTTCATCTTGTTATAACATCTGGGTTCAACATATAAGTATGCTGACATGCTAGCCTATTTGGAGACAAATAACACACATTCAGAGAACAGCCGACAGGGTCTCACATAACGATTGAAATCGTAAAATTGGAAATTATTAAAAAAATAAGGTATATAAATCTCTTTTGTGACACGATTAAGACATTGTTTCGGCAATGGATTACTTCTTCCCATAGATGGTTCATTCTCACACCTTTTTTAATTAATCTGATATGGATAATATCATTGTTTTGCTTAATACTCACCGATTTTGTGCAGTAGCTTCGACGTGAAAATTTAAAAAATGACCGTTGTACTTAGTTCGCGTAACCGTAGATCGAGTTCACCGATCTCCTGAGTCCAGTGTGATGTCACGACGATCTCGTCTATCCCAGACATAATGTATACGTTTTGTATAGCGCTTAACCCTTTACCGAACAGAAGGGCCCTGTGCCAATGCATTCTCTTATATATGCGAGTCGACCATAGGTCGCCTCGCATATATAAGAGAATGCATTGGCTCAACACATTAAAAATTCTAAAATTGTTGAAGAATGTAAGAAAAAATGGTAAAAAGTGTTGAAAAAAGATTTTTTTTAGGCCAATGCATTCTCTTATATATGCGAGGCGACCTATGGTCGACTCGCATATATAAGAGAATGCATTGGCACAGGGCATAACTGTAACCATCACAATGTGGTCAATGAGCCGGTTCCAATGATATCCATATTTGTATGGTTCTATTGAGACAGACCGAAGATATTTTAGGCTGTTGAACCTTTATTTGGCCGGTTTTGGCCGGTTTGTTGGGTAAAGGGTTAATGGCTCGAACATTTACATTGTTGAGCAATGTCGAGTCTGATGCGTGCTGCCATTTTACAGGCTTCCATATATAGAGCGGAGAGACACACATACGTACACATTCAGACAGCCACACGAACTCACGCTTGCCCAAACATCGTAGGTACGTATTTCGCGACCAGTTACACCGTCACAGTACGAGTGACCTTGCTCATTTGTCACAGCTATGCGTGAGATTTGAACAGCGTGCGACACTACAGCCACACATCATCGTGTCACACATGTCTGGACTTGGGTTCGAATTATGAAACGCAAGAGATCTACTGTTAAGTATCAACTTCTTCCTCCGAAATTGCATCTCATATCTGTTTACGATATTTCAGAAAAAAACTTGATGAAACTACTGCTGAATTAAGAAAAACATCTAACGCCTTGGAAAATGAGAAGGGAAAAGTGGATGCTCTGTTGTACCAAATGTTGCCGAGGAAAGTGGCAAACATGCTGAAAGAAGGGAAAAAGGTTGCAGCAGGTACCATTAAATTTACAATACACAAACTACGTTTAATCACGAAATTATTGTTGCCGCTGATTTAACATTTTAAAGACCCTCCATCCAACGTAACACATTAAAGATGAGTGGCATTCAGATATTGTGATAACCACACTGATTCAACAACACTATGCTTTAAATTTAACAAAACTTGCTCAGGGTTTTAAAACATGTCATGTAAATTCGATATGATATAATATCGATATACACTGAGATATCTCTGTTCGAAATTAAAGCGACAATTACTATAATTTGTTTCTGCAAATCAGTGTTAGAACACCGACAATCTCAGTATGCTTGACGGGTGTTGGTAAAAGTGCTGATACACTAATATAATGTTTATTAAAGGTGGATTATCTCTTTGTAAACATGTATTATATAGTTACCGGGGTATAAAATATTACATCTGAATCGAAGACTCCTGTCCGAAAATGCTTCTATCGATTAATATTAATTTTATTTCGAATATTTTATGGTCTATAAAGGTGTGGTTGTTTAGCTAACGAACAATAGTGGTTACTGTTACCAGAGACCAGAAATATTATTGTGTAATTTTGTAACAAATAAACGTTAGTTATACTCATTGTCGCTTATAACTATGGAATAAAACAATATAAGCAATCAATCTGGGACATTTGACGTTCGGTGCGTAGCCATAGGAACAGCCTAATGCTCTATATCGCTATATGGTATCACCCGAATGGTATGTTCTAAAAATAGACAAATAAAACGGTCCCAATAGAATATTCGAAATAAAATCAATATTAATTGACAGAAGCCTTTCCGGACAGGGGTCTTCAGTTCATATTTATTATTTTATACCCACGCAACTATTTCAAATTTGTTATTTAAAGAGATAATCCATCTTTAAGAAAGTGCTGCGAGACTGAATGCATAGAGAATACCTACATTTTTCGTTTGAATATATCTTGAGTGTCTGGAAAGAATTATCGAATTTTCGATAGTTCATTCCAAACACGGATGAGATATTTCAGGTATTCAAACAAAAAACTGTTGTTATTCTCTTTATTATATGCGCCTTATTAATGCTGAAATTCTTCAAATAATGCGGGTTGTTCACTCTTAATAGTACAATAAATCGAACAATACCCTGAAAGAAACAACTGGTTGGCCTTAACTTCCAAAAATCTACAGTGAAATAAAGAAAGCTACAGTGAAATAACGAAATAATACATGTATATGTAAGTGGCAGCACAGTGGTTAGAGTGTCGAACTTGTAATGGTGTTACTGCACCGGCGTGAGTTTGCGCCCGACCGGTGGACTATCGTCTACACAACAGTGGCTTGGCCAGATTAAGCAGTGTGTGCTATATATAGCCACACGCTGTTTCAAATCTCGCCCAGGTTGTGACCCTTGGGCAAGGTCTCTTGTACTGAATGCCGTACTTGTACTGTGCTCGCTTTGTCGTACCTATAGACGAGAAATAGGGACCTGGTTGTTGGGTAAGTGTAAACCAAGAGCAATCTCATGGCAGCATGCGTTTAAGGATTGCTCAACATGGCATTCCTCAACAGCTGGGGTAATAATGTGAAGCGCTTAAGGCCCTCGCGGTGATACGCGCTATATAAGCTCCATTATTATTATTATTATTTCACTGTGGCTTCTAAGATATATAAACGACGTAGTCCAGGAGATATTGGTAGACCTCTGCACCCCCCCCAGGACTTAACTTCACCCCACTAATTTTCTTCCTTAAGGTCTCCTCTAATTTTTTTCACTTGTTAACAAGAAAAAAAAGTGGCCGCAGAGACTCCAGACAAGATGGCGTCCATCATGGCGGCCATTTTTTTTATATGCACCAGGTTTCTTTGATCGCCGTTATAGTAAAGATGGTGTCACATGCGGTCTTGTTTTCCGTTCGATTCGTTATGGTATTATACAACCCTTACAGATTAGCCAAAAATCCGACACAAAAATCCAATATGGCGGCCAAGATGGCCGCCGAAATGTGAAAATTTGCTATTTTTCAGACATTTCACCACCTTTCGTTTGTCTCTGTGGGAAAATATTGGCACCTTGACGCGATTTTATACATTTATCGTCTAGAAGAGTCATTGGCGAACGCACGAGGACCATAATATATATTCCTTGACGGATATTTTTGTCCGATAACACGTTTTCCCAAATGCCGGTATAATCCGGTCAAAGCCAAAACGACGCTAATAACGCAATGTCTGTTTCGAATCAATGAGTGTTATTGCTATTATTACTCCAGCCATGATTATATATGTGCAGGAGATACTCGGGCTAGGATTCCTCTTATACCTGAGTTGAGGAATATTCACCCAAATCCAAGATGGCGGCCAAAATGGCCACCAGAAATAGAAAAATCGCTGATTTCAACATCAGTGAAAGTTATTGTCACGACAACTCCACACTTGCTTACTATTGTGAGTTGGGAACACTTAGTCGAATAACTGTCCTTATATTGCATCCAAATAAAAGTCCCCCAAATCCAAAATGGCGCCCACAATGGCCGACAAATTTTGAAAAATCACCGAAATTCCCTCATGTTCACATCATTGGGCATTATTGCCGAGAAAACTCCACACATGCTGACAGTTAAGTTGTAAATACTGAGGTGAAGTAATTACCTTGCATCTGATGAAGGAAATTGTTTTCCAAATCGAAGATGGCGGCCAAAATGGCGTCCGAACTTTGAAAACAAGCTTACATTCCTTTACTTTCTTACTATGGGCGTTATTGTTACGCGAATTCTACCCATATGGAACATTGATATGAAGTATTCATATGGACCATTGATATGAAGTATTCATTTGAGTTTGGCCAACTCTCACAATCAAGATGACTGCCAACCTGGCGGCCAGAAATTGAAAAGAAGTCGAAATTGTCACATACTAATTTCAACTTTTTGTCATAATATCAATATGTATGCATTGGACGAAACGGTACATAAGCCATCTATTAGTTCAAACATAGGTCGTCGCCTTCTGGAATGAAGAAAACCCACAATAATCGCGATGTGGCATTTAGAAATCCATTCTCCACTAAGCGCCCATAATGGCCGTAACCGTATATGGGTGCGCCGAATAGTCATATTATGACTTCCAAGAATCAAAACAACAGTACCTGAGCTTATTCTGATTTGCCACATTCAGCATTATCTGGATCAGCATCCGTCTCGTCACATTAATCTATCTCGCTCACTCCAACACAGTTTTATACACTTCTTGGTTGAAGGGTCCCACTAATCGGAATGTTTCAAACAACACATATGCCGGTGTCAAGCTCACGTGTTTGTCTCGAAAGTTGGGAATTCTTATCCTTATTCTAGGCGAGCTTCATTCGTGGTAGCTTATGGTATAATTCAGATGCTACATATGGGCTCTGAGCGTCATCTTGCGTGATAAACTACAAAGGTATGCGGTCGATGCGTATACTAGCTTTCAGAAGGACCTCTCTATCTGCGTATTTTTCAGATTTGGTTATCTAATGTGGATAACAAACTGTACATCTGGTGATCTTCCCATCCAGCCACTTCTCAATATATGGTTCATAAATTCACATATTCACGTACTGACGTAGCCGGACAATTCTGTATATGGCTTCCAATGTTGAAAGCCTAACATTTGACGGATGCCTTTCTGCTAAGGCTTAGAAGACCATAATGCATAATATACCCACACTTCTTGACCATGACCATAAGAACAGTCCTGGTGGCGTCCATCAATCGTCTCACCGTACAGATCCAAGCAGATACTAACAATACATGCGGTGCTAGTTTGTGGGCATGTGTCATGATAGTGGAAATGAAATTGGACCATGACTGCACCGCCCCTTCTTTGGGTATGTTTTAGATTCAGACATGATCTCATGTGGCTTTGCTTTCCTTGTATGCTAAGATTGTATCTTTCAATCCGCTTGGAAGCCGTTCTTAATCAACGAACCAGACGTGTACCATTGGCTACTACTATATAAGCCCCACCAGACTGGGATGTAGTCTTCAGGACGATGCATTTGATAGTTACCGATAATATGTCATACTCACGCTGGGTGGTGGTCGGTATGGTTCAAGAAAGTACAATGCCATCAACACAAGGGTGAAATGTTCAACGCGAAGAACATCTAGAGGAATGTTACTTTGATGAGATCTTGCATTCAGTTTAACCAACGTTGGGTACAACAAGTGATTTATTGGTAACATCACCATTCAAACCCATTGTCCTGCATGAGACATCTTAACTACTATATTCTAAAGTTATATAATATAAAGCTATATGATCATAAAGTCACGTTCACCAACGTCCACATCCATTGCCATCGAGACTATAAATTGTTCTTTAAACACACAGTGAAATAAATGCACCACAGTTCCTGACATTTTCTTGAATAATACCGTCCACATCTGACACTAACCCTGAGAGATCATAACAACAATGCATACCTTCATTCCATAAAGACATTATCCTTTAGCCCATCCGACTGGCTAGGATAGTATTATCCAGACAAAATTATACGTCTGGTCATGTTGATTCAGAACGGCCTTGAAACGGATGTGGAAATACAATCTTACCACACCAAAAAGACCAACAGGCATGACATTCTATATTGAAACATGCACCTGGTGTAGGCTTGTATACCGTGGCCCATTTAATTCCCACTGTCATGGCGCATGTCCACAAATTAGCACCGCGAGTATTGTTCTTCTCTGCTGGGAGCTATTCGACGAGACGACTGCGGGACGTCACACAGTTTGCTTAGGATCATGATCAAGAAGTGTGGGTAGTCGGTACATTATGGTCTTCTCCTTAGCAGATAGGCATCTGTCCAAGGGAATGAGACAGCTAGCTACCTCCGAAACACTGCCGAAGTTGTCCACTTATGCCAATACGTTCGCTAAGTTTGTGAGTTGAACCATCTATTGCGAAGTGACTAGTTAACTGGGAAGTTCGCCATGTATACATATCATTATCCCCACGGGGTATGAGAAAGACATACATAGAGATGACCTTATGTAAGCTAAGCTTGTATACTTATCGACCATATGCCTTTCTAGTTCAAGATGACGAACAAATCCCATATTTAGCAAGCATCTAAAATCTTAAGCCAGACACCGGGAAATTAATTGTTTGAAACGTTATGATTAAAGGGACCCTTCTCACAGGAAGTGTTGAATACTTTGTCGGTGTGAGCGACATAGATTTATCAGGCAAAGAAATGGAAACTGGTCCAGATCATTAAGGACGTGGCAAATCAGAATCTTTTACCAGGTAATTGTTCTAATGTGGTTATTCGGCGCACCTACGGTTACGGCCATTAGAAGTGTCAAATGGATTTCGAAATGACACATCGCTATATTAAGTGTGGGTTTTCGTACTTCCAGACGGACCCGATCAATGTTATACGTTTTGATACGTTTTAAGTTGAACTAATATATGGTTTGTGTATAGTTTCGTCCATACATATCGATACTATGACAAAAAGTTGAAATTTGTATGTGAATATATCGATTTCTTTTCAATTTCTGGCCTCCAGTTTAGCTGCCATCATGACCTTGAGTATCAATTGACAAACTCAAATGAATACTTCATACCAATATTCCATATCAACATGTGATGGTGGGTAGAATTCGCGAAACCATTACGCCCATCGTAAGAAAGTAAAGGAATGTAGGCGTGGTTTCAAATATCGGTCGCCATTTTGGCCGCCATCTTAGATTTGGAAAACCATTTCTTGCATGGGATGAAAGGTAATTACTTCACCTCAGTATTTACAACTCAACTGTCAGCATGTGTGGAGTTTTCTCGACAATAATGCCCAATGATGTGAACATGAGGGAATTTCGGTGATTTTTCAAAATTTGTCGGCCATTGTGGGCGCCATTTTGGATTTGGGGGACTTTTATTTCGATGCAATATAAGGAAAGTTATTCAACTAAGTGTTCCCAACCCACAATAGTAAGCAGGTGTGGAGTTGTCGTGACAATAACTCTCACTGATGTTAAAATCAGCGATTTTCGGTGATTTTTCTATTTCTGGTGGCCATTTTGGCCGCCATCTTGGATTTGGGTGAATATTCCTCAACTCAGGTATAAGAGGAATCCTAGCCCGAGTATCTCCTGCACATATATAATCATGGCTGGAGTAATAATAGCAATAACACTCATTGATTCGAAACAGACATTGCGTTATTAGCGTCGTTTTGGCTTTGACCGGATTATACCGGCATTTGGGAAAACGTGATATCGGACAAAAATATCCGTCAAGGAATACATATTATGGTCCTCGTGTGTTCGCCAATGACTATTCTAGACGATAAATGTATAAAATCGCGTCAAGGTGCCAATATTTTCCCACAGAGACAAACGAAAGGTGGTGAAATGTCCGAAAAATAGCAAATTTTCACATTTCGGCGGCCATCTTGGCCGCCATATTGGATTTTTGTGTCGGATTTTTGGCTAATTTGTAAGGGTTGTATATTACCATAACGAATCGAACGGAAAACAAGACCGCATGTGACATCATCTTTACTATAACGGCGATCAAAGAAACCTGGTGCATATAACAAAAAATGGCCGCCATGATGGACGCCATCTTGTCTGGAGTCTCTGCGGCCACTTTTTTTTCTTGTTAACAAGTGAAAAAAATTAGAGGAGACCTTAAGGAAGAAAATTAGTGGGGTGAAGTTAAGTCCTGGGGGGGGGGGGGGGGTGCAGAGGTCTACCAATATCTCCTGGACTAACGATCTCGGTAATTTTCCGCTATTTTATTAGCATGCATATAATACAGTCTTGTTCGACCACTTTTCTGCGACGATTTCGGGGAACATACTCCTGTTATTACAGGTGTACGACTCTACAGGCATTATTCACATAGCAGGAACTACCTATAGTTTGACCTTTCGCGACCTTCACGTTAGCCGATATCCACTCATTTTCGGCAATTCAAATCCAGTTCACAGGTGATTACAATTCCGACGCCATTTGCGTGAACTCTATGGAATTACAAATGTTTATAAATGATCGTGGTATTGTATAAACAAAATATAAGGATATATATGTTTATTGCCTCCTCTATGGAGAGATTATATAAACATTATATTACACAAATACATACAAATGAGAACAAAATATATATACATATTTGCACCCCGCGTAAATTGGGGAAAATACAATCTTTAATAGATCTTGACACGGTGTCTGGCTGTAGCTCTGTTGTGGACACAATCGAACATCCGGTAGCATGTTCAATAGAATCAGTAATTCCGAATTCCCTTCACAAGGTTGCAGGCATGAAGAAGGAAGACGACAGCGTCGACGATGAGGTGTCCGACATTAAGCAGAGTATTTGTTCGTTCGAAAATGTTTACGTTTCGAGAGATGTAAGGGACTCCTCCGAGTGAGAAGCTAGAAACTGATATCCATCTATATCGTACATATCAACCACTCTTTCCCAGAATATATCACGAAGGCGAATCAACATTGATGCACGGCACTCAAACGTTACATGTATACGTCGAAACACATTGAGCGCAGCGCAGGTTATTTGAGTATGTGGTTTTGTTTAAAAGAAGCACAAGATGTCGTAGTTCTCTTGAGCGGTGGCGGTTCCGCGACAAGAGATACCAGACGTCCCATAGAACGAAGGGGTCTGAGTGACACTGCGGAAAGAAGTGTTTTTACACCACTCGTGAGATTGTTCATGAGGTACATGTATAGACCGGGAATACCGCATGAGGTACATGTATAGACCGGGAATCCCTCATGAGGTACATCTATAGACCGAGAATCCCACTCATGAAAATTTGTTATTCAGACATGCTATCCGCATTTCTTATATACACACTCTTAAAACAATAGGTACTCTGGAGTACCTACGTAGGTACTGAGTTTTGTCCCAGGGGGAGTACCTAATTGTTGGTACTCTAGAGTACCTACCAAATATTTAGGTACTCTGGAGTACCTATATATATATATATATATAGGTTCTCTGGAGTACCTATATATTTAGGCTCTGTGGAGTACCAATATTTAGGTGCTCTGGAGTACCTATCTTTATGTTATGTGGAGTACCTATCCAGGCATTATGCACATTCTTAAAACAATAGGTACTTCAGAGTACCTACGCAGGTACTGAACTTGTACCGTGGTGAGCAACAAATTATCTGTAGTACCAAATATTTAGGTACTAGTAATTTGGTACTTCAGAGAACCAAATATATAGGTACTATGTGGAGAACCTGCCCAGATACCAAGCACTCGAAATTACGAAAAATGGCAGACGGCAAATTTAACAATGTGGAATGTTAGATGCCAAATGATGTTACGGAGTTTAAACATCGAATTAAGTACAAAACCACGATCGAGGTTCTTCGAGATCATGTTATCAGTTACATGAACTCCCTTGCATAGTGCACAATGAAATAATCCGATTTATATTACTGTTATTAGTATAGAACCTTGATCGTGTTTTTGTACTTAATTCAAGGTTTAATATCTCGATTTCAGGATTTCCCTGAACTGTTCCCGGCATGTGGAGTAAAATTTGTCTGAATGACTAAAATAATCGTCCAAATTTCTTAATTTGTGTGCAATAATATTAAAGTAAACATTATAAATCAAACAACTTAAACAGTCTGGGTGAAACCCCAATCGATCTATAATAGCCCGATAAATAAAAAACTACCTTGCGATAAATCACAAACATTTGCGAATCGCAAACTACTTTGCAATAAATATATGCGATTTAGTGCAAAGGTTTTCGATTGGTCACATAGGTTTGCGATTAATCGCAATGGTTTGTGATTTATCACAGATGTATATTTATGCGGATTGAACCGTATAAATATAAATATAAGTCAGACATCTTCAACAGGTTTGGGTGAACCACCAATCGATCTATTATAGCATTGTCGGGCTAAAATAGACCGATCGGTCATTCACAGCCAGCATGCATGTGGTATAAGGGAGCAAACTGTGATAAATTACAAAACAACTTTCAGAAATATCACAAACACCTTGGCGATAACTCGCAAACTTTTGCGATAAATCTCAAACATCTTTACGATAACTCTCAGACTACGTACTTGGTGATTATATTTGCGATTTATCGCAAAGATGTTTCAGATTTGTTGCAAAGGTTTTTTGGCGCTAATGAGCTTCTGTGTAAACATTATAAATCAGACATCTTAAAAACAGGTCTGAGTGAACAACTTATCAATCTATAACAGCCAGCATGCATAAATCCCAAAACAACTTTGCAATAACTCACAAACATCTTTGCGAAAACTCGCAAACCTTTCCAATAAATCTCAAACATCTTTACGATAACTCGCCAACTGAGAATATTCAAAATAAACATATGTAAATATTCAAATAAACAGAATTTCAAAAGTAAAGAAATTTAGAGTTCCCTCTCTTACAACAGTGAGCGATGTGCAAGGAAGACCGATCGGTCTATTTTAGCCCAATCAGGATATTATAGTTAATCTGTGGTTCACTCAGACCTTTCTTTATACCATAATAAATATCGCGGAAATAGTATGTAATTGTCATAGTTCCTAAGCTGCATTATGTGAACAAAGCCAAAGTCTGTTCCAGAACCTGTTGTAAAGTATGTACCGGTACATGTAAAAAGCGAGCGATAAGCAAAATACTCCACAATGGGGAGACCAGACTAATGAACTTTGGTTAATTAAAACTGGCACCATGTTGTTTGCAAAATAGCGCTCACTAGTCCTCGCCACAAGATTTTGGTGTTGAATGGGTCACCGGAATCACTATCCCCCAAACAAAATCGCCACGGTTGAGTGTTTTGCTTATCGTACACTTCCGATGTGCTGTATCGGTCGGTATATGAACAAACAAAGCTCACACAAAGAGAGTTTAATGTATTTAATATATAATCCAGTTTGGTACAGCCATAGTGAATAAATTATTCTCCATTCGCAACTATGGGTCATCGGGTCAATGTCATTGCCTGATCACCAGAGCCATATAATGTGCAGCTCTGACACTAGTAGCGAAAACACAAGATGTAATGGCGAATACCCTGCTAGACGGATATGATATTATTTTCCATAAAAAGTTTCCGCAAAATGTCAATCTTTCAGATTTAAATAAAATTTGGGACCTGGGAATTATATTGTAAGTTTACATTATACGCTAAAATGTTTGCACTGAGGCCTATGGAAAACATTTACACCAGTGTAACATGAAGGGCAAACGTTTTTTCACAGCCTGGTCTTTTAGTCCACTGAACCTCTCATGCATGATGTGGCTATTCTTGATGCTAATATCCTCTTTCACTGACATCAACCCAAAATATAGTATTAGATTTTATAAAAAAAGGCCAATTGTTCAAGGTATTTTCAGAATTTTTCAAGGTGGTAATAGTCACATGATGATGAAAATGACATATATCATGAGCAAGTTCATGACAAACATAGCATGCAATTGTTATAAGAAGCTAAACTAACAAATATGGTTTCCAATTATTGAAGAGGTTATTTCCTAGAAAAGCGGAAATTGCCGAATCGTTCAGAATGATAGCCACACATGTTTTGATGAGAACATGATGCATCTGGACACTGGGATGATCTACATGTACATGTATGTATACAGCTAAGCTCTAATTGATCCCCCTAACGACGTTGACCACCGATATTACCAAGTTACTCGACTGCATTAACCATGATCAATCCTACCATGGCCGACCTTCGTACCTTTTTAAAGTCAGCATTATAACCACCACAGAGTGTATATTTCTGGCATGGCTTGACGCTGCATTGATGATGCAGTTGCAAATGTCGGTCAGTTACCAACTTAGAATGTTGATTTCACCGTAAACAAATTATTAATTGAAATATTGTTTTGTGTATAGTTAACACGGTGCATGGCGCTCACGAAAAGCTGGACTGGGTGGTCGCGAAATATTATTACTAGTACCGTAGAAAAATTACTAGCGGTTGCCACATGTCAACCACTTGACCGTGGTTGAACGGCATATGGTATAACTGGTGTCATTAATGCCCTACAACGTTGTTAAAGGGGGCGATTAATTAGAGCATAGCTGTACAGTAGTACGTTACAGTGAACAAAGTCAACTTCTAATAAAAGCTTGTCACGGATTCAGTGATAATGTGTGTCCCATAATTGGATCCGTGTCTCCGAGATTATCCGTCACTCCATAAATATATCACAACAATATCACAGCGTCACCGACGTTTCGATCAAAAGAATAGCAGACTTTGTAACTGGCGATAAATTATGGCGACATGGTTCTCAAATCACGTTTCCTTGAAAATTGAAGAATATGATCCATCGTCCTCTGTACAGGTACTTGTATGTTGTAGCCATCAAACTTGTGACTGACTCATGATACATGACTGATCTGTGACGTCATAATTCTGACTAATTTCTGCTTTGTTGTATGTCTCGGTCTTTTGAAATTCACAACACTGTCGTGCATGTCAGGTGTAACCCCACTGCACCCAATGACTCAGCATGTTGTTGTTTGAATTTGGTCTGTCTCAGTTCACTGAAAATTGCTGCTCTCTTGCAGAGGAACATATGAATGATTAGCGCCTGTTAATTTTCGGACGTTGTAACATCTTGTCCCGTTCATATACAAACATAATCCACACAGTGCTAACAATATTCCAGGTTATTAAGAAGCAAGTTGGTCTAATTTCACACAAAAAAATATGTTGATAAATTTCCGAGAAGCTCACTTCCGTATTATTAAATACCCCCAGCCAGAGAACAACGTACCTAATTGGGCACACGCTACAGCATGTAAGCCGAGGCCGAGAGCGATTCCAACATAAAATGTGTAAGCCTGCTATTAGTTTGTGTCTTCCGTCCATTTTTATATACTGTAAAAAACTCAATCGCCTCAAGTGGCCGGACGCCGCCATGTTTTCGTGAATTGTATCGTGCATCACGTGATGCAATCACATGGGTCACTATTTGGTTTCGAGATCGGCTAGTACCAAATGCTTATGTGTTATATCAATATATAGAACCTAATCCTTCTCGGTACCTATTGCTTAGGTACTAACAGACACATAGGCAATATGAAGGACCTATACGGATTGTTATACAATGTATCTGAGAGTGCAGTATGTTATTAATATGCAATAAACCGACCAGTTCCATACGAAACACATTAGTTAAACAGTTACACCATTTTATGGACACCTGTAAGTCCTTTAACCCTGTCCATACTAAATACTCATTGATGATTAGTTCCCATAGGAATGTTCAGATAATAGGTCGTTTGTTAAACTTATTATCTGAACATTTCCCATATATGAACGTACATGAATCATTCTGCTCTTGTATTATCTGTTTTTCTGTCTATCGTCTGCTTTTATTACCTGAACACCCATGCAAATGATCAATATACCTTTCCAATGTATACTTTATAACTGAAAGGGGGAAATATATCTAGTATAAAAAGGGTTAACTATGCATTGGTCAGGACAGCGACCTTCGAATCCAATTACCCGTCTAAGCCAGCCAATTGATAAACGATTATAGGTGATCACACATGCGTCGTATGCTACGACAACACATCGATAATGTCCCGCATTATTTAGACTTGAGACACACATTAACTGTGAGAAAAAAAGGTAAATTTACTCTATTGAACGAAACGGAAAGCCCCGTGGCTGGTTGGATCCCGTGTCTATCAGACGCTTTTGTACGAAGATCGCACGGCGAATTATAAGTAAGACATGATTTTTCAACAATTTCGGTCGGAATCATCCCGCTTAGGATAACATGACCATTTGGAGGTTCAAACGAGCCATTTAATTAAGAAATGAATGCAGTGAGTGTGTGTGATATTGGGGGTTACGGCACCGTATCACACAATAACACACACAGCCACTGTTAATTCATTTCTTGTATTTCTATAGCTTTTTAAAGATTTATTCCCATAAAAAGCTGAGTGTATTCTTATTTATTTTCACAAGATCTGCCGATAATTTGAGACTAGCACACGCAGGACATTAAGTCATCCAAATATAAGATTTCCAAGCACTTAGCAACGATAACGTGAGAAATATAAATAACTGGCTTCATGTGCAATTAGGCTGAACTTTGAAAAGCACGCGCAATTATTCTGATGACCGCTTTTAGCGATTAGGTCATATTAGGTCAACAATTTGTGACGTCGTGTTCGTGCTATAATCTGTGTGTTATTGACGGGGGGGGGTATGAATGTGTGTTATTGGGATATGAAACGGGTGGCCGAATTGGCAGTTGACCAATCATCGACCACGATTCTGGTGCTGTTGAATCTATTATATGAACATGTCCGAAGTGAACTACTCATCAATGAGCACACATACTGCATGTTATGTTTAAACATATTGTATTGTAATATATTACACGAGGGATCGGTGTACACGTTTTGACAACTTACATCCGCCCCACTCCCATTAACATGTTAATACATAAAATGTTGATGACGTACATAACATATATACAGGATGATATATATTACGTTTGTGGTTGCTGTCATATCGATCTGCATTTCGAATTTCATTTGAGATAGTCGTCATTTGTAACGCACGAGAGGATCACCAATATTTTCGTTACAGTGGGGGCTATAATTAAATCGTTTCGTTGATAAAAATGTATGAATAAATTTTTTTTAAATTGATTTCATTGCGTCGATTCGATTCTGATGGTATCCCTGTGAGTAAGGAGAAATGTCAGATATCTGGTCGCATGTTCCATGTCGTTTCCTGTTTTGTTGGAAACATCAGTTTAAATATCGATTTGGTCGACGTTTGAAGTCTGACAAAAATCGTTTATCATAATAACGTGCCAGTTGTCTGAGCGCCCGGATTAAATATTCCACAAGCTGCGACCTGGGGTCACAAATAATGTTCTTAAAATGCAATCTCGACGTGACGTATTCAAATTAATCGAAGTACCACGCCGTACATTACAATTTAGATAATAGAGTCGGTGCATTTGTACCGCTATAAGTGTGCATTGTGTATGGTATCACAGGATACGGGTACGTGGCTACAGGGGGGGGGGGGGGGTGGTCATAATTTTCAACAACTGGAAATTTCATGCCTGACAGAACAGTAGCTAAAAATATTACACCACATATATGTTGAGATTGTTCTCATTGTTTAATTTTGCAACCAGTAATTATTGGGGAATATGTTGTTTTTAGAGCACATTTTTTGCTAATTTCGGTCAACATTTTTGTATGAAATGATCATTAGTTGGAATTTTTCCAACCTTAGGGGTGTCTGATTGAAAATTTCCAACATTTGAAAAGTTTGAGGGATTAGTTTAGTTGGAAAGTTGAAACCAACGTGATTAGAGTGCATCGCCTGGTGTTCTGGTGCTCTTCTTGTCATTTCTGAAGGAGGGTACGAGATGACTCACAGGGTACGAAATGACTCACGACCAGTGGGTACGAGATGACCAAATCGGGTACGAGTTGGTAGGGTACGAAATTGCGAGGGTACGAAATGACTGTAACCCAATAAGACAGCAAATGAACGTTATCCATATACAGTTCTGTGCGGCCTTTTGCGCAAGCTAATTTTATTCAATAATCGCACAACTAAGCCTTTCTAAAGGCACTTATACACATGGCGTTTGTGGCGCGGCATGCCGCGCGATACGCCGACTCAGAACACACTGTAATCAAATGAGTTCTTGCATACGGCGTGCGATGCGGGCGACATCGCAGAAAACGCAGGAAACACACCGAGAAAATGCTGTCGCAGGATTACATAGCTGTCCGAATCCGGCGGTGCAGTGCCGCGCGTTTTTCTCTGCTCTTCGGTAAATTCCGCGGTTTAATTGCAGTGACGGTATAGAGCGAAGACGCTGGAAGCACAGCAGTTGTCCGTCCAGATCAATGTTGGACTGTGATTGTGCATTGCTTCACCATGCAGTCATTTTAATCAAAAATACGCGAATAACAATGAAACCATTATATCAACGGAAACATACGAGTAACCGCAGAACACGCCATGTGTAAGGGCCTTAAGGAGGCGATACAACTCCAATATCTACACCAATGTGAGTGCTATATAATTGACTTCTTTACCATGACATATGGCACCGTGATTAATCATTCACATGAACGGAGAAACAAACATGCACGGTACCATCTTGTGCGACGCTGTGTTTGGTTCATTTTTGTAAAATACGTTTTCGTTGTGCATCTTCTATCAAATTCACGAATCGATAAATATAACTATACTGATTCAATTCAGGATATGCCAGACCTGGTTACAGTGACTCGAAATATAAATTCCTTTGGTTCAGAATTATATCAAAGCTCTGATATTCTTTGGAATACTCCGAATGCCAAATAGTTCGAATGATCAATACATATATATCGATCATTGGATAGATATGTGTGCGTATGTGGGGGGGGGGGGGGTGTCATGATATCTCCAAGTCCTCAATGTGTATCGTCTTGCTTGTTGCCACTAAACGTCACTCGAGTACCGCATTCCTGTACTGTTTATGCATCGGTACCAATTGATAACCTCAATCCATAGTAAAACAAAAGCTATTTTATCTAGCGGAAGTGTTTTATCAGCTATAACATGGAAGAAATATGACAGGACAATGTCGTGTCTATATAACCTTGCAGCGCTTTATAAACATATTGAATGAGCGCCATCAATTCTGAAATTGCCAGATTTTTTTCCTGATCTGGCACATATCGGTTCAGGAACATTGAACAACGTTTTGTCCATCTTTGACTTAGTTGTTTTTTAGGCTTGTACCGCCAGTTCCAAACAGTAGAAACGGATATTAAAGATGTGAGTGAAAATGTGTCTATTTTCTTATTCAGGTCACAATTTTGGCAGCCATCTTGCCATTGGAGTTCCAATTTTCCTGTAAAATGTAGTACAATGTAATAGTATCCCAATAATATATACATTTGTCTACATTATATAAGATATTGTCTCCAATAAAACGGATTTAACTGACTTAGTTCATATTTTGTAACAAGTCGGCCATATTGGACGTCATCTTGGATTCTAGGAAATGCTCAAGGGTGTGAACTCCACACCCACCCATATATTGAAGCACATACCATCCAGAATCACAATCCGCTGAGAAAAAAACTTTAGCCGAGAATTTTTACTTACCCCTAAAATTGGCCCTTTGCTTCTTCTTTCGCTAATATGGCACAGCAAGCATATTTCTTGTTTTCGAGAAATAAGCATCGGAAGCGAGAATTAGCGATTTGTTATGAGTGTTTCGTTACCCATCACGTGACCGAGTTTAGTGGCCCTGATATTGTCGCGTTTCTATTTTCAGAGAGCTTTGATCAGGTGACAATTCTCTTCAGTGACGTCGTGACTTTCACCAACATAGCGTCAGCGTGTACGCCGGGACAGATTGTTCACATGCTAAACGATATGTATGAAAGATTTGACCAAAGCACAGAGAAGCATGGAGTCTATAAGGTAAAGTAACAGCCCGAATGAACCCTGAGTACTGAATGTGGCTGTACACGATGCCAAAGGGTTATTGAACGTTCAGACGACCACAATTCAATCGTAAGTGGGGGAATCGGGCTCGACAAAATCACGTGGATAGTCTGTTCATACGATTGCGATGTCGTCGCATATGGACCATATGAGGACATCGTAAGCCATAATTAACCACGTGATTGACTACCCTGCTGCGATCTTTCCATCTACAATGTTTACGTGCACTCGACTGGTATTCCGTCGCAAGCGAAGGTAACCATGGATTTCGCAGCTGAAATCAAATAGTGGTTGATATTCATTTTATGCTCATGATATTGTCGCGAGCATGCGCAGTCCAACTATCTGCGAGGAGAAACTGCCCACTTACGATTGGATCGTTGTCATCTAAACGTTCACGTATATAAGGGCTGAAGAAGTTATGCCACCACTTTTCGAAGAACATTGGGAGTATATGGATTGTCTTTGAACACTCGTCCGTTCATATTTTCGTCCGTCCGTCCGTCCGGGCATATATTTTAGCCATAGGGAGCCTCGCATATATAAGATAATACATTGGCCTAACAATATTCGCATTGACATTGTAAGCCAGTGCATTCTATTATATATACGAGGCTCCATATGGGAGACTCGCATATATAAGATAATGCACTGGTACAGGCTCATTAATGCTGCACCAGCGTATCTCCCATATCATGAAAGGGTTACTGGGGATTATCGTCGTTTCAGCCATATATAGCCCGCCATTGTACGTGTGGATAAAAGACTGCGCATTATTGTATTAAGTCGGCGTTATTGTGCAGGTTGAGTCACACGTGCGTGTAACGTGTGTTACTATGGTATTGCTATGGATATGCACTAAGCCATGTGATTTTACGGCGCCAAAGCTACACGTTTTAGATACCGGGCCGATTTGTAGTAGAACGTGTAAACAATAGTCAGGTGGTAGAGACAAGCTGTCCACAACGCGACAGCCGCCTACCTGCTTAATTTGCTTCATTCAAATCAGTATCTTTCCGGGCAGACACACTGCATGCACGCATAGCATTTTTCTTACATTCTTTATCAATTTTTATCATTTTTTCTTACATTCTTTAACAATTTTTATCATTTTGTTTTTATCAATTTTCCAACATTCTTTAACAATTTTTAAAAATATTTTTTTATAATTTTGTCTTACAATCTATAACAATTTTTATATATTTTTCTTACATTCTTATCAATTTTTATAATTTTTTCTTACATTCTTTAACAATTATTATAATTTTTTATCATTATTTCTTACATTATTTAACAATTTGTTTTATTATTTTTTCTTGCATTTTTTAACAATTGTAAACAATGATATATATAGAGGATCTACAACGAGTCCCAAGTTTATAGCGGAATTTACAAAACGAGTTCAGCCTTTGGCGAGGTCCAGACCAAATTTACTGGACACATTTTGTAATTCCTCCTATAAACTGGGGACGAGTTGTAAATTCTATTTATTACATGATCCAAAACATCGACAAAGCATACTTAAATCAACAAATGGGTCGCGAAACTAACATCGGCTTCTACAAGGCATGCGATGACGTTTCACGTAACTATTCGTTGTTTGCCCGCGTAAAGAAATAGTCCCTGATAAATAAAGACTCTTTGGCACATTTAATGGCGTATATTTAATGACATAACTTTTCAAACTCTTCATTCATGCTAGTTTGTTGGGAAAAATATTGGAAGCCATAGTATTTTGGGACGTAGCGTATACGGAATGTTAACAGACGACACACCGGAAGTCAAAGGTCACCTGGCACCATTTCCTGTTATTAAACGAACGTTTAATATTGCAATTTATAAAATGGGTTTATTTAATGGAATAAGGGTATAGGATCGTGTAATAAAAAAAATTGTTAGCCCATTGCATTCTCTTATATATGCTTATATTATGTTATATATAAGAGAATGCACTGGCACAGGGTATTTAATGTTGCGCCAGCGCAGCTCCCGTGCCTGCATAGCGTTGATCGCTCATTCGGTAATAAATTGAATTATTTTCTTTGCTAGAAGTTTGTAATGCTACACGTTTGGCACTAAACTTCTGAACGGTTTGACCATGTTCGTGTAGGTGGTATGGTCACGTGAGTCAGCTGACTTTCGTTGGCAACGGCCACACACGTTACAAGTTACACTTACGTCTGACTGAAAATGACCAATATCGTGATATATAATAAAACTGATCATTTGTTTGCACTGAAGATGTCATCGGACCGAAAACTTTCTACGAATGAGCGTCATTATTCAAATTATTTGGATACTTCTGTCCCTACTTTGGACAAATGACACCGACACTCAGTTTGTTGATGGTCTACTTGACCTACAAACGCACCAATGCTGCGTTTATTTTCTGAACTTGTATTGAATTAAAATCAAATATTGGTTGCGCGCGGGAAATTGTCCATTTCTGAATACTTTGATGGGTTTGTGTGAACAATAGAAAATCGAACCTAAAATTACATACAGAATTATGAGGGCAATATTATAGATTAACTTCGCATTTTTTTGTTTGTGATATTCGAAGTTTGCTATTGTTCCGAACCTACCCCAGTCCGCGATAAGGCCGCGTTCACCAGGATAACGGTCTGCAAACAGAACATTATTTGGACGTCGGGATACTCCACGGTAAACCTATATTTACGACACCACACTACAAACAATCAATGTGTACAACTAGAACATCGATTAATTGGTCTTTTGTCAAATTTGGAATTTTGTTGAAAACACACTCAATGTCGAGTTGACATACTTGTCTTGGAAATAATCTCTCGAACGATATGATTTATCTAATATTTATTGTGTACACGCAAGCTTACGGTGGTAATGCAGTCGTCGATCGAAGCACACGTTATTAAGGTAGCTGTGTTGTCATGCGTGCTTTCTCGTATCCAACAGCTTGAAGATTAATGTACTTAACGTGAAAGGCGTGACAATTTCTATGTCGCTCCCCTTATGATAGGAGCGTGGTTCAGGCTATGAGATGTATTATTTACGACAGCCTTTTTGTAAGCAATTAAATTGGCGATCAAAAAAGCGTTGGCTGGATACCGGAGGATGTTAACCGTACCCCAACGAACAGAGAGAAAAATGAGAATGGTGATGATAACGAGGCGACGAAGATGATGATGAAGATGACGATGACGACAATGACGATGATGGGCGTTGATGACGACGAAGACGACGCCGATGATGCAGGACGATTAACATGATGATGATGATGTTGGTGATGACGAGGCGAAGGCGACGATGACAACGACGATAACGATGACGATAATGACGGACGACGATGACGACGACGATGATGATACTGATGATGATGATGACGAGGATGAAGAAGAGGATGATGATGATTACACAAACAAAGGACCCCAAATGTCACTTTATGTACATACACTGTAAATACGTTACATAACTATATTTTGTGCATAATAGAACGATTGAGTTATAAATAAAGCATCACAATTGAATCATGCGTATACTATAATAGTTAGGAACATGCGGAATGCAAGACTTGATAATTCCAAACGATTATGATAATTTTCACAAATTTGTTGATGTAATGCCCATAATTTCGACACATCAAGAGGCGTAAAACTGAATTACATCACAATTCGTCATTTGGAATAATAAAGAATCACAATTTGAACTGAACATATTTGTACAATAAAAGCTTCGTACCATGCAGCCTATTTGTCGAATTCTAATACCGGTTAACCTGTACATATGATTTCTAATACCGGTTAACTTGTACATATGAATTCTAATACCGGTTAACTTGTACATTATGAATTCTAATACCGGTTAACTTGTACATATGAATTATAATACCGGTTAACTTGTACATATGATTTCTAATACCGGTTAACTTGTACATATCAGTTTCTGTCATAAGGGGTATGAATCCTGCCGACGGAGAGCGCAGTTGGGAATTTTGTTAGACATTTCCGAACGAATAATCGTTGGTCGTGTTTGTCACATAACTTATCCTATTAAGTATTGATTTCATTCATAGTTTATTTATTTAGCTAACCAGTGAAGTTAAAAGCTGTATGCACGTGTAGTATTCAGTAAGGTTACTGTTTCATTGTACCATGATGCCTAATAATTAGTTACTCCATCCATACAGTCCTTATCGCTCATTGGGGGGCATATATGTACAGCAAAGTGGAGATAATCACCAACTAACCGTCTCGCCAACGAATACGATGCGAACAGTAAAGTCTTTGTATAATGCTAGATCCCACCAACCAGGACCTTAAACAGTCCACTGATATGCTAGAATGTCTCCTAGTTTTCCCCTTCATACCATATTGGATTTTTACTGCGTGCAAATAATGGTTTGTTTCTAATACAATATTGATACACACTCGTTTCATTAGATATTATGGTTCAACGAAGAGTTTCTGAGGAAACCGCCGTGCAATACTCCTCACATCTCTGCTATTTTCAGAAAGTTTTCAGCGAATTATTGTTACGAAATCAGGCCCGAACGGGAGCCGTATATCGGAACGAACCAGCACGGGCTATCACAAACGAACGATAACGCGGGGAACAGCTGAGCCCACGTCGTTTCACCAACTGACGGTTGTGAACTTAAAGCGTCGTGGTTTGTGGTACAGCATAGAAGTCGATCATTATTTTGTATCCAGGTCGAGATCATTGCAAAAGTACGGAAGCGTATTCGGGACATAGTAGAACAAAATTAAAGTCAAAACTTTGACTTTTTATCTCACAATTTTGACTTTATAAACTCAAAATTTTGACTTTTTATCTCAAAATTTTGACTTTCTAAACTCAAAATTTTGAATTTTTATCTCGAAATTTTGACTTTCTAAGTCAAAATTTTGACTTTCAAAGTCATAATTTTGACTTTTTATCTTTTTTATATTTTCTAAAAATAGAATCACACTGCTTATTCTATTTTTAGAACGGAAGCGTATTCGGGACATGGTAAAAAAAAATAAAGTCAAAATTTTGACTTTTTATCTCAAAATTTTGACTTTGAAAGTCAAAATTTTGACTTTGAAAGTCAAAATTTTAACTTAGAAAGTCGAAATTTCGAGATAAAAAAGTCAAAATTTTGAGTTTGAAAGTCAAAATTTTGAGATAAAAAGTCAAAATTTTGACTTTATTTTTTTTTACCATGTCCCGAATACGCTTCCGTACAAATGAGTACATGGCGGTCAGTTGCATATCCGCTGTATATACTGTTTCTCATCTTTCTCAAAAATATTTCTGCATGTATAGAGATGGGTACTGTGTACCCGATGGAGTACACGGCCAATCCTCTTTCAGGGGCGCGTATACAATGGTACATACAGCTGATCATGCTTCGGTCTGCATGTATAGACTATCGGAGATGCGGGCATGGTGGTTAGTGGGGTCACCGATGGAGTACACAGCCGTACCTCTTATTCAAGGACTTATATATCCGAGTAATACGTTGTGTGTACAGTAATGTCCTACATAATCGACTCCTTAACCACAACATAATTATGGGTAATTTTTCAGGATTTAGTCGGAAATATGGCTTGTTGCCATTCATCGGAAAGCTCTCAGTGAAAAATTACCCATAATTCTGCTGTGGTTAAAGAGTCGATTATTTGTGGCATTACTTTAGCTGCTCCTCTGTCTTTCTGTAGGTGGAAACCATCGGCGATGCTTACATGGTGGTAAGTGGGGTCCCCGAGGTGGAGAAAAAGCATGCCGCTCCCGTGATCGAGTTTGCTATGAGTATGCTGGAGGATGCCACCCACGTGCTGTCTCCTGCATCGCGCACACCAATACAGGTCAGTGCAAAACAAAGTGAAGTGTGGTCAAAGTACGTAACCAAATTTAATGATCTTTTCAGACATCTATAACTCCAGTTACAACAACAGCAACAACAACAACAATAACAACAACAACAACAACAACAACACAAAGGACCTATTTAAAATCACGATTGTCTTTGTTCTACTCAAAACTGTAAGAAGCCAAATGTGACACTTTTAAAGGAGGTCTATCTTTTTGTGTTATATAGTTACCGGGGTATAAAATATTATACATGAATCGAGGACCCTATCCGGAAATGCCTATATCGGTTAATATTGATTATATTTCGTATATTTTCTGGTATAAAAACGTGTGGTTGTTTAGCTATCGAACAGTGGTGGTTACTGTTAACAGAGATAAGATATTTTATTGTGTAATTGTTCACAAATAAACGTTAACCCTTTACCCAACAGAACGGGTCGCCTCGCATATATAAGAGAATGCATTGGCTTAACACATTAAAAATTATAAAATTGTTAAAAAATGTAAGAAAAAATGGTAAAAAGTTTTAAAAACAGATTTTTTTTAGGCCAATGCATTCTCTTATATATGCGAGGCGACCTATGGTCGACTCGCATATATAAGAAAATGCATTGGCACAGGGCATAACTATAACCATCACAATGTGGTCAATGAGCCGGTTCCAATGATATCCATATTTGTATGGTTTTATTGAGACAGACCCAAGATATTTTAGGCTGTTGAAGCTTTATTTGGCCGGTTTTGGCCGGTTTGTTGGGTAAAGGGTTAATTAGAATCATTATCGATTATAACTATGTAATATAACAATACAATCAATCTGGAACATTTGGCGTTCGGAGCATAGCTATGGGAACACTCCAATTATCTCTATCGCTATATGATATCGCATGAATGGTCTGTTCTAAAAATAGAACAATAATTATACTTCCATGGTGTAACCAAGGAAGTATATTGTTTTTCTACTGGGGTCGTTTTCCGTTTATTTGGAAATACTCAGAAACTAATTGCAGTAGGAACGCGAAATCTCTAGCGAATGTAGGCATCGGAGGTCTACTAAATATAATGGTATCCGGAATTCGGCGCAATGTTTTTTGACGTAGTTATGGCCCTTTTACGATTATTTTTCATTATTATTTGTTATTATACTCGACACTTTTGCAACGCCCTGATATCTGAAAGTATGGGGATTATCGAACTGAAAGTTTGTACATATGTTGGGGTCAATGAGTTCTAACCTATCGGCATACAACGAATATTGTCCACGTTTACCCAGCTGAGTTATCTCCCTTTATATGAAAAAATGTCACTTTACTATTTCGGAAATTATAAGGAGCAGAGCATCAAAAATTGGACCGTATGCACACCTCGATATGCCCTACTGCCCACGGGCATCAAAACTTGTGTCCGCGCTTTCCCTGCGGAGTTACCGCCCATAAATAGGCAAACCTATATTTGATTTACTAGGCTGCACTCTCGTATCATTCCAGATAACTGCATTTGGATTTCACAGTCGTTTTGACCGTTGTCAGTTTAGTTTGAGAAAGAAAATTGGACAGGGTCGGACATATATTTTGACGCTGGGGTGGGGGCAAAATTTTCAAAAATAATTTTTTTTATTGACATTCATCTATTTAAGTATGTGGATTCCCTGAACGAAAACGAACCCGTACCGGAAAGGATTTTTGAAATTCGAGAAGAAATGCAAGAGTTACGGGCCCTCGAAGTTTGCAATTTGGGCCCATGTGCTTGTGAACACATCTCCTCCGAAGATGTCGAACTTAGGATGTCATCTGATATCCCAGTGCGGACGGTCTAAAGAGAGCACGCGGTGTGCCAAATTTTGCCTGTGTCGGTTCAGTGTTGTGGATCAGGGGAGTGGCGATCCGGGGGTACCAATTTTGTATTCTTCTCCGAATCAGATGAAACTTGAAATATAACATCTACACCGCCAGTCAATCTAGAAACTGAAAGAATTTCGAAAATCCATTGAAAAATGGCGGAGTTGCGGGCCTTCAAACTATGCAAATTTGGGCCCATGTGCTTGTGAACATATCTCCTCCGAAGATGTCGAACTTAGGATGTCATTTGATATCCCAGTGCGTGCGGTCTGAAGAGAGCACGTGGTGTGCCAAATTTTGCCAGTGTCGGTTCAGTGTTGTGGGTCAGGGGAAGGTCGGTCCGGGGTACCATTTTTTTATTCTTTTCCGAATCAGATGAAACTTGGAATATAACATCTACCATATACGATGATCACAAAACTGAAAACAGATTGTAAATCCGTTAAAAAATGGCCGAGATTTGGGGCCTCAAAATTTGAATCTGGACCCATATTCTTTCCAATAACCAAAATGTTATCCGTCTCCGAATCAGACAAAATGTATAACAAACAATCTATGTGAGGAGCTGATCACATTACTGAAAACAATTTTTAAATCCATTGAAAAATAACTGAGTTACGGGCCCTCAAACTTCGCATTTTGGGCCGGGTTTGATAATTTCCCAATCCCATTACCCAATTTCGAGGTAGGGGTGGGGTCACTTACAAACACATAAGATAAACACTCACACGATAAGAACAACATATAATCAACATACTTCGTATTTCCGTCCCAAAAATGCGATTCTTTCAGATCATGATTTTCCCTATTATTATACTTCCATGGTGTAACCAAGGAAGTATATTGTTTTTCTACTGGGGTCGTTTTCCGTTTATTTGGAAATACTCAGAAACTAATTGCAGTAGGAACGCGAAATCTCTAGCGAATGTAGGCATCGGAGGTCTACTAAATATAATGGTATCCGGAATTCGGCGCAATGTTTTTTGACGTAGTTATGGCCCTTTTACGATTATTTTTCATTATTATTTGTTATTATACTCGACACTTTTGCAACGCCCTAATATCTGAAAGTATGGGGATTATCGAACTGAAAGTTTGTACATATGTTGGGGTCAATGAGTTCTAACCTATCGGCATACAACGAATATTGTCCACGTTTACCCAGCTGAGTTATCTCCCTTTATATGAAAAAATGTCACTTTACTATTTCGGAAATTATAAGGAGCAGAGCATCAAAAATTGGACCGTATGCACACCTCGATATGCCCTACTGCCCACGGGCATCAAAACTTGTGTCCGCGCTTTCCCTGCGGAGTTACCGCCCATAAATAGGCAAACCTATATTTGATTTACTAGGCTGCACTCTCGTATCATTCCAGATAACTGCATTTGGATTTCACAGTCGTTTTGACCGTTGTCAGTTTAGTTTGAGAAAGAAAATTGGACAGGGTCGGACATATATTTTGACGCTGGGGTGGGGGCAAAATTTTCAAAAATAATTTTTTTTATTGACATTCATCTATTTAAGTATGTGGATTCCCTGAACGAAAACGAACCCGTACCGGAAAGGATTTTTGAAATTCGAGAAGAAATGCAAGAGTTACGGGCCCTCGAAGTTTGCAATTTGGGCCCATGTGCTTGTGAACACATCTCCTCCGAAGATGTCGAACTTAGGATGTCATCTGATATCCCAGTGCGGACGGTCTAAAGAGAGCACGCGGTGTGCCAAATTTTGCCTGTGTCGGTTCAGTGTTGTGGATCAGGGGAGTGGCGATCCGGGGTACCAATTTTGTATTCTTCTCCGAATCAGATGAAACTTGAAATATAACATCTACACCGCCAGTCAATCTAGAAACTGAAAGAATTTCGAAAATCCATTGAAAAATGGCGGAGTTGCGGGCCTTCAAACTATGCAAATTTGGGCCCATGTGCTTGTGAACATATCTCCTCCGAAGATGTCGAACTTAGGATGTCATTTGATATCCCAGTGCGTGCGGTCTGAAGAGAGCACGTGGTGTGCCAAATTTTGCCAGTGTCGGTTCAGTGTTGTGGGTCAGGGGAAGGTCGGTCCGGGGTACCATTTTTTTATTCTTTTCCGAATCAGATGAAACTTGGAATATAACATCTACCATATACGATGATCACAAAACTGAAAACAGATTGTAAATCCGTTAAAAAATGGCCGAGATTTGGGGCCTCAAAATTTGAATCTGGACCCATATTCTTTCCAATAACCAAAATGTTATCCGTCTCCGAATCAGACAAAATGTATAACAAACAATCTATGTGAGGAGCTGATCACATTACTGAAAACAATTTTTAAATCCATTGAAAAATAACTGAGTTACGGGCCCTCAAACTTCGCATTTTGGGCCGGGTTTGATAATTTCCCAATCCCATTACCCAATTTCGAGGTAGGGGTGGGGTCACTTACAAACACATAAGATAAACACTCACACGATAAGAACAACATATAATCAACATACTTCGTATTTCCGTCCCAAAAATGCGATTCTTTCAGATCATGATTTTCCCTATTATTATACTTCCATGGTGTAACCAAGGAAGTATATTGTTTTTCTACTGGGGTCGTTTTCCGTTTATTTGGAAATACTCAGAAACTAATTGCAGTAGGAACGCGAAATCTCTAGCGAATGTAGGCATCGGAGGTCTACTAAATATAATGGTATCCGGAATTCGGCGCAATGTTTTTTGACGTAGTTATGGCCCTTTTACGATTATTTTTCATTATTATTTGTTATTATACTCGACACTTTTGCAACGCCCTAATATCTGAAAGTATGGGGATTATCGAACTGAAAGTTTGTACATATGTTGGGGTCAATGAGTTCTAACCTATCGGCATACAACGAATATTGTCCACGTTTACCCAGCTGAGTTATCTCCCTTTATATGAAAAAATGTCACTTTACTATTTCGGAAATTATAAGGAGCAGAGCATCGAAAATTGGACCGTATGCACACCTCGATATGCCCTACTGCCCACGGGCATCAAAACTTGTGTCCGCGCTTTCCCTGCGGAGTTACCGCCCATAAATAGGCACACACTATACACCAGTATGAATAAACTGAATTTTGTTTTTGTTTTTGTTTTGTTTTTTTATAAGTGCAGAGCTCTCAATTTTTTATTGCATATTCCGAATCGGACGAGTAATCCTGAGTCGAATTTACCGCCTAAACATGTTTTTACCCAGGACTTTCCGCGTTACGGGATACGGAAATATTGCAACTATTTTTCCCGCCAAATCCAATCCGGCTGATTAAAGAGCAAGATAATGTCGTAGCAGGTACGTTGACATACTTTATGTACGTCCCAGTAGTTTGACGGCTATACTATAAATGTAACATGCCCAACGGAGAATGCGTGTCAGTGTGGGTTGAGACTTTAGGAAAATTCCACGAAAATTGCAAAGGGGGGAAATTCAAACACCGAGATAATTTTTTTTGACGAGTATATCTGATAGCTAGTGTTCACGCGCATCCAGAGGGCGATTTTCTAATTTTCAGATGGAACGGTTTACTCGTGACAACGCTATATATCATAAATATGTATACTTGTGTAGTCTATCACTAGCCGATTTTTAGCCCCAAATCCAAACGGGCTAATGTAGCAGCGAGTTTAATGCGGTGGTACGTAAGTCGGTATACTGTAGGTATGCCTCCAAAATTTGACCTCTCTAATATAAACGCAATCTGCTCAAGGGAGTGTTTGTGTCGGGTGGGTTCAGATTTGGAAAATTCCACCGAAGATCAAATGGGGAAAATTACTCCGAAAATCATATATTGAGATAAAAACTTTTCGATGAGTGGATGTGATAAGTAGTATCTAAACGCAAGATTAGTACACTTTTTAATGATTTATATTGAACGGTTTAACCCTGGTAGCGTATAACGTTGTAACGGGTGATATATATTACTCAAATTCAAACCCTCTATTCATGACGCAAATTCAAACGGACTTATCAAGAAGCAAGGCAAATGCATGAATATTCTCACCGATATACTATATAGGTATGTCCGCTCTACTGTAAAATTATCCTATTGTCACGATTTGACATGTCCAAAACTCCCCGGAAAAAAGTTTTCCTAGGTATCAAATTTCGTCGAAATCCGTTCGTTATACCCGATTTGACCATGAACTGATCATTTCGAAGGTCAATGTCAGGTCGGGGTCACGACTTGACCCGCCCAAAAGACTCCCCGGACAAAAGTACCCCTAGGTATCGAATTTCGTGGAAATCCGTCGGTTTTACCCGATTTGACCTTCGAATGCCTTTTTGAAGACCAATGTCAGGTCGGGGTCACGATTCGACCCGTCCAAAACACTCCCTGGGCAAAATTACCCACATTTATCAGATTTCGTCAAAATCCGTTAAGCAGTTTTCCCGGCCATAGCTGACAGACAAACAAACAGACAGACAGAAGTACCAAAATATATATTAAATTTAGAAATGTCAATGCAAGTCCACCATCGGATCGTAAGGCACCAATATGCATTCGCACGAAGGGGAACATACATATACGCATAACACTCACATGGGATGGGATGGAATACCATGGAAGTATATCTGATTCCATGGAATCTGACCTCTAGTTAATCATATCATTTTATAAAAAATATTCGAAATAAAATCAATATTAATTGATAGAAGCGTTTCCGGACATGGGTCTTCAATGCATATTTATTATTTTATTCCCACGAAACTATTTCAAAATTGTTATATAAAGAGATAATATATCTTTAAGTCCAACAAGTAATTCTGTTGTTGACACATTAATACAGTAATTAACGCTGTCCCTCTAAATTGGATTAACCCTTTACCCAACAGAACTGCCCTGTGCCAATGCATTCTCTTATATATGCGAGTCGACCATAGGTCGCCTCGCATATATAAGAGAATGCATTTGCTTAACACATATTAAAAATGATAAAATTGTCAAAGAATGTAGAAAAATATTATAAAAATTGTTAAAAAATGTAAGAAAAAATTATAAAATTGTTAAAGAATGTAAGAAAAAATGGTAAAAAGTGTTAATATATGCGAGTCGACCATAGGTCGCCTCGCATATATAAGAGAATGCATTGGCTTAACACATTACAAATTATAAAATTGTTAAAGAATGTTAGAAAAAATGGTAAAAAAAAATTTAAAATGTTTTTTTTTAGGCCAATGCATTCTCTTATATATGCGAGGCGACCTATGATCGACTCGCATATATAAGAGAATGCATTGGCACAGGGCATAACTGTAACCATCACAATCTGGTCAATGAACCGGTTCCAATGATATCCATATTTGTATGGTGTTATTGAGACAGACCGAAGATATTTTAGGCTGTTGAAGCTTTATTTGGGCGTTTTTGGCCGTTTTGTTGGGTAAAGGATTAAGGTGTTCGAAAATTCTAGATATAAAATAAAATAATGTATTTTAGAAGGCATTTCTCATTTAAGTGTGTTTTTTATGAACTGGACTCTAAATAGAATTTAAAAGATTTGGCATATATTGGACTCGGCGAGGCTAATAGATGCTAAAATCCCCCTCACGGACATAAACAGTTTAAGCGACGACACTAGCTAAATATTATATATATAATTGTATATACCAATCAAGGTCCCCGACGGGAATTAACAATTTAAACGGAAGTACTCTCCAAACGAAAAAAAACAACTTTATTTGTATGATTAACAAACAAATTGATTTTTATTTATCACATACCCGGTAGTTATTTATCACATACCCGGTAGTTTGATCTCTATGTTTGACATGAATTTTCATTACAGCCATCAGTTCAAGTACATGCCCATTATAATTGTTACTCGCTGGAATAGTTTGCATAGCCTGCGATATGTAGGCAGGTAACCCTGGTTAACCTGTAAGATTCTCTTCAAGACAACAATAGAAAGTATTTAATTACATACTTTGTTATTTAACTGTTTCAATGACAGTATGCTGTTCCTTCTTGAATAAAAATTAAAGCCACATCGCGCTTTGCGCTCCAAAATATACCTAATAAAATTCGCTTTTTAATTTTTCCCGGTATCGAAATAGGTCATAAATACTACCTATCTATGGGCATTATATGTGTAACAGGAAGAAGATTCCTGTCTGATCGCCCGATTCCCGGCAGAGTTCAAATGACAAACAGCAGTCAAAAATGCATACTTTATTCAAATAGCAAAGACATGCATCACAGGTCCATTATGGAGTTAGCTGCAATGTTTGGTAGGATACAGGATGCCACTTTAAGAAAAATCATAGGCAACCAAACACCAGTAAATATGATTTACTTTATTATTTGTTTGTAATCAAATACCAGTAAATGTGATTTACTTTAGTATTTTAAGTAACCCGGAGCTTTTACGGACCAGTCTTGTCGGCTGAGCACCCCGTCAGAGGTACACACCCTTACGAGCATGGTCAAAATGCCCCTCGGGGTCAGTCCCCGCATTGCAGCGGTCAGTCAGGTCCGCTTGTCGGGAGTTGTCCCTCTTGTAATGTTCATTAGAATAGAGCAGTTAATAAAGACATCCACTTGTATGAACATTACAGGAGGGGCAAATCTGCATCCGCTACATATGTCCCAGATAGGCACATTGAAGTCACAAACAATACAACATTTAACACGGTGTTTGTGTTACAAACAAACAACAGCCATACGCACTGCATAGAACAGAAAATAGCGTTCCGTGTTAGTCTGTTCCTGATACGGTAGAAATAAAAAGCGCTTGTTTCACTCCTGTGCGAAAAATTTAAAACAGCTGGAAAATGTCTGTGACCATGGGTAGTATATTTCACAGCATATAAAGCCGGTATGTCAATAGTTCGTGTATTTGTCAACCTATCTTACACCTCCTTCCTAATTACATATGGTGGAAGATCGAATGACCCATGTCAGTTTAAGATATGCCAGATATTAATATACCCAAGAGTCTTCAAATTTGCTTTGTTCTGTTCTTTTTGACTGTATGCTTATGTGGATAGGGCATCATGTGATCGTAAAGTTCTTGAAATCCTCCTCAAAGTGTAGTGTCATTTATTAGGCACTTCCAAAAATTGTGTATTGACAGTTTGGGAGGAATTGGGGAGTCAGTCATATAGAGTGATCCTTCGTGGTATACCATGTGAATGACGTATTATTCATGTGCCATGGGTATTTGCGACGATGTCTTATTTTCGAAGTTGCCAAAATAATATTCACAGCCGGGTACATTGTAGTTGGCATCTCAAACAAGTGGACACTTGAGTAGCATGATACTTATGATGAATTTATAGTTTGTGAAGTTTGGGTCATATATATATAGTATGTGATCGCTTGGAAGTTGGAAGCGCCTGCTCCGTACTGCAAATGATGGCATTGCTTGCTCTATAAATATAGAGTTGTCTCACGTGTATCACATTGGATCCAAAATGTCTGTCTGTGTATAATAGCATAGTCGCCAGATGGATACACTCTGAAAAAATCGGTAATTAAGGGCTTTGTGGACACATTTTTTCCAAAATTTCCCAAAATTTTATTGAGTCCAAATAAAGGATTCTGTTCATGTATATTAGTAATAATAGAAACCATGCCCATTGATGCAAGATTTTGAGAGTATACTTCATGGTGGATTATGTTAGAAATACAAAATGTGAACTTTATTGAGATTTAAAAAAAAATAATTTACAGGCAATGGTCCAAGAAAAACAAAGTCCAAATCTAAGAATCAAATATGGTAATATGTACTGAACACTGTGATGAATGATGTATTACAAAAAAAATATTATATTTCTTGAGTGTTCTTTGATAAAATTACTTTGAACCGGTTGTTGACAAATGATATATACTTGCTTAAACGTTGGCTATGTGGGTGGTAGCAGGCACGGGTTAACAGCTGGCCATTGTAACTGCTCTGGACTCTGTTGACAATAGAATGCTAATCCTCAATCATACCCCTACCGATCACCATACTAATTCTAGTAAGTAGGTCACCACTCACTCAGGGTGATCACTCATGTGGAAGTTTGACATTGGTTAAAAGCCATTCACACAAGACTGGACATCAGCCATGAAAGGTTGACCCATTAACTGCTGCCTCTCAGTCAACCATATTATGAAGTTAGTATATCATTTGTCAACAACCGGTTCAAAGTAATTTTATCAAAGAACACTCAAGAAATATAATAATTTTTTTTGTAATACATCATTCATCACAGTGTTCAGTACATATTCCCATATTTGATTCTTAGATTTGGACTTTGTTTTTCTAGGACCATTGCCACAGGGACTTTGTAGAAAATATATTTATAAAATATACATAAACAATACGACAAGGGGAGACACATGTCGGCACCCAAAAACCACAGTAGCGTTGAATTCCGACTAGCAACACCGATTTTGGTCGTGTAAACGGCAATTTCGCGTATATTTCGTCTAACAAATGTGATAGAAGCTCTCCTTACCTTGTTAGATCATCAGAATATCCGTTTAAACGTGTTTTACAACTTTGAGGTGGGATAAAATCACCTTGCTTGACCATCAACATGCAGGGGAAATAACTCTATCTATCATACCACAATTGGTCTCTCAGAATAGGTCCCTCTATAAGGCGGTGTATAAAAGAAATGGTAACATTTCAACCTCGCAGATCGAGACTATCTTATATCATGTTCAACATAACAATTTTAACATTTACAGGTATGCTACATAATTTAACGAGACCAATATTTCAGTAGATTGCACATTGTGAATGGAGTGTTCCTCACACAAAGGAAGGACCTCACAAAAGAACAGAATATCACTGTGTAACGTCTGGATGTTAAAATATATTTTTCTGTTGTATGTTATTTTATTATCATAATACAACATTTTAAGTTGTAATTAAAGTGTATACTAGTTTATATTATATTTTGATTTGAACGTTTTGTTATATTTAAAATATTCTTACCTGTGATTTTCTTCCCAAAAACATATAATTATAAAACATGACACATGTAGGCCTATGCATAGGCTCACATGAGACTAGAAGGGAGGAAGATGATTTGACAACAAGCATCAGATGCGTATATAGAGCCATCTCCTCAGAAAAGAACAGATTACATATAGTGGTCAGTGAGAAGTGGAAGAGTAGATTAAGCTAAAGGGATAAAGAGCATGATGAGAAGATTAATGAACTGATGGATTACAGTTGGGTAGAAGAGAGAAAAAACAATTAGCACATATATTTGCAATGATCAATTATCTTATGCATGATATGGTGTTATATATGAAAAATTAGAACTATGTGTAGAGTGGATTTATCACAATGACAATAACTTTGTATGGCGTTTTGTGCAAAAAAGTTACTGAAATTGTTACCACATTGTTAGCTACATGTATATCATTTTCGATTTGTGTCTCTGAAGATTATCAAATTCAAGCAGGTACTTATTATGAATCAGAAATACAATTGGCAAACAACGAAATAGATTGCTAGTTAGTATAAATGCTTGAGTTGCATCAAATATATAGAGAGTAATCAATTGGTTCCGAGAATTACGTTAAATAATTCACGAGAGGCGAGAGACGTCGGCAAGAAACGAGTGCGCGTTTCTTACCCAAACGTCTCATGCCTCGAGCGAATTATTTAACGTAATTCTCGGAACTAATTGATTACTCTATTTATTACACTTCTACGTCAATTTGGTTCACCAAATATTATTAAAACTCGCAGAATTAATGCATGAAAGTCCCAATGTGGAGAAAGATAAACAATCGAAACTTCAGTCTAAATCAGTAAGCGACATCATCAATGACAATATTGGAGACTAATATACGGTATTCGGTCATATAAGTTATTGCCTGCTGGTATCACACCAGAGTGCAGCACCATGAATGTAACTGCATGTCGTTTTAGTCGCCTCTGCCAGGCTCTGCTCCATGTTTTTAAAGTGATGTGATCACTCCAGTAGGGTGATCTATTAAAAATGTAGATTAATCTTGTTCAAAGTAGGTATTTTTTACAAATATTATATCCAAATTGACAATAAACACCATCATTCTTATATATTAATTGAATGCAGTGACTCTCGATGGCGAAATCACTTTCGTCAGTTTATCGCCGCGTTGTCTATGGAGTGGTACAGTCCATTTGCTTCAGATTACTGGTGATCTTCGTAGAATGCTAAATTCCTACAGTTGGTATAGCTCCTGAATACTATCTGTTCAGTTTCACATACCCGAACAAGTACATATGTAATATTTTATTAATGCAACGCGACACAGTAAACTACACAGTTCTGTTCTGAGGTCCTTCATTTGGTTACAATACACCAAATACAAATTAGTAGAGTGATTTCCCCTGGGACCCCCAAGCTAGGATCAGCATAACAAAAATTCTGGCAGCTGAATGGTCAATGATATATGGATGAAAAGTGCACGAAAAAATGCACAGATGTGTTTCCCATCAAATATAACCACATGGTAAATGGTTATGGCTGTGCAAGTGGCGAATAATTTATGGGAGGTGTTTGTGTTTTTTTCGATGTCATTTTTTTCACAATTTTAAGGGTAGTGTGACGTTTGTCAAGCTCCAGTGTGATCTACCATGTTAACAAGTACTTTTTTGCACATTTCTGTGTGTCTAAAAGGACGTTCTTTAATTTCAAATACTCGTGCAGGTCAAAGCTTTGCAGCGAATATAGGCCAGCGGGATTTGTTAACACTGGGGCCTATGTAAATCATTTGGTGTATTGTAACCATTTGTGTTAGGAGCACTCCATTCATAATTTGTAAACTACTAAATTATTGGTCTCATTAAATTACATATTTTATTATCTATTATTATATTATATATTATTGCATACTTGTAAATGTTAAAATTGTTGTTGAACATGATATAAGATAGTCTTGATCTGCGAGGTTGAAATGTTACCATTTCTTTTATACACCGCCTTATAGAGGGACCTATTCTGAGAGACCAATTGTGGTATGATAGATAGAGTTATTTCCCCTGCATGTTGATGGTCAAGCAAGGTGATTTTATCCCACCTCAATGTTGTAAAACACGTTTAAACGGTTATTCTGATGATATAACAAGGTAAGGAGAGCTTCTATCACATTTGTTAGTCGAAATATACGCGAAATTGCCGTTTACACGACCAAAATCGGTGTTGCGAGTCGGAATTCAACGCTACTGTGGTTTTTGGGTGCCGACAGGTGTCTCCCCTTGTCGTATTGTTTATGTATATTTTATAAATATATTTTCTACAAAGTCCCTGTGACCATTGCCTGTAAATAAAACATTTTTAAATCTCAATAAAGTTCACATTTTGTATTTCTAACATAATCCACCATGAAGTATACTCTCAAAATGTTGCATCAACGGGCATGGTTTCTATTATTACTAATATACATGAACAGAATCCTTTATTTGGACTCTATAAAATTTTGGGAAATGTTGGAAAAATTGGGTCCACAAAGCCCTTAACACAGTCTGCATTGTGCAAATCCATAACAGTATGTTGTCAGATAAATGCGCAAAGCGGCCGCGGGTTATTATTTTTGTAACCTTATAACCTTATGTAACCTTATGTTGTTAGTGGACGCTGGCTTCTATAGATGCCACTATATCCACCTCTGATTCTTCATCTTCTATTTCTCCGAACCCTCCTGCATTTTTGTTTTTTGTTTGACCGATCGTATCAGGGTCTGTCAGCCTCAATTCAGCCTTGAAATTTAATTTAATCTCTTGGTCCTGCCAATGGTAATCGAGATTGTTTTTGAATGAATTCATGTCTTCTGCATAGACGACTTTTTCTGCTAGATGATTCCATGGCTCCACCACTCTTAGGCTAAATGAGTATTTCCTCACATCCCTGTTTGCTCCTTCCAAGAATAATTTATAATTATGTCCTCTGGTTCGGAGTTCGGTGCTTCTTCTTAATATGTCATTCACTTCCGGATCATAGGTGTTAAATATCTTGAAGCATTCTATCATATCTCCTCTTATTCTTCTGTAGTTAAGTGTTGGTATATTTAGCTTCTTTAGTCTTTCTTCATATGGTAGTTCTTTTAATTCTGGTATTAGTTTTGTGAATCTTTTTTGGACTTTCTCGAGCATTTCAATGTCTTTCTTTAAATGTGGACTCCAGGCCGGTTGGGCATATTCTAGATGTGGTCTCACCAGACTTTTGTATAGTTTCAGCATTGTTTTGGTGTCCATGTGCGTAAATGCTCTGCGTATAGCTCCAGTGACTGCATTTGCTTTCTGTATTTTCTCATTTATATGTTGGTCAAATTTCAGTTTGTTATCAGTTGTGACTCCTATATCTTTCTCTTCAGTTACCTCCTTTAGTTGTACATATTGTCCATCTTTGTTCTTCATGTGATAGTTTGGCTCTTCTGTTTTCGTGCCGATGTTCATTGTCACACATTTATCTGGGTGAAATTTCAAAAGCCACTTGTCTGACCATGTCTGGAGTTCATCTAAGTCATTCTGTAATGCATCCACATCTGGTATACCCTGTATTTCCCTGTAAATTTTAGTGTCGTCTGCAAACATCATGACATCCGATTTGTCGTTGGATGGGAGGTCATTTATATATATGACAAATAATATGGGTCCGAGCACGCTTCCGTGGGGTATTCCACTTATTACTTCTCGTGTTGTTGACGCTTCGCCATTTATCATCACTCTTTGTTGTCTTCCCTGTAAAAAATTCTCTATCCATTCCAATATATTTCCATTTATTCCGTAGCTTCTTGCTTTATGCAGTAGTCTTGATGTGGAACGGTATCAAATGCTTTCTGGAAGTCCATATAAATTACATGTGTTGCATATCCTTCATTTATGGTCTTGGTCCACTTTTCCAATGAGTGCAGCAGCTGTAATGTTGTAGATCGTCCCTTGATGAATCCAAATTGCTTCTTACTAAATAGTTGGTTATTTCTCATATGGTCCATTATTTTATCCCTTATTCTTGCCTCCAGAGCTTTGCCTACTATACTGGTTAGGCTGACTGGGCGATAGTTGTTTGGTTTAGATTTTCCCCCCTTTTTGTATATAGCAGATATGTTTGCTGTTTTCCATTCATTTGGTAGTATTCCTAGTCGTAGGCTGTTATTGAAGATTTGTGCTATTGGTATGCTTAGTTCCTTCGCTAGCTCTTTTAGGATTTTAGGGTGTATATTGTCAGGACCCTGGGACTTGCATGGTTTGAGTTTTGATAGCCTAATCTCTACTCCCTCTGCAGTCACTTCAAGGTCTTCTATCTCATGCTTTATTGTCTTCATATCGATATCTGGGATGTTTCCTTTAGGTTCCCGTGTGAATACTTCGGAGAAGAAATCTGCCAACACTTCTGCGTTTTCCTTATCGCTTGTTGTTACACTTCATCTGCTTTCTCTAGGTTTGCTATCCCTGTCTTCGTCTTCGTACGTCTCGATACATAGTCCCAGAAATTTTTGGGGTTATCTTTAGCTTGGTCAGCAATATCTCGTTCGTGATTGTTCTGCTTCTTCCTTGTCAAATTTCTCACTTGGTTCCTATATTTTGTATATATGTTATAGTTTTGTTGTGTCCTGTTTTCCATATAGCGAGTCCAAGCTCTATGCTTCTTCCTCACCACCTCTCTTGTTTTTGCATCTAGCGGCATTCTATTTTTTTTGCTGGATGTATTTCTTTCTGGTATGTTTTTGTCTGTAGCTTCTTCGAGTACTAGGCAGAATCTCTTCCACTGGATGTTGATGTCGTTACTACAGTCCTCAAATACTCCTTTCCAATCTATCTTCCCAACTTCTTCCCGCATTTTGTCATAGTTTCCTGCAGCATATTGTTTCTTCTTCATTCCTTGTTTTTTTACGCTATAGCATTTATAGTAGAAACTAATGGAGCAGTGATCACTCTTCCCTAGGGGGTTCCCAATCTCCAGGGTTATTATCTGACTTAAAACTCACATGCAAACGTTATAATTATTTGAGTGGTAGATGGGTATTCGGACACTTTGTGCGATGAGCACAGTTGACATTCGAATATTGTTAATGGACGATTTGCTTTGCTGAACGGTCATTGAAATTATCCGATTGGTTTGGCCCAGTATGCAACTCTGACTTGATAGCTGGATGTTGGCAACAATACATAGGATCGCTCAACAAAATGTGCAGTCGTCGCAGTCAACATGGGCTGAATGCTAATACTATCATTAATCAGGTAACATTACCGTACATTCCGTCTCGTCATACTTATGGTCTCCACCAGGGACGGAAACTACCACCCCCGTCCCTGCGACACCGAGACACCAAGAGAGGCCGGCGTCGCCCACCGAAGATGAGAAAAGGGCAGCAACCCTGAAATGCAGGAATTGATGCTACAGTAGATGCACAATTTCAAAGGTGAAAAGGCAAAATTTGAAGATGAAACAGAACGATAGATACAACAATACAAACAACAACTGAGACAGGCAAAATCTACGGCTCACCCATTTTCATGAGAGAAACGACAACCCCCCCCCCCCCAAAATAAATAACTATCTTTGTTTAAAAAAAAAAATTTGTGTGTATTTCTCAAATAAAAGCTCAAATTGAGGGGTGAATACTTCTGCCTGATTGTCGGGCTCCCCCATTCAGAATCCAGACCGAGAGGTAAGAGAGCCATGCTATTGAAGTTTGTCGTTACACCACGGATTCACGAATGCATACTTTTCAATCGTTACCCCCTCAGTACCAAGCCGGATTCTAATTGTGGAAAATTTCAATTTGTACACTGTTCTGCATACTTTTCGGGTTAGCATTCTTCAACCGGATTCCTTGTTTTTCTCTTTGTTTGATTTTTCTGTCCTGACTGTTAATTTTATGTAAGTTGTTGACTGGGTTTCAATTTTTTTTTTAGGGTAGACGCGATTTCTTGAAATTCATAATAATGGTTTTAAAATTCTATTATTCGTATATATATCTCTCAGTTTACCTTGATTGAATTTAGAACTCGACTCAATAATATGTTTTTATAATATTTATGTGATATGGGGTTGTTGGTCAAACTAATCATACATGGCGATCTGTTTCATTATTTCTATATACGAACGTTTTTTTGCTTATGACGTGTTGTTCTTAGATGTGGATGTCAATTTGTTGTTTCTCTTTGGGTATGTCCAACTTGGCACTTCCCTTTGAACCAAATCAAAATTTGGAAAATTCGATTTGGGCTGCAATTGTGTAACTGGTACCTTGAAGATATTCAATTGTTGGATAAATATGTCCCGCCTAACATCCACTATGGTGGTAATTTTTCAAAATGATGCCACTTTTAGTATAAGTTTTGTCCAAAAAGTAAGACAGATACTAATTTTAACATAAGAATAAATATCAACCTATTATTTGTTGTTATGTTGTCATTGCAGTCATGAAATTTCCGACTGTTGAGGTGGTCATTATTTTTTCTGGTCATGATATAGATAATGCGCAGTTGGGCTCTAAATGACTAGCAAAAATAATTATATTATAGCGGGCTAGCATCACCAAATTCACCCACTGTGGACCTCATTCTACATGGCCTCATCTGCTATGGGAAACATAGACTCAGATTGAAGTTCCCACCAACCCCCGACCCCAAATTGTATTCCATTTCATAGAGTTTTTTCCAGCCATGTTTTGACACCCACCCCCTTGTGGAACGCAAAACACAAACATACAGAGAAAGCCAGGACCAAACCTCCTACCTTGAGATTCAGTGAATCTAGTATTGGACAGCAGGACTGGTCTCTAGCAGTATATTCTTGACTGCAGTTGATTTTTAATCGTTTTTGTTAAATATCATATTTCCACAGGTCTGCAGTCAATTTATTTTAAAGCTTAGTATATGAATAGAGCATGGCTTGGAGTTGACTACGCGAATGTAGTGGCAAGTGGGAAGGGTGTTGTTCATGAGCCGAAGGCGAGTGAACAACACCACTCCCACTGGCCACTACATTCGCGTAGTCAACGACAAGATATGCCCTAATCATTATATTATATACCATCGAACATTTTATTGATAAACTGAAGTCATTGTATTGTGTCCAGGTTGGATTCAATTTCCTTCTCGTCACAAAAACTATTAAGCAGCGAAATTGCTATTGTGAATAGCAGCTATGCCTGAGTGGGTAACCAGTCACTGACACAGCGCGCACGATTAATCATAATTAATAGTCACTGTTTTAGTGCCAAAATGTGTGTGGTAGTCCTTTTTAGAGACCTTTTTAGTTTTGTGTTTTGTTACTTTGTTATAGAAATTTATAAAGATAGTATGTCTATACACCTGGTAGGTGATATTGCTCTACACCAGGTAGGTGATTTTGTTTTACACCAGATATGTGATATTGTTTTACACCAGATAGGTGATTGTATTATATCAGATAGGTTAAATTATTATATGCTACGTGCAACCCAGACTCATTAGACATTACTAAATCATGTTTATCGCACATATAGCAATACACTAGAGCACACAGGAGCACCAATGGGAAATCAAAGAAAGTTAATGTTACGATTGATTCCAATTGATTCAGATTGGTCAGGATTGGTTAGGCCTAAAAAAAAATACACTGTTTCCGCTAACGAGCTGAACAAAATTAGGGTAGGTAGGTAGGCTTAACTTTTTTTTTTTGTTAACTTTTTTTTTTCAGTATCTTTAAAAATAATTGTATGTCAATAACCCAAACTATGCACTTCTTAGCCCCAATCAGGTTAACCCAGATGACAGAGGAACTAGAAACTCCAATTCAATCTTACATATGCTTTAATATTTACATATATACCAGTCTATATACTAATATAGTCTTTGATAATCCTAATATTTCCCATATGGTCTGGTGACAACTGGAGTCAGTCCAGCGCCACTGCACTGTTCACATTTTGGAGTGACCATCTTGTACCGATCTCTTAATGATGGCTTCACAACACTACCTTCTCCTCCGCATTCAGTGAAGGGTCTAGGTATTTTTGGGGGACACTTGATTTTGGGCAATGATATGCCGAAGGCATAACCTGAAGGCCTGAGCGGAGGAAGGTTTGGGAGGGATGACCCCCTGCTGATGGTGGGGGTTCTCCCCCTGGAATTTTTTTGAAAATCCATTGCTTTTAGAGCTAATCTATGGCACTTTGAGTCAGTATTTTGAATTTTACTGAGAGTTCAATTTGATCAAGTTTCTCAAGCATAACTTTGGAAATTGTTTATATATATATATATGGATTGGAAATGCTTATAAGTCATTGTCAGATATCTTTTGGTTCAATGGATTATGCTTATCCTGCTTGAAATGAGACTTACCATTATCACTCTAACTCATATAATTGGCTATTTTATAAAATTCAAGTAAGACACATACATAATACACTACATGTAGTACAGAAACAATGTCTATTAAGTTAGTAATTACTATTTATAGTACTAATCTCTATATTAATTATTCATTTGGTATTATGAGATCCCATCTGATAACCAGGTTGATTCGATCAAATTGTTAAAGATGGATTATCTCTTTAAATAACAAATTTTAAATAGTTGCAAGGGTATAAAATAATAGATATGAACTGAAGACCTACGCCCGGAAAAGCTTCTATCAATTAATATTGATTTTATTTCGAATATTAAATCGGGCCCGTTTATGTTACTATTTTTAGAACCGACCATTCGGATGATACCGTATTGCGATATAAAGCACTGGGCTGTTCCTACGGCTACGCAACGAATGTCAAATGTCACAGGTTGGTTGTTTGTATTGTTTTCACAGATATAAACGATAATGACTATAATTAACGTTTATTTGTGACAAAATTGCACAATATAATTTATGGTCTCTGTTAACAGTAACCACTATTGTTCGTTAGCTGAACAAACACACCTTTTTAGACCAGAAAATATTCGAAATAAAATTAATATTAATCGATAGAAGCATTTCCGGACAAGAGTCTTCGATTCAAATCTAATATTTTATACCCCGGTAACTATATAATACCTGTTTACATAGAGATAATCCACATTTAATGTTCCTGTACTGTATTTGATTGAAATACTGAAGTCTGAAGGCTGAATGATAACAAACCTGAACTGAAACTATTTGAAGTTTTCACAGATGAAAGCTAGATAAAGACAAGCATACTTTACAGTATGATTCCAACTGTTCAACTTAAATCTTTTTGTAAACTTAAATTTCTTATGTCAATATATATAAATGTTTTTCATCTTGTTCTGATATGAATTGCGACCTAAATTGAATTTTTTTTTTTTAAATAATAATTATTATTTTTTGTTTTTTTGTTTTTTTACAATGGCAATAAAAAGTTTAGGGTCGGGGGTTTAAAATAGGGTCGGTCGGGTTAGCGGAAACAAACGTCTTTTTATTAGGCCTTAGGAATTGTATAAGGTTCACAGTTTATCTTTTATGAATTCAGGAATCTTGTATGAGTTGAGAAAAGGCATTATTTCTATTGGACTGCTCAAGTGTAGCATGTGAGAGTAAAGCAAATAATAAAAAAACAAACCTAAACTTTTAGTAGAAACCTGTATTAACTCATTCATGACTACATGATATTGTGAATTATTACCATTTTCTATCTCTTTTATCACATATGAGATAATTGTGTTATCCACTAACACGTCTAGGTATGTTACATGTTTATACATCAGTGTATACATCAGTGTTTAATGTCCATGTTTGACCAGATTTGGCATTAAATTTATTTCTTTAAAGTTATCCTTATTTGATGTTAATTACATAGAATACTGCATGGGCGATTCAGCTGCATTAAGAATACTTTCCCTTGTTCTAAAGAGGCACAAACCAACATCCAATGACCCTAGCATGTTTAGAGTTGCTGCAGTTCCTTATTATTGATTTCTTAGTGTTACAAACCAGTGCAAACTAGTAAAAATCCAATAAAAGGTGTGAAGGAAAAAAAATAATTTTGTCACGGAAAAAAATGCTTTGGGCTTATTTTGACACCTACCACCCCCAGCATAAAGTCCGAATTCACTGGCGCTGCTGCAAGAAAGAGTGTGGTGCCACCGTTAACTCGATGAACGACTTGATTACAACAACCAGTGGGCAACACAACCATACTTCCGACATTGGTCAGGTTGCCGTAGATGCATTCCTTGCAGAGCTGAAGCAGAAACTTATATGTGACTCTACGCCAATTACTTCCATATACCAGGAAGAAATATCGAGTAAGTATGTAATAGAATATTTAATAGTAAATATATATGTAACCTTAATTTTGATATATATGCAACTATAAAACGCTCTTTATCAAATATATTTACATAATTGTATTAACTACATAACCTAGAAATAATAATTATATGAGACAAAGGCTATTTAAGTCTGATGAGACAAAGCATAGTATTTATATAATATTCTTAATCGTTGCAGATCTGAGAAGCGACGAGACAGACCCTGCTATCATAGCCAAAGTACCAACATTTTACAGTATAAAGTCTGCACTATATCGCAGTCGTGCTAAAACAACGCCATTTCTACCCCGCCAACGGTCCAGCATAGATCTTCCGGATAGATACACCAAGACCACGACCGGTGACGAATTCCTACTAGCTGATGATGGTGACTTGGAAAAGATTATGATCTTCGCAACCGAGGACAATCTGCAACATCTATCCAACGCAGATGTGTACTATTGTGATGGAACCTTCTACAAGTTTCCGGGAATCTTCTACCAGCTGTACACTATACATGCTTTCGTCGAAGACAAGATGTGCCCATTAGTCTATGCATTCCTTCCAAGCAAGTGCTGGTGGTCGACTTATGCCGCGAAGAAAAAAGTACAGGAAAATCGACAATTCACTGGGACATTTCAAACGTGTTTTCAGAGAGGGCGAAATCGGACTCATCGAATACTTGGACTCTGTGTCCCACAGTACAGCACGGGATATTAGTACCATGTTGTGTTGTGTGTGTATTTATGTATGTATGTATATATATCAATCACATATATGTACCTTTATGATGTTATGATGATATATATCGTATGCTGATGTATTATTTTGTGTATGTATGTGAACAAGTTGTTACGTCATGTTGCTCTTATCTATTAATTAAAATGTGTGAACTTGAGATTATCGTATTGGCTACAATTTTGTCCGGTGACTGGGAATTATACACCGAACTAAGATATAAACTATAGGCGGCATCTCTATGATGTACCCGATTATGACACCGTGACCCGAAACAATAGCTACCGGGTGAACGAGAAGACCCCTGTCAATTGGGGATTAGAGAAACTAAACTAAAAAAGAGATAGAATCTATGTGAAGAAATTTCTATACAAATTTGATAAGAGAAGATGAGGCCTAAGCAGAATGATGTTCTCAGAGTGTGAATTTAGTAATGCTAGCCCGCTATGCGGGATAGCGTCACTAAATCCACCCTCTGGGGAACCTCATTCTGCAAATGACAGGCACACTAAAATCAGGCTTGATTGGGTGATCAATCTGACCACCCTCATAGAAATTTCAGTTGCTCACAGCTGGACATTCATTTTTTTAAAGATGGTCTATCTCTTTGTTAACATGTGTTGTATAGTTACCGGGGTATAAAATATTAGATACGAATCGAAGACGCCCGTCCGGAAATGTTTCTATCGATTATATTTCGAATGTTTTCTGGTCTAAAACGTATGGTTGTTCGGCTAACGAACAATAGTGGTTCCTGTTATTGACGTTACGTTACCATGGTTACGTAGCTTACTGATCTAGACTGAATTTTCGATGATTGATCTTTCTCCACATCGGGTCTTTCATGCATTATTCTGTGTGTTTTAATTATATTTGGCGAACCAAATTGATGCAGAAGTGTAATAAATAGAGTAATCAATTAGTTCCGAAAATTACGTTAAATAATTCACTTGAGGCAAGAGACATTTGGGTAAGAAACTCGTATGCTAAGGCGCACTCGTTTCTTACCGACGTCTCTCGCCTCTCGTGAATTATTTAACGTAATTATCGGAACTAATTGATTACTCTCTATAATTTATAACGAATAAGACATACCATTACCACCTTAGACTATTGCTGGAGTGTCCCAAACAGTTCCAAACGATCAACATGGTTTGAATATATTCAGACAGCCCATCAAACACCCTCTGTAGATCGACGACGTATCTGCTTGTGTGTCAATTTTACCGATAGTAAAATCCTGTCTTGAATAAATTTTACCGTGGTAAAAGCCTGTCTTGAATAAATCCATTAACTTTTAAGTTTTTTACACGCTTGTCAAGACGAAAGTGACAACACTGCGATAGGTACGGACGTACCGCACACCTCGCGTGTTAAACTTATCTCAGGTTTGACAGTGTCTGGGGCCACAGGTGCCATTTTAATTAGGAAAAAAACATATCATATCCCCAGACTATGTGGTTTCAGTTCGAAGTAATTATACCTGGGTGATAAATGTGAAGAAAGCCTGCGAGGAAGCCACAGAGGCAAAATCCTCCTCGAGACGGTTAGATGGTTACACAACTAATTATTTTCCATATATAGGCGGCAGTGTTAACTGAACTTCCCGCCGGCGATGGGTTAAGCCTATTTGAACTTAAATTGGTCAATGCCTCAGAATGCCATCCGATACACCATTCGGCGACAACAAACGCGCCATTCGCGGTATTTTTAATAACTATAATCTTGCAATTCCGCAACTACACCATTTACTGCATAAATATCAGCAGCAATCAAATACCCAGACCCCTTCCATAACTTCGGGACAGCGGACACGAATAATTATAGACCAATATCTCTCCTATGTTGCCTCGGGAAAATATTTGAAAAACTAATATTGAAAAACCTAATGAGCCATTTTAAAGAAAACGAATTAATATACTCATATCAATCTGGCTTTTTACCTTCGCATTGTACTACATTTCAACTTGTCGAACTGTATCATTCTTTGTGCTTATCACTTGATAACCGCACACACACTTGTGCCGTGTTCTGTGACATTTCTAAAGCGTTTGAAAGGGTTTGGCACAGAGGTCTTTTGGCGAAGTTAGAATCTTATGGAGTTGTGGGTGAATGTTTGACCTGGTTATCTGATTATATAAGCAATCGCAGACAACGTGTCCTCGTGGGGACCACCTTTTCCGAAAACAAGCCTATTCATGCTGGAGTCCCCCAGGGGTCTGTTCTGGGAACTTTCCTATTCCTTGTATACATCAATGATTTGGCAGATAACTTACACTCTCTGGCGCGATTATATGCTGATGACACTTGCTTAACTGTTAATCACAAAGAGCATGACGAATTATTGTATACGGTAAATAAAGATCTCAGTACAATACATAACTGGTCCTGCACGTGGCTTGTCAGCTTCAATCCTTTAAAAACAAACGTTTTACAGTTTTCAGTCTCATCCAAAGCAATTAAACATGACTTAGAAAAAAATATCGAATTTGATACCACATTCCTCCCAATATCTGAATCACAAAAACATCTGGGGCTACAAATCCAATCGAATTTGGGCTGGGATCTTTAAATAAACGATATCGCACAAAGAGTTGCTGCACGCTTATCAGCATTAAGAAAGCTTAAATTTAGACTGTCAAGGAAAACATTGTTGCTAATATATAATGCATATATACCACCCCTCTTCGATTACGGTGATGTTATTTGGGATTGTGCACCAAACAACCTCCTCGACACTCTTGATAAACTTCAGTTTGAAGCTGCTAGAATAATCAGTGGGTTAACACGTTCTGCTTCAAATAAACGACTTCTGATAGAAATGGGTTGGATATCACTCGCAGAGAGAAGACACACACACAAGTGGGTGCTCTTCACTAAAATTCTAAGTCAGAAAGTCCCTTCGTACTTGACTAATATTTTGCCTCAACGTGTAGGGGATAATAAATCTCATAAGCTCAGATATCCTGAGAAATTTAAGTCTTTGGGAGGTAACACTAATTATTACCAAGATTCATTTTTTCCCGCTATGGTAAAACAGTGGAATTCGCTTACAGACGAAACGAGGAAACTTGAAACAACTAATCAGCTCATGTCAAATGTTTGCGAGAAAATCTTAGTTATTAAACCACCGGAATGGTTTAATGTGGGAGATCGAAAATCCAACATAATTCATTGTAGACTGCGAAATAACTGTAGTAACGTAAACTTTGATAAATTTCATAATTATATTCACACATCCCCTATGTGTACTTGTGGATACCACGAAGAAACCGCATTCCATTTCATTTTCATGTGTCCCCTGTACCCATTAGAGAGGCAAATCATGCTTGACCGTTTTAATCACCTTGGTATAAGAGTCTTAACAACAGAAAAAGTACTTTTCGGTGACCCAAGCGTCTCTTATGAAACTAATACTGAATTATTCAAGATAGTACAGTCATATATCAATGCTACCAAGAGATTCGAAGAATGACCTTAATCGTATATTAAAACCTCAAACAGTGCTCTTCAATTCAGATGGATATGTGGTAGAGAGTCCCTTTCTGTCGCCAGTGGATCACGGATGACGGTTTTTCTCCAAATTTACTTTCTTTGATTGTTTTTGTATCGTGCTGTAATTGTCGTCTTTTGTATGTATATCTATTATTTGTAACATTTGTAGGGAGAGGAGCAACCGTAAGTTTTGTAACTTGTGCTCCGATCCCTTAAGCTGAGTTTAGCTTAATAAATATGTTTAAACTAAAACTTCGGGACAGCACCAGACTCTTCCTGGCCATCTAAACAAAAAATATCGCCATATTTCCGTTGGCTATATATGCTGTTCTATCATGGAGTTGCACTTCTTGAATTTTTGCGGGGGCAAGCCTCGTGTCCGGCCCAAATATCTGGCCCCTCGGGTGAGATTTTTCCATCCCACACCCCAGGTCATGATGGATAATATTAATCTTAATACTGAGTTTATTTTTTCCAGATACGGGTAGGTATACATTCCGGACCAGTGACGGCCGGTGTCGTGGGCGTGAAGATGCCGCGGTATTGTCTGTTCGGGGATACAGTCAACACGGCGAGTCGGATGGAAAGCCACGGTGTCCCCGGAAGAATCCACCTCAGTAAAATCGCATTCAAGTGAGTATGCTACGCAATCAAGCCTTGAAATAGGGTGTCTGTCATTTGCAGAATGAGGTCCCCAGAGTGTGAATTTAGTGATGCTACCCCGCACAGCGGGCTAGCATCACCAGATTCACCCTCTGGGAACCTCATTCTGCTGAGGTGTAAGCAGAATGAGGCCCCCAGAGGGTGAATTTAGTAATGCTAGCCCGCTATGCGGGGTAGCATCACTAAATTCACCCTCTGGGGACCTCATTCTGCAAATGACAGACGCCCTATTTCAAGGCTTGTACGCAATACCCCTGAATTATTCTCAGCATGACGGAAATTGTTGATACGCAATACATTATCCCTAAATTAGTATTGTTATTATTATTAATGCTTTATTTCAGACAGTTACGTCCACATTGATACACAAATGCACAGTATAGTACACCATACATTCATCATGTATACATTCACACAATATCAACATGATGGTGGAGTTTATCCAACTTAACTATATATACATGTACAGACATGAATCACCACGACACACCATGGATCACCAGTAATCACCACGAACCATTTATAAATGAGCCGGAAATTCCATTGTATATAGATCTGAACTTAAAAAAAGAATTCTCATATTCGCGGTCACTAAACGTTTGAACAAGTCAAGACAAGACAATTATCAATATATATTTACATACTAAGTGTGATTATCACTAAATCCAGCATTCCGATTGGTCGGCGCCCACGTGACTAGTTGCAGTTATTTCTCGGTGAACGCGCAACAGCTCATAACTGCAACCCCATAATTACATCGACGCGTCATCAATATCGAAAAGAAGAACGCGTAATGTTTTGGGCGCATTTGGACTCGCGCAGGATTGACTTAATAAATCATCGGGTTTCAATACAAAGAGCCTCGTTGTTCCTGTTAACTTTTGCCAAGGGTGCTATGGGATATTCTGGGATGGTTTTGTCACGATACACTTTTCGATTTAAATACATTTACAAAAGTGGCTTTTTCGCTAAATATATATAAATATAAGGATTAACAGTCATGTGGACTGTTTTTATGGAGATGTAACCGTGAGGTAAGTGGTCATAACTTGTATGTAAAACCCTTCGGTTTACCGTGCTACATTCAGATTTGATGCAAGCTGAAGCGGTCAATGAACGGTATATATAGACAACAACGCGCGTGTGTGGTCGTATCGCTACTCCGTTCTGCGCCGATGAAATTTGACCGTGCTGCATTCAGATTTTATGCACGCTGAAGCAGCCGATGTCGGTGAATCGAAAACTAAAGTTAGCCGCTCTCGGCCAATCAGAATGCTTGTTTTTAGTGACAAATACTCAATTGAATTACAAATTAATTTCGTACACGCAAGTTCATCGTGGTTCACCGCGAAAAAATTCACCGTTGTTCATCCACAGTGGGCGTAGTTCGATCCCACTGTATTGGGTTTTGTATTTGCTTATCGCACTATCCATACATACTGTGTATTAAGGGGGAGGTAAAGTGATAAATTTTAAATCTCCGGAGCAGTATGAAGCAGTATGAAGCAGTTTTCCGAGAACCAAAAGCATGCATGTCACCGAACAGTCCTAATATTTAACTGGCTTGTGCGCTTGGTCAATTTTAAACTTTTGTAATAAATATATTTTTGAGAATTTTTTCTGGAATTACATCAATGACCTACATTTGAAAAATCAATATAAAATTAAAAAATAATTACACCAATATTATAATGGAACATGTTCCAGTGGACCCCCCCCCGAGATAAATACCTCTTGTTTCCAATACCACATCAAGTCGCGCTCAGAAGTGCATGCAACTCTGTAACTGTTGCTCCGCAGATTTGCATGGAAATCCCATTTCAAATTTTTTCACTTGACACCCCCCCCTTAACTTGACAATCAGGTGAAGTTAGTTTGTATTGGCACTAATATTTTGAATCTTTCTCTCTACAGCGCAGCGGATAATCAAGGGTTCATGTTCAGAAATCGGGGCTCAATGGAGATAAAAGGAAAGGGACTTATGGAAACGTATTTCGCAGTGGGCAGAAACAATATATTCACAAATGAACCAGTAGATGATTACAGTGAACTCCCGGTTATTGGCCATGATGAATCGGCCACGAAGCAAGAGTCTGGTCAGACAATTAATAAACAAGGCGAATCGGAAGTGTTTGTTGCGAAAAACAAAAACAATGAATCAGTGTGGGCCAAAAACGGAACGACGGGCAGGAATGGTGTGACATCACAACTACAAAGTGATATAAGCGACTGTGATATCAGTTTACATGGTTCAACGACTGTGCGAAATCCTCAACAGAAGAGTCTGACTTGTGGTATATTGTGAGCCCACGATTCAGTGTATACATAGAACCAGGGACGTGGTGACAGATTGAAAGGGTTTGGGGCGTCACTCCTAAATCTATTTATAATTATATAAAACAAATTCTTCAATAGTTGGAAATCTCATGGCTGAAACAACAGAAACTTTCAAAAAAGAAAACAGGTTTATATTGTTCTGATAATAAAATCTTGCCGTTTTACTAATGTCTTTCCTTCATTTATTATTTTTCATTAAAATAGCCATCAGTTTTTAAATATAGGTATACGGGAGTTAAGTTGGAAGTTTCCAACAGTTGCATTTACCAGTTGAAAAATTCTAACCAAGGATTACCAATAAATTTTCCAAGATCATCCAAGAACGCACCTGCAGTGGTACAATACACAATTGTTGTTATATTAATGTTGTTCCTTCGATCGTGAATACATTAAAAGTAACATCATTTGGTATTTTCATAAAGTTTGTCATCGACTGTGGACTAGACTTTCAGGTTTTGCCGTTGACTTGTCGCGATAACTCCAATGTTCCGTCTACTGGAACTAGGATTTATACCTATTGTTACAAATAAAAGATGAACCGCCAATCATACAGGTATATATATATCCGTCTGATGTTGAAATACAGAAAGCTTTCAAACCATATCTTGTATGATTGACTCAATGTTTCAGATTGTCCATTTGTCAATAGACACCGTATCTCGACTAACCTAATTCTTGAACACTCCCGGATATAGCCCTCACGCGTAACAGCGGTATATGGGTAGATAAATTCAGATTGGATCTTTCTGTGGAATGAGCTGTTGATAATATAATTGAGATTGATGATGGTGACGACGATAGTGACGTGTCGACAACTATGACGATGATGATGTGGCTGATGCCGAGAGATATGACGATGACGATAATTATGATGATGATGATGATGATGGTGATGAAGATGATGATGGAGATGGCGATGAAGGTGATGCTCATGTTGACGATAATACTGATTACGATGATGATGATGATGATGATGGAGATGATGATGATGCTCATGTTGACGATAATAATGATTACGACGACGATGATGATGATAACAATGATGATGATGCGATGATGAGGATGATGACGTTGACGATGTTGGCGACGAGAATGACGACGTATAGGTAATGACAACTATTTTGTACATATATGTTCGTAAACTAGTATTTCATGTTAATTCACGATTGAGTCATTAAAGCGTTCAACAACAAACAAAAAAGATCTTCGAATTTCTTTTCATCCTTTCATTGTGTATTTTTGCGCTCTGACCTTTCCCATGGTTGCTCATGGTTGAAATGAACCAAAAGAGTACTGCTATGAGCAATATATATATATATATATATGGATACGGAGCATGATGCAATGTCACTATCTACGGCTAGTTGTGTGCGGGTATATCTTGAAGAGGTGCGTCTTAAGTCGTTGTTTGAAGATGTCAAGAGAATACTAACGACGAATGTCGAGAGGAATGGAGTTCAAAACACTTGGTGCGGCGTGTGTGAGTATACGACGTAAATTATTTTTATATTTTCCCACGGGAACAGCGAGAAGCTGTTTTTCATTGGCACGTATGTTAACACGCCCTGGCGCATACAACGTAAGAAGGTCCGAGATGTATGCTGGGGCAGAGGGCTGAAAGTAACGATAGCAGAACGTAAATGGCCATTCATGATTTTACTGCGATAACTATAATGGTATTACTCCAGTTTTCATGTACGAAACATGACTTTACCTGAACACCATGCTATCGTATAGTCATGCTATATGGGACCCGCCATATCAAATCCAGTCGTAAGTCGGGATTTTTTTTACCCTGTGCCAATGCATTCTCTTATATATGCGAGTCGAACATAGGTTGCCTCGCATATATAAGAGAATGCATTGGCCTAACAATTTGTTATAATTTTTTTTAAATAAATGTTTCTTACAATTTTTAGGACATAAAATAAAAAAACATCCATCACCCTGCAGGGAGCCCCACACATATATAGAAGCATATAGAAGAGTGTCGTCTGCTCATGTTTGTCTGGGGCTCTGTATGGGTGAAATTATAAAATTGTTAAAGAATACAAGAAAAAATTATTAAAATGGTAAAAAATTGTTAGGCCAATGCATTCTCTTATATATGCGAGGCGACCTATGGTCGACTCGCATATATAAGAGAATGCATTGGCACAGGGTAAAACAAATCCCGACCTACGACTGGATTTGATATGGCGGGTCACATATGGGCTTGTGGTTTCAGCGACGTTCAACCCTAACCTGGCCATGGTTTCGCGTCAGAATTGTTACTGTGCTGAAAATCTTCTATACTCAGCTGTACTTTTATACATTGCTCAATATGGTATACGTGTGTCATGTTTTATTTAACACTGGATAATAGCAAGTGTGTGTTATATATAGGTCAGGCACATCCTGAATTCAATCATTATACTTATATCTAACTATAATGGTCGAATTTCACAGTGCTAAATCCACATTTCCCTGTCTTTGTGGAAGCTATTGTATCGCGCATCCCAGTGCACAGCCAAATTGCACTCCAAACTCCATACAGCGCCCTCTACGTTATCACTGCGATATAGCACTGCCACAAGGATGGTACTTTGCAGACGATAAATCTATTTTTACATATCGTCGCGGAACTATATTTAGTCACCTATTATCTTGTTTTGACCAACTTTTTTGTAAAGTTTGCAACAATGGTAATTCTTTCGATATTGATAAGAACAATATGAACTGAGCCAGACATAGATAAATTTAATCCTAAAACTAAGAACTAAAAACACGTGAGAAATCCTTACCAATTAATGTCCTTATGGCAGTGGTATCTCAGCGGAGCGATGGGAGGTAACTCTGCCTGGAGTTTGATTGCACTCCTAACAATATTGCAGCGAATTAACAGCATCCAGATCTGTCCAGATATATAAAATTCGTTTTGCAACCTTTTGCGCCGGCGTATTTTATGTTTTAATAATTATCCAATGATGCCTTTCTAAATGACATTGACATAAGCACTCAATCGCGCCTTTAAAACAATATTTAGACCAATTGGATGTTAGTTTACTTCCTTATTACAGTTATGCCCTAAGTAATCGACTCTTTAACTACAGCATCATTATGGGTAACTTTTCAGGATTTAGTCGGAAATATGGCTTGTTGCCATTCATCGGAAAGCTCTCGGGAGAGCTTTCCGATTAATGGCAACAAGCCACATTTCCGACTAAATCTTGAAAAGTTACCCATAATTCTGATGTAGTTAAAGAGTCGATTTCTTAGGGAATTAATGTATTTGCCATCATGATTAACCATTCGCACGGATAGAAACATGCTATCTCGTCACACATAAAAACAAACAAACATGGTATGGATTTAGTATGGCACTGTTTTTGAATATTGCTATGTGAAATGTCATATTAGGTTATGCCTCTTGTGTCGATTCGCAAAACGACGATATTCATATTTACCTATTGTCGTTAAATATAGTAGTTGCATTCAGGATTTATCTGACCTGTATATAGTGTTGAGGCACGAGATCGTAGATTTGCGTAAATGATTGAGGTTATATGATCTAGAAAACCATGGAAATAACTGATTGCGAATATTCCGCAGATATATATGCACTTTGAGACGACGGCTGATATGAGGCCAATATGATCAAACCAACCAAGTATTATCCTATTTATTAATTAGATAGCCTCTTAGTAACTGGCAACTTTTTCATATGAGTGACGTCGCAAAAATGGACACCTACACGTTATTATAAAGCAATGAAGTAGATTTTTGGCATGTGGTAAATCTATAATCGATATTACTCGGTTTAAGGGTGATATTAGCCCAGTTCGATAACATGCTATTCTGGACAAAAATGTCATATCTATTTAATAAACGCTGATATTACCTCTATTTAGCGTTAAATTTTTTAACTTCTATCCAGGTTTAGTTTCATTCTTTCATAACCTCCATAGCCTCCAATAGCACGAGAAACTATTTTTGACAAACTTAAAGTGATGGGAAACACCCCGGTAGGGAAATCAAATAGAAAGGAAAATAATTTAGCTCAAGGCAGTTATTTTTATAAATATTGTATCCAAATATACCGCCATTCTTATATATTTATTAAATGCAGTGATTCCCGATGGCGAAATCGTTTTCGTTAGTTTATCGCCGATAGTCGTCGTATCCCCAATATCTACAAGTAAATATTTACAATTGATCGTATAGTTCAGACGATGTTATCTGTGGAGTGATACGGTCGAATTTATTTTTGCTTGAGATTTTCGGCGATGACAGTATAGAATACTACATTCCTATAGTTGACATAGCGTATGAACACTAACTTATTAGTTTCACGCACATGTATAAGTCCATAATATGTCTTTAACATTATGGTATAAAGCGACTTCTACAATGGTGGAATAATGTTGAGGCTCTCTGATATCGGATGATACATAACCGGACACATGGCATGTTTATCTGCGAAAACCAGACATGGCTACATAAATCCATTTAATTCCTTGCGATTGACTGTTTGTTGTTTATTTGCGTCCAATGTCATCCTTGTTTGTCTATTGTCTCAGGTACTAACCGAAGGTTGTACGCTTGCTGCCAAGTGGCTTCTACAGTCCGAAATAATTATGTCGAGACTCTCTGACATCTGATGATAGCCTAATCAACCAGACACGATGTTTATCTTCGGGAACCATACATAGCTACATCAATATGTTTTTGTTCCTTGTGACTGGCAGTCCATCCTCTCTCGTGAAAATGATGATGTTATGGATTTAAAATATGTGACCCGCCATATCAAATCCAGTCGGAAGTCGGGATTTTTTTTACCCAGTGCCAATGCATTCTCTTATATATGCGAGTCGACAATAGGTCGCCTCGCATATATAAGAGAATGCATTGCCCTAACAATTTTTTACAATTTTAATAATTTGTTCTTGTATTCTTTAACAATTTTATAATTTCACCCATACAGAGCCCCAGACAAACATGAGCAGACGACACTCTTCTATATGCTTCTATATATGTGTGGGGTCCCCTGCAGGGTAATGGATGTTTTTTATTTTATGTCCTAAAAATTGTAAGAAACATTTATTTAAAAAACATGATAAAAAATTGTTAGGCCAATGCATTCTCTTATATATGCGAGGCGACCTATGGTCGACTCGCATATATAAGAGAATGCGCTGGGCTGTCGGGTTGTATTCGTGCCAGCAGAGGATTATACAATGTTGTAATATTGACGAGACTTTGATTTCGGATGATGCGAAGCAAATTTTACTAACATAATTATTGTAACACTGTACAATTATCTCACGAATTAGAACTAGGTTTCATATTTATTTTAACACACATGTAGGGCGCTCCTCACATATATAGGATAGATATACAGTGGAACGGAACAGAACACACTGATTTCATCCGCCATCAATAACCCACAATGAGAGAGTTTACCATGGCCCAAAGCAAGATTTTGTCTCAGACAAAATGATACTGGTGTAATAAATGACCATATCCAATATCACATCAAGTCACACTCAGAAGTATGTGCAACTCTGTAACGTTTGCTCCGCAGATTTGCATGGATATCCCCATTCAATATTGGTCACTTGACTTCCCCTTTAATCAGAGGGGACTATCGGTACCACAAAAACGTAAGTTTATAACGCTAGACCAATTAGCTAACAATACAACATGCCGCGTCTGACCCTCCGATCCTCGCAGCCGATCCGCATAGCATTATCAGATATAAATACTTAATGGTTACACTGGTGTAAATATTTCCCATAGGCTTCAATGTTAACGTTTGTTGATCTGCATCAGAGGTCAAATGGAAACTGTTCAAACTGCCTTCGGATTATGTGAGCTTGACATCTGTGGAAACTTTCCCAATAAAAAAATCAACACCGTCTAGCAGGGAATCCACTTCAAATTTTCGTTTTTTCATAACTAGGGTCAGTTCCGCACTAAAAAAATATTGTCATTTTTTCAATCACACTTAAAATTTCTAAACAGCCACAACAGACTTCACCTTTAATGAATGGGCCTCTTGGCAAATGAAGTTTGTGGGAGAATGATTCCTTGAATTTTTGTCAACAGTTTACATTTAATTCATGCAACCAATCACAGCCCAGAGTGTTTTAACTGTGAAACCGCAGGGGGGAGCTGCCTATAGTATTTACACCAGTGTAACCTAATGACGGTCATTTTTTACCATCTATATAGATCAATGTTTATTCTGGATATGTTGTGTCTCGAAGAACATTAATCAGAGGAGATTATCCGCCATTAATAACCCACAGTGAGAAAGATTACCATGACCCAGAGGAAGACTTTGCCTCAAACAAAATTATACTGGTGTAATAAATTGTGAGGTAATGGACACATAGATATCTGTATAAGTCTTTAATACGTCGTGAATAATATACAAGTAGTGTATACAAATGTGACAATCGAGGTGTATAAATCAAGTCGCGAAGTGAAGCCCCCGAATGAAAGGGGGCTGCCTGGAGAGGTATATGAACATCAAGACGAAATGAGTCTAGTGAAAGCATGATCTGATGGGGTGTAGCTGTGTCTTATATACTATTTAGGATGAATATTAGATGAGGTATTTGGCAATACACATCGGCATTGGCTCTGCCGTTATGGTCATTCCATATGACCATATTTGGGGAATCGCCTTCATTGTATGCGGGTCTGGGCTGTGATTAAGATGTGCGAGGTTTATGTAAAGAACCGAGCACTGATATTGAGTTGTGGGTTCTATACTTATACTTAGCATGGGGGGGGGGGGGGTGACGGATAGTTACTTAGCATGGGGAGTTATGTCACTAAATGACCATAACAGAAGTAATTATCCTAAGGCAAATTAAACCAATACTTGCAATATATATTATCAATATTGAAGTTATTCATCCGTGTGCCACAATAACGCTTTGAAGCCCATATACACGAAGAGGTAGAATGCGAGATGATGTAATTCTATTTTAGATCAATGGCTATTCTGAATAATTATGTTGTGTCTCTAAGAACATTAAGGGAGGGGGTCAAGTGACCAATTTTGAATGGGGGTTTCCATGCAAATCTCCGGAGCAAAAGTTATGTATGAAGCAGTTGCCCAGAAACCAGAACAGTCATATCATTGAAAGCCATAATATTTAACTGGCAGGTGCACTAGGTAAATTAAAAAATCTTGCAATGAATATATATTTGTGAGAATTTGTTTCTAGAATTAAATCACATGACCTATATTTGAAATATCAATATAAAATTCAAAAAGAAATAAACCAACATTATAATCGATCAAAGCGGACCCGCCAGATAAATACCTGTTGTTTCCAATATCACAATATCAATAACGCTTTGAAGCACATATACACGAAGAGGTAGAATGCGAGATGATGTAATTCTATTTTAGATCAATGGCTATTCTGAATAATTATGTTGTGTCTCTAAGAACATTAAGGGAGGGGGTCAAGTGACCAATTTTGAATGGGGGTTTCCATGCAAATCTCCGGAGCAAAAGTTATGTATGAAGCAGTTGCCCAGAAACCAGAACAGTCATATCATTGAAAGCCATAATATTTAACTGGCAGGTGCACTAGGTAAATTAAAAAATCTTGCAATAAATATATTTTTGAGAATTTGTTTCTAGAATTAAATCACATGACCTATATTTGAAATATCAATATAAAATTCAAAAAGAAATAAACCAACGTTATAATCGACCAAAGCGGACCCGCCAGATAAATACCTGTTGTTTCCAATATCACATCAAGTCACACTCAGAAGTATGTGCAACTCTGTGGCCGGATTCGTCATTTTCCGGTTTAAACATCCGAGTTTAAACTTGGTTTAAACCGACATTGGCGGTCCAGACAAACATGGTCTAATGGGGCGTTTTTGTCGTTCTGTTGCCAGCTAATTGACAATTCTATAGTCGGTGATATGAGCATGTAGTTAAACTACCCTCTTACCAATCGGACAAAAAGACAGGCCGATATAATGGTTATTGACAGGCCATAAATTATCGCGAACGCGTGCTCATTGGATTTATTCATTGAGAAACTAATATCGCTCATGGACCATTAATCCGACCTCATTCTGGTTTAAATCAAGCTGGCAAAGGGCTTGTCTCTCAACACGGGTTTTCGCGCTGTTCATCACTTTGTTTGTGATAGATTTCCTGCAAGATGCTTTACCCGCAAAGACAAAATTAGGTGTATTTACATGTATATCTGTATATATTAAAGGTATAATGGCCTCAGTTTTCAAGATACTCCTACCCTCGATCTTTCTGGAAGGTAGATCAATAATGTTTACGAAATTGATCCTTGGCCTTGTCGAAACTTATGGCAGCTATGTATGGTAAGACTAACTGTGAAGGTACCCCACCCGAAAATTAGCCTATTTTCAGCGGTTGACCAGCAATATACAATTGGTTAAAAAACAATCAAATCACAATAAACAGAACGATGTATTTGTTATTATGTGGCACATGGTGATACTAGATCGGAACGTTCTTATTTTTTTCTGGTTTGTTTGAGATTTTGAGATTATAGACTATTAGAGAAAAGGAACGTCCCGAGTGGTATATTATATATCACTGTACTGACTACATAGAATATTTCATATCAAAACAAAACTGTTTGAAATCACATCCACTATGGCGCCATAATGGCGGCCAACATGGCAGTTAAGTTTAATGTCAACACTTTGTGAACAACTAATACGATATGCGGTCAAAGAACGTCTCATATGGTATTACTTATAGCGATGTATTAGCTAGAGTGTGTTTTAAATTATTAAATGGCTATATATATTGCTTGCGTGATGACGTAGACCAAAATATGGCGGTCAAGTATATAAACAAAAATATCAGATTAGCTTTGTCATGTCTCAAATTTAGAACACTTCGTGAACACACATACGGGAAAACAGGACAAATGACGTCCCCAGTGGTATATATGATGGCGATTCATCACATTCATTTCATTACATCAGTCATATGAAATAGTAGTTCTGTCATTAAAATATCTTTTAATTTGCGAAATAATAAACACAAAACTGAACATCCTCATCTCTAAAGTTGTAACATTGCGCACAAAGGTACCTCTGAGAATCGTAACCAAGAATAAAACAACAAATGCGCAGTTGTATACGTCATTTTGGGCGACATAATTATTTGACAACCATACTCGCTATCAGAGAGAGATATTAAAATACAAAATGACATCCCATAATATGGATGTCATTAAAATTTTGCGAAGAAGTACAACAGCCAGAGAAGAGACGTCCTTTTGTGATGCTTTGCGCTGGATTTGTTGTTGAAGTGCCAGAAGTCTTCAACAACCGTTCAAATGGTGTGTTTGTTCGCTCTAGTGCCGGTAGTTGATTGTAGGTATCACGCGATAAGTTAACTTTTCAATAATAATATTTTGGAATGGAGTAGCATCGACATATATTTATCTACATATAGATGAGCAACATTTGCTTTTCTCAATCATAGGTACTATATATATATGGCTCTGATAGCCAACCATTCAATTAGTGTCCAGTGACTATAGATCAAACATGACTCCAGTGACGAGTGAAGATTGTTTATAGAGACATAGAGACAGAGGGATCTGATAAATATATTTCTAATTCCCACATTGTCATTGATTATGAGTCATACAATGTGAATATATGCATTTACAGCAATTGGGCACTTGAGCATGGCACTTCCAGGTTTTCTGGACAAACGCAAAGGAGTCTACTGCGTAAACAAGAACACAACACTACATGCCAGTGATTTTGAATTAATCACATCACTCTGACTTACGCCCAGTTATTTGTATCCCCCCTAAAACACTACATCAATGACGAAGTTGTTATGAATCCCGATCAGCAACACTTATATGAGGTTCATGTTAACTGAAAAATAACTGAGCAAGTTTGGGGGTAGGCGGTTTATTGTGCGCACTTAGTATATTGATTCCGCGGTAAGACCTGAGCTGTCTTTCCGCCACCCATACATGTCGTGATATGGCCTAGGCGCCATTGACCAAACTACAAACACAATTTGAAAATCTATATATCAAGACTAATAACTAGTGTTTATTGTCAATTTCCTTATGCCTGTCGCCATTTCAATTTTGTTTATATTTGCTACTAGCCTACAGTTTTTCATTACTTACCATTTTATCCGATTCAAATGCCACCGAATCGAAAGAATCGTGGACAAAACATTCTGGTTTGCTAGTGAGTTACCGTGCTTATGGATATCATCTGACGGCTAATGTACGGAAAAACATGCACATCAAGCAACATATGGCGAGAACAATTAACTTATGTACATATGTGTGCGGTGTTGTTCTCTTGTTGGAAGCTGGGTCGAAACTCGGACGATTATAAAAAGCAGCAAGCTCTCGATCACTATAAATATTTATAACGCAGATTGCATTATATGGACATTGTGCACAATTTGTGGTGCCATGTTGTGTCATTAAAGAGCATTTTGTGTGTGCGATGATGAATTCCGTGTTAAATTAATCGGTAGTTACTGTGATGTGTGAAATGTGACGGTGGCGAAACTTTAAAAACTCTTCAAAATCAACCAATCATGGCTAACAACCATAATCATGTCAATTGTCGCACATCACAATGCACACAACGCAGTATTAAAATTGCAACATGGAATGCCACTGGCCTAACTTCAAGTTCCCTGTACCTGACCAGCCTTCTGAACATGTCTGAATACGACATAGTGGGCATATCGGAACACTGGTTAGGTGCGGAGAACATGTCATCTCTCGATCAGATCCATGTCAATTATGCCGGTTTAGGGAAACCAGGTCGAACAATTACCACAAAATCCGGCGGCCAATTTACCAGAGATGGTGTTGCTTTTATCGTTAATCAAAAGCATTCCGACAGAGTATCTATTATAGATATTGATCACGAAAGGATCATTGGGATTAGACTGCAGATAGGGCTCAGTGAGTGTGTTTATATATTTCAGGTATACCTGCCTAATACAAACTATACTGAGTCTGAATTCACCGACTGTTTAAATCTCCTTGCAGATCTTGTTTCTGAATTCTCCTCACAAGGATGCATCATCCTGATGGGTGATTTCAATGCTCATTTTAAAGGTGACAGACACCATGTACCCATTGAAAACCACAAACGGGACTCCAGATCCACTGAATTCGGTCAATTCCTGAATTCAAAAGGGCTAGTGTCGCTTGTCACTCTCGATATTTGTAAAGGGCCAGATCACACATATGCACCTTATAATCATAATGTGTCAACGTCTATGATCGACCACATTATAATGCACCGTTGCAAGTCAGACCTGGTCAACAGTATCGAAATCCTCGATGACGAATCTTTGAATACCTCTAACCACAGACCAATATTATGCAATATTACATTTGATATTACAAAAGCACAAAGTGTCCCAAATTGTCATAACGAACCAAATATCCAATGGTCTAAGCTAGATGTGGATGTTTACAAATCCTCAGTAACACATGCGCTTGGTCTGTTGGACATGCCGCTATCGAGTACATCAGACATAACCCATTTATACTCCAGTTTGATTGATATTCTCATCGGTGCTTCCAAGAGAGCTAGTCCTCCAAAAAAATGCAAACGCAACATCAAATCTTACTGGAACACCGATTTAAAGACACTCCATGTGAACATGAGAAAATATCGGATGCGCTGGATATCGGTCGGTCGTCCAACAGGCCTAGATAATGAATATTTTCGTGATTATAAAAACTCCAAGCGAGAATTCCGTCGACGCCATCGTGCATCAGTGGCAAATTTTAAATCACAACGTACACGCACTATTGAACTGTATGCACAATATGACCAGGCATCCTTCTGGAAGGCCATTAAAACCAGTAATAGGTGTGGCATTAGTGCAGGATCTGAAATGAAGTTTGGAAATTCCACACTCAGAGACCCAGAGGACATCGTGGATGGTTGGAAAGTATACTTCGGAAATCTTTTTAAAAGGGGTATTCATCGGGATCCCATTTTCGAAGCTCATGTGGAAGATACTGTCAGAAAACTTCGGGTCCCCAATGAGCATGTAGGGGGACCATATGTTGATTTTTCCTACCCTATGTCGGATGGTGAAGTTCGTGCTTCCATCCAAAAACTTAAGAAACACAAGGCCGGTGGCCTCACACGGGTAGTTAACGAACACCTAATACACGGTCCGACCAAACTTTATTATATACTCGGGAAACTATTCTCTTCAATGTTAGACCATGAGTTTATACCCAATGATATGAAGATCGGAGTAATAGTCCCAATTTATAAAGGCGATCCAAAGCCTATTGACAACCCAGATAGTTACAGGGCAGTTACTTTGTTACCAGTTATTTATAAGCTCTTTGAATCAGTTATTCTGGAAAGGTTTTTACAATCTGAACTATTCTCAAAATTTCCAAACTACCTTCAAAATGGCTTCCAGAAGGGTATCGGGTGTAGTGTTACCTCTTTTCTTTTACAGGAAAGTGTTGAATTCGGACACAGCAATAACTCTACGGTATACGCCGCCTTTCTAGATTCACAAAAGGCGTTTGATCGTGTGTGGCACGATGGTCTAATATATAAGTTACATGGAAAAGGTATCGGTGGACGTATACTGAGAGTTATTGCTAGCATGTACACTGACATCAAGAGTGTAATAAGGTGCTATAATATTCACTCTGATCAATTCTGTGTAGAACAAGGAACCAGGCAAGGGAGCATCATGTCACCTTTCCTGTACTTGCTCTACATCGACGATCTCCTTAATACGCTTTCTGAAGCACCTGAAGGTCTTCACGTAGACTCTGTATCATGTGCCTGTCCCACAACTGCCGATGATGTGTGCTTATTGTCATTTTCCGAGGGAGGCTTAAAGAAGCTCCTCACCATATGTCACAACTACAGCATCACCTGGAAATTTGAGTATTCGGTTACAAAAAGCCAAGTAGTAGTCTTTGATCACAAACGAACTAACTAAATAAATGTATCAACACAAAGTGGATTCTTGGTGAGAATAACTTAGCAGAAGTGGAGAGTGTAGTGCACCTCGGAATACCACAAAGCCGCAGATCAGATCGTAAAACGAACATTGATAGGTCATGTGAGATAATGCGGAAAACATTTTTCGGTGCATGCAGGTCATTTACCACGAAATGTCTTTCGCCGATCTCTCAGCTGACCATATTTACACACGTGGTTCTCCCGAAAGCTCTCTACGGCTGTGAGATGTGGTACCGGCTATCAGAAGCCAACATATTACAACTTGAGCGATCTTACCGCATGTGCATCAAAACAATTCAAGGTCTACCGACAAGGGCGAGCACAGAAATCGCATTGTCTCTGCTCGGAGTCAATCCACTCAGACTCGAAATTGAAAAGAAAAAACTTTTATTCATGGGCACCTTAATAAATTTACCATGCAACCACCGTGTCGCTCTCCGCATTTTCCTATTCAATCTACATGGTTATATAATATTTAAACGCCCTCCAATTGGCTTCACAGGAGACATTATTCCTATTCTTACAAAATACAACCTATATGAGTATCTCACATCATTCGCTGAAACAGGATTCTTCCCTATTCAATCACATTGGAAAGCTATTGTGAAACAGAATATGTCTCACACAACGTCACAACCAAATCAACCTGAACGAGTGGACTCCCTTGAGTTTTTTCGCAGAGTAAAACCTTGCCATATGTCTACCTGGAGGGGATGGAAGCTCTGTTGGCACAACCCTAATTATCTACAGAAAGCGGTACAAATGGCTAACATTCTCAACCGCACGACATATGATAATAATACTATCTGCAAACACTGTGGCCATTTGTACCATAACCAGGTTGAACACATGTTTCTCCATTGTTTCTCACCACATATAGTTCAACTGAAGAACTGCTTCTGGTATAGAATTATTAATGTCCACGGTATCTCAATCTTTGTCACGATGGATCAATTGTCTTGCAATGAATTTCTAATGTATGCATTTGGATGCCAGTCGCTGGGCGGACTTGATCCCTCAGATATTCCCAATGAAAATAGTTTATTCACAGACTGCTTCTCGTTCATAAGTGTATTATGTTACATATGATTGTTTGCGAGTGGCGACTCCTATATAGATTCATGCATCATGTATACTGCTGATCTTTAATATCCCAAATTTGTCGGGAAACAAATAGCATATGTAACAATACAATTTTATTATTACTATCTACAGTATACTAAAGTATACGAATATCACAATATCAATGATAACATCGCATCTCTGTATATTATATGGAATGCCACCATATATCGATATCTAATTTATTATATGCCATTATAGACATTGACGTATAATTATAATTAGTAGATATATGACCTCTGTGATTGCAATCGCCATGCAATTTATTATATATACATGTGTATATGGGATAGTATTGACGTTATATATACACGTATATATAGTACAATAATTGCTTCTAATTTCACACGATGCATTCGTGTCTGTTCTGATAACACATACGTAACGCCTTATTATTCTTAATGTTTTTTGATTATGTAATTGTATATACGTTGTACACTACGTCTCCCGTGTGTGGAGGAATAAACAATCTCTCTCTGATTATGAGTCATACAATGTGAATATATGCATTTACAGCAATTGGGCACTTGAGCATGGCACTTCCAGGTTTTCTGGACAAACGCAAAGGAGTCTACTGCGTAAACAAGAACACAACACTACATGCCAGTGATTTTGAATTAATCACATAACTCTGACTTACGCCCAGTTATTTGTATCCCCCCTAAAACACTACACCAATGACGAAGTTGTTATGAATCCCGATCAGCAACACTTATATGAGGTTCATGTTAACTGAAAAATAACTGAGCAAGTTTGGGGGTAGGCGGTTTATTGTGCGCACTTAGTATATTGATTCCGCGGTAAGACCTGAGCTGTCTTTCCGCCACCCATACATGTCGTGATATGGCCTAGGCGCCATTGACCAAACTACAAACACAATTTGAAAATCTATATATCAAGACTAATAACTAGTGTTTATTGTCAATTTCCTTATGCCTGTCGCCATTTCAATTTTGTTTATATTTGCTACTAGCCTACAGTTTTTCATTACTTACCATTTTATCCGATTCAAATGCCACCGAATCGAAAGAATCGTGGACAAAACATTCTGGTTTGCTAGTGAGTTACCGTGCTTATGGATATCATCTGACGGCTAATGTACGGAAAAACATGCACATCAAGCAACATATGGCGAGAACAATTAACTTATGTACATATGTGTGCGGTGTTGTTCTCTTGTTGGAAGCTGGGTCGAAACTCGGACGATTATAAAAAGCAGCAAGCTCTCGATCACTATAAATATTTATAACGCAGATTGCATTATATGGACATTGTGCACAATTTGTGGTGCCATGTTGTGTCATTAAAGAGCATTTTGTGTGTGCGATGATGAATTCCGTGTTAAATTAATCGGTAGTTACTGTGATGTGTGAAATGTGATTATCTATCACAATATATTAAATAAAGTTATATGTTAGTATTGAACATTACAACATCACTTCGTACCGCATCGAATACATGGTTATTTGTAACGGGTTATGACCATCCTCTATTACTACCAGGTGTCTACATATTGTTAATGTTTTACTGACCGCGATCATTATACGATTATTCTATTTATTTGACACATCTATATCGCCCGACTGCAGTTGATGTGATTCAGCAAATGTTCAGCTGAATAAAGGCTCCATAATCGAGTCAATCCTGGACCAAGAGGTCAGTCAAGTAAAGGCAATTTTCTTACGAGTGCACACCAGAAGCGGTATCTGAACTGTTGGAAGTGGGCAACCATGCAGAGAGACAGCATTTAATAAAGAAATATACTACATGCGTTGCTTTTTTCAATGCCATAATTTCCCGTCATGCAGAAAATCAAAACGTTCTCAGATTTTGAGCTGGTGGAATATTATGGGAATTTATGGGCGTAGCCAGAGTAGAGCTTTGCGGTATGATCTATTTCAAAATAATTTATCAAATTTGACACATATAGCAATATAATTTTAGGATTGCAAACTATGTGTATAGCATATCTGGTCATGAAGTAGCCTCGTTTTGGTGTCAAAATTAAAACGTTGAACCAGTATTTATGATCTTGTAATAAAAACAGCCACAAGATAGTTGTAAAAATCATATTGCGTGCGAATGAATCAAATGTGACATGATAACACCAGTCGGCAGTCGCCACTTAGACACGCCCTCACTCGAGATTATTTACAGCTCCACCCTTTGATCTGATTGTTTGACAATTCTAAACCGCGATCGAGAGAAGACGGATTCGTCATCTCAGGTTTAGCCTCGATCGGTAAAACTGGTTTAGCTTGACCGTCGAATTATATGGTTTAGTTGCCGGTAAAAGTAAATATCGAATTTGACAAAACCATATCCCCACTTACTCTATAGGCGTGACTGCTTCTCGCTTATAAATTTCCAATCAAAATATGCTCGCTGCTGTAATTATTTATTTTCGCAATCAATAAAACGCGACGATCCGCATTAGGAAAGTACGATTAATTATCTCGACGATACAGATACACTACTGCTAAACCGCTGGACTGGCTGGACCAGGTTTAAACCAGAGATGACGAATTTGTCACTTAGACCTGTGTGTCTCGGGTTTAAACCACGGATTATCTGTCAAACGACGGTTTAAACCAAGAGGTGTACGTAGACCCGGTTTAAACCTGAGATGACGAATCCGGTCGGTAACTTTTGCTCCGCAGATTTTCAGGGAAATTCCCATTCAAAATTGATCACTTGACATCCCCCTTAATCAGAAGAGACTATCGGTACAAAAAAAACAACATATGTTTATAACGCCAGACAAATTAGCTAACAATATATCATGTCACATTTTACCCTCCGGTCCTCGCGCCCAATCCACATAGCATCAGATATAGATAATTAATGACGGTCATTTTTTACCATCTATGGATATGTTGACAATATATCATGTCACATCTGACCTCCGATCCTCAACATAATTATTTTGTCTACTGAATCCGTCACGAAATCACGTTTTGCTTAGATATGCATAATCCGAATTAACGCTCCTAAATTACCATTTCTTAGGCATCGGGGTAACAAATATCTGGCAAATACTCCTCAAGCCATCGGTCTCGGACCAAATTGCGGATGAAGATGGATAACACTAAAATCAAGTGGCTTTGAGTTTTATATATTTGACAATCCGGCCAAATTTCGTTGAACAATATGTTGATAAATAACACGTTTTGGGCAATTTTAAACTATAGTTGACTGTGTAATTAAACGATTCTGATAACTGAAGCGGTATTTCAAAAAAGAAATTTGTTGTTGGAATTTTATTATATCCGGACCATTGAATCGGATTGAGTACCTTTAAGTTATTGTCAACAAGTGCTCCACCAGAATTGTCACTGCTGCGTTACAAACTCCATGCAGGGTTTACCTCCCTCGATGACTCGAAAATAAGATATATACTAAGCGAACAGAGCAACATGCTGCTCTTGTTAAGCATACAAAACATCGAACAAAATTTGTATAAATTTTCAACCTTAAGTTTGAAAAGTCCCACTAAAACCGAAGAACTATATTTCGAAACGATGTGATTCGGTTCTCAGATTATTTTATCAACACGAAAGTCAAAACGCACATGGACGACAATGTCACGACAACACGCATGGCAAGTCAGACACAACAGTTCTAATTTGCTCCAATTTTGACGAGTTGCTTGCGAAAATCGTCAACAAAACTACCGCTCTGATCCTCCATTCTGTCATTAAGTTTTTAGTGCGGGAATCGTTCTCAAAGCACATAGGAAATTTGACTTTGGGGCGTCGGTTTTCGCCATTTTGTTCGGAAAACCCCGCGCTAAATATAGAAACGGAAACTAGTACCCAGCCGGTGACAGTCAGAAAGTCAGTCAGAAAGGAAATATGACTGGTGCGCTCTGGTAGAGATTGGCTGCGTTAAGCAGAGGATCGAAAGCTGTTATTACAAATCAGCCTGTTCTCCTGAAAATAAGTTCACATTGAACTTATTTAAAAAACACAAATAAGCCCATATCGGCATAATTATTTGATTCTGAGTTATACTATATATGAACCTAAGTCGACTTAACAGATGTACACTCCCTATAATGTGCCTCACTGTGGCCCGCGCCACATGAAAATAACCGGACTATGCATTTAAGCTCACATGCCAGTTGCAACACTCATCCCATCGGGAAATGGCACATGTTACAATTATTTGTGAGTGCTGATTTATCCTGATACGGTCACTCGATTTGCTGATATACGCGCAGGCCTATCCACTGCATGGAATCACTAGTCTGTCATCGAAATCAACAACATCATTAATTGGGTCGTCCGTTTTGCAGACACCTATTGTTTTCGGTAGGTTAGGGTAGAGGTGTGAATAATCCTCTTAATGACTACTTAGGCCCTTCTTAGTTGGTTTGATTGGATTCGGTTTTTTTCTGCTCTTTTGATTATGGGAAATAACGGAGGTTTGGGTTGCATTTATGACTGTTTATTAGTTATGGATAATATAAAATGCTTGCAAATATTATAACACAAAAACATGAGGTACAAACATTAACGAATTAGAAACAATGACAACAACATGCTCAGTGACCGCATAACTTGGCCATTTCATCCAGGAACTCTACTTCGTCTATTTCGCCTATATATTGGGTCGTTGTTGTCGTATTCTTTCCTCATCCTGCATGTTTCCGTGGCATATTTCATTACACACTGGCTGTAGTGGAAAATGCAACCTTTGATTATGGCTGTCGAGAAAGGCAATCGTAGGGCGTTCTGAGCAGCAGTTTCGTAATCGGTGAAGATATATGTCGGTGAAAGGTTGATTCTTAATTCTGCTGATTTTTGCCTGAGAAGACCAAAGAATCTGATGTATGTATGTTGCGTCTTGATCGGCAGGAGTCCATACACGAGGGGAACCATTATACTGTCGACGAACGCGTGGACTGAATATATTTGAAGAAACATGTCGGGAGATTTCTCGAATGTACCATCGCCGTAGAAACGATCAGCATCGGCAAGGAACCTAATGTTGCTGTCTGTTGTGAAGATCCATATCTTGTCACTTCCACCATCGGATGCAAGAAGGAAGTTTTCGTTCGCGGTTGTCGTGATATATTGCTCAGGTAAGTTGATATCGGCGCGAGCTTTCGGAAGAACTGGTGTGGTTTTGGAACGAGAACGGTATAGCGATGATTTCATACTGTAAAACGTTGGCACTTTGCTGATCAACATTTGGTCGGTTCTAAGCGAAGTCAGCTCTTCTTGGTAGATTGATGAAACTGTTTTACAATCATTCCGCACTGTCGATTTCAGGTTTGATACAAACATGTCCACAGAAACAATGTCATTCTTTGTATTAATAGTAGCACTACAAGTCTTTACACAGCAAACCCAATGAATATTTTCCACACGCCGAGATCTGACTCTGTATTTATTGCCGTCGTAGATGAGATGCCTGCCGCCCCGCTGTTTGGAATAAATGACAACAGTATAAACACGTTTAAGGTGGCCTGGACACAACATTAAATATTCACTGTGAAAATTAGTTACATATGCGCGAAAAGCAAGTGACAACGGTTACCGTGGCCTTAGTATACAAGTTAGCCTGAACACAACGCTTAACTTGGATCGGCCTTATTGCCAGCGTTGTAACAACACAACCGGTTGCACATTGAGTTAATCCCCTGCCGCATGTATGCAAAGTGAGACTAACCCCATTAATTGCCTGCATGCAACCCCAGTATAAATCAGGTTACAAACGGATTTTCCCATACCAAAGTATCAAACTCCATGCAGTGTTTACCTCCTTTGATGAATCGATACAACATATTCTTATACCGGCGACATGTTACCCACATTTGGTTGATATATTAAGATATATTATATATACTAAGCGAACATAGCAACATACTGCCGTTATAAGAACATAAAATATAAAACAAAATAGTGTAATTTCGTACCTTAAGTTTGGAAAGTCCCACTAGAACCAAAGATCTATATTGCGAAAAGGTGTGATTTGGTTCTCCGATTATTTTATCATAACAAAAGTCTAAACGCACATGGACGACATTGCTACGACAAAAGGCATTACGTTTGTTGTATTATTATTATCGTGTCTTAGCTTACAAAAATCTAAACTATACTGCTCTGATTCTCCATTCTGTCATTAAGTTTTTTAGTGCGGGAATTGTTCTCAAAGCACATAGGAAGTTTTACTTTGGGGCGATCGGTTTTCGCCATTTTGGCTGGAAAACACCGCGCTAAATATAGAGTCCACAGACAGACAAACCGGTGACAAAATCAGATAGTATGACTGGTGCGCTCTGGTAGAGATTATGGGGAATTCGCATTCATGAAACTCAATAAGGAAACAAGTCGGTAATACTCAATGACCGAAGATTGCTGACAAGTTTCCTTGATGAGTTACATGTCAGCAGTTACACTGGACAACGGAATTGACACTATGTACTGAACGTCCTTAATAATCAAATAAAAAACAACTTCTGTCTCTTAACCAGTCCTGATTCTCAAATGGCAACACGCCTCCTTCGCACCGACATGCACACTATGTTATGCATAATTTAAAATAGGTCGAGCCGTTAGAGACCATGCTATTCAATACTCGAATGAACTTGTTGGAAGGAATCGTCATTTCTACACTAAATACTCATAGACTCCCCTTAGTCAATGGTCAGATAATAAGTTCAAAAAGGCCATAATAGAGACCTTTCGCAAAATCACGATTACGATTACGGATAGGATATATTGTCTTAAAGTAAGGTGGACACCATCACAATTTACCTACAACGGTGAATTGGTGAGGCGGTATATGCCCCACTCTATATTTGATGGAAAAAATAATGTGTGTCTCTTTCAGATCCAATGTTCTTATCCGTTTGTTATATCCTACACGGATAATGTTAGAGCGTCCTCAAGCAGGATCGGGGGCACATCATTGACACATCTGCACATACTTCAACTAGGTGAGCCATATTTAGTCTCACAGAAGAACCCATGTGCGTAAAGATTGAATTCTTTGTCTGTCCTGGTTGAATATTGTCCATATCCGTAATCGTTATCGTTATTTTGCGAAAGGTCTCTATTACCCACCATTTCCACCAGTATGAATTTGTTTTATCATTTCGTCTGACTCTCGTTTGCTTCTGTATCCTTAACATCTCTTCAAATGAATAATTTATTATTACAATTTATACTTTTATACTCCTTCCTTGCAGCGTAGGTAAACATAACTCTGATCACCCCGGTAACCGGTGCGGGTGATACATGTAGAGGATACCGGGTTTTAGCAGTGGAGCCAAAATATCACACCACAACGACTAGTCAATTCGTTGCCCGACTTCTATCAGACTTCTATTCCCTCACCGATATCGGTGAGCCAATATAGAATAGTCATATGGTAGAAATTGGTCCACCCGTCGAATATCGGCAGTTGCTATCACCCGTTCCCTGATTGAGAAAGCAATGTCGTTTTTGGTATCATGGACATGATTACTGACACATGTATATGTCTCTGAAAGGCGCGTCAGCCATGCTCGAGTATATAACGCACGTTATTCATTCTGGACTATACAGCATCACACAAAATATGCTAAAAACTGGCGGTTCGGTGTTACAAAAATAATGTCAATTGAATATTATGGGTACCAGCGTTGCACTGAAGCTGGAAATATAACAAAGGACGATCCGTGTACTGAGAGAAAAAAATTGTTGGATGTCTGGGCTATTTCTTTCCCCATCATTTAAGTCTTTATTTTTGGTCCTCTGCTACATGTATCATCCGTTCCTCGAGCTCCGCCATCACCGGTCCGGTTACCGGGGGGGGGGGGGGGTGCTAATGACCAAATGACTCATGCCCGTTAAACCCGTTACCAGAGGTTAATAGGTGCAACACTCGATCATTGCGATACAAAGAAATACAAACAAATCAGCATGATACGGCGTAAATCTTAACCGACGCTATTTGTGACATCAAAAACTGGTTGCGAAGATATGTTTTCTCCTAAAATAAAAGTCATTCAAATTATATTGGTGACAGGAAATTGTCAAGCGTGAAAATCAACGTAGTAGAGGTTCGCTTCATCACTCTCTAGTTTCTCAATGTGCCATTCTGATCGATACATGGCCATTTCGATAAGAAATGAGAATTTCTTCACGCTCACTGAAGCAATCACATTTGAAGCAATCCACACTCATACTGAGTCCGTTCTCTTCAAAGCTGATAGCTATATTACAGAAGAGCAGGATCTGTCTGTCTGTATGTATGTCTGTTCGGATTTCCCCCCAGAACCCTAAACCGATTTCAAGCAAATACCATGGCGGATGCTATAACGGCGATAGTTTTTCATAACTTTGATTAAAACAAAATTAAGTAAATAAATAAATAAATAAAAAAAGTCGTTCAATCTAAAAAAAGAGAAAAAAACGGACATGGCTCGGTCCAGCTTCCAAATTCTGCATACGCAATTTAGAAGGAGATAGGTTGAACAATACACGAAATCTTGATATACCGGCTACATATGGTCTAAAAGATACACTCTATGTCGCGCAAATGACTGTTTTTGTTTGGGACACAAACATCGTTTTCAATGTTGTATTTGTTCTGATTGCAATGCGTCTTTCTGTGACATATACTGTTCATATAAGAAATGAACGGCGGTTTCAATGTGGTCATGGGATTTGGACCGCAAGAAAAATTCAGCAAACTGAAGGGGTTCATGCGGAGTTTGCTAATTTTTTATCGCGGTCAAAACCCATGACCACGTTGAATCCGCCGTTTATTATTTATATTTATATACTTACGCTCTTTAAAACACATAGTGTCCGTTATTTCGTCAAAAACACTTCTTCAAATATCTCCGTTATTTCGTTTATAAAAATAATTTCCTATTTCTATATTTTGCTCTATATTTCGCCCTATTTCGCTGTATTTTCCTATTTCGATTTTCCGTGTTATTTCGCTATTTCGCTGTGTTTTCATATTTCGCTTTTTCGTTGTATTTCATATTTCGATAATTCGCTATATTTGACATATTATCGGATATGGATAACCAACATTCTGATAGTCAATCGAACATCTCGTGCCACCCGTGCTCGCGATTAGATGCAACTAGCCATCCAATCGTGAACCTCGATTACATATTGTTTGCTATAAAACCATTGGCGTATTGGCTGACTAGATACTCAAGCAGTCGGTAATGTCCGACAATCCCCGGTGATTTCCAGGACCAATGTGTTCAGAAACCTATGAACGACATTGAAAGTGACGTCACGTTACGTCCATAGGTTTATGAACGCATTGGATAAGGGGGTGTGTCTACCGTAACGCTATGGGGAAATCGGAAGAGATATCAGGTGTATGTAAATATAGAAAGGTAGTTCAAGTATATAATCGACCTATATTTAGATTTTCGATACCAGGAACAAATCAAAATCGAAGATTATTATTATTATTTAGGAGCGCAAACTAGTACAGGAGATATTGGTCGACCTATGAACCCCAGAACTCAACTTCTCTCCACTAATGTTCTTCCTTAATGTTGCCTCTAGTTTGTTTTCAGTTGTTAAAAAAAGTGGCCACTGAAACCCCAGACAAGATGGCGTCCATCATACTAAAGTATCCTGTATGAGCATACGGGTCAAGTTCGACCTTTGAAGGATTTCCCCAAGTTCGCAGCCATTACCGGCGGGACTAATTTTTTCTTGACACACACAGTGAAATAAATGAACCTGCCATTTTCTTAAATCATGCCGCCCACGTTCTGACACCGACACTAAGCAAGGACAATAACAACGGCATCCAACCACACTATTAAAGACATTATAATTTAGCCTATACTACTGTTCTGGGGAAGTCTAGCCTTGTTTATCCAGACAAAAGTATTCGAAAACGGATGTGGAAATACAATCTTACCACCACAAAATATAATAAAAAAAACAAACACCGACACGCATGACATTCTATATCAGAAACATAAACCTGGTGTAGGGGTGATGTTTACCGTGGCTCCATTTCATTCCTATCAGCATGGCGCATGTCCACAGATTAGCACCGCTTATATCGTTCTTCTGTGTTTGGGGCTCTTCGACGAGACGACTGCGGTGCGTCATAAAATATTGCTTAGGATAATGGTCAAGAAGTGTGGGTAGTCAGTACACTATGTTCTTCCCCTTTGCAGATAGGCAAGGGAATGAGACATCTAGCAAACTTGGAAACACCGTTCACTCGTTCACTGAGTTTGTGACGAACCATTACAACTATTGGGAAGTGCCTAGCTAACTGGGAATATCGCCAGGTGTACACGTGGTTAGCCCCATGGGGTATGAGAAAGACGTACATGTACATAGAGTTGATATTCTGTAAGCTAGTATACTCATCGACCGTATGCCTTTCTACAGTAATGCCCTAATTAATCGACTGCTAAACCACAGCAGAATTATGGGTAACTTTTCAGGATTTAGTCGGAAATATGTCTTGTTGCCATTCATCGGAAAGCTCTCCATAATTCTGCTGTGGTTTAGGAGTCGATTAATTAGGGCATTACTGTAGTTCAAGGTGACGCACAAAGCCCACATTTAGCAGATATTTCAAATCGCGAGCTAGATACTGGAAAATGAATTGTTTGATATATTCTGATTAAACGGACCCTTCTCCCAGGAAGTGTAGAATACTTTATCGGTGTGATCGACCTAGATTCATTCAAAGAAATGGAAGCTGGTCCAGATAATTCTGGACGTGGCAAGAATCTGTTCTCATGCAATTGTTCTGAATATGACTATTCGGCGCACCTATATACGGTTACGGGCATTATTGGCACTTAGTGGAGAATATATTTCGAAATGCCACATCGCGATTAAAGATACGGGCGGCGTTGGCTGTGGGTATGTTGTTAAAATATTCACCTCCCTCAAAAACCACCATAAACAGAAGAATAGTAAAATATAGACAGACCTTGTTCTTATACCAATCAGAAATATGGCATAAACAGTGTTATTGACAATGTTTTCCCTTTGTTATGTAAACAAAAGCAAAAAACGTTACGTTACATGGCTTTGTTTAGATCCGGACATGGTAAACATAAAGAGCGTTATTTGTTAATGTTGTCCTGATATGGAAATAATAAAGAGCGTTTATATCATGTGTGTGTGATTAACCAACATAATTCCGCTGTGTTATGTAAACAGAAGCACTACTTATGTAACATGAGCAGGCTCTTGTTTAACCATCGTACGTCTTGACGACAATATACTATTTAAGCGCTGATTATGTTTGGCATATGAACAAAACTATATATATTTTAATATTCCTTCTGTTGATGGCGATGTGAACAAATATGAATATTTCTGCAACGAACGCCATCCGTGCCTTTAATAATTGTGGGGTTTCGTCCTCCCAGAATTCTACGAGCTATATTATGCGTGTTGAGACGTTTTAATTTGGAACAATAGTTGATTTATTTACCGTATCGCCCATACTTATCGATACTATGACAAACAGTTGAAATTAGTATGTGTAAATATCAAATTCTTTTCAATTATGGCCACCATTTTGGCCACCATTTTGACCGCCATCTTTGCCGTGAGTATCAATTGCCCAATTCATATGAATACTTCGATCAATATTCCATATCCTATTGTAATAAGGTGCTTATGATAAGATCATCACACTCTGGGCTAGGCGAGGTTGGCGAGGGTTTGAACCTCAACATGGGCGAAAAAAATATCTGAATTGAGGGATCTGTGCCATTCGGATCGATACATGGCATTTCGACAAGAGTCCGTGCCTCCATCAGTCTTATATATGGATACACGGAATATTAATACGCGAGCTAGACGCATTAGAGGGACTTCGTGAAGTCATAAATTTATATGTTTAGGTTCTTTTTTTGAATAGCAATTCACACATTATAATTTAACCAGGTTTAATCCTAAAAAAAAACTGGCCCTCCAAAAATACCAAGCTATTCCAACCTCAACAAAAATAATAGGGAATATGTGATCTAGTGTGTATATCAGGGTGGATACAGATGTAAGTGAAAGAAATTTGCTAATTTTGAAACAAATTGGCATTTGATTTAAAGTCCCACTTATTTTTCGAATGCCCTGATCACATTATATACAACATATTTCCATATTATATACCATTTAAAAGAGGAAGCTCTAAAACATTTAATTATCAACTTATCCGGTCAATGGAATGTGAGCATGTTGTTTTTGTCAAGGTACCGAAGTGTATTCTGTGCTTAATTTCGATCTGGTCAGTACTGCCAGTATATTATTCTCAGTAGAAGACGAATAACCAATCTCTTAATTGTGAATTATGATGCACCTGGGTACATGTACATAACGGGGAAAGTCTTGGTGAGAATCTGAGAATCTTCACATGTAACTGTATGGACACTCCGGTGCCTCAGCTGTTCCGTATTCCGGCAGAATATATATATTTTTTGTTCATCTTGCAAATGGTATATGTGACCCGCCATATCAAATCCAGTCGTAAGTCGGGATTTGTTTTACCCTGTGCCAATGCATTCTATACGCTCTTCTATATGTTTCTATATATGTGTGGGGCTCCCTGCAGGGTAATGGATGTTTTTTTATTTTATGTCCTAAAATTTGTAAGAAACATTTATTTAAAAAAAATGATAAAGAATTGTTAGGCCAATGCATTCTCTTATATATGCGAGGCGACCTATGATCGACTCGCATATATAAGAGAATGCATTGGCACAGGGTAAAAAACATCCCGACTTACGACTGGATTTGATATGGCGGGTCACATATAATATGGAATATGTTGTATATAATGTGATCTGGGCATTCGAAAATTAAGTTGCCTTTAACAGAGATAAAATAATGTCAAATGAAATTAGATCTTGGTGCATTCTTAAAATTGTTTTGAGGGGAGGGGTCAACACAATTAGTAGGAGCGGAAGTACGACTTATATGGGCGGTGGTTTACCAGAAGAATTGCTATCTTTTAGGCATCTGGAAGATCTTCTAAATATCGACTACATTGTGTATGCTAGGGGCGAGGACAACGACCGATATGCCCAGCAATAACGGGAAGCTATTTAAATGAAATGACATTCAAAGAACGCAGTCGCGGAATCGAGCCCTGTTACACATGACACACACCCGTGACTATCGGGATGTACCCGTCATTTCCATGAGTCTGAATAACAATTATGATATGGGTCACCGCAAACAATTAAAATCTGTTAACCTTTTCGCTGCCGATTGAAGTCATGTTGGCTTTACTCATATTTACTGCCATTTTGCAATGGGGAAAATATTATAGGACTGTCGCAATAAAAATAGGAATGACTCCGTATATACAGCGACTATTATCAAATATAAACCTGGAATATTTTACATGGTTCTTAACATCCAGATATACTTATTTCGATGCACTAATTTATAAGCACCGAATGTAGATTCTGACTGACTGCATGCTACTGCGCTGAAGTGGGTCCGGACGTATAGCAATTCACTGAGAAAAGTAACTGGTCAATATGGCTACCTTTGGGTTGGTCGAGTCAACATGACTAATCCTGAGGTAGTCAATTTGACAATGAAAAAAACCCAATAATAATAAGTAGACATTTAGCTACTGAACATAAGCTACGTTTTATAACTCATAGCTTATTGTATTTAAAGTGTCACGTAAACTATAACGTTATCATTCAGCGGCATATTTTAGCCATGTACTTACGGTACCGATACGAGGTTTATAGTACGAACGAAAAATCGAAATAATTATGCTTCCGGTGTATGACCCACGTGGGTTTGTTCTTGTAAACTTCTCTTGTTTTGATTGTTTTAGCAAATAATTGGACGTAACTTGCTTCTTAATGACCTGGACTATTGTTAGCACTGTCTGGATTATTTTTGTATATGAAAGGGACAAGATAACGGGCTGCTAATCATTGATATTTTTCTCTGTAAAACCGCAGCAATTTTCAGTGATTTGAGACAGACCAAATCACTGAAATCAGTGAGTGCAGTGGGATTACACTTGACATGCACGACAATGTTGTGAATTTCAAAAGACAGATACTTACGTTTCAAACCACAACCACTGATGACTAGGATTCCGAGACATACAATTAGTCGGAATTATGACGTCACAGATCAGTCATGACTGTATCTGTACAAAGGACGTTGGATCATATTCTTCAATTTTCATCGAAACGTGATTTGAGAACCATGTCGTCATGACATATCGCACAGTTACGGAGTCTGCTATTCTTTGGATCGAAACGCCGGGTGACGCTGTGATATTGTTGTGATATATTTATGGAATGACGGATAATCTCGGAGATACGGATCCAATTCTGGGACACACATTATCACTGAAGCCATCACAAGCTTTTAGTAACGTACTACAGCTATACTATGCTCGAATTAATCGTCCCCTTTAACAAGGTTGTAGGGCGTTAATGACAGCGGTTATATCATACCGCCGTTCAACCACGGTCAAGTGGTTGACATGTGGCAACCGCAGGTAATCTTTCTACAGTACTATTAATAATATTTTGCGACTACTGTACTCCGCATTAATTTTTCACATGGCCACCTTACACCCAGTCCAGCTTTTCGTGAGCGCCGTGTTAACTATACACAAAACAATATTTCAATTAATAATTTGTTTACGGTTTAATCAACATTCGAAGTTGATCACTGACCGACATTCGCAACTGCATCATCAATGCAGCGTCAATCCGTGCCAGAAATATACATTCTGTGGTGGTTATAATGCTGACTTTAAAAAGGTACGAAAGTCGGCCATGGTAGGATTGGTCATGGTTAATAGCATCAACAACGCGGTAATATCGGTGGGGGGGGGGGGGTCAGTTAGAGCTTAGCTGTATACATATATACATGTACATCTAGACCATTCCAATGTCCAGATGCATCATGTTCTTATCAAAACATGTGTGGCTATCATTCTGAACGATTCGGACATTTCCGCTTTGCTAGAAAATAACCTCTTCCATAATTGGAAACCATATTCGCGAAATTCTACAATATATGGCTCTGGTGATCAGGCAATGACATTGACTCGATGACACATATCTGCGAATGGAGAATAATTTATTCACTATGGCTGTACCAACTGGATCATATATTAAATACATTAAACTCTCTTTGTGTGAGGTTTGTTTGTTCATATACCGATACAGCACATCGGAAGTGTACGACAAGCAAAACACTCAACACCGTGGCGATGTTTTGGGAGAGTGATTCCGGTGACCAATTCAACACCAAAATCTTGTGGCGAGGACTAGTGAGCACTATAACAGTATTTTTCACACAACATGGTACCAGTTTTAATTAACTAAAGTTCATTAGTGTGGTCTCCCAATTGTTGAGTATTGTGCTTATCGCACGCTATTTACATACTTTGCAATAGATTCTCGCACATAATTTGGCTTTGTTCACATAATGCAGCGTATGAACTACAATAATTACATACTACTTACACGATATTTATTATGGTATAAAGAAAGGTCTGAGCGAACCACATATTAACTATAATAGCCTGATCGGGCTAAAATAGACCGATCGGTCTTCCTGGCACAGTGCTCATTGTTGTAAGAGAGGGAACTCTAAATTTCTTGACAATTTGAATCTGTTTGTTTCTATTTCTGTAAACATATATGTTTATTTTGAATATTCTCAGTAAATAATTATTTGGTGTCTTGCAAAAGAATTAATTGTGTTTACGTATTGGTTGAGAAATAACAATAAAACAGTTTAGAGTGACTCCCCTTATCCCAGATGCATGCTGGCTGTGAAAGACCGATAGGTTTATTTTAGTCTATTATAGATCGGTAAGTGGTTCACCCAGACCTGTTTAAGATATCTCATTGATAATGGTTATACGGTTCAATCCCATTAGAGCCCACATATAACAATATAATTCAATCATTGCGATTAATCGCAAACCTTTGTGATAAATCGCCAAGTACTGTAGTTGGCGATTTATCAGAAATATGCTTTCGATTTGTCGCAAAGTTGTTTTAACTATGAATGTTCTCAGTAAATAATTATATGGTGTCTTGATAACAAAATCGTAATTAATTTTGTTTGTTTGTTGAAGTATTGGTTGATCGATAATAATAGAACCTTTTAGAGTGACTCCCCTTGTCACAAATACATGCTGGCTGTGAAACAACGATTGGTCTATTTTAACCTGATCGGACTATTGTGATAATCTCGAACATAACCACCAAGTAGTTAATTGAGAGTTATCGTAAAGATGTTTGAGAATTATCGCAAAGATTTGGGAGTTATCGTAAAGGTGTTTGTGATTTTTCGCAAAGTTGTTTTGTGATTTATCAAAAAGTTGTTTTAATTTTGAATATTCTCAGTAAATAATCTCCAAAAGAGATCAGAATTAATTTTTGTTTTAAGTATTGGTTTGCTCCCCTTGCATGTTGGCTGTGAAAGACCGATCAGTCTATTTTAGCCCTACCGTGCTACTTTAGATCGATTTGTGGTTCATCCAGACCTGTTTAATATGTCTGAATTATGATGTTTATACGGTTCAAGCCCATTAGTTCCAACACATAACAATATATCTGCAATAAATCGCAATCCTTTGTGATAAATCTCAAACATGTTTACGATAAATCGTAAAGTATAATCGTCAAGTAGTTTGAGAGTTATCGTAAAGATGCTTGAGATTTATCGCAAAGGTTTGCAAGTTATCGCAAAGTTCTGCGAGTTATCGCAAAGGTGTTTGTTATTTTTCACAAAGTTTTGTGATTTATCGCAAAGATTTGCTACCCTCATCACGCATGCATTCTGGCTGTGAATGACCGATCGGTCTATTTTAGCCTGACCGTGCTATTATAGAGCGATTGGAGTTCACCCAGACCTGTTGAAGATGTCTGATTTATGTTTATACGATTAAAGCCCTGTATTAATTGCAATTTGATTTGATTAATTGCAAACCTTTGTTATAAATCGAAAACCTTTGCACTAAATCTCATATATTTATTGTATTGAAGTTTGCGATTTATCGCAAAGTAGTTTAAAAAAAAAATTATTACACACAAATTAAGAATTACGGCCCATTATTTTATACATTCAGACACATTTTACTCCACATGCAGGGAACAAGCCGGGGATATCCTGACTCAGTTCTAGTCATGCTGACTAAACTTACTTTAGTCATTTTGACTCAAATAGAATTAGTCATTATGACCCGATCCTGGTCATTTTGACTCAAATCATAGTAGTCATTGTGACTAATGAAATAGTAGTCAATATGACTCAATGTTAGTAATGTTGACTAAGCATATGCTGGTCATGTTGACTACTACTAACCTAGTCATGATGACTAACTTTTCCAGGTAGTCATTTTGACTACCAAAAGGTAGTCATCTCCAGGACAAGCTGTTGACTACCCTAAGTTTGTCATATTGACCAACCTATTTTTGTCAGTGTTAAACAGCCTGTATTTCTTGCCCGTATATACTCATTACAGACCTATAGCATCCAAGAGGTTAATAATTGCAAAAATATGTTGGTCGATCGGAATGGCTCTGAATTATATAACTTATGGTATGTAATACACATAGGACCGCTCTCGTTAGCTAGCGATTGCTCGTGTTCTCATGGTACATGCACATGTATATTTAGGCTATATCCGATAATCATTAACCCAATACAACAACTCCCTGTATACACACCGGGTATGTCGTGTAGTACTAACTTGGTTCGATCCCACGTCAAGTACTGATGTATTTCGATTCACCGTTCATACAGTAACATCGTGAATGTGGGCACAGACGCAGACGTCACAGCGAATCCTCGCAAATACGAAAGGCTATCACTGTTATCAGGTGAAATAATGTTGCACCGATATTGGAGTGGAGTGGAGTGGATAAACTCATCGCATTAGCAATTAGCTGTTCCCGCAGACGATATGATGCGACCATGTTGAACAGTTGAAGGGTTTTATGATAAAGACGTATGTAAGACAAATTAGTAAGTTTTTCTGCTAATCACGTCCTAAAAACATGTCATATCATCTGCAACATGGTCCAACTCTCTCTACATACACGGTGTGTATCACATTAATATATTTATGTTACTATACTTATAATCACATTTTATTTGTGTAATTGTTTTGATATCGGCCCAGTGTTCGCGCTGTCGGTAGCCACATTAGCCAATGGCTAATCTTTTTCGAATTTGGCTAATAAAATTTTCATTTGGCTAAACTTTTGGCTAAACTTTTTTTGAACCCAAATGGAGACTGAAAGCATGGAGTCAGAAAGCTAATTAATAAAAGCGCTCACTAGATCGACATTCAAGACGAAGTTAGGTGACGAAAGTATTTCATTATTTTCGTACTTATGAAATATCGTACAAAGGGAAACCCGATCGACAACTCTATCAACCAAGATTATAATAATCGGACTCGAGTGAGCGTATCTGTCAATAAATATATCTATCGTTAATGTGGCGTATTCTATACCAGATATACCAATATACTTATATTATATACATGTAAGAGAGACAATGCTCACAAGTCAGATTTTATGCAAAAATACACCCAACACAGCTTGATGCGGTTATTCGGGTGCGTGGAACTAGTAAGTTGGTATTCAGGCGCTATGCCAACCGGACGAATATAGCATTCTAGTAACATCGCCGAAAATTTCAAACAAATCGACCTTACCACTACATAGAAAACATCGTCTGAACTACGCGCAATTGTAAATATTTACTTCTCGATTCGGGACGCAACTATCGGCGATAAGCTAACGAAAACGATTTTGCCATCGAGAGTCACTGTATTTAATTAATATATCAGAATGGCGGTGTTTGATGTCAATTTGTATATAATATTTGTAATAATTACTACTTTGAGCAGTATTATTCTCCATTTCTATTTGATCACCCAAGTGGAGTGTTTCACGTCACTTTAAGACATTCTTTCTGACATGCATGTTAGCAATCGTGAACGAGGCAGCATCCCAATTATCACCACGACGCTTCCAATATTGGCCTAATGGCTAGCTAATGTATGGCAACACGTACCGATTTATCGATGGGAATCAATACATCTGCTTTCAGCACCTGTGCAGATATATCGATCAAGATGTAGAATAATATCTAAGTTGGGAGCTGGACTTTTCGTTCCCAATTCAATTATAGCCACCTGGCAAGTTGCGCTCCAAAACACACCTAATACTATTCGCTTTTCAATGTATCCTGGTATCGAAATAGGTCGAAAAATAGTTGAACTACCTCTCTGCGAGCATTATATGTCCCAGAAAGACGCATTGAAGTCATAACCAGGGATGGGGTAATTGTAATTTGTAATTGTAACTGCCTGTAATTATTTACATTTTTTCAAGTAATTGCATGTAACTGGTAATTGAGTTTATTCTCTATTACATGTAATTGTAATGACTCATAACAAAATACAACTTTGATGATGTTTGGGTCCCAAAACAAACACGATCCATTGTGCAAGGCATGGAACAAAAAAAGAGCGTTCCGTGTTGGTCTATTCCTGAGTCGGTAACAACAAAGAGCGTTTGTTTCACTTTCATGCGAACAGCTTGAAAATGTCTGTGACCACGGACAGTCGTCCTCAGAGCATATGAAGCCGGTATATATATCAATAGTTCGTGTTTGTAAACCTATATTATACTATATCTCCTTTCATATTACATAGACTTAATTTGGAAGGAAGATTGAGTCATGTCCGTTTAACCCTTTACCCAACAAACCGGCCAAAACCGGCCAAATAAAGCTTCAACAGCCTAAAATATCTTCGGTCTGTCTCAATAGAACCATACAAATATGGATATCATTGGAACCGGCTCCTTGCCCACATTGTGATAGTTACAGTTATGCCCTGTGCCAATGCATTCTCTTATATATGAGAGTCGACCATAGGTCGCCTCGCATATATAAGAGAATGCATTGGCCTAAAAAAAATCTTTTTTTAACACGTTTTACCATTTTTTCTTACATTCTTTAACAATTTTATAATTTTTAATGTGTTAAGCCAATGCATTCTCTTATATATGCGAGGCGACCTATGGTCGACTCGCATATATAAGAGAATGCATTGGCACAGGGCCGTTCTGTTGGGTAAAGGGTTAATATGCTGGTGTCTGACCGATTCGTTCCCAATTCAATTAAGATTGTGGAAAGCATGCGTTTTTGAGTACACGATTAACGGACGCCGCTGTTTTAATGTTTAATGCTCTTGTCAAATTGCTCAAACACTCGGTTTAATTACACCGGACTGAAGAGTTCTGCAGCCCGGATGCGTATCTAATCAATTATCGATCATCAACTTTGTAGTACTCCATCAAAGAGTCACTGTTCCGAATCGAATGCTAGAGGAGTAACTGGTGGGAGTACAGTGATGGTGTTAACTCACTGATATGCAACAGTGTATACTCGTGTGCACCACTGTTTCTGTGTCGGCGAGTGAGTTGTTAAAGTTTGTACGTTTTCTTGCAAGAGTTATTGTAACGGAAAGCCACTCGGTATGTCACTATTCAGATTTGTTGTTTTGGAAACATATTGGATCAACGTCTGTTGAGAGATAGAAAATGTAGGTATATTATATGTATAATAATGATTCTGATATAGCGCTGATAATGGGCTCTAAGCGCTTTTCATTATTACCCTAGTTGAGCGTTTCACTATTCAGTTTGTACTTGTTTTGGACATATATTGGATTGGTCAACGTCTGTTGAGAGATAGGATATGTATACATATTGTAATAATGACTCTGATATAGCGCTGACAATGGGCTCTAAGCGCTTTTCATTATTACCCAAGTTGAGCGTTCCGATATTCAGTTTGTATTTGTTTGAGAACATATTGGATAAACGTCTGTTGAGAGATAGGAAATGTATGTACTTATAATAATGGCGCTGATATAGCGCTGACAATGGGATCTAAGCGCTTTACATTATTACCCTATATATAGGTGTGCGTTCCACTATTCAGTTTGTGTTTGTTTTGAGAACATATTGGATCAACGCTGTTGAGAGATAGGAAATGTATGTATATTATAATATTGACTCTGATATAGCGCTGACAATGGACTCTAAGCGCTTTACATTATTACCATAGTTGAGCATGTCACTATTCAGATTTGTTGTTTTGGAAACATATTGGATCAACGTCTGTTGAGAGATAGGAAATGTATGTATATTATAATAATGACGCTGATATAGCGCTTTACATTATTGTTCTAGTTGAACGTTTCAATATTAAGTTTGTACTTGTTTTCAGAACAGTGGATCAACGTCTAGCTGTTGATAGATAGGAAATGTGCGTATATTATAATAATGACTCTGACATAGCGCTGATAATGGGCTCTAAGCGCTTTACATTATTACCCTATAGCTGAGAGTTCCACTCTCTCAGACATATACAGTCCGCATACAAGTATGTCACGTATTTATTGAGCAATTCTGAACCCGGAATTAAGTTTGAGAATGCATATGTATAATTTGCATTCTGCGAACTGCCTTCAAACAACGTTACTATTTTTCTACTATATGTTAAACCACCAGTACTGGTATGATATAATATTCACATACCACGTTTGTGTTACACTATATTCGGTTCCGTGACTGGTCAACTGCATATTGTGTTTGGATCATTTGTTTTCTATCCCAATAAAACACAATATTATAGCACGAACCGACGTCAGGTAATGTTGACATAGATGACCAAACACGGTACATAAAATAATTTGGGGTGTTTTTAAAGATGGTCTATCTCTTTTTGAACTTGTGTTATATACATGTAGTTACCGGGGTATAAACTATTATATATGCACCGAAAACCCCTGTCCGGAAACGCTTCTGTCGATTAATATTGATTATATTTCGAATATGTTCTGGTATAAACACGTGTGATTGTTTAGCTAACGAACAATAGTGGTTACTGTTAACAGAGACCAGACATTTTAGTGTTAGCATCACCAAATTCACCCTTTATGACCTCATTCTGCATAACCGTATTTTCAGGTTGTTAGTTCGAAAGAGTCTCGAATTAATCTCAGGGCACCGTCGTGATGTTTTACCCGCGAAATCACAATCCCGAAAGACAGTTGGTTTTTGTGGCGCTTCGGCTCATGTGTTGCCTAAAATAATTCTGGTCGACAGCTTAATAATAATACAACAATGTCACCGTTTAGTAATAACTCTCCTTAAGGTGTTTGGTTTGTATTGTTACATTTATCATTGTAAGCCATGGTTCTTTGTAATGTAATTCCTGAAACAGCTGCTCACTCCTCCGATTAACTCCGCGACATAACGCTTCCACCGGAAGGTGAACGACGTGAACCGGTACATATTCTCTGTCTTTGTCATCGTCGAACGAGTTTGGTCAAACATTTACTTCCTCTTAGACTGGGCATTACACTGGCTTCAGTCTGCACGCTGTATTGATAGACCAGTGCACTCACGCTTAATAAGTGAATGTAGAGCAAAATCTCATTGGTATATAGTATACAATCGTTCCCTGATTATTTTTGTAAAACACCAATTCCCAAGGCGTGTTTAATGTCCGCCAGCGCACAGATTGTGTATCGTGGTCAACACACGCTCAACGGCCATTTACAATTAATCCCATTCTGTGGTCAATTGTGATCTACGTCGGTCAGAGCATGCGACTAGTTCTTTACCAGAATAAATCTCGTCTTCGACTCGATGCATTCTCATAAAGAACTCTTCATGCTATATCCCTTACATAACCAATGTAATTTGAACTGTAGTCATATATCTCTTCTGAGCTGCCTAGGGAAAGTATACGAGAAATGTGTTGTTATACATTTAACACAATTTCTTACTACCAACAAAGTATTAACGAAGTTTCAATCGGTTTCCTCTCGGGCGATTCTACATCAAACCAAATCACTGAGATTTCTCACATAATCAACGAATCATTGGATATTCATATATGTTCATAGAAAATTTCAATCACATTCGCCATGTGTTGAGTAAAATTGAGTTATATACATGTGCAGCAGCAGTTGTAATTGTTGTCATCCTACTAGATGGACGTTGACTATAGCTTCAGATGATCCAGAATTACATGCGCCATAATTATTGAGGTAGATTTAGGATTTCAGTTGTGGACGATTCAACCATCTCATTTCCTTTGTTTCACTATAAGCTCCAAGTTTCGGACAACGTAGCCACACGAATGCCCACATAATAAAGTAGTACATGTAGCACAACACGTCATAATCATCAATGACGGACTACTACTATTAGTATAGTCGTTGCGGTGATTTTGTAGGGTGAACCCAGGGGGGGGGGGGGGGCAGGAAAAAATTAGCATAAACAACGCTGATTTTTTTTACAGCACTTTGGACCCCCACCCCCCCCCTCTTGGTGCAAAAAAAATATTTTTTTCCACTCATGGTTTTGGGACCCCCCCCCCCTCTCCAGTCACATTTGAATGAAATTTATCAAGCTGGAGAGCCATTATATGCAAAAACATCAGGGTGTAGAATGTCCAGTGAAGGTGGCTGATGTTGAGAAACAGAGAATGGTTAAATTAGAATGAACATATATAATAATTATCAGTCATTCGTAATTTGACCATTCTGTTTTTTCAAGCATGATCCAACTTTGGTGTACTTTCGCCACCAGTTAAACTCAAATACTAATAAATTATAACTATGAGCACAAGCAATACACTCATGAGATTAAAAACATTTATCATGAAAAACTCAACACAACCAGCTGACACAACCAGTGAAACAACTTAAAAAAAATATTTTATCTAATTATTTATTCCAGACTTTGCACTGGACTTTGTGTAATGTGCATTTATCCATGAAATGCACTCGTGTTTACTTTATATATTTTTAAAAGTTTCTAGTTAAATTGAAGTTGTAAACACACAACACATCGGAAAATTATATGCTTCCCAGGTTGAGATGGGGTTTTCTAGATAAATGTTTTAAATCTCATATGAGTGTATTGCTTGTGCTGAGACAGTTCAGCTCTTTTTGTTATGCAGTATTTAATAAAGTGTATGTCCTAGTGTGTCCTTATAAGTGTTTTGACTGGTGGTATTAATATAGTTTCCTATGAACCATCCACTCCGATCTTATTGGATTTAATGGAGGCAGATGTAGCAGTGACTTTCTATGCAAAATGTATCAGATATATTCATTTTCATTTTATCATCGATGTCGTTCAACTAACATTTCTAAATTGAATTTTGAAAAACGTTGAAGCTGATTGAAGAATTATTTAAGTTAATTTAAACTCAGGTGAAGTTTCAATTATCGTTGTGCAAAGTGACTTACAAAATCTTTATCTAATCTGGATTAAGAAATGAATGAGTTTAACAAGAAACTTTGGTTACATTTTCTGGTACAAAATTACCCAAGTATTTCAGACTAGACACTTATCCAACTGTTTTTTGCCTGTTTTACAATATGAAGTGCACGTGGTTAGATGGATCATTTTAATATTAACAATAGCTAAATGGTTGTAGAATAGCGCATATAAATAAATAATATCTCATTATTTCACAAGTGAAAGACAGTCATGTTTTACTAAGAAAATGCTATTGAGACTGATATAGATCCATGTGAATGTCTGTCGTTAATAATTGGGTATGTAACACTGTAGCACTTTTGTCTTTTATAGTATTAGTAACTTTGTGTCAGAAACATGTTTATAGATTAGAGAACAGACATGTTCTACATTTATTTTACACATTATTTCAGTTTCATATCAGACTTAATTGGAGAGTTGAATTTCAGTTTGATACCACATATAGTGGTAATGTGATATTTTATTTTACTTACTGAAGTATATGTGGTTTATTTGTCTTTAGAGTTCATTATAATATATTTACATACCAAGTGGTTATCCAACCCAGGTGGGCCAGCGCAGTTAAAAATTTCACGAAGGTTTACTTAGTATTAGAAGGGACCAAATAATCAAAACATTCTGAGGCCAACCTGAACACAGATAACTGTACCTAGTATCGTGTGTGTACACTACAGGTATTATTTAGATCATAACACATCAAAACAATCATTATATTGGCTAAACAGCTTGTAATTAGGTCAAAAAAGGGCAAAAGGGAAAAAATTGCAAGCACCAGAAAACACCGGAAAAAACGTGTTTTCAGGAGCTGCGACCCCCCCCCACCACCGGCCTTGTGTCGGAATTTTTTTGCACGACCCCCCCCCCTGGTGAACCTAGAAAAATTGTTATAAAGCTAGTTTTGGTGTCATCTTAACCGGGAATATTTGGACAACAATATATCTAAAAACCGCTAAAATCCGCTTTGGGGAATTTTTGTTCACAGTCATTTGAATGCAGGGCGTTTCGTCATTATGCCACAAAATGTCATATTGCAGATAAATACAAACAGTTCACTTGTGTTAGCTCCCAAACCACTGATGCGTGGCAAGTTCGCATGGATAATTGTCATATGATGATATGATAGCATTAGCCACTACAGTGTAAGCCATATGTGCTCCCCCCACTAATAAAGAGCGTTAAGTAGAATGCCAATGCATGCGTGTGTACCACAAATAACGAGCGTTCTACGATCGTTTGAGGACAACACCACAATAAGCCATGTGTGCGCTCCAATAATAGAGAGCATTATCATAGAACGCCATAATGCACTTCACTGCAGTTGTGCAAGCCACATGTCGCATATTTAAGTTATTTCTCATTTATCATTTCTCATTTGGTTACATTTTCTGGTACAAAATTACCCAAGTATTTCAGACTAGACACTTATCCAACTGTTTTTTGCCTGTTTTACAATATGAAGTGCACGTGGTTAGATGGATCATTTTAATATTAACAATAGCTAAATGGTTGTAGAATAGCGCATATAAATAAATAATATCTCATTATTTCACAAGTGAAAGACAGTCATGTTTTACTAAGAAAATGCTATTGAGACTGATATAGATCCATGTGAATGTCTGTCGTTAATAATTGGGTATGTAACACTGTAGCACTTTTGTCTTTTATAGTATTAGTAACTTTGTGTCAGAAACATGTTTATAGATTAGAGAACAGACATGTTCTACATTTATTTTACACATTATTTCAGTTTCATATCAGACTTAATTGGAGAGTTGAATTTCAGTTTGATACCACATATAGTGGTAATGTGATATTTTATTTTACTTACTGAAGTATATGTGGTTTATTTGTCTTTAGAGTTCATTATAATATATTTACATACCAAGTGGTTATCCAACCCAGGTGGGCCAGCGCAGTTAAAAATTTCACGAAGGTTTACTTAGTATTAGAAGGGACCAAATAATCAAAACATTCTGAGGCCAACCTGAACACAGATAACTGTACCTAGTATCGTGTGTGTACACTACAGGTATTATTTAGATCATAACACATCAAAACAATCATTATATTGGCTAAACAGCTTGTAATTAGGTCAAAAAAGGGCAAAAGGGAAAAAATTGCAAGCACCAGAAAACACCGGAAAAAACGTGTTTTCAGGAGCTGCGACCCCCCCCCCCCACCACCGGCCTTGTGTCGGAATTTTTTTGCACGACCCCCCCCCCCCTGGTGAACCTAGAAAAATTGTTATAAAGCTAGTTTTGGTGTCATCTTAACCGGGAATATTTGGACAACAATATATCCAAAAACCGCTAAAATCCGCTTTGGGGAATTTTTGTTCACAGTCATTTGAATGCAGGGCGTTTCGTCATTATGCCACAAAATGTCATATTGCAGATAAATACAAACAGTTCACTTGTGTTAGCTCCCAAACCACTGATGCGTGGCAAGTTCGCATGGATAATTGTCATATGATGATATGATAGCATTAGCCACTACAGTGTAAGCCATATGTGCTCCCCCCACTAATAAAGAGCGTTAAGTAGAATGCCAATGCATGCGTGTGTACCACAAATAACGAGCGTTCTACGATCGTTTGAGGACAACACCACAATAAGCCATGTGTGCGCTCCAATAATAGAGAGCATTATCATAGAACGCCATAATGCACTTCACTGCAGTTGTGCAAGCCACATGTCGCATATTTAAGTTATTTCTCATTTATCACTTCGATTTTATATCTCTAATTGTGAAGGTAGTTAAAGTTGCTTTTTAGGAGTCGGACGCACGTTGCCTGTTGAAACCTAACGGTGACAACGTACGCAGGAAATTTGTGCTTGGTTAATTTGATTGCTTCATTCATTGTTCTCGTGTTCTGTTTCATTATTGCATATCTATTCTCGCTCTATTTCATTCCTCATTGTTGATAATGGCTGACGTCGGTGAGGAGCTTGACCCAACTGAAGACCTTTGTGTGATATGTGGCTTTGGTTTTGTTAATGATCCACCGGTAAAGGTGGGTGCAAAAGGTTATGTGACTCTCATAAGCTTTTGTGGACAACGGATGCGACCTAAGTTGAAACAATACCTCACCGAGCGCAGCCAGTTGACGCCTGTCGAGAAGGTGCTTGTGCATGCAGGTTGTCGGAGAGATTTTACCGACACAAAAAGGAAGACACAAGATAATTTGGTTTCAGAAGCGAAAAGACTACGATCTGGTGCAACGCCAATGAATATAGCAGAAGACGACTGATTAATATATGGAATTCATACTAGCGCTGATGTTAGACACCCAGGTAGATCCACACAAATGAGCAAATTAGGGACTGTCCCTTTCAGGGACAAGCCCTTACAATGCTGTGCGCATATACCGGATACTTTAGCATATGATGTGGAGAAGCGCCTTCAAGTGTGCATTGACTTGGTAGCAACAGAGGCCGGTTACCACCACGGATGTCTGACTCGATTCTTTCAAGGCAAGGATGTGAATCAACCCGAGAAAGGAAAAGCAGGTCGAAGATCAGATCAGGGTATGCAACATTGGTTCGAAAAGATTTGTACTTGCCTCGAGACAGAAGCTGGTGCTGATTTTATACACTGTTAGTGGGTTACATTCCAGAATGGTTGAATTCGCAGGCGAGTCAGAGGCTTATACTATTACAAGTTTGAAAGGTTAAGGGACGGAAGGATGTCGTTTGTTTTCGAAATATGGTCAAATTCATTATAAATGAAAAGTGGTACACTGATAAAAAACAGGATTTAGACGCCGAGGCAGACATGATTGTCTTGACTGCAGCAAGAATAATAAAAGTATAAACAAGGGAGGCCGATCACAGTCGCGAATCATAGCCATCCAGTGACGCTATATCTAGTATTAGTCGGGGGCGAAATTGGATCCCGAGTCACATGTAGAGCAGACTAAAGTTTTTAATTCTGTCCGATGTCAAGCAAAATAGCATCGGCCATTCCATTGTGCAGGGCGCGCGTCCACGTTCGGTTATAACACCAACGCTGTTTGGACTGGGCGTCGAATTGGACCATGTGTTTGGTTCCACATGGCTAGTGCACGAGTTATCCCGGTTGGGATTCTCTTTTACCCGCGATGAAGTTGAGAGGTATAAGCAATCCGTCATTTAGACCGAAACGCTCAGTCAAATACTAATTGACTATGCACCCGGTGCCTTCGATAAGTGGGTGGCCGATAATGTCAACCACAACATAGCAACTCTGGATGGCAGGTGGATCTTCCATAGAATGAGGATGGTTGCAATATCTGGACCCATGAATCAATAAGCACTGAACATGACGTCGCGTGTAATCATGAGACAAAAGCGGTTGAGGGTTGATGAGCTCGTGAAGGATAAAGGAGTGTCCATCTCTCAATATGTGGATGTTATTGGCAAATGAATTTCCAATATCAAACTGAAACCTCTTCTTCAATTGGCCACACCCTATACCCTCCCATCTTACCTCAGCACAGATATGCTGCGGCACTCAGCTTGCTTTTTCAATAAGAGTGAAAATCTAGTGCGAACTGGTCAGGTTTCATACAAAGTGCTTACTCGCAGGACGACACTCTGACCGCTGAGAAATCAGATGTTCTGTTACTTCGCATCATCGGTCTGAATCCGTCAGATGACGATTGCATGTATTCTACACTCATTTATGTTGTAAAGGAACATGCACGTAGATTGAACATCCACACGCCATGTACCACTTTCGACCCATGGGCACATCAGTGTTTTGTGGAACACGGCTTCCATGTTGCCCGTAGAAGTTGCATATTCTGGGCAGGGTTATCAACCGATCTTATTGTTGAACAAGTACTGATGAGATCTACCAAGAGTCGATGGGGGTTTAACTCGAGGTAGAGGACTGACAGAAACGGCACGTTTGCAGCGGATACTCCGTATGCACAGATGTGCAGAGATACACGATGCAATGACCGAGTTGACCAAAATGCGACATGGTACCAGTGAGCAGCACATTGAAATGGGAGAATATAGGCGAAAGCGTAATTTCGATGATATGGTTAGTTTGCAAACCTGGTTTGATGAGCACGAGCCTTTTGATGCCATTGAGAAGAAACTCCGTTCGCTGTTTTAGGCCTCTTATGGAGTGAATTGTTCCGCGTCTGAGAGTGTTGGCCAAACGATCCAGAGAAAACTTGACAATGTGAGCATCACTGGGCATCAATTAAAAGGAAAGATCACATAAAGTCTCTGGATCATCTGTATCCCGGGATTCGAGTTGATAACGAGCGAGATCAATTCAATCCAACGCTGTTGTTCTCACGACTGATAGCTATACCCAGCGTGAGGAAAGTATGGTGAAGTTTTTTTCTTACAAATTAACGACCATACCAACTTCTCTGTTCAAAGATCAATCAATGCGAAAACCAGCAAAAGCACCAACAGAACGAGCGGTATACTCAGTCTCAGGGTTCATCTCCAGGTGATGATTTGGAGAACACTGAATAACGACATATTGAATGCTGAGAGATGGGGTTGGGAACATCGTGGTGCGGATCTTGCCCCAGTCATGACTGACCAGAATGCAACCCCAGACAAATTGCTCGAGTTTGTACGGTGCAAGTGTAAGATGTCGCAAACATGATCTGAAATGTGTTATCGCTTGTGGAGATTGTCGTTGAGAGGGCTGCGTGAATTCAGAAGAGGTACTGATAGGAGATGACGAGGATGAGGTCTGAGTATATTGATATATTTGACACACAAGTGCCGAAATCATGAATAATTTCTTAGTATGGTCATCACTGACCGATTTCGATCAACAAAATAAACAAAAGAAATAATTGTCATTTGGCGGCCATTTTGGTGGCCATATTTTGACTCTCTGTGACTGATATTTGGTCAATGTGACTCCCGTGGAATCCTCTGTAAAACGTGATTACATTTGTTCGAGAGCAATCTCATTACCCCTACCTCACAACGGACTAATGCTGATTGGGGAATTTTCCCCAAGGCGGATTTTAGCGGATTTTGGATATGTTATTCCTGATACGTTTCCACACAAAATGAGACCAAAACCAGCTATATAACATTTTTTTCCATGTTCAACCTCCCGACGACCACACTATATTGAATTCAAAATTTTGAAATTAACGCACAAGTGTCTGAATAGCGAGGCCCCATCATACTTGGCAGACTTGATTTCTCGATATGTTCCCCCGCGGCCTCTGCGATCTGAAAGTTCTCACAGCCTTGTGTTTGTACCGGGTGACCTCGTAACAGCTGGTGACCGGGCCTTTTCCGTGGCTTCACCATTTCTCTGGAATAAATTGCCCAGTCGCTCAAAATGTTCACATCTAAACTTAAAACGCACCTGTTTCAACGTGTGTATCATCCGATCCACTGATGGTAGCCAGATGAGCAGCTCATTGTACATAATTGATATTTCTTACTATGTTCTAATCATCATTATATATGTATTGATGTAAAGCCTAAGAGCTCTATGAGGATTTACGGCTTTAAACTAAATTTATTATTTTATTATTATATTGTGGACGACTATGAGACGAGTATTAGTTTGATTTCATTATTTAAAGAGAGCAGCACATGACTGAACATTCGACACACCCACGGGCGTCTTATTAGATATAAGACACGTGGTGGTTATACTCCATGTACAGTAATGCCATAAGTAATCGACTCCTTAACCACAGCAGAATTATGGGTAACTTTTCAGGATTTAGTCGGAAATATGGTTTGTTGGATTTCATCGGAAAGCTCGCACTGAGCCATTTTACGACTAAATCCTGAAAAGTTACCAATAATTTTGCTGTGGTTAAAGAGTCGATTATTTAGGGCATTACTGTATGTAGTTACATGACTCTTCCCTCAGAATCGTGTGAGTTCTGAGACGACGATAGGGACTCAATGTTGGTCGAAATTGGCCAGCCTATATGGGAAATTGGCCAGCCTATAAGGGAAATTGGCCAGCCTATAAGGGAAATTGGCTAGCATATAAGGGAAATTGGCCAGCCTATAAGGGAAATTGGCCAGCCTATAAGGGAAATTTCTGGATTAGTTTTGTTAACTATTCGTTTAGTGGCATGTTGTGAGAACCTCGTCACTAGTGGTAAACATGTACTATAATGACCAATGCAATATGAGTACGACAATCTCTAACTATTCTACATGTTCTCCCGAATCATCAACTCAATATGGACCTGTTTGGAGGGCGAAATAGGTTCAATATATATATGAACGTATTTAAAAAGGAAATTAGTCCAAAATGGCACTACTTGAGCAATAAGTTATGTACAAGCCTAGTTACCTTGGTAATGACGAATAACGGGTAATTAGTCCAATATGGCCTTATTATGCCCCCGATCTCCGATGGAGATTTGGGGGTATATAGTGGAGCCCTCCGTCCGTCCGTCCTTCCGTCCTTCCGTCCGTCCTTCCGTCCGTCCGTCCTTCCGTCCGTCCGTCCGTCCGTACGAACGTTTCAACTCATAACTTTGGTTTCGCTAACTCAATTCAGTTGATCTTTGGTATGCTAATAGACCAGCCGGGGGGGGGGGGGGGGACAAGATTTCCCCATAACTGCGGTTTCGTCCGCCCATTTTTTCCAGAGTACGCCCCTTTTTGGACTTAGAAAATTCAGTTTTCTGTGGCATACGAACGTTTCAACTCATAACTTTGGTTTCGCTAATTCAATTCAGTTGATCTTTGGTATGCCAATAGACCAGCCGGGGGGACAAGATTTCCCCATAGCCTTGGTTTCGTCCGCCCATTTTTTCCAGAGTTACGCCCCTTTTTGTACAAAATTTCGGTTCAATCGGATAATTTTTGTGAGAGTTATGACCCTTTTTCGACTTAAAAAATTCAGTTTTTTTTTAGAAAATTCAGTTTTCCTTCTATTTTTGTGGCACCAGACCAAATTTGAAGCTAATATAGAACAACATGTGGCATTTTTATAGCGCTTAACCAGAAAGTTTCTCTGATTGTACAGTCGGGGGCGTTACCTCCGCCCAGCGGTGCACTTGTTTTAGAATCGTTTCAGTCCAGTATGAACCTATGTGAATATTTAGGTTCAATATTAACCTATTTGTATGGGAATATGTTGCTAGTCCAGCAGTACACGTGCACATTGGATTTCCATTCAAGCGGCTTCCAGCTATTGATCTGACATATTTACTTTCGGAGTCCAGCTCTGCAAGTAAATGATACACATACCGTGCCTTTTGTGCAAAGATTGTAATGTAACATATATACTTATTAGTAATCAATATTAAATAATTTGTTGGCCATGGTTCCCAGTATGATAGTTTTTGTTTGTTAATGAAATGAGGAAACCGTTTGACTGTACCTACCGACATTCCCATAATATGTGGCATATAAGTTTCTTGGGTTTGGCATACTTGTAATTATCGTATTGTCTTAAGCTGATCGCCTTAACTCATTTGTTGGTGGCTTATATCTGCTTAAGGAAGCTATAGCATCGATAAATATTGAGCACTAGCCGATGTGCCCGACTTCGTCCGGGCTATTTAGGGATTTCTTTCTGATCGCCTCCGTCTGGGCAGAATATACAGCGTCTGTAGAAATAGGTTCAATTTGAACGTATTTCAAAAGGAAATTAGTCCAAATGGCTGCTTTAATGGCACTACTTGAGCAATATGTTCTAAACAAGCCTATTTACCGCGGTAATGTGCTCTCACTGTGGCCCGCCAATCTCTACCAGAGCGCACCAGTCATGCATGCTTCCTTTCTGACTCTGTAACCGGCTGGGTACTTGTCCGTGTTTCTATATATAGCATGGGATTTACCAGCAAAAATGACGAAACCAGATCGCCGTTTTTAAACATAAGGTCCAAAATTTATACAAATTTTGTTCGATATTTTGTGGGCTTAATAAGGGTAGCATGTTGCTCTGTTCGTTTAGTATATATTTTAATATCGCGGAAGTCCACCAAATGTGGTTGAAAGTTCGCCGGTAGCAGCGCTCTTACCGAGTCACCAAGGGATGTAAACCCTGCATGGAGTTTGGTGGCTCGCTTCATTCCACGTATAGTAACTGGTATAAGTTCATTATGGGCTTATATCGCAATCAAATAAATCCAATATGAACATATGTGATTATTTATGTTCAATATTGACCTATTTGCACGATAATATGTTGACATATTAGCAACGGCACTGGCGAAAGACTCAGAGATACATATACAGCAGGGATTGGGAGATTACACGCCTAAAGTATTTGATTACAATAGAAAATACTTTCCATTTTGATGATTACACATGCAATACAAATACATGTTCCCGTTGATGTATTTGATTACAAATACAATACTTTTCTAAAAGTAATAACATACTGTTTGATTACATCTGATTACATTGACATTATTTAATGACGACATTCATATTATAGTTTGACATAGCCTGTTTGATATTAAAAAGAGACACAAAATATAGTCAACCTCAAAATTGACTCAACCCAAGTTATATGTGATAGATATGCGTTGTAAATCGTCAACACACCTTGTTCTGCGGCGCGATCATGCGGTGTATTCACTGTATATTATACATTGTATACACCGGATTATCGCACCACATTGTTAGATATATGTACAACTATAGTTACTTCCCTAAGATGTAGTTCACCGTTGGTTCTAATATGATGCAATTGTAAGTACCCGGGAACGAACAACATTATGTTACAATATGATTACGTCACGCGGTTCTGGTAGATATATGGGCATTCATCACGCACAATCTAAAGATCTTTCAGTGCCAAGCAGGGGGGGGGTGAAAAAAATTCTTCCGGCACATATGCCGGGGTGGGTGGGTGGTCAAAACCACCAACAAGCAATTTTTTCCGCAACTAAAAAAACAAATTCCTGCTTGTTTTTAGTGTTTTTGGCAATGAGTTGGGCTTCAAAACCACTTTGAATCAGTTTGAATGAGAGAAATAATGTAATTCTAACTGGTAAACTGACTGCAGGCAGTTATCGTGTTGTATTTTGTTGCAAATTTTGAAATCCAAGATGGCCGCTGGCAGCCATGTTTTTTTGGCCGAATGACCTCAAAATTACTCATTCCTATTTACATGTCCATGTTAACATCCATGATAAATAGTATGCACAGAAATTCATATACAGCTGTTTACAGTGAATTTCCCCCCGCAAATCTCTGTTTTAGTGTTAAAAGGGGGGGTGGGTGTCAAAAAATGGTCGGAAAAAACTGCCGAAAACGGAAAAAAAAATTGGCGGTGGGGGTGGGTGGGTACAAAAAATGATCGAAAGGGAAAAAATCCCATACGTGCCTGAATTTTTTTTCCGACCCCCCCCTGTGCCAAGTCCGATTTTTGTATCAACCCATATTTCCTTGATTATTATAATCAATACACTTGAAAAATGATCAAGGAAATATGGGTTGATAAAAAAATCGGACTTGGCACTGGAAGGGTTAAGATCGTTCAGTCATCAAACACCAAATTGAAGCCAACCAGTCGCTGGAATTAATTAAACCAATACGGAAAAAAATTCCAGATTATATTTGGCGTCCCTGTGGTTGTATAATGAATAACTCTAGTAAACAAAGACGCATGTGTCAAATGTACGAGTAACATGCGGCACATGGACACACAACATCGATGTGTCATCGTGACATGACGCCCAGGGCAGTGAGTCTCAGACATGGTAGCATATCAATGCCGGAGTGTACACTTGATATGAAGAACTGGCTATCTGGAGATCCCCTGTGATAATCTAGAGCCGACCAACACAGAGCCTTCATTCAATCCAGATCCATGTTGGAGTCTTTATAATAGACCATTCCCTTGTTACAACAATTCAGTGTCTTTGATTACCTCCCGCCTAGCCGGCCACAAGAGCGCGCTGTTAATTAGCGTGTTATCTCACCGGAACGTAGGGTCTCATTTCGATCAAAGCCGTATTGCATATAGGCATGTAACATGAAACATATATATAACTAATAAATGTGATGTAATTAATAGCATAACATCGACCCATCTGGCATTTGTAGAGATACTGTGAATTCTTTCATTGCACCCGGATCATTTATCACGGTATGAGTGGATTAAGAACCATATGATAACCGACGTATAACATTACACAAAGACGAGAATACAAGGCCATATTATACCAAATCAGTTATGGTATGGGGAAAGGATCACCATCATTTGATGCCCGGTAGTAATTGTTACAGACAAACATAAACTGCGAATGACGCGATGTGTGAGTTCCACCCCTTAGGTAATTTAGACATGCATCCCGTCATTATGAATAAATGATCAATTGTTCGAGAGTAGGCCCTATGTGTGGAAACCCCAAATCAAACTCCAGGTCCCATACACGATCAACATACGAAGAAAGGTTGCCGAAGATAACGACATGAAACCAGTGTTTTCATTCTATCTTTTTGTCGAAGAAACGTGCTCATCATTATTTGAATCATGCACGCCAACACAATGTAGATATCGGAATGTTTCCGGAATTGTTTGTTATGTTTTAACTCGTTTCACTCGAACAAACATAAATGATTTAAAGAATAACAACTACGAATTATAGAAACGAATGTTTTAATCTAGAAATTCCGGTTAACGTCATTTGCTTCAAATAAATTTGTGCACAATGCATATATATATTGTTATCATTTTATAATCACAAAAAGACCTGTAATCCTATAAACATGTATCATACAATGAAACTAACTTTTGCAATATATATTCTCATATGTATTGATGATCAACCTTTTCAAAAGCCAAGATACTCGAATAATTATCTACTTTACTAAATTTGGGTGTGAGGGTGGGCCAACCGTGCACATTAGAAGCTGAACGTAGAATGAGCGCCAAAATCTTCGCTTGTGGTCAAGCGCACTTTAGAACCATCGAGAAAATGATTTATCTTTATGTGTTTCTTTCCTTTTCGATCGATCCAAAGGTAACTCAGTATATTGTTACAGTCATTTTTTAGGTGATATTTGCGAATATTTGAATCGAGTGCCGACAATACAAAACTTTGTATAGGTTATAACCCGCTTGGGTATCTGTACAAGAAATATAGACCAAGGCGCGTTTAGCGCCGCGGTTTGTATTTATTGTACAGATACCCAAGCGGGTTATGACATATAACCGATTCACACCCAAGGCAAACATAATTGAGCCACATACTATACGACGATTATCTATCAATTATCATTCAATCAAAAGTGACGTGAAACACTCCGGTAGGGTGATCAAATAGAAATGGAGAATAATCTTGTTCAAAGTAGTAATTTTTACAAATAGTATATCCAAATTGACAACACAAACCGTCATTATTATATATTAATTAAATGCAGTGATTCTCGATGGCGAAATCGTTTACGTTAGTTTATCGCCGATAGATGCGTCCATAATCGAGTAATAAACATTTACAATTGAAAGTAGTTCTGACGATCTTTTCTATGGAGTACGGTATACGGTCGATTTGCTTCAAATTTTCGGCGATGTTAGTAGAATGTTACATTCCTCCAGTTGTCATAGCACCTGAATACTAATTTATGAGTTTCACGCACCCATACAGGTACATAATATGTCTTTAATTGAATGGTTTGTGGTGTTACAATTTTCTGTTGAACAATTAGTCAAATGCTCGTTGACAATCGGATCACTTACGTCAGCATTATTATCAGCGTTGATAAACCAGTTTTTCTCCGGTGTCCACTGATAGTTTTATACTGATGACGCGTTTCTGAATAAAACAGATTCTTCTTGTGACAATAAAATGTTTTGTACTAAGACAAAATCTGAGTTATATATAAAAGTATTGTGTTTGAATGTATGCGGCATGTCTGCACGATTACGTTCTCCAGATTTTTGTAATTTCATTAATATGTATGATATTGTAGGTCTATCCGTCAGTATCCGAAACTAAGACAGATGACACAGACAAAATATACATACCATGTTACGAATATATCTTTTGATCGTAGATCGCTCTCTCAAACAAAATCTGGAGGAATCTGTGTTTTATACAAAACAGCATTAGCTTCGGGAATTGTTATCATTCAACAAGATTCAAAGCATACTATTTGAATTAAATTAAGCAAACATGTATCCCATTGCCCAGTTGATATTGTTTTTGGCATCACATATATTCCTCCAGAAAATAGCGAATTCTCTTCCCTAGAAATGTTTTCAGAATTGGAAATTACCAAGCTATACCTTTCTAAACGATATAAGTATATATGTCTTATGGGATACTTGAATGCTAGATGCGGTCAACTTGACGAAACCACTGATCTTGAAATAAACATAGGTAACGATAACGATTCATTTGCAGAACTCCATGATATATATAGAGTTATCCCACATGTTACGCACTTTAAGTGCGAAAGCAGAGCTGCATCTGATAATATAGTGAATAGCTACGGACGACGATTAATACAATTTTGTAGAAATACTGATATGTGTATTTTAAACGGCAGAATTGGCTCTGATAAGCACGTCGGCAGGCTTACTGGCAAAAATACTAGTTTAATTGATTATTTCTTATCTATTGAACATTTTATGAAATTATGTACGAATTTACGAGTACATGATTTTGACCCCAATGTATTCTGATATTCATTCCTCAGTGGAGCTAGTCATACACTGCAATTGTAAAATAAAATCCCCAGCTATACAGATACATCGACATACGAAAACATCACGTAGACTTTGGCATCAAAGTGGAGCACTTAGCTTCCAAAAGAACATTGAGGAAAACAAAGTCGAAACAGTAATAGATGCGCTGAAATATGAGATATGCGACAAATAAAAAGCATTTCAATAAATATACTGCTAGTAAAATTGCAAACGAGGTTAAAATAAAGGTTACAACACGTTACCAGAAAATCATAGACCCATTACAATCATTAGCTGTCTAGGGAAATTATTTACCAAAATAATTAATGCACGATTAACTGAATATTCAGAATCTATTGATCTTATCGACATCAATCAAGCATGTTTTAGAAAAGGCTTCTCCACTATATACGGATCATATATTAACATTGCACTTCATAATTAGTATATATAGGGAAGCCAATTACGCTAACACTATAGGGTACAAGGTTTGGTGGGAGTGTGGGTTCGAGCCCCTATCACAAATTTGTCCAATGCTATGTAATTTGCTTTCCAATTCCATGTTTAAACTATCACCTCCCAGTAGAAACTTGACCATGGTACAAGACTGATTACCAAATGAGAACGTGCACGCTTTGTGATAAGAGTGAAATAGGGAACGAATATCACTACATAATGGACTGTAACAAACTGAACTCACCCCGAAGACGATTTTTACCCTTACACTTGACAGAACAAAAAAATGTCCATAATTTCAGAAATATAATGAACCCAAAAAACTATGTATGCTTCTACAAGCTATGCGGATTCATAAAAAATCTTCGAAATTATTTTGGATCACCGCTGACCTTATCATCTCCACCATCCCATTCGCACATTATGTGCGTATAGAATACGTTGTTATCATATCCATTTTTTGTCGACTTTGATCATTACACCAATGACATATCATGTACTGTATAATTATAAATATGTCTCTTGTGTCACATACTGTGGTTTGAGTAAATAAAACATTGAACTTGAACTTGATGGCACGATCCGTGTTTTAACTTCCCGAGTGACTGGTGCTATCATTATGGCGTATTGTTAGAATTTCACACCTTCCGCTCCGATCTCCTTTCAGCTAACTATCCAATTAATGTCAATTTCTGTGTGATATTTAGCTCAATTCTATATTTTGGCTCCGTCGAAATACAGATTCATACAAAAATATTATTATTCATGAATTGGAGCAATTTGATTGGCCGAGGGTGTGAACCGGTTTATAGATATATAAATAACATATTTTAATAAATATATAACCATGTATACAAACATCTCAATTTCTATACAACATGCAATATAAATCATTTGTTTATTTCAGCGTGACATTTAGGTCCAATAGGGCCGAGTGCGCGATGTATTTTGATTTTTTTGGATATTGTTGTCAACATGCACATGTCACGAAAATAAAAGATTATACTACTACTACATATATAATTTGCTTGTTGAAATGTCAATGAGTAAAAAAATTCTCAAGAGTACTGTATGTTGGAGAATGTCAGGTTATAAATTATTTTTTGAATGTCAGTTTTATTATATAATTTCCAAGAGTAACTCATGATGAACAATTTATGAACATAATATAGATGAATAATAGAGATTTATGTATATAATATATATGAATTATAGAGATTTGTGTATATAATGGAAAATAATTACAGGCTACGTGTGCCTCCATAGACAACTCGATTATTTGAAAGACAAATAGGGGATTGATGTCCTCGGTTGTACACAACAAAATAAGCCCAAATCCATAAATCACTGTCTAAAGTGATTTTCGTGGGCATTGTGTATTTGTAATAAATTTAGGAAAATAAGAATTTTGCAGCTATTATTTTCACATTATGTTAATGACATTCGCTGCGATTTGTTTACAAAAAGAAGCATACCTTGCTGTCATGGTTGTGATGCCTGTTTCTCACCTCCAACACAGAAGAACGTTAAATTTATTGTAACTCGGAAATGGTCAATTACATAGACGTTGTTTGGGTAACTTGGTACACACGTGTTACATTTCTGGTAGATGGACACGTATGGACATTCATCACACACAGTCGTCTAACAGTTCAGCGCACACAATCGCCAGATCCAAGTGAACACGTACGGAGGGTGAAGGGGTTCAACCATCACAAGAGAAATGTTGCATTTGTATAGTGCAAGTAAAGGAAAATGGGATTGATGCCTCTGCATGCCGCCACCACTGCAGCCGACAGAGTGAAGTGAACCAATCAAATACAATACCAAATAACACTGGTGTGACTGTTGTCGTATCACTAAAGAATGCTATAATATACACCAAGCATAATCAATATAATTATGGTAAATGGAAAACCAATAGCTAAGTGTCATAATGACATGCTGCTAAGGGCAGTGGTAGTCAGTCTGCTTCTGGCATGTCTCACGTCAAATTGAGTCACAGCAGCCATGTGTTCCACTGACATGCTGTCATATTCTCAGAAATGTAAGTCCTGGAACGAACATATCCGCTACCACCACACATAAGGTTCAGTTGAATATATCTGCTAAACATGACAACACCATAAAATGTACCATCCACAACTGTGCACAATATATCCACCAACGAAATACGCGTACCCGACCCGCTTATATGTTATGCATACCTACTAACACACTAGACATACACACTAACATACTAAACATACCAACCACATACACTCAGTGTTCACGCTGGACCGAAAAAAACTTTAGCCAAAAGTTTAGCCAAATGAAAATTTTATTAGCCAAATGAAAAAAACTTTAGCCAAATGTTTTTTGGCCAAATTAAATCATCGTTTTCTGGTCGGTTCACAATTAATGACTAAAACGTAAAATCTAACAGACACAGGTAAAATACACAATAATTTAAATAATTTTTATTTTTTTGTTTTATATCAATATCTTTTTTTAAATCATTAAATATTTATCCTTGCGAAAATATCTAAGTGACATCTGGAAACTAAGAACTTAATATTGTTACGCCATTATCAAATTACAATCTGTCATAAAAGCATGCATATTATTTTGTCCGTATCGGTATTGACGACAAATAGCCACAAAATATCTGTCGTGATTCACATTTGGCTGATTAAGCTATTGTCTTACACTTGTGCTCATAAACCTCGACCGACATAAATACAATGTCATCATAAACATGCATTGTGTGGTAGTCCCGTGAGTGACCAGACAGACAATGGGGGATTAGGGGATTAAATGTCACGGTAAAATAATAACTTTTTGCTGTTTCGTGCAGAATGACGTAATTTTTCTCCAGATTAAAACAGCCTGTTACGAACAAATTGCTTATATACTAGCGTCAATGCACACTTTACACAATATTGCTTTCTTCACATTGTCATGATTCAACCACGGTCGGTTTAATGTCCATGCGTCTTTGAATGTCCGTCTTGAAATTAATGAAATACTTTCGTCACCTAACTTCGTCTTGAATGTCGATCTATTGAGCGCTTTTATGAATTAGCTTTCTGACTCCATGCTTTCAGTCTCCATTTGGGGTATAAAAAAAGTTTAGCCAAAAGTTTAGCCAAATGAAATTTTTATTAGCCAAATTCGAAAAAGATTAGCCATTGGCTAATTTGGCTACCGACAGCGTGAACACTGCATACACTTAGCGTGTATTCCCGCCTGTTTAACTGAATTTACACATGCAGTACTGCCATTGTTCTCCCAGGTTGGTAACTTACCAACCTGCGACAAGGAGTTGGTAAGCTACTTTCCAACCTGCGCTGAGCGGTCGTCCACAACAATAGTGATTAGCCTAGTAAGTGAGATAATCCTTTGCCACAGCTGATCTGTATCGGCTGAGTGAACTCTGTTCGGGTGACTATGCAACAGCTGTCAATTATCCCAACACGCTAAATTATAGGCTAGCGTCCAAAATTAAAACCGATGCCGGTTGTAAATGGAAAATTTAGTCTGGTTCAAGGCGGGGGTGTAGTTGGAATTTCCAAGGTGTACATTCCCCAAATTGAGACCCTCTAGCAAGATCAGCTTGAAATTTCCAACCGCACCCACCACTCTTGAATAGTACCAGACTCCAATTTTCGCTGGTCATTCTGTAAGTACCATATGTACTAGCGCAAACTAGAAAAAAACTATTAAATCAGCCGATCCCAGGACCAATCACTATGGCGATAGTCGCATGTGGATTATTCGCAAGTGATAACAGCTGAAACAAAATTTCAATCTCTGTGGTGAGACATAGGTTGATTAACCACTATTAGGCTGTAGCAGCTGGGCCAGGAATATACACCAGAGGTGAAGTAACATGCTGTGTCATACTTTTGGTTAGAAAATGTACGCTACAAGGCGGGGTAACTCTGTTGTTGACACTGGAAACGAGAAGCCACCTGTTCGTATATGTGACCCGCCATATAAAATCCAGTCGTAAGTCGGGATATTTTTTACCCTGTGCCAATGCATTCTCTTATATATGCGAGTCGACCATAGGTCGCCTCGCATATATAAGAGAATGCATTGGCCTAACAATTTTTATCATTTGTTTTAAATAAATGTTTCTTACAATTTTTAGGACATAAAATAAAAACATCCATTACCCTGAAGGCAGCCCCACACATATATAGAAGCATATATAAGAGTGCCGTCTGCTCATGTTTGTCTGGGGCTCTGTATGGGTGAAATTATAAAATTGCTAAAGAATACAAGAATTCGCAATTTGGGGACCCCATTCTGGAAATGACAGACATACTATTTGCAGACTTGCTGTCTGGGAAACTTCAATTGCAGACTAATCAGATTGAGCGCCGGAGTCTGAGCCCCTGGCACACAATTAAAACCTCGATATGAACATCATCTGGGTGACCGCGTTTTATGATTCTATTGTTATGATCACGCTGTTCATTCGTGTAACGGTGGCCCAGATTAACCCTTCATGCGTTTGACAATCCGCACATTATCTGCTTAGAATAGAGCTAGTATTAGGTTGATAATCTGCTGATAACTGCCTCATTTTGGGTCGATAATGTACTGAAAATGAGAGAGCGTTTTAGTCACTCATAATGAAGCGAATCTAAGCAAATTATGTGCACACAATGACACAAATAAGCCAACTGACCACTTTTCACGTATACGCTCTTTAACATATGTTATCACTGTGGCCCGCGCCATATAACGAATTAACGGACATGACTCAATCATCTGCTTATTTCATAATAAGATAATCACATTATGTACCAATTTCACGTTATAGGTCGATTGTGTGCGTTTTTGCGCGAGGATATGTTGCCATGTAGGTACATGCAAGTCGTTATTATAACACCTTATTGGTGTTAGCAGACAATTATGTGGTATTATTGTTGTTAACAATAGACTTTTCTCCAACTTGTTATGTCGTGTTTTATTAGACATTATAGAATCTTTTGTGACACTATGAGGTTTTATTTATCTAAGAAAATATTTTCAAATAAATAATGAAAAATCAGAAATACGAACCCCTCTCCATAACATGTTATCGTGCTGGATGATGTGTGTACCGTTCACACATATAACACACCGTAGAATGACGTGTGTACCGTTCACATATATAACACACCGTACAAATTTCAGGATCGCTATACATGCAATAAAATGGACCCTTATTTACGTATCCAGCAACTATGGTAGTAACGAGGACGCGTTGATTTCTTTGTGGGAAAGTAACTGGACGCGAAAATTGGTAACGACGGACGCGTTCTTTTCACAAAAATATTAACCTTCACATGATGCGACTTGGGCATATATGTTCATGTTTGAAGAACAATAACCAAATATTTTTTTTGTTTGGGATATGGGCAATTAATAATCGCTTTTTGTATTTTTGCACAACATGGTGGGAAATAGACAACAACACACCGGGGCGTGTCCAGATCGTCTCCGTCTGGGGCGGGGGCTACATTTCCACCTCGAGTTTTCCAACTGTTTCCCCTTGAACCAGACCAAACTCTCCTAAAAAGTTCTCAAAATTCCACTTGCACCCCACCACCTTTTTGGATTGGAACTTTCCAATTGGTAACTCGAGCTTTCCAACTGTTGGAAATGTATAACCTTGAACCCTTTGGATAATATTTGACAGATATCCATTTCACGAAAACATTTTCAAGAATGGTGATGTTCAGAACAAATGATGGTTGTGGGAAGGGTTACAACTTTTTGTTGCCGATTCTAACAAACATAGATAAACATCAACATTATGCGCATCGGCTTAGTCAATCTGTGTGAACTTACACTCATTCAATCTGTGCAATCTGTGTAAGCATACACTCATTCAATCTGTGTAAACATACACTCATTAGCGCGCGCCGCGTGTATACTGTTCTGCAAATTATTGAAAGCTGTGGTCCGATGGGCATTTTATTTATAGATAATTGGTTTTTCCGGTTTAAAAGTCGAACTGCGCGACCAGGAGGCCGAGTCCGGTAAAAGGTGTAGTTGGGAATTTCAATTTCGTTTATTGTCCTTTACATTATTAAGTCAATAATGTTGATTTTTGGTTTGTGACAAGCTATGTCAATTACCAATAAAAGAAATTAAAAAGATAATTTGTAAGTCTTATATTTCAACTTTTATAGATATGTTTCGTTCTGCAGCCCACTGATGGTTGTGGTCGGAGAAGGCCGAGTCCGCCGCCGGTTCGTTATTTAGGTGCTGGTTGTGGTTGTTATTGTTATTTTAACGGAATTCTGAGTTGGTCATTCGCGAAACCAATATATTTTATATTCTATAATTACAAGCATGGGTATATAATATATGATCTTGTGCGCGTTACCATTTCTGACTACGGTTTTCTTGTTCATTCGATATAAAATAAACGGTCCGCCGAATTTTCTCGGAACGCTTACGGTCCTCCCCAAATTACGTCATATCGTGCGACGTTAATCGTTTCGATTGGACGTATTGTATTTATCTTGGTACCACGAATAGTGAGCTCTGATTGGCCTACTGAAATTGAATCCCGCAGTTTTGGAAACATATGTTATCTCAAATTTCCTCCACATATTTTATATATAGGCATATACATGATACAAGGAACCTATACAATGGTGAAATTTAACTATTCCAAAATTGGCGACTTTCGGGCCAGGATTTTGACGACTCGGGACTGCCAAGTTTTATCTTGGAATCAATTGATGACACATATCCTCTGATTGTCTAAAAAGGCACCCAGGACCCCCTACATCCAGACATGAACGTCAAAAATGTCCTATGAAAAAGACGATTCTCACTCTGATGACATTGCAGTGATGTTTCTGGATATCTCATCTGCGCTGTTTTGGAGCACTGGAACCCGCGGACAACGACGAGTAGAATGTTGAATGCTATATGATGTTCCACAAGCTATGATTTCAAACAAAGCTATAATATTTCTCTGTGGCCACACTCAGTCAGTCGGTGGTATAAGTTTGGTAAAATTGTATCAAACTGCACATGGAATGTGTTGAAATCCAGTAACTCTGGTTCTTTATCAGTGTTGGTGTAGTTGTTGCCACGGTTGATGTTCGTGATCTTGGCGCTGTCCGAGGGACAGCTGGTGCGGTGTGCATGACGAATGACGTTGTCGATGTTGTTGCTGTTTATGCTGCTCGTGTTGGTGTAGTTGTTGCCTCTGTTGATGTTCGTGATCTTGGCGCTGTCCGAGGGACAGCTGGTGCGGTGTGCATGACGAATGACGTTGTCGATGTTGTTGCTGTTTATGCTGCTCGTGTTGGTGTAGTTGTTGCCACGGTTGATGTTCGTGATCTTGGCGCTGTCCGAGGGACAGCTGGTGCGGTGTGCATGACGAATGACGTTGTCGATGTTGTTGCTGTTTATGCTGCTCGTGTTGGTGTAGTTGTTGCCTCTGTTGATGTTCGTGATCTTGGCGCTGTCCGAGGGACAGCTGGTGCGGTGTGCATGACGGATGACGTTGTCGATGTTGTTGCTGTTTATGCTGCTCGTGTTGGTGTAGTTGTTGCCACGGTTGATGTTCGTGATCTTGGCGCTGTCCGAGGGACAGCTGGTGCGGTGTGCATGACGAATGACGTTGTCGATGTTGTTGCTGTTTATGCTGCTCGTGTTGGTGTAGTTGTTGCCACGGTTGATGTTCGTGATCTTGGCGCTGTCCGAGGGACAGCTGGTGCGGTGTGCATGACGGATGACGTTGTCGATGTTGTTGCTGTTTATGCTGCTCGTGTTGGTGTAGTGGTTGCCACGGTTGATGTTCGTGATCTTGGCGCTGTCCGAGGGACAGCTGGGGCGGTGTGCATGACGAATGACGTTGTCGATGTTGTTGCTGTTTATGCTGCTCGTGTTGGTGTAGTTGTTGCCACGGTTGATGTTCGTGATCTTGGCGCTGTCCGAGGGACAGCTGGTGCGGTGTGCATGACGAATGACGTTGTCGATGTTGTTGCTGTTTATGCTGCTCGTGTTGGTGTAGTTGTTGCCACGGTTGATGTTCGTGATCTTGGCGCTGTCCGAGGGACAGCTGGTGCGGTGTGCATGACGAATGACGTTGTCGATGTTGTTGCTGTTTATGCTGCTCGTGTTGGTGTAGTTGTTGCCACGGTTGATGTTCGTGATCTTGGCGCTGTCCGAGGGACAGCTGGTGCGGTGTGCATGACGGATGACGTTGTCGATGTTGTTGCTGTTTATGCTGCTCGTGTTGGTGTAGTTGTTGCCACTGTTGATGTTCGTGATCTTGGCGCTGTCCGAGGGACAGCTGGTGCGGTGTGCATGAGGAATGACGTTGTCGATGTTGTTGCTGTTTATGCTGCTCGTGTTGGTGTTCTCGTGGTTGTACATGTAGTTGTTGTTGCTCATTTAATATTGCTGTTCCTGTTTGCTCGTAATAATTTTCCGTTTCTTTATTCGCGGAATGATGTTTATCATCGCTGGACACTACTATTTTTTTGTTGTTGTCGGGTGGAATTATTCCTGGATTTTTGCAAATGTTCCTGTTTTGTTGTTAATGCTCAGCTTTAGTAGTTAAGTTCCGTGGTCGGGTATGATGACATTGTGGTGGCATTGTCACCCGTGTCAGACAAGGTGATTAATGACAGCGTGCACGAGCATGGAACATCGGAATGAGTTTGGTGTTTTCTCGTCCATTCCTGTAGAATAGACTGCAGACAATTGCATTTGCGTTCAGTTGCTTCGCTTCTGTGCGAAACGCAGAAAACCGCCGAAGCTCGCTGTGACATAAGAACTATATATCGGTATTTCATGTCTTTATATATCTATATTATACACGTAGGTCGGTGTCATGTCGAAATTGTCAACAATTGGAACGTTTAATGCCAGTCTAGATGCTAGAATTTTGCAGTATCCATGCTCAGATTTCAAAACGTTCTCACACCGACCGAAATATGGTCTCTCCGGTTCTTCCTGGTCCATCCCCAGTGGACAGCCACAAACGCATGATCAATTTAAGAAAAACAAATCGGGGTGTGAATTTACCCGGGGTTATCCACTAAATGTTAGGATTTTGCAATTTTCAGGATCTGATCTACAAATGGTCTCATACTGGTCGGCCCAGTGGATTAGGTTCTCTCCCTGGCTAGTAGCCACAAGACCACTGGTCGATTTACAATAGGCTACCAGCTAGGCCGTGAGGGAATAGTTGGAAACAATAAAAGCCCAAGGGGACGGGGTGCAAATGGAATTACATGCCAAGTTGTGAGTTTGTGTGGTTCAAGGGAGGTGTGCAGTTGGAAATTCCAAGTCCCCCAACATGCAGACAATTTAGCCACGTCCCTGGGTCGAGACTGTGCTTAGTATCATCTATTCACTCTCTCAATCATAACCTGTCATTACTATAGTGAAAACATTTGTTAGTGAAGAGAATGGTCTTCTCGGTAGCCGAGGGGTAGCATATGGTCTCTCGTGCTAGCGGATCGGGAATCGCCACCTGGTCAGGGTCTTTTCTGACAAAAATCAGAACTCGGTTATTTACCAAGTTTGTCAAGCTGAAAAGTCTCATTCGAGATCACTGAATAAAGATGTAGAATGCAAAATGCCGGAATATGATCTCTACGGGTGTTAGCCATAGTAGAGATTCAAAGCATGATCTAAGGTTGAATATGAACGTATTTAAAAACGAAATACCCCCCACAATGGCACTATTTGAGTAATTAGTTCTACACAAGCCTATTTACCGTGGTAATGTGTTTGCACTGTGGCCCGCGCTAATCAATGGAATAACAGGTACAAGTTCACTATTGGGCTTCAGAATAAAATATGTCAGATATGAACCCACTTGTATATTTAGATTCAATGTGCACCTATTTGCACAAATTTGGACAAATTATATGATCTATATATATCGTGCCGATTCGAGGAGACACGGACATCTGCTATGTTATGCTTTAATCTCTAAGACATGAATTCACATGTTACTGGCGAGATGTGCATATTTACAAAGTGCTTAGTGTGAAATATATACATACAGATAAAAGAAGTCATAAAATGGAGAAGAGAATCAGAAAAATGTTTGGCGCCGTCATGACGCTCATGTTTACTTAGGATCGCGCGTTTTTAATGGGTTGTGTAATGGCTTCCGGGTGCCCCTAATCCAAATCCTAGTGACAGCGCGCAATTAGACAGTGATAAATATGTGTTAAGTACTAGAAACAAATGACATCCCTGGCACAGGCGTGATAGATATTTGGAAAGTATGGAGAGCGCGGGCACAGGTCGGAATCCGATTTCTTATGTAATTATTTCTATGGAACTAGCTAAATTTTGTTAGGTTGTGTCGGAAATTGACATAAATTTTGTTGGGTTGTGTCAGAAATTGACATAAATTTTGTTAGGTTGTGTCGAAAATTGACATGGAATAGTTTGTTGAGCATTGTTGCCATTCAAAGATGGAACTAGCTAAATTTGTTTGGGTTGTGTCGGAAATTGACATAAAATATTGTGTTGAGCACAAACAAAGGATAATGGTGTTGACATAGCTAAAAGCTAATTAAACTGCGTGTTAATCAAGGTCTGAGTCTAGATCGAACGAGCATATCGCGCAAACTGGGATTTTTTTGTAGGCAATAATCACCCGTTTGTCGAGAGGCTCGGTCAATTTAGTGTTTAATAATGCAAAGTTTTTTCTGAAAATACTTGCGATTTCCACATTTCTATTGTAGATCAGAGGAAAGCACAAGAAATTTCGAGAAACACCTTTGTAGTCAATGTTAAGTCCGAAACGGAAGATATATTTTAAGTACGCCCATCCAATGATTTTCGCGTTCTAGGCGTATTGAATTTGTTTGGTCTTCGTCGGCTAGAATTGGTGTTTGTTCTATTGGTTGAACGCTGAAATGAGATTTAATGTCATGATTAGATGAGTTGAAATGATTGGAAACTAGCGTGTCAAGTTCTTGGCGGACACTGGAAAGATGATTAGACATTCTAACTGTGAGAGCGGTTTTTGTTTGTCCAACATATTGTATATGGCATCTTTTGCATGTGATCAAGTAAATTACATTTTTAGAATCACAATTAAGTTCGCTATGCATTTGATACGATATGCGTGTTTGTTCGCTGGTGAAAGTGTTACCAGTATTGAGATATCCCATTGTATTGATGTAACATAGATAGATAGATAGATAGATATGGCGGTAGTCAATGTTATCCATCGTCTGTCCTCATTATTGTCATTTTTATATTCATCTAATATGTTCTATCAGTATACTTTTCGAGGATGACTTATAGCAATACTTATAATAATACTAACAACAATAACAACAATAACAACAACAACAGCAGCAATTTGGCTTGATATTTTAATAACATTAATGAAATGTATTCTGCTATAAATTTCTATTTCTGTATTTGAACGCTGATTTCAGATAAAAGGTTAATATTCTCAAGTCAACGCGACCAGACTTTGACAGTAGCTCATAAAACTTTTTTTTAGATGGTGGATTCCAATAGTGTTCGGATATGTATTTTACCCGCAGGTGCCTCAAGTTGGCGCACTTCATAACAAAATGGTATTCATCACCCAGTTCATTTTTGCACAAGCTACTTAATTTCTTTTTGCTCCTCGCTTTCCACATCCACTTGTTTCTACTTCCAATCTATGATTGCATGTACGTATTTTTATCAAATATTTTCTCAGACTGAAGGGGAAATCAGTAATATAGGATTCTAAGCGGAGGGTTGACTTCAATGTCGATAGATTAACTATATATAAATCACAGCAGCGATCTAATAGTGGTGTGTGTGATTGATATAAAATGACAACAATCTTGACATTTTATTCCTAGCATCTGAGATTAGAATTTTAAATTGGGAATTACCATGATATACCAGATTGTAATGCGACTTAGATTCTGAAATGAATGTATAAGCAAATTAAGTTCGATCTCTTGGTATAGGCTTGCATTAAGGTGGAACATATTTGGCTTGTTTCAAATTGTTAGCCATGTCAACTTGTTTTCCAAAAACTAAATTTTCCAGCTTCTATTCATCACAATATTTAGAGTACTTAAAGTCATGTGAACACTCCGGTAGGGCGATCAAATAGAGATGGAGAATAATCTTGCTCAAAGTTGTTATTTTTATTGTATATTAATCCAGTTTGACAACACACATTGCCATTCTTAAATGTATCTATTAATTAAATTCAATAACTTTCGATGGCGAAATAATTTGTGTTTGTTTTTAGCAGATAGTTTGCGTCCCGAATCGAGATGAATTATTTTACAATTGGTCGTAGTACTAACTTACTAACTAAGTACTGACTTATCAGTTTCTCGCACTCGAACAAGTCCATAATATGTCTTTAAACGGACATGGCGCATTAGAGCTTCCAAAACAAATGAAGTATATACATGTACGTAATTGGGAAGGATATACGTGACCCGCCATATCAAATCCAGTCGTAAGTCGGGATTTGTTTTTACCCTGTGCCAATGCATTCTCTTATATATGCGAGTCGACCACAGGTCGCCTCGCATATATAAGAGAATGCATTGGCCTAACAATTTTGTATCATTTAAAAAAAAAAAAATGTTTCTTACAATTTTTAGGACATAAAATAAAAAACATGCAGGGAGCCCCACACATATATAGAAGCATATAGAAGAGTGTCGTCTGCTCATGTTTGTCTGGGGCTCTGTATGGGTGAAATTATAAAATTGTTAAAGAATACAAGAACAAATTATTAAAATTGTAAAAAATTGTTAGGCCAATGCATTCTCTTATATATGCGAGGCGACCTATGGTCGACTCGCATATATAAGAGAATGCATTGGCACAGGGTAAAAAAAATCCCGACTTCCGACTGGATTTGATATGGCGGGTCACATATTGTATATATGTTCACATCATCTGTTTCTGTTATACGTGGTATTGATTGAAGCATTTAAAGGAAAAATAGTCGCTTTAGCTCCACCTTAAAGGGTATGTTAACAGAATAGAGCTAAGCCGACTCCTGTTATATTTATAAATTCATACAGTCAATGTCTGATTATTCCATTCAAGAGACGCCATGTCATTATATAAAGTCACTTATGCAATAACAATGCAAATGGAAACACAAATTTCATATGACGTGGTCGCGTCGCCGTTAATTGGCATCCCGCTATAGACTAACGTCGGAAGTGAACAGGATGTATGTCGTGTTGTGATTGATTGCTACTATGCGACTGATTGTGCAATATATTCTCGTGCAAATAGATTTATATTGGAATTATTCGATTCTGAGATAAGCATACTCAACTTATATCCGTTATTCCGTTGAATGACGCGGGCCACAATGAAAACACATTGCAATGGTAAGTAGGCTTGTATAGAACCTATAGCTCAAATAGCGCCATGTTGCTCGAATTCGTCATCTCCGAGTTTAACCCTGGTTTAAACCTACATTAGTGGTCCTGCAGGCCGGTAGAATGATTATTGTCACACCCTCAATAATCGAGAACATACACACACACGACCGAGTGAGAATTAATCAATTCTGACATGATATTACCAAGCCGCAACTCTCACCATATAAACACGCCATCAATCGATATTATGTACAGCTCCACCCATGTAAACCGTGGCCCAGAAAAGACGAATTCGTCATCTCAGGTCTAGCCTACTCAAACCGGGTTTGACTGGTCGGTCCGTCGAATTATATCGCATAGTTGTCGGTTTAAGGTTATAAAAAGCAAAACATGATCACAATTGACAAAAAACATCCCCACACACTTTACAGCTATGTGTGATCCTTTTGGTAATCGATTTTAGCTGTCGATAGAACGCCACAGTCCGCATGAGGGAACTGCGATTAATTAGTTCGACGATACACAGGCACTACTGCCAAACCATGGGACTGGTTGGACCAGATTTAAACCAGAGATGGCGAATGCGTCACTTAGGCGTGCGGTCTCGGGTTTAATTATCAGATTTAACTGCCAAACGGCGGACTAAACCTAAAGGTTGACATAGACCAGGTTAAAGGCATGGGCGGCGTTCGTTGCAGAAATATTTATATTTGTTGAAATCGCCATCAACAGAAGGAACACCAAAATATATACAGTTCCGCTCATATGCCAAACATAATCAGCGCGTAAACAGTGTATCGTCGTCAAGACGTACGATGGTGTACGTAAACAAGAGCCTGCTCGTGTTACAGAAGTTGTGCTACACATAACGCAGCGCAATTCTATTGGTTAATCACACAGAAAGATATAAAGCTCTTTATTATTTCCATCTGTCTATATCTTACGATTCCTTCTGTTTATGGCGGGTTTTCACGGAGATGAATATTTTAACAGCATACCCACCGCCAAGGCTCCCGTATCTTTAAACCGGAGATGACGAATCTGGCCATTTCGTTTTGAAATACGTTCACATTGAGCATATGGTCCAGAACAGACTGTATTGTAATACTTCGCTTGTAAATAGTACAACAGTTCTAAGTTACAAGAGAAGTGTCACAATCCGGAACTTCTAGCAGTACAATGTCAGCCTGTTCTCCCGAAAATCAGCACGTTTTGGACTTACAATGAAACCATAGTCAGAAATGATAACGCCCTCGAGATCATATTATTAGTCAGGGTGTAATTACATACTATCTGAATAGTGCATGAAATAGCATGCAGAATAATAATCAGGCCACAATTGTCCATCCTCGTTGCATGGTTCAAGTACGCAAATACCGAGTACATTTTAATCACATTTAGTCCACCACCTCCTACGACAGGGTCAGATATGCTTGCCAATATACACCATCAGAGGCCGTAATAACAGGATTTGTTTTAGGTTCATAATTGGCGTAGAATCTCCTCATGACGAACTGAAAATGATAGTATTTTAGTGCCATTGCCGACTCATGATAACTTACTATAAGAGCATTATGGGCGGAAAATAACACGAATAAACCAACTCACGACTTACCAGATTCACGTGTTTTCTCTGTGCCCCGCGACATTAACTATTTACCCAACAGAAGGGCCCTATGCCAATGCATTCTCTTATATATGCGAGTCGACCATAGGTCGCCTCACATATATAAGAGAATGCATTGGCTTTTTTTAGGCCAATGCATTCTCTTATATATGCGAGGCGACCTATGGTCGACTCGCATATATAAGAGAATGCATTGGCACATGGCATAACTGTAACCATCACAATGTGGTCAAGGAGCCGGTTCCAATGATATCCATATTTGTATGGTTCTATTGAGACAGACCGAAGATATTTTAGGCTGTTGAAGCTTTATTTGGCCGGTTTTGGCCGGTTTGTTGGGTAAAGGGTTAAACGGAATAACGGATATAAATCCACTATGCGATTATTTCATAATAAAATATTCCAATATGATCCTATATGTGAATATTATAGGTCGATTATTAACCTATTTGCGCGAGGATATATTGACAATGTAGTATTATGTCTTGACAGTTTGGCATGATTTCTAACTGTTTTGCTGTCACGACAGTAATGTTACTGATGTGCCACCACCCTGTTCTCGTACGCGGTGTTCAGTTGATTTTCGGGATTCAAATCCCATGTTAACTGGTAATCGGGATTCACATGTCCAATTGGGCTCATCTGCGCGATTACCGCTAGGGCCGCTAGTGTATTATCTGTTACAGAGTTAGTTCCCGCGGCTTACGTTTTCATGTTGTCAGGATAAAACATCGATGCGGCTGGTTACTTCGGTAAACAACTCGGCTATTTGTTTTAACCATTTCATGAATGGAGCTGCGCTGGTGCACATTAAGGGTCAGATGCACGTTTGGCAAAATTTCCGGGTATTTCTAAATGGATTTTTGCAAAATCTGTCAGGAATTTATTTGTAAAATTTGGTACAAGTGATTATTGTGATACAATACTTAAGAACCATCGAACAATTGGTTATTACAAACTCATTTACTTCACTTTTATGGCATGGAAAATATTTAAAATTTCATTGTTTTTAGGTACCAATAACTTCTGTAAATTAGATTTGTTTCAAAAGTGCAGTCCATATATCCATGGTATCAGATCTCAAGATCATGAGAGGAGACTTAATTTTTCTTAATTTATGAAATTTTATGATTATTTTCACGTAGAAAGACAACTACCCACAAATAATTTTCAATATTTGAGAATTTTCATGTCATTCATGTTGTTCAATAAAACATTGGGCTGAGATGAGTTCTGGGTCATGGCTTCATAATCAAGTTAAAGCTGACCGCCATATCTCTTAACACAGTGGCCTAAATTATGTTGATTGCTCCCTGCTTGAGTGGACCACACTGCATATCAACAGTTGTTTTCATTGGGCTGGAATATTTCTGACTGCTTTATTCTTCATTATAATATACTAGCAGGGTTACCCGGCGTTGCCCAGGTTAATGCGATGAGAAACCCACTGTATGTTGTGGATATTTGTTGGCGATAGAGAATGCTCTTGCTTAAAAGTGTTATACGTTTTCTCATAAATTGTATATTCAAATAGCATCATAAAACATGATTATTACAGTCATGGGGATATAAGTAGTGGTTCACCTTGTCAATTGTCATTCTGTTTGTTGCGATTAATCTGTTCCAACAATAATGAAGTATGTATTTATTTACAACTGCGTATACATTAGACGTTATAATATGATACATGAACATCACAAACACATTAGTTCGATAAAAGATGATAATTGGGTTTTAAATATTGAGATGTATCAATCAATTTAGTGGGTTGGACTAAGTTCTCGAGGACACCTGGCTATCTCCATGAAGATACAGATGTTTCAAAGAAATTTCCAGGTGCTCCTCTGTTCATGGTGCTATATATTGGCTAAATATTCTCTGTTTAAACGAAATGTTGATGCGCATAAATATTAGCTACATGTGCCAGGCACAGAGCGAGATTTTGAGTTGTTTATTTCAGTCGAGGAGTCTGTTATAAAACCCTTGTCAGACGTGCAGTATTGGGAGGATCATGAAAAGTCTTATGCTACTAACTGCATTTTCTTGTATATCAGAAGAAACTATATTTGACTGCACACTGTGACCACTATTTTTGAACAGGCCTTCCATATCTCTTGACAAATTGTAACTTTTTTGTGGAAACTGTATTGAATGGAACAGACTCAATTTTGTTATAATATATATGCAATCCTCTGACGGTTCGGGGTCTCTCAGTTTGCACGAATATAGGTATCTCTTCAATAGAATGATAAATATACGTTTAATGCTTCTTCTATGTATCTCTTTTCGCTAGCTCATTTTGTGAATGCCCTGATTGCTATTCCCATATAAATATGACAGTTAAGAAGATATAATTGTTCAAGTGACTTAAGTGGGTCACCATATGTCGGGATTGTGAAATGTGAACATCCAAAACTACTTAAAATGATATGGAGATGGCCTGGGTGACTGTATATAACTTATATGTGGATAAAGGCGAATAGCAATCTTATCAACGAAAGTGCATAACCGCTCGCCATCCGCGACGCAAACGACACCAAATGTGATTTAATTCATGGTATATCATTAGAGAAAAACGTGTATGAATTCAGTGGAAATTGGTGCCAAATAAATTTGTACCAGCGTTTGCCTCTTTTGACATATTTAAACCACTCCCATTAGACTCATGTCTCATGGATGCATGATATACTGGCAATGATTATATATATGTTTGGTGGTAATCAGCAACTAAACAAATTCTGAGAATAGTTATGACCTATATCTCTCACCCAACCGACAGCAATTTGTCGTCTTTAAATCACACGATGATATTCCTCGTACCATAGAGAAGAATAATATATCAATTTTGTGGAAATTTGGGCTAAAAATAGTTTATTAAATCAATTGTTGATGCAACGCTGACTCGAACAACGCCATATTGCGAAGGTGATTATGTATTCGTTTGGTGGAAATCGGCGACAAAACTATTTCACGATATATTTTTAATTTTACCGACCTTCTCCTTTTCTTCCCCTGACACCAACAGCGTCATTTTAGAAAATTTTTACCCGCACCGTTATCTTCCTTGTAAACAGTTACCCCTCTTAGAACGCCTTGGTGCCATCTCGAAGTTATATATAGAACGCACACAGACAGACAGAAAGACAGACAGCACGATTTGATTTCTTGTATCATTTGAGAAGAACGTGTCTGAATTTGATGGTAATTAGTACTAAACATATTTTGTATCAGTCTGGTGACCCTCCCGTCCCTATTTCAGTCTCAAGCTGCTCACACTAAGACTCATTAGAGATTTGAGATGCATCTATATGAAATTGGTGAAAATTGGCGAGTATACAAATTCGTATCAAATTTAAGGTCCCCATATCTCTCACCCATAGGGCACAAATTTGGTGTATCACAGAGAAGAATATGTATCAATCTGGTGGAAATCGGCATTAAACATATAGATATAATTTGTTGTGTCCCTCTCATCTCTATACACCACTGACTCGAATAGCCCAACTTATGTCATCCTTAAACCACAAGATTATACTCCTGATATCATGGAGATAATTGTTTATAAGTTTGGTGATAATCGGCGAATAAACAATTTTTTTTTATCAAATTTGGTACCAATCCACATCCCCCATCTCTCAAACAAACAGCACCACTATGGCGTCTTTAAATCACACGATTAGATTCCTCGTATCTTGGATAAGAACGTGTATCAATTTGGTGGAAATTGGTGCAAAAAAATTGTGCATCAATTTTGGTGCCCTTGTCCCTTTCAATGCAACCCTGACTCGAATGAGGCCACATTTGACAGATATAAGCAACACCATTAGACTCCTCATATCATGGGGATTATTTTGTATAAGTGTGGTGGCAGTCGGCGACTAAACCAATTATTATCAAATTTAGTGCCCACCCCTCCCAATCTCTGAACCAAAAGACAACAATTTGGCGTTGTTAAAGCGCACAAATTGATTCCTTGTATAATGAAGAAGAATATATATCAATTTGGTGGAGATCGGCGCTAAAATTAGTTTTTCAATTTTGGTGCCCCTCTCCCCTTCCGTGCATCCCTGACTCGAACGACGCCACTTTTAAACCACACCGTTGGTTTTGTCATATCATGGGGATGATTATATATAAGTTTGGTGGAAATCGGCGACAGAAAAAAAATCTGCCCCCCCCCTTCCGGGCACCCCTGACGCGAATGGCGCGACTTTTGCCATATTTTAGCCACACCATTAGATTCCTCATATCATGGGGATTATTATATATAAGTTTGGTGGCCATCGGCGACAAATTTTTTTTCTGCCCCTCCCCCTTTTCTGCCCCTGACAACAACGGCGTCACTTTAGAAAATTCTAACCCCGACCATTATCTTTCTCGTAAAAAGCTACTCCTAGTAGACCCCTTTGGCATCATCTAGATGGTCCCCTGTGAATTTCTATAGAACACAGACAGACAGACAGACAGACAGACATTCGCAAATATAGATAGAAGATGAGGGTATGACACTATATTATGCAATTAAAATTTTAACTCCAAATTATGATACAAATGAAGCCCCCTCTCATAGATCCAATACAATAAGCTGTTTGATGATTGGAGATTTGTGTGAAATTATTAACTATTCTAGCAGTTCTTGGTGCCTAAAGGGACAACAAAGAAAATAATATTTCCAACCTCTCAAATGTATTATAATCCATTGATTTTGTCACCTCTTAATAACTGCTCAGATTCTTCATAAAATGAAGATGACGATATGTGAAATTCAAGATTTTTCGCCAGATAGATCCAGAGAAATACTTTGTTGAAAATGTCTTGCCATATTTGGCTGTATGTATGCAAAACGTGCATCTCCATCTTAAAGATCATATGCCAGTGCATTCTCTTATATATGCGAATCTCCCATAGGGAGCCTCGCATATATAAGAAAATACACTGGCTTACAAGGTCAAGGTGAATATTGTCAGGCCAATGCATTCTCTTATATATGCGAGGCTCCCTATCGGAGACTCACATATATAAGAGAATGCATTGGCAAAGGGTTTTCGCTAAATTTCTGGAAGCTCCAGTCATGAAAGGGTTAACAATGCCAGAGAATTACGGAATTTGTGTTCAGGATTCAACAAGGCTTCTACGCGGATTTTGTAGCACAAAATTATACAAATTTTGACAATTTTCTTAACTGGAACGCAATATTGAAACCTGAGGGATCACCCTCTCTGTTAATAATTTCTATACTTATTACTCATTGATGAGTAGTTCTATTAGAAACTGTTAAGATAATACGTAGGTAGTTTTGTTGATATTATTATCTTAATATTTCCCACCAATGAATAAGAATCATTCTGCTCTTGTATTATTTGGGTTTTTTTCTGTCTCTGCTTGTTTTACCCGACCGCCCTCTAAATAAATAATAGACCGTTCCAAAAAAATATCATAACATAAAATTGCTGTCAAAAATGTTATACAGTTATAATAATAGTCACAATTCCTGTCCCAGTTTATACTAAAATAAAACAAAACAACTATTGCCCAGTGATATTGGCTAAGTGTATGATCCCTCTGGTTGAAACTTCTTATGTTATACCTCTAAATCAATACAGAAACTTCAGGAACGAGATATGTCAAATTTACGTACACACGAAGATAAATAATGTCCGTAAGAAACAACAGTATGGTACCGTATGTACACAGTAATTGTTTGCACATCGTAACTTTGTGAGAAAGAGATATTCTAATTGTGAACAGATAAATGCATTTTGATAATATGAACCCAATATACAATTCTTGTTTTAGCCCACTAATTGTTTGAACAGGATTTTGGCGTTAGATGTGGGCATGTAAAAACTATTCAGCATATATGTAGAGAACCGGAGCCAACATGATTGTTTAAAGAATCGGAGCCCTCAATAGAGAACCGGAACCTCCACCAGATTTTCATTATAGCTTCTTTTCTAAAAATAAATAAATAAATAAACTGACCCGATTTTGGTACATATATTACTAACCTTCACGTATGCGTCCATCGATCTTTCTGTTTGAATGATGTCAGGTTACATATGGCAGAAAAATTGCTTTGAGTACGGTGATATCACGAACATGAGCGAAAATGCAAAGAATCGGCAACTTTGCTCGGTAGAAAATGTAAATAAAGCTCGGTAGAGACCCAAATAGCCAGGAGTAGTTCCCCCACAGTGGATATGAACTTAGTTACTGAAAGCGACATTATAGACCCCAATCAATTAATCAATCAATCAATGTAATGCTGTGTGGTTTCCAAATAAGACAATGTAAGCAAATCAGTGCTTGTTTACGTTAAACGGACATGGCTCATTCGAACCTCCAAATTTTGTCTACGTAATTTGGAGGGACGGATACGATATGTCGATACATACACGAAATATTGATATGCGGCTTCATGTGCTTTGAAAAACACTTGCCAAAGTCACAGCCATTTTCCAGCCGTTTTCAATTTTTCGCGCGAAGTCAGACAAACGCTCTTTATTGCTACCTTATCAGGAATATAGTAACATGGAACGTTCTTTTCTGTGCCATGCCGTGAAAATGGCTGTTTTCTGTTTCGGACCCAAACACCGTATTCATAGTTACATTTGTCATTACTTCAGTGCGTCTTTTTGGGTTACAGATTGCTCGTAGAAAGGTAGATAAGATATCTATCGACCTATTTCGATACGGGGAAAATTCATACGCGAATAATATTCTTTGTATTTTGGAGCGTAAACTGCCATGTGGCTTTAATATACGTTGCCGAATGGACCTATTTCAGTTTTCTTTTGCGGCTCCTATCGTACACATTTCCATTGCCAGTTTTGTCCAACTTGAAATTTATCAGTTTTTGTGTGTGCGTGGGCTTTGTTTCAGTTTCGGTTTTCTCAAATGACAATTTTCCCATATATACAGATATATAATAATATTTTTTTTTTTAATTTGGCCAATGTTTCCGAATTCTGAAAAAAAAAATGGCCAAACAAAATACAAAATGACAAAAATATTGGCCAAACGACTTTTATGGTCGGGATGAGCGGGATTCAACAACTCGAATACAGATGAAAAGTGCAAATGATAACGTTGTGCGACGAATTGGTTTGAACTTTGCCATGAAACTTTCCAGTGTTCGCACGTAGCATATGTTTGATATATAATACACGCAGTCCTCTTGTTATCAGACAAGGTCACAAATTTTTGTTAATTAAAATTCATCGCGTTGGCCAATAAGCATGCTTCCTGGTAATTAACCAATCAGGTGTCGCGTGGCGGACGACCAAGGCCACTACAATACAAATAAGGTCTAATCGGAACCCGCCAACTCAATCCCCTGGTGCGATAAATAGGAATAAAATCGTTTATATGGCACAACGTCCTACATAAAGGACATACATTGATTGTTCCAAGGTCAGCTATACGGCTATATTTGAGATGGTGGCTAGAATGGGCAACTTTAGCCTTTTTTATCTTTGTTTTCGGGTATCGTTCTGTTAATCGGGCATCAACGCATCGCATACCGTCATCACTGTGCCGGGAAATTTAGTAAAATTCGTCAACCTGTTCTCCCGAAAACACGAACATAATCTGCTTGTATTAGAATTTGTTTTAGGTAGATAATCTGTTTAGAATCGCTTCATTTTGAGTCGATAATATGCTGAAATTTAGAGCTCTTTAGTCACATTATCGACTCATAATGAGGCGATTCTAAGCAGATTATGTGCGGACAATGACACAAATAAGCCAACTCACGACCTTTCAGATGTACGCTCTTTAACGTGCGTTTTTACTGTGTCCCGCGCCATAAAACGAAATAGCGGATATGAGTCCATTATCTGATTATTTGATAATAAAATAATTATCGATTATGTGCGTATTTGTCCGAGGATATGTTGAATGCATAGCTACCAGGACTTTTTCTTTTAAAAGGACAGGGCTCACTCGAAGTCTACATTTATGTATACATGTACGCAATTTTGGTGAGTGATATAGAGGATCTACAACGTGTCCCCAGTTTATACCGGAATTTACAAAATGAGTCCAGTAAATTAGGTCTGGACCGAGTCTGAGTTTTGTAAATTTCGCTATAAACTGGGGACGAGTTGTGGATTCTATTTATTCAACATACTCTCGCGCAAATACGCACAGAATCGACCCATAATGTGAAACAGGTACATAATGATATTATTTGATTCTGAAATAAGCAGATAATAGACTCATATCCGTTATTCCATTTATGGTGCGGCCACAGTGAAAACACGTTAAAGAGCGTACGACTGAACATTCGTGAGTTTGCTTATTAATTTTGTGTCACTGTCCGCATATCATCTGCTTAGAATCGCCTCATTGTGAGTAGATAATGGGACTAAAACGCTCTCATTTTGGCACATTATCGGCGATTCTAAGCAGATTATGTGCGGATAATAACACACACTTATGAGTAGATGGTTTGCGGGTTTTCGGGAGAACAGGCTGGTTTATTACTGGATCCAAAACCCTCCAAGAAACTATTACAAACATACTTAAATCAATAAATGGGACGTAAAACAAACAGCGGTTTCTATAAGGCGTGACGACGTTTCACGTAACAATGCGCTGTTTTCCCGCGTAAAGAAATACTCCCCAGATAAATAAGAATCTGTGACGTATTTAATGGGGTAAATTTAATTAAATAATTTTTCAAACTTAATCAATATCAGTCACAGACACCGATTCTTTTTCACTCCTCGCCCCGATTCAGAATCACGTTTGGGCAACAATAATACACTTGGTTACACTTGGCACTATTTCCTGTTAAGCAACGGTAGTTGCATACATGTACATGTATCATTATTATAGAATGAGTTTAGTGAATGGACTAAGGGTCGGATCATGTGATATATATCAGATCATACCTATACGGAAGTTTTCCGTCCATATAGTGCTGAAAAACGTAATTTATTTCTTGTATTTTTCGGTAGCTTTGAGATAGCGTCATATGCACCGTTTTAATGTTTTGAATCAGCGGTCGAGTGAAAATAGCACGCACCGGCAAACCACGGACAGAAAACCTAGAGCAGTCATCAATTATTGCGTTAAGTTAAAGGCCCATTTAAATTTCGAGTAACGGGTTATTTTTTTTTGTTACAGTGCCTTGGTATACGGTATTAAATCTTGCAGTGCCACGGTCCGATCTCATCGGCCCTAGGCCCTAAAATAAATAAAAATCCAAAAAAAATAATTTGTTTTATTTAGAATTTGTTTGTTTTTTTTGGGTTGAATTTTTTTTGGGTATGCTTAAGCATGCTATAGCGAAGTTAAAAACAAACTGGATAAACCTTAGGGACATGTTATAACTCAAAACTATCACCAAGTATTCATAGTAATATTGTTGATGCTCATGAAAAACGTAAGATTCCCTAGCACTAAACCTATAAAATAAGTCTGGCACTGAAAGAGTTAAAGGCACGTGAGGCCTTAGTTGTCAAAAATATTCATATTTGTTCCAATCACCGTAAACAGAAAAACATTTAAACGCATACAGTTTCGTTCATATATACCATGACCATCGCGTAAACAGCATGTTATCACACAGACCTACTATATTTTACCTAAGCAAGAGCCTGATTGTGCTACAAAAGACAGCACAATGCTACTGGCTAATCACACACAAATGGCATAAACGCTCTTTATTAGTTCCATATCAGGAATTCACCAACACAGAACGCTCTTTATGTTTACCATCATAATATAAACAAACACCAGAAAAGTTACTTTTTATGCCTTTGTTTACATAACAATGGTCAAACAGATGACAACAACATACTGTTTGTGCGATATTTCTTATTTGTATACGGACAAAGTCTGTCTACATTTTGATGTTCTTTCTGTTTGTGGCGGTTTTTGGCGGGTGTAAATATTTTCACAGGATACCCACCGCCAAGGCCAACCGTACCTTTAAAGAATATAAGAAAACATTATTAAAATTGTAAAAAATTGTAAAAAATAATAACAAATGATGAAAAATTGTTAGGCCAATGTATTCTCTTATATATGCGAGGCGACCTATGGTCGACTCGCATATATAAGAGAATGCATTGGCACAGGGTATATGGGTTGATACAAAAATCGGACTTGGCACTGAAAGGGTTAATAACAATCTATGGCATAAAATATGATTATAATACTATAATTCATCGCCGTTTGAAACGTCTGTGTCTAAGAAGATGGCCATAGAGAACAGAAAACAGCTGGAATCATAGAAAGATTTACCCCGTGATGGCTCCCAGAATGCAACATAATTCAAACTAAAAATGTATTTTCAATGGAAGGGGAATAACTCTATATCTTATGATATAGAGTTATTCCCAAATAATGAAACTGGAGCACAATACACAAGTCGGTATATCAACAAAAACAACATGTTCAGTTTATTACACCGGATAAGTTGATAATACAATGTTTTGGAGCTTCCTCTTTCAAATGGTATATAATATGGCATATATGTTATATATAGAATACACGCGTAGTGTTTCTGAATACCAAATTTACACCACGAGTGGGATTGATGATTTACCACACGAGCTTTAGCGAGTGTGGTAAATCATCAATCCCACGAGTGGTGTAAATTTGGTATTCAGAAACACTACGTGTGTATTTTGTTTATACCATGACCGGTACAGGAGCAAAAAATGCTATGAAATCGAAATAAACCAACTTAAATTAATATGATTCTGTCGCACCATTCACAATCATCCCCTTTGTGTTCCCCACACTTGGCCGTACATCGACGTACACTATCACAGCTGATCAGGCGTAATGATACATTGAATTAGATCAACATTCAATTGTACGAATATGGTATCATTGTAGCCAATTCACAATAAACTGTAATGAAACCGCCATAAATAAACAACATGAATATATATGGGAATACGAATTTAATGAATATAAATATAACACATTGCGGGAACTTTTTTTCTCCGCCGTACAGTCAACAGGAAACCACGAAAGTCATTTTGAAATCCACCGTTTGTTGTTCGAGTTTTTTACGTCTATTTCTTGAAATACGGTATATGTTCAATTTGTTGATCTGGATGTGATTTCCACGGAATTAACTGTTCGTTTTGTATCGCATTAGTGAGTATAATATTCAATTGAATCGAAAGTATCAAATTGTTTTCATCGCGAGGCGCTACATTTAAAAAATAGAGTAATTTTGATCGAGGTCACGGAAGGTTAATGAAAGGTCAACTCGGATGTAGTTCTACTATGGGTATAAACTTTAACCATTGAAATGCCATTCAAACGTGTTACCCACAGTAGAAACGTGTTACCCACGGTCGGACGCCTGTTCACACACAGTAGGGTGTACAGCACAAATTTATTATATAGCATGTTTGTACACAGTACAATAGGGAGTCATGGTATAAATAACATTATCTGGGGGTTCGAAAATTAAGTGGGCCTTTAAAAGAGTTTCCAGTTTTGATACCGCTATTTATTCCACACCTATTCACGCGAGGCACATGTATTCAACGGAATCCCAGCCATTGAATACATATTAGTGTATACCTCTAGTGGAATACAAGACGGAACTGTTCTCGTCGACGTTGTCGCCAAGAAAGATGACGTACATTACGTCGATCATCCGCTGTCGGTGATCCCCCCCATAATTACTGGTCATTTGTCAGACTTAAATCACAATAAAGGTAGCTATAGTAACAATGCATGTGACAATCATGGATTGATTTTATCTGACTGAACGGTGTAGAATAAATACAGAACACAACTCGCATCATAATCTCGAATCTTTTATCGAACTCGTTGCGGACGGCGCAAAGTTATATTTCGCTCGAGCTACGCTCTCGCGAAATATATCCTTGCGCCATCCGCAACTCATTCGACAAAAGATGCGCGTTGTGTTCTGTCTAGACATTTCGCTTGTTGCTACATATCGAGTAGTATAACTGGAATTCAAGATTCGGGGACAACGCCCTATATTGGTGCGACGACAACTGACCATGAAATAATGGAGATGTTTACATGTACAGTAATGCCCTAATTAATCGACTCCATAACCACATGAATGGCAACAAGCCATATTTCCGACTAAATCCTGAAAAATTACCCATATTTCTGCTGTGGTTATGGAGTCGATTAATTAGGGCATTACTGTAGATTGAAAATATCAGTATCCGTTAAGGACGAACAGAGAATATTAGAGATTCGTAAAATCACCGACACGTTTAGCTATTCGTATCAGTATAATTGAGTATAGGCCAAACAATTCGTTTCGCAAAACGCAACCACTACGATTAGTATTATTGTTTTGTACTTTATATTAAAGATACGGGCGGTGTTGGCGGTGGGTATGCTGTTAAAATATTCACCTCCGTCAAAAACCGCCATAAACAGAAAGAATAGTAAAGTATAGACAGACTTTGTACTTATAAGAATCATAAATATGGCATAAACAGTATGTTATTGTCAACCCCCCCCCCTGTTATGTAAACAAAAGAAAAAAACGTTACGATTCCTGGCTTTTGTTTAGATCCGAATATGGTAAACATAAAGAGCGTTATATGTTACTGTATTCCTGATATGGAAATAATAAAGAGCGTTTATATAATTTGTGTGTGATTAACCAATAGAATAGCGCTGTGTTATGTAAACAGAAGCACAACGTCTGTAACACGGACAGGCTCTTGTTTACGTACACCATCGTACGTCTTGACGACAATATACTATTAACGCGCTGATTGTGTTCGGCATACGAACAAAACTATATATATTTTAATATTCCTTCTGTTGATGTCGATTTGAACAAATATGAATATTTCTGCAACGAAAGCCGCTCGTGCCTTTAACATAACAGTACACACTACGCTGTTTGAACTTACTTTGTCGATTACATCAGTCTGGAACAGTGCCACGTATATGGAGTCCACAGGAAGTTCCTTCCGTCCAATTTCCCGAGCAAATTAATTTCATTCATTTCATTTTCATTTGAGCAACACATGTGTCACCTTTCCGGTGAAGTCATTACTTCTGTTCGAACTCCTATAACCTATTTTATACCTCTTTCGAAATCAGTTAGACAAAATTTGAAAGCGCTGAGAAAGAAGCAATAATTTGCGTAAATCTCGCAATTTTGTTCGCAATATTAAAGGCGATATATGTCAATATTAAGCGCGAAATATTGCGGCATTAAGCGCGAGATATTGCAATATTATCGATTATCTTGTGACTTACAGTATGTCGGTGAATAAGAGGAACGTGGCTTTAAAGTGCGCAGTGGATATTAAAAAGTCGCACCCAATCTATTTTTCAGGCTTAAATGTAGTTATGTTGGGGATCATTTATGTAGTCAGACCATAATCACAGTACACGATGGATGCATTGTTTGGCATACATGTAAATCCTTATTTATACTCGAAAACAAAAAAAAACTTTTTAGCCATTGAGGCATGAGTTCAGAGAAATTTCACACATCAGTTCTGAAGAAAAACACAATCTTAGTCGAGCGCTTTCGGAATTTCGGTTTAAATTTAAGTTTCATTCAGCAAAATTTTCACTGCAGGTACTTCTCGAGATTTTTTTTAAAACGTGGAGCAATCTATATGGGACACTCTACTCTTAACGTGTTTTGATACTAAAAACACAAAATCCCTATCCAGTAACTCGAATAAAGACATCTTTCCAAACATACCATATAAGTAAACTCCGACGCGGGCAAAAATCCAACGTGAATGTAGATTTAGTTTACTAAACTATCTATACCAATGGAACGTTGACAACATTGTCCAAATTTATCACCTTGCACTCATCTTGGAGCTGAAAACACACAAAATTGAAATATGGAACCTTATTCTCACACTTCATCGAGCATTTCGTCTCTTTATTGAACTTTATCGTCGAACTGTTAACATACCCTTCTCTAGTCGGTACATATACCTCGTGCATGCCATGAGTTATCTGTACGGACTAGAGAAGCATAAGTTCGGATATTAGGTGTTGAATTCCACTCTACAAAAAATATCTTTTCTTTTTGAGGATTTGAGCATTTGAGAATGAATAGATGCCAAATCTCCCGAGCGGACAGTAGCTACATATTTTATTTATCCATCGCAAAAACTTGCATTTTGTGAAGCAAATCTGTGATTTTCCTCAGTTTTACATTCGTTACTTACATTTATTAGGTCAAGCAAACTAATTAGCATTTATGACGTGGAAAAACCCGGAGTGCAGCTTAGATCGAAATAGTTCGTTGTTTTTTTAATAAGCTGGCCTTTAGTTAATGGTTTATAGATGTTTTAGAACGAAACCACATATCCGATTACGAAATTGCGGTGAAATATGGACGATTAAAAAGTCCCAAAATCACAATGACGTCATTCGGATAGGTTGACGTCCCTAGTTACCTGCGCAATTGCATATACAATTACGTCATGAAAGTAGTACTAATCTAATAAAGCTACGTTAACCTAATAAATATACTTTGACGTAATAAACGTAACGTTTATTAGGCAGGCTTTACATGCATGTAGGAAATAGAGGTAGTGAGTGCATTGTGGATAAATGTTCGTATATGTTACATGTATTAGGATTGAAATAAAATATGTTAACGTCAAAACAACGGTAACTATTGGCGTGCGAAGATGTGATTTTGGAGCATGGATATTTTTCATGACCAACTTCAGACAAATGTCTCCCAATGTCACTAACTCTTCTTTTATTCTGGAGAGACTGGGTCTGATTTCCAGAATTCGTGAGGTTTCCGTTGTGATTGGGGTCAAAATAACAGTTATATTCGCTTCAAGTCGTGGTAATCTCAGACAAGCAGCGTCCCCATGTAATTAGTTTCCCAATTTGATAGGATGTCTGCCCGCTGTTTTCTGTGAACTCTTTTATGTCACATTGGCTGGATTATGCCATCATATGGCTTTATTGTCTGCAGAGGTCATTACACCCTGAACACTCGATGACCCCCAGGACATATCTCACGAGTGTGCGATTTTTTATATTGTGGATATTTTGTTTGTGTTTTTAAAGACGAATTTTGACATACTTCGACAAATCGACGACAAATTCAAAAAAGGCTGTTCCAGGAAGCCCACTGGTTCGTTTGTATTCCAGAGTCGGGGAGCGAGTACACCGTGGAGGTGAAGGTAAATGAAGAATGACCTTCACCTGATACATGTGACACGCTATTAAAGGATGACATCGTGTTTATTTGATTTGTACATCATTTCTAAATAATTTAAACTGGGTGAATTAATGGGGGAATGGATTTTTGTGAGTGGGAAATTGATTTAACTCGCTGCTGTTGTTCTGGGTTTTTACAGACCAAATTTGGCTGTGGGATAGCCCTGTCGTACACTTGGGGATTCATTTAAAAAAGTAAACACATGACCTATGATTTTTCTTGCATTTTCGTGATCAACTGGTGTCAATCTAGCTGGGTAAACACCACTGGAATAGCCTGTAGGCTTCAATTAAGAGAATTCGGTCGAAACGTTAACACTGTCGCCTATGGGAAACCATTTAGTTCAGTGATTCCTATTATACAAATTTTAATTTTACGAAATTTCACATCTCGCCATGACAAGTTGTTAATTTCATATTTTCTTATTTTCAAATGATAATATCGACATGTTGGACAGATTTAAAGAAGAAACTCGTGGATCCGTATGTAGATAGTAAAGAAAGTGATAAATCTGAGAATTATGCATGGGCAATATATACCATGAGGGGGTCAGGGGGTCTAAAGCCCCCCCCCCCCAATTTCGAGGTGTTCTAGTCCCCCCATTGGGGAAATCTGACAATGGTTGTCCTGACAGCTTCCGGCACCCAGTAGCCCTATCGGGGATCATATCCCCACCCCAAGTTAGGGGGTGATGACATCAACACTAGAGTTACTGCCGTGCAAGACTGTCATGGCAGGTCTGTTAAACAGACATTATGTCCTGCCATCTGGTAAAATTGCATGCCTTGGGCTTTGTCTGATGTTGTATCATTATGTTTAGATATTTCAATTGACTTATGGTTGCTTCATATTGCTATTAAAGTATTTTTAATTTTCTGTCAATTTTTATTATAAATTGCCAAATTCTGCACGAAAAGGGTTAAAATTGGACAAGATATCACTCGCAAAATGTAGACTAACATTTCCTCTTCAATTGAGTAATATTATGGTGTATAAGGGAATATTTCAGTTTGTACGAGATACATCAGCTAGTAAAATTGAAAAAAGATCTTAATGTTTTGGTTTTATTTTGACGATTGACACTCATATTGAACAAATAAAACCAATTCTGCCCGATATAACCCATTCTTGGTTTCAGTAAGGTCTATATTTGGATAAAATACTGTAATAAACGCTGTGTGGTACACATATACATATATATATGAATCAGGGAGCTAAATCTTGAGACCTGACCCCCACCATCAGGGACCGCAATGGAATCAGGGACCGCAATGGAATCAGGGACCGCAATGGAATTAAGTTCTCATTTAGAGAACGTATTGCGTTATCCCTGATGGTCTCAGGTCACATGAGTATTTCTATTTGTATACAGATTTCTGCCACATAATCTACCCTATTTTCTGACGGCAACCTCTATAAAATGAATTAATTCTTGAGAAAATTGATATTTCTCTTAATATATATTAAATATTTGCACAGTCTGAACTTTATCTGTCTCATCAGAGCCCTACATATAACATATGTATATTTAATATAAATTATTATAAATATAATATATACTGTTATGTATCATATTTATTCAATTTGTATACCTACCCATTGTATGTGTTGCATGTACCATGTGATATATGTATATCCTGAACCATCGAATAAATCTAATCTAATCACCAAAAAGAATTGCTTGGTCTATTTTTAGATTTTATGAAATACCCTCTTTACTGGTATAAACAGGTCCACATTGATTAACATTTGGTATTGAAATAACATCAACATTTTTTCCTAGATATGAATATTTTTAACTAACTGTACAAACCACAAATTTGTGTTTAAGGGGCCAAAGTATACCAGCTCTACGGTTAAGCAATCTGCGAAAGCGGTCATGTTGACCTATGGTTAAATTAACTTAAAAAAAATAATTAATTTTAATGTAGTGGGATTTCTTCAACAACAACAACTTCTGTTCTACATCTCTTAAATCTGCCATGAGACATTTAATCTCACCATCAAGTGTGTGCAACGAGAGTACATGACCTGACTCACCGTCTGTATTACCATAATCGGAATCATCGCCACCGGCATCAGGCTGAACCGTATGAAACATACAGTTCATTCTCACTTTCGCAACGAACGATTTGCGTCCAATTTTCGTTTTGTTTCCGTCCGTCTTTGTGCAATTTATCGCCGTGGTACTACTGGTTGTCGAATTACTTTACTTTGATTCATTCTGTAGTCAGTCGTGGTAAACGGGTGAAAAGATGTAAAATGTTCAGAAGAACTATTTACTAATTAAAACCAAAACTAAATTGATTGTCAAACTGATTCAATGTTAGAATTTGGCACAAGAGGTCAAGGCCAATGTAAAATTAGGAATATAAATTCTGGATCAAACGCAGACCGGAAGACGTGCACAAACTTTATGGGGAACTAACCGGACTAAGTAATTATTATTTAATAATACCCCTTTTTTAACTGTCAAACAAATTGATGTTTATGGTATAAGTATGCGGGCCTTAAAGTACGGTACCGGTATACTGCGACTGGGATTAACCATCAGAACGCCCATAATGTAGTAATGACAACGGAAACACAGAATCCAATCACTGAATCCGATCAACAACCTCAAGCAATGGACGATAGTCCGCGAAATTACGAACAAAACAAAAATCAAAAGATTTCTATAAACTGTCTGATTGACGCTTTAGGCTTAAAACAAAGGAACTGAATCTTGGAGTATCAAAGACGCTATTGGTAATTACCCCGACGATCCGCGGTATCTGATTGGCTGGCAGCTTACTCTTTTTCGGCGAGAAATGATACGCGGTATTTGATTGGTTGGTGGTCGTCTTCACTTTCCGAAGCGTAATTTTGATTGGCTGACACTCTAAACGTAAACAATACTTTCCAGTTAATGTGATACTATTGAAAAATACGGTTCCATGAATGAACATGACTATCTATAGCTCCGGATATACTATAACAGGAATCAGAAGTACCCAGTGCCATTATATCACCCTTATCCATCCACAACGTAAAAGCTTTTACAAGTAAAATTACCTTTTTTTGCTAACATTAAATGAAATTAAGTAAAATACAGTGAAATTATTTGTTTAATTATTTGTTATTACATTTTTGCGTACGTTGGCATCTCTCTGAGTGCATTCTAGTTAGGTTTTGTTTTGAATGCACGAAAATCCGAAACTAAACTACACAGTGACGCCAACCTAATGGTGCCACTTCGCAAGTTGACATCGTTCATGTGAACATGTTTTTCATGGTAATGTTTTAATTTCATTTCGACGCGCCTTAGTAGCTTGGTGGCAGGGATGTGGCTAGAGGGTCTCCGCTGGGTGGGTGGTGTCCACCTTGGGAATTTCCAACTGCACCCCCCCCCTTGAGTCGGAATCACACCAACATAATTCCCATTTGCACCTCCCCCCTTGAGTCGGAACCACACCCAACACAACTTTTTGCATAATTCCATTTGCACCCCCCCCTTGTGTCTGAATCACACCAACACAACTTTTTACATAATTCCATTTGCACCCCACCCCCCTTGTACCTCATGCTCAGGCCTAATTTCCTATATGTTCATAAGCCATGCTTCTATTTTCCCAGTATGAGAACATTAAAATATTTTAACCTGAAAATTGCCCCCAAAAAAACAACTAGTGATCTAATTCCAGACAAATGCACACAGCTACCGACAACAGACCATGAAACACTGGGCCGACCATGGTTGTTTGGCCCGGTGTGAAAATTGTTTGAAAACTATATACAAGAAAATCGCAAATCCTAGCATCTAGACTGGCCTCAACTGAAGCTTTCCTAGTGTTGGAAATTTCAAACCTCATGCTCCCCCTCAGGTTGGAAAATTCTTCAACTGATGACCATTTATGTCTACAAGATTGACCAAATGTAGTAAAATATTGTTTTGCTAAACTAATTAGCAGTTTTGTATTGGCCATGTGGATGGGGCAATGACACACCGGGCCGACCATGGTTCGGCCCGGTGTGCGAAAATTTTGAAATCTGAACAAGAAAATCGCAAAATCCTAACATCTAGACTAACCCAAGCCTTCCTACTGTTGGAAATTTAAAACCCTACACCCCCACTTAGGTTGGAAAATTTCCAACTGATGACAATTCCAATGACAATGTTGACCAATTGTATGACAATATTGTTTTCTTAAATTAACTAGAAGTTTTTGACTGGCTACGGGGGAGGGACCAGGACACAAGCTTTCCAAATGTTGGAAATTTCCAACCTGTCACCCCCCCTAAGGTTGGAAAATTTCCAACTGATGTCCATTTCTGTCAAAATTTTTTACCAAAAATAGGAACATATGCAAATATTGGTCGAAAAACAATAAATTCCCCCCAATAAATTGTTTTATAATCAAACTACAAGAACATTTTCAACCTATTGGTGTGAAATTTCGTTGTGGCAGGTATGAAATTTCCAACTATTGAAAATATAGCTCTCTGCTGGGGGGGGGGGGGGGGTGAGACACCCCCACACCCCCTCTAGCCACATCCCTGCTTGGTGGACACCTTTATGTATACCTGTTTTCCATATTTTTGCCGCTGTTCATTGTTTTTTTTTGCATGCTAGTTTGGTACAGTAGTGTGCTAAATTTAGCACGATACTATACATGTCTATTAGTGTGCTAAATTTAGCACAACACTACAAATATAGAACACAGCTCTCGAAATGAAAAGACGCCATTTCTGGGTGAGGTGAAATATACTGTGCAAAACTTATTTTATTATATGTTTGCGTTATTAGACGTTTGGTTTCGAACGCAGTTGTACCGGTATATATACATATACAATTTGGTTCATGGCACAGTCCACAATCATGCAACCTCCTCAAACACGAACTGCATTAATTTCACGGTTTTGTTGTCAGCCAATGATACTTTTATACAAAACATGTTCGTATCCGTCTCATTTATCGAAATTATTCATTTGTTTGAAAACTGTTACCCCCTTGTATATTGTAAAAATGTATTTTAATTCGGTTAAATATGCATAATCCGAGTAAGCTGCCCTCAATTACCATTTATATGGTTTCGGATGTAAAAATTATTTTATTCGAGTCGAAGAACCCACTTATCAAAGCACAGAGTTATCATATATCGATTTTTGAAATCTATTAATTTTCACTATCGAAACTTATTACTGGCCCAGTAAAAAGTCGACGAGCCGACGGTCTCGGACCAAGTTCCGGATGAAGAAGGACAACTCTTATTCTATTTGCGGACTTTACCCGGTGAGTGTTCGCGATTTAGTCGCCAACGCTGTTGATTGATAAATGGGAAATTTGATAGATTGGGTCATTCCAACATATGTGACCCGCCATATCAAATTCAGTCGTAAGTCGGGATTTTTTTGATCCTGTGCCAATGCATTCTCTTATATATGCGAGTCGACCATAGGTCGTCGCCTCGCATATATAAGAGAATGCATTGGCCTAACAATTTTTTACAATTTTAATAATTTTTTCTTTAACAATTTTATAATTTCACCCATACAGAGCCCCAGACAAACATGAGCAGACGACACTCTTCTATATGCTTCTATATATGTGTGGGGGGCTCCCTGCAGGGTAATGGATGTTTTTTATTTTATGTCCTAAAAATTGTAAGAAACATTTATTTTAAAAAAATGATACAAAATTGTTATGCCAATGCATTCTCTTATATATGCGAGGCGACCTATGGTCGACTCGCATATATAAGAGAATGCATTGGCACAGGGTAAGAAAAATCCCGACTTACGACTGGATTTGATATGGCGGGTCACATACGTACCATGCGCGTTAAGTCTTTACCAAATATACTACCCGGTTTATAAAATGAACGATCCTAGGTGTTTCATTTTTATGACAAATGCTCGCCTCGAGCCAACCATGGCGACAGCAGGCGGGTAAATAGTTAGAATACTATAGCCTGGGCGGCGACAGTTCACCAAAATATGGCCTCGTGCCAGAATAGAGACAAATGTGGCATCTCGCCTGATTCTAGCCTCGGTCCAGATTGTGATGTCAGCACTGAGCAGGTGGGTAATGGTTCGATGCCTATAGCCCGGTGACATTTCACTCGCCAGGCAATGGTAAAAGCAATTAAACTACTCTCCGTTATGGCGCTTTGTCAAATCAAAAGATATTATGATCCTCTGCGTGAACGCAAGGTAGATATACACATTATAATACAATATATATAGCTTTGTCGTGCATTTGTCGACACAGTCATATTGCATGCCAGTACATAATATCTTCATGTTCAAATGAGACATACCCGTTTGTATCGCATGCAACTTCTTTGTATATAAATTAACCTGACATTTCGTTGAACAGCCTATTGTCTACTAAACGAGAGCCATGACTGCGAGGTACACATACATGTATATGTTCAATAAACAAACGAAGAACGTGTACGTTACTATTTTGTTTACAACTCACATGACATTCAGATCAGGTTTATCACATCGATCCTAACGGAATTCGCAAATATTGTAAACCTCGAAGGTTGAATTTTCTACTATATATTTTGGAACTTCTGTCTGTCTGTCTGTCTGTCTGTCTGTGTGTGTTATAGACTCGAAAACTGCTCGACCGATCCGAATCAAATTTGGCATGTAGGCCTACTTTGATCCGGGGAACAATATGGTCGGTCCAATTTCACGTGCGATCGTGTCCTTGACTTTGACCTCGCTCACATACGCTCATATGGGGCTGTTTCTGAACCTCGACCGATCCGACTCAAATGTGGTATGTAGGCCTACTTTGATCCCGGAAACAACATGGTCGGGTCCAATTTCTCGTGCGACCATGTCATTGACCTTGACCTCGCTCACATAGGCTCATATAGGCATGTTTCTGGACCGATAGCTTTTTTTCTTTCTCCTAATATTCTGCCCAGACGGAGGCGATCACAAACTAATCCCTAAATAGCTCGGACGAAGGAGCAGTAATTATATAATTTTCGACCAAATTATTAAAAATACTACAGATTAAGTGTAACAAATGTTATGAAGACTTACTAATTAGATATCACATGTTTGCCTTGACCGACCTATTATCGACATCGGCGGATATCACTTCAAACTTGGCTGATAACCCACTACACTCGGCTGATAACGCACTGAACTCGGCTGATATCAGTTGTGACGTCCCCGAGCGAAGAGTAGTGTTTACATACAACGTAACAGCCATTCGGAGATGCCGCCACAGTGCTAGGCCAATATAACGACAATTTCATAATGGACTTGAAGTAATGGCGTTTCATGGTGTGTTTCATGTCATTTCGAACTGGTATTTATTCCGTAATTTAAATGGAAATCTTGAATATCTATACTATATGTTATTATTTGGTTGTTTCCATACTGGCCGTGCAATTATGAGGCCTTAGTCTGTCGTATTGGCCTGAGGCTGCAGGCCGAAGGCTATAATACGACATACCGAGGCCTCATAACTCGGTCAATATGGAAACAACCAATTAATAAGTATTTTATTAATTAGCAAGATTGGCAATTGTTGTTTCACAGGATGAATATATTAACATAGATATATATCATTATGTGCTTGATTAAATTAACAATATTGCAGCAATTTTTATTCTTGTGAACTTTGTCAAGAACTTGCAGTGATTTCACAGTACTGTCTGTTTCGACTGGGAATGATATTGATACGTGTAGCTCATCCACGTGTTTTTACTCCCCAAAAACAGTGACAGTCAGTCATTCATCAGAAAGCAACTGCAATCTATCTTCCGTCGACCAAATATTCTTTGTCGATCGAGCTAAATACGTTACCGTTGACTTATTTGCCGCCTTACCACTTATTGGCCGACTTTTTTACTTATTGGCCGTGTTTTCCACTTATTGGCCGACTTGTGTTACTTATGATGCGGGCAGCTTTCTACTTATTGCGGCCGATAACCTATAACTAATTAATAATTAGAGGTTATTACCTTCGGTCTCAGGCTGATATCAAGTTACCTCTGGCTGATATCTCGGCCGATATCAATCAAACCAAGTAATAACCTTCTTATTAATTAGATGGCCCGGGCCATTATAAGATCAATTAGGAGGTCGTACTTTCGCGTAGGTGCTGCTTAAAAAAAGAATAAATAAGATTACACAGAAAAGTACCTTTATATACCAATTATATGCGACGTTAACAACTTTTATAACAACTTTTATAATAACTTTCCTCTTGATATGGTTACTCTTCGTGTCCGTTCTTCGTTGGCGCGCAATATAAATTTACGTTGTTAATTGTTGCCCCATCAAAGTTAATGTTGAAGGGAAAACGGCAACCAAAACTTGGAACAGCATTTACATCGACCTGTTTCTCACTAACTTTGACGGGAAGTTCAGTAGCCGATAATGATTCGTGACGACCGACAGCTTCCATGACATCCATAATATCAGTCTGATTGATTTCTTGAATGATAGGTGTAATACAACTTGGAGAAGTATTCAAACTTTCAGTTACAGTAGCACTTGATGTATGGATCTCTGTGATCATATGAGACATGTCCCTCTGCTGCGCCATATACAGCTCAGAATATTCATTCAGAGATATAGAGTGTTCCTATGGCCGCTTAACTGCACAATATTGCTGGGAGGGACATTTGCATGAGTCAGTTTCACAAGAGCCGTGCGCCTCGCGCCATGATTTGTCTTCTTTCCTGCCAACCCGGCAGCAGATGCCATTGTCTTAGAACTATTCCCAATTTTATCTTTACCCATAGGCTGATTCTTAAACCATATGTGTTGATCTTTCCTGTTTGCGGCACGATTAATCTGTATATAAAATCTTGAGTCCGGAAGAAGACATTCATCTGGCCGCCTCTTCCGAAACTCTTTATAAACAGCAACAGGGCATTTTGGATTTCCCGGAACAGCAAACATTTTGGGGGCGAATTTTCTCGCAGAAGTTGTTCCATTTCTTGTTTTCGTTATCCTTTCCGTGAATTCGAGATATTCGTCTTTCTGTGACGTTTCTTTCAATTCGATATCTCCCCATAACATTGACGTGTGCTCTTGTCTGCCACGAAGAATGAAGTGGGTTGTCGTGTTGAACCACATCGTGTTCACCAATGCTTCAGGGTTCCCTGCACCTAATAAGCCCTTCTCCCACAGGACATTGATCTCGTCCTCGCTATACCCTTCGGCCTTATTCTTTTTGTTGCCCATTCCCTTTGCTTTCAGTTCGTTCTTTTTTGATTTCAAAACGTCTCTTGAGTGTTTGAATTTAGGGTAAGAAATTATATTAATGTTCGATCCATTCTCAGTCAAATGCCTTTGTATACTAGCTTGAATGCTCGATAAGCTCAGTGGTTCGTAATCTTCTCCGTCCACCTTTCTAGCGGAGATGAAAAATTTGGCAAGATGCAAATTTAAATCTTGTGGCGGAATGTCAGTCAAACTATTGTAGCGAGTTTCGTTGCACTCTGACAAATAACTACAGAACGTTTTAATGTCGCTAGAGGTTTTCCTCACCGTATTGTTGTTGCGCATCTTCTTAACATATTCGGAGGTTTCCTCATGTCCAACTTCCCGGAATCTGCGTTTACGACTCTCTGACTCAGCCGGTTGACCGCTGTCAGAAATATTTGGATTCACGTTTATTTCCCTGTCTGTCGTCGATACCAACGGTTGTTCCTGCTTTGGATTGTCGGGAAACACGTCGATTTCAAAGGTCATCATAGCTTCGTCGTCGCTCAAATTTAGAAAAGCCGCTTCTTTTTCGTCCATTATGTAAGAACGTTAACGTTCTGAGCTGGCAGCGCGTCGGTTAAATGAAATCACGTTTCTATGTAGACAACGTTGCTCATCGCGAAACCGATATCAGCCGAGTTTGAGGTGATATCATCCGAGTTTGAGGTGATATCAGCCGAGTTTGATAATAGGCCGATCTCGGCAAAAACTCGATATCTAATTAATAATCGGACATATAACGTGCGTGGTCATACACACATTAACAACTTTTCAACATCGTGAATTTAGTTATTTCATTTATAGTATATCTGTCCACACAATTTTATGTTTACACCGATGAACCGAAATTAGAATGGATAGTGATGGTATCACCATATATTGTTGATCTAATTATAATAATAGCTAGGTCTCAGGCTGATATGAAGTCACCTCGGGCTGATATCTCGGCCGATATCCAACTAACCAAGTAATAACCTCTAATTGCCGTCACGATATCTTCAATTCATGTTGTTCTTTTCAAACTGCTATATATAGTATGAATAGTATGAAGTCGCATTCGGTTGGATTGTGTTTCTAGGAACACATGCCGCCAGCACCGGCGACAGTTACATAATTCTACTACTTCTGATTATCGAAGACCTGCCTGAAACCGGTTATTAGTTCGTGTGAACTTATCGTTAACGACACAGAATGGCTGGAGTGCAGGAAATTTGTGACATTAAGATAAAAGCTGATTCCGTGTTCTCACGCAGATGTTTACGTGTTGCAAGATGCAGAAGTACAATTATGTGACAAATCTTGGTATTAAAGACAGGATTTATCTTCCGTTTGCGTTGTCTGTAGCCCCAGTTACAAAACGAATCATTGATAATTCGTCTGCATTAAAAAAGTGTGAGAAGCTGCAAATATTGCATTGATTGTACCACGATTTTGGGTGGTACAAATACAATTGTACCGCTAAAAAGTCGCAAACAAATTCACGTGGACACAGGCAGAAGCAATATAGGCAAAGTCGTATTACAAATACTAATAATTTGTTATCTCCATACCTATGTATGTATAGGTTTATGAGAAATAAACTGATTGGAGAACACAAGTTATCATAAGTTTTCTTAGGTTGATTATCTCAATCCTTGTTCTACATTAAGAGATCTGCAACAACATTAAATGTTATTATTTTAGAATCAGAAAAAGTTTATTGCAAAAGCGATGATTCAGTATAAAGAACATGCATGTTTATATACAAGCGAAAACTCATGGGCACATTTATTTTAAATGTTCGTATCTCCATTATATTTTACACATAATTGGATTAACTATACCAAACGCTGTTATAGAAAACTTACAAATTGTTATAATAATGCCTATAGAAAATGTATGGGTTATGAGATATCATAGTGCGAGTGGAATGTTTGAATGTGACAGAATGTGCTCTCTGACAATGTTGATTCGAAAGGGTGTGTATGGATTTCGTGAAAGAATTTAAAATCTGTAAACAGTATCTTGAATGCTAGTTGTAACTCAGATCTGATCTACCAGTCTAATTTATTCAATCATTGGAATCAACTTCTTTATATTTAATTTGTAATTATATGTTGTACGTATGACTATATATGGGCTTATCTTGCCTGAAATAAACACAAAAAAACATATCTATGAATTTTCTTTTTGAACACCAAGAAGTGTCATTTGAACGAAATGTTAAAAAATCGCTTTAATGTTACATTTTTTTCCCACACAAAAAAGCGAATACTACGGAAGCCTATTAGGGCCATTTAATTTTTGTTATATATTCATTTAAATATTTACTTTTTTATTTACTTTTTTATATATATATTCATCAATGTATTTCCGTTTTACTTTCTTTTTTTACTTTCCACCTGGGAGATAACATTTCTCCCGGGAATTAACTTATCTCCCAGGGAGAAAACTCTTCTCCCGGGAATTAACTTATCTCCCTGTGAGAAAACTTTTCTCCCGGGAATTAACTTTTGGCCCAGGGAGATAACTTTTCTCCCGGGAATTAACTTTTCTCCCAGGGAGATAACTTATCTCCCAGGGAGAAAACTTTTCTCCCGGGAATTAACTTTTAACTATTCTCCCAGGGAGATAACTTATCTCCCAGGGAGAAAACTGTTCTCCCGGGAATTAACTTTTCTCCCAGGGAGGTTGTCAGCATGCTGTATTTGGCGGATTAAATAGAGACACTGTTACCCTCACGCACAGTTTCTAACAATATAGTTAGCACTGGACCGTCCGCAGACATCATGGGTGATATATTTCGTCCGCTAACTGTTCTGACGCAGCCTCACGCAAGTCAGAAAACAGGTGCGCCAGACTCAGGTACGACAACCGTCAACCAATCAGTGCCACCACTCAGCTTCATGCAAGCCAACTGATGATTGCTGATTGGCTGAGTGTCAACAGTCGATCAGTGTCAATCAGCTGGTTAGGTGATGTTACGACCCACTTGGTCGGTAGCGGATATGGGAATTCACAGTGACGTCATTTTATTCGGTATTTCAGAGACTTTCGAAAAAGCGATTTGCCAATCTCGACCGGAAGCGCCGCCATTTTGATATGACGTATTTGTCCCCGCATGTTTTTCCAGCGTCGTTATCTATTTTCGATTCGCGATGCCTGCGTTTCTGTTTTATCTTATATGTCCCTGTGAGAACAATGGTCCCAGCGTGTTGACAATGATTTGGTGGTTATTTTAAAATTGCATCTATAGTACAAGGGGCCGGGTTTAGACTGGAACATAATGATAATAATAATAATATAATAACTAATTATGTTGAAATGCCTATGCATTTCAAGCCTATATACGGTAGTAAAATGTACGATTGTCTGTTTCCAAAGCATGTGCTGAATATATGTATTTCTCATATAATATAGGAATGGTTGACCACTATTAGTCCCTGTCGATAATTTCTACTCTGGCTACGCACGTATAGATATTATATTCCACCCGTTTGAAATGTGTGAACTGTGTTGTGTTTTGACGGGGAACTTCATAGCATTCACCACACACAACAGGCAATATATTTCTTTGTTAGTGCACATGTTCCTTAATAATCTATTTCACAGTAGGGGCCATGGTACCCGGAAGAAATTACACGACTCTAAGGGATGCAAATCAGACTTGGCAATATATGGACATAATCAGAGTAGAGATTCATGACATGCATTTTATCAGACACAATGTGGGGGGGGTGGTGAATATAGGTGTGTCGGGGCCGGAAAATGGGTAATGATTTTTTTTCCTACACTGAAATTTACTGACGTTGTCCTTTATTAATCTTATATAGAATCACATCTATATATCATTTAGAACACATTTACGTTTACTTTTTAAAATAAATCCCCAAGTGTACGACAGGGCTATCCCACAGCCAAATTTGATCTGGACAAATCCAGAACTACAGCAGCTAGTTAAATAAATTTCCCTCTCACAAAAATCCATTCCCCCATTCATTCACCAGTTTAAATTATTTAGATACGATGTACAAATCAAATAAACGCGATGTCATCCTTTAATAACGTGTCGCAGGTATCAGGTGAAGGTCATTCTTCAGTTACCTTCACCTTTAGCATTCCACGGTGTACTCGTTCCCCGACTCTAGAACACATTTAGCTCCCTGATTCCTTATATGTGTGTGCGTAGAGGTGCGTAGTACACTGTATACATGTTAATTAACGCACCCTGTAAACCATACGCTCATGTCGCAATTGTAATTCAGCATGGTATGGTCAACAGTATTCTGGTATTAGATTGATTGCTTATCCGTTGATTACCGCCATGTATACCCGTAGTCGACACTGACCACTTTACCGGTACGGTGTTCATCCACCGGCTTGATTATATTCTGCGCAACATCGCAAGGTACACGCGATCAAAAGGCCAAATATCAACGGCAGATTAACTGTCAGATTAGCGAATGATTAGTCGCTTCCATTCATGAATAACATGCGACATACGATGGCCGGGTGCGGACGGATTTTTATTTTGTGTGTTTAAATGGCATATTAGCCTTCATTCGGTGAAGCTTCGTCGACCCATTTAAAGATGCCCTGTGCCCATATTTCGGATGGATGCACATGGATCCATAGTGAGTAATTATATATGCTTCATATATAGAGAATCTATGATTTATGTCGGAATGTCTGGAAGGCACAGGTCTGGTGTCTGCTTTGACTGCAGAATGCTACACCAGGCGCTAAACAGTGGCGCGTTATATATTGACTGTCAAAATGTTTTTTCGCGCCAGGACATCAGACAATGACACGTGACAGGTGTAATTTAACCGTAGGAGGATATGTTTGAATGTTATCGGTTACGTGAAACCTATCACATCACGTGATTTTCCACCACGGGAGAAAAGTTAATTCCCAGGAGATAAGTTATCTCCCTGGAGAAAAGTTTTCTCCATTGGGAGATAAGTTATCTCCCTGGGAGAAAAGTTAATTCCCAGGAGATAAGTTATGTCCCTGGAGAAAAGTTTTCTCTCTGGGAGATAAGTTATCTCCCTGGGAGAAAAGTTAATTCCCGGGAGAAAAGTTATCTCACTCAGGGGGGGGTGAAAAAAAAAATTCCGGCACGTATGCCGGGATGGGTGGGTGGTCAAAGCCACCAACAAGCAATTTTTTCCGCAACTAAAAAAAAAAATTCCTGTTTGTTTTTTAGTGTTTTGGCAATGAGTTGGGCTTCAAACCGACTTTGAATGAGAGAAATAATGTAATTCCAACTGTAAACTGACTGCAGGCAGTTATCGTGTTGTATTTTGTTGCAAATTTTGAAATCCAAGATGGCCGCTGGCAGCCATGTTTTTTTGGCCGAATGACCTCAAAATGACTCATTCCTATTTACATGTCCATGTTAACATCCATGATAAATAGTATGCACAGAAATTCATATACAGCTGTTTACAGAGAATTTCCCCCCTCAAATCTCTGTTTTAGTGTTAAAAGGGGGGGGGGGGGGTGGGTGTCAAAAAATGGTCGGAAAAAACTGCCGAAAACGGAAAAAAATTTGGCGGTGGGGGTGGGTGGGTACAAAAAATGATCGAAAGGGAAAAAATGCCATACGTGCCTGAAATATTTTTCCGACCCCCCCCCCCCCTGTCTCACTGGGAGAAAAGTTAATTCCCGGGAGAAAAGTTTTCTCCCTGGGAGATAAGTCATCTCCCTGGGAGAAAAGTTAATTCCAGAGAGAAAAGTTTTCTCCCTGTGAGATAAGTTATTTCCAGGGAGAAAAGGTATCTCCCAGGTGGAAAGTAAAAAGGAAATATTTTAATGAATATATAACAAAAATTAAATAAAAAAGGAAATATTTTAATGAATATATAACAAAAATTAAATGGCCATAATAGGCTTCCGTAGAATACTCCTTTGCACTATATGCGTTCTCTCCATAACATCATAAGATATCTCGAGATACCGAGATCTTTTTTCGAGATATAGAGGATCTCCAACGGATCCTATAAATTCAGGTCAAAGCGTCATTCGAAAGAGTTTCGATAGCTCTTTCGGGGATGAGAAACCGATTTGCCGGCAAAAGACGCCTTCCGGGTTTTTTTTCGAATCCGAAAATCACTAAAATCGGGGAATTCTGTTTTTAGGATCCTAAAATCCGATCCGCCGGTTAAAAAAAAAAAAAAGTTTGTTTAAAACGCGTTTCGAGACCTTACGATGTCATTCCTGCAAAAATTATTAGGACCCGAAATTGGGAAAAAATTGAGAACTCAAAAATTGCGGTTCAAAATTATTCCCCAATCCCCGGAGCGAGCGACGCTGATCCGGCCTGATCCGGGCTTTTTCGAGCGGGATTTCTTGGATCGGTCGATTACATAAAGTGGACGGTGGCCACATGAACGTCCACTCATAATTTGGTGTCGCAATGTCCAAAGAATTCGCAGTGACAACGTTTTACGTAAAATCGCGATCGGTTTTGCTGAATCCTGGCTCGCATATATGGTAGCCAGGTTAGAAGTGATTGAACTGTAGTGCCCTCTGTGCGCCCTTAATGGGACAAATCCCCAATTAAAATTATCAATAATTGCTAAAGCAAGGCTGCACAATACAATAGTGTCCATTTAACTTAATAATTGTCCACAATAGAGGGCACACCAATCGATTCCCCATTGAAACGAAACCTGACAAATTCCCCAAATAACACGTAAGGTTGACTCGTATATATGGTAGCTACCTAGGGTTTAGTTTTGGTGGGGAATTGAAATAATAACTCAGATATTAGCGCTAATCGTGAGGTTATTTGGCCATATCGCATCTGTGAACATATGTGCGGAAGTATCGGTGACATTTGTGATCGCCCGTGTGACTGTAGATGGGTTCTATAAATATGGGATGCATTTTTGTCACATTGGGGATTTTCTCGAATTTAGTATTCGTGGGAAATCGGAATAACACGTCCTTTTTGAACGGGTTTTCTCGGATCGGTGATTTGACGACGAGGGTGGGTGGCCGCCTCAAATACCCATAGATATAAGATTTTATGAAACGAGTTTGATAAACGTCAAAACCGCATACGACAGTATTGCGCGCTCTGCCTTGCGACGAAACATATAGTCCCCCATTTTGCCTCTTTGTTATTGTGCCTGTTTTCGTTGGTGCAACTAAGTTGGACAATAATTTAGTTTTAATGAACAAATCAATCATTTTGCAATGTCTAGTATTGGTGTCGAGCGCGGCTTTTCTAAATAGTAATAATCCTGCGGTAATTTACTTGGCGCGATGCCAAGTATCACGGGAAGCACGCGGCGATTACACACTAGTGAGAGATAAGAAAATATGTAATGGATTTTTCAATAATATTATTGGAGTTTCACGTGATATAACGATTTATTATATTTTCAGTAACTTTTTCTGTCAAAATAATAATCGTATCCCCACTCCCGGAAGCCCCACGATGTTATCCTACTCACAGAGGTTTATCCTACTCCCAGAGGTTTATCCTACTCCCAGCGATGAAGGACTATTTATCCCAACATCATCGCGAGTCGCGAGCTAGTTCCGAGTTACGTGATCTTTAAGCAGTTTAACTTCAATTTCCGCGGATATTCGGGTACAGATTCCAAATTATAGTGAGCAGTGACAACTCATAGAACTCCGAAGGCTTATCAACACAATGACATTATAAACAGTTACTAATTTAATCAATACAGTTTGTTGTTTGTTTGAAAAATCCGTCGGAAACAATCCCCTTTGAAGTTGGTGGCAATAGAAGAAATCAGTCAATGAAATGACGTCACTTTCCTTGTACGAAGTAAAATAATAGTAAAAAATCATGAATGAATATGGGGAGGGGGGGGGGGGGGGGTGATAAAAACATTCCCGGCACGTATGCCGGGGTGGGTGGGTGGTCAAAGCCACCAACAAGCAATTTTTTCCGCAACTAAAAAAAAAATTCCTGCTTGTTTTTTAGTGTTTTGGCAATGAGTTGGGCTTCAAACCCACTTTGAATGAGAGAAATAATGTAATTCCAACTGTAAACTGACTGCAGGCAGTTATCGTGTTGTATTTTGTTGCAAATTTTGAAATCCAAGATGGCCGCTGGCAGCCATGTTTTTTTGGCCGAATGACCTCAAAATGACTCATTCCTATTTACATGTCCATGTTAACATCCATGATAAATAGTATGCACAGAAATTCATATACAGCTGTTTACAGTGAATTTCCCCCCGCAAATCTCTGTTTTAGTGTTAAAGGGGGGGGGGTGGGTGTCAAAAAAGGGTCGGAAAAAACTGCCGAAAACGGAAAAAAAATTGGCGGTGGGGGTGGGTGGGTACAAAAAATGATCGAAAGGGAAAAAATGCCATACGTGCCTGAAATTTTTTTCCGACCCCCCCCTGAATGAATGACGTTATCTATTCACCTTATTTTGGTTCTTATGTTATCATTGCGCGTAATTTTAACGGAAACATTTAGGTCAATGTTTTGAATCGGAAACATCTCATCAATACATTTTATTAGAGTTGTGTCGTGACAAACTGTTGTGGAAAATATAATAAACACTATAATTAACTGTCATCAGCGACGAAGGAAGTTGCCCCTCTCGTAAAATAATCCTCCGCATCTCACTCGAGGAGAAACTTCGTTCGTCGCTGATGACAGTTAACTATTGTCTATATCTTGTCTGTAGTTATAACGATATCCTATCTCAAGCCAGATAATAATAATAACAAATGATGAAAATTTGTTAGGCCAATGCATTCTCTTATATATGCGAGGCGACCTATGGTCGACTCGCATATATAAGCGAATGTATTGGCACAGGATATATGGGTTGATACACAAATCGGACTTGGCACTGAAAGGGTTAAATGGAAACAGACCAATGCACCCGCAGTGGGTAAATGTGCAAAAAATATAGAAGTATGTAAGTATCACTTCGATTATTATCTTATGTACATAAGTCGGAGGATGTAGCTTCAATTGAATCAGTTCGGACGATTTTGCAATGATGAAGTGCGCCATATCTGCACCATCTTAATGATACCCAGTCAGACTTGACATCATAAACCCGCCATTTGTACGTTTTAGATACCAACACAATACTGATCGGAACCCTCAGCCCATTAAAGACATATTATGGACTTGTTTGGGGCGTGAAATTGATAAGTTAGTATGCGGGCGCTATGCCAAACTGGGGAATGTAGCATTCTACTAACATCGCCGAAATTTTCAAAGCGATCGACCATACAACGCCGTAGAAAACATCGTCTGAACTACGCTCAATTGTAAATATTTACTATTCGATTCGCAGCTATCGGCGATAAACTAACACAAATGATTTCGCCATCGAAATTCATTGCATTTAATTAATACATAAGAATGACATTGTGTGTTGTCAATTTGGATAGATTTTTAGGGGAAAATAACCTCTTTGAGCGAGATTATTCTCCAATTCTATTGGGATCACCCTACTTTAACGGAACAGATGGCCTTGGTTGTAGGTTATAACTTAGAAATAAAAGCTACAAAATTTTTGAATACATGAATTTCCTCAAGAATAGACTAATAGTTAGTATAATGATAATATGAATGCGATATTATCCACAAAACACACTCTGTGTGAACAGAGCATTTGTTCATACACAATACGTCAGTAGTGAGAGAGAAGTAAAACACTCAACACCGTGGTGATTTTTTGGGTGAGTGATTCAATGTGACCCATTCAAAACCGAAATAATTTTGAGTGGCGAGGATTAGTTACATGTAGCACTATACGGGTATGTTGTAAATAACATGGTGTCAAATTTATCAAAAGTTCACTTACAGTAATGCTCTAAGTAATCGACTTCTTAACCACAGCAGAATTATGGGTAACTTTTCAGGATTTAGTCGGAAATATGGCTTGTTGCCATTCATCGGAAATCTCTCCCCGAGAGCTTTCCGATGAATGGCAACAAGCCATATTTCCGACTAAATCCTGAAAAGTTACCCATAATTCTGCTGTGGTTAAGAAGTCGATTACTTAGAGCATTACTGTATAGTGGGGTCTCCCATGTGTTTAGTGTTTTGTGTATAGCATACTCTTTGCGTACTGTACTGTATTATAATTTAGACTTTGTTTACTAACAAGGCGCACGATCTTTACAATAACATGCTATTTATGCGAGATTTTTGATTGGTACAATAACACAATCTGTCTATATTTTAATATTCATTCTGATTATATGGCGGTTTTAACGGATGTGATTTTTTAAACCGAAATACCGATCGCGAATAATTGCGTTTTTGTCGCTCCTTCGGATTGGTTCAAATGACCCGCCAGTTATTCTTGAAGAAGCGAATCTCTCTAATTACAATAACGTGCCATCTCTGGCTGCCACTTCCATTTCCGTCTTGTGATTTGACAAAAAACTTTTCTGTAATATAATGACTTTCGTCTCTTTCTCGCGATGACATAAAAATGTGGTCATTAATATTAGGGACCAACATAGGACGCTATACAGAGCGAGACACTTGGTGTAAATTTTGTAATTGCAATTAAGTGGTCTTCGACCCAGCTGCATAAAATCGGACTTGCCAATGGAACTGGATACCCATGTCAATGCATATGGTCGCCGCCCATCATGTGGCAGGTTTATAACTAATTATGTAGGCATATTGGTATAAATCAAGCGGACGGCATATACTACGTTATCCAAGACGGAGAATCGAGTCTTTCGCAGAGAACCGATCGCTCGACAGAGAATCGGAGCCCTCAGCAAGGAATCGGAATCGGAAAATCAAAAGTCAATTTCTGGGCATTTCTGGATTAGTTTTTAACTTTTATTTACACATACTGAATGCAAGTGACTATAAGTTCACGATAACGCTATGAAACTCACGAAACACTGTTCTAATATCGTTTTTTTTTTTTTACGTTTTATGCCGCGATTGCTTGACACAGGATCGGAATCGTCGCTCAAAAAATGCTCACGAAACTCGATAGAGAACCAAATCGCTAAGAGTATATAGTGGATGAGAATCATATGACTCGATATTCGGCGCTATCAGCTAATCCAGCGTTTACACATCGGTAACTTTGATACTACAGAAATGTTTTTTTTTTAGTTTTTTTTTTTATGACGATTGTGTCAGTCACCCGATGACAAGAGTCGATGGTTGTCTACTCAGGGGTGTTATGGGTATGCATGCCCCTTCGTAATGTTGCACAAGAGCGTCCCTAACGGGGGACGGTACACGTAATACAACCACTTATGAGATCATCTCAATTTATACTCAACCGAATAAATGCGGCAAATGAACGAATTTCAGCCATGGATTGAATATAAACGGAGATATTCCCATAAAATGCCGGATTTGGTGTAAATATAGCTATTTAATTAGGATCAAATATGCTCGTGTTCAACGTAAAACCGATAGATGCTTTTGTGTATTTTCACGATGCCTGCGCGATACATATGATGACTGCAAGAATCTGTAATTTCTTTATACGGTAAGCTGAACATTATCAAACGTTTGACATATTTCATGTCAAATCTGACAGGGGTCGATTTAATGTTTTAGATTTGTATAGCATTTTGCAGCACTGAGTATAGATTTTGTATAGCATTCCCAACCAATACAGCATTAGATGTTTTTTCATTGCAAATTGGTTAGCATAAATTGGAAATCGCAACGCAAATTGCGATCCGAATCCAGTTAAATAGAGCCTGTCTGGTCTTGCGTGGATCGTTAACTACACATCCGTTAGTTACTTTGCATCGCTGATATCAACAAACTGAAGGTTAGACATGCAGAAATGGTGAATTATGTGCGCAATGCCAGCTTGAAATCAATGCGAAATAAATTGAATCAAACTGTGCACGAATGCTCACACAAACTCAGCTTTTATACTCCGCGATAAATGACAGGCGATAACTGATCAGCATTGAGATTGTTTTCTGGTCACGCCAGGTTGATTTTGCCGCTCAATTCAATTAAAGCGACGCCTAATACGCCAGCTTAGAATTAAACATAATAATTGCTCACTTTAGTCACGCGTTAGTGAACAACAGAGGTCAATAGCTTATTGGCTTAGTGACATAAATGAACATGCGGACCTTAGATGATTCGGAACAGGGACTAGTCGACAATGTGCGGTTGGGTGGGGGTGTGGGGTTGGGGGGGGGGGGGTGGTCTCGCCACAATCTTTGGTAAAAAAATCAACAGTTAGAAAGTTCATAGCTGACACAACATTTGACACCACATATAGCTTTAATTATACTAATGTTTTGATTTGCCAAGCAGTAGTTAGTGTGAAATTGTTGTTTTTGGAACAACGGTAGCATATTTTGTTTCTTTTGGTCAAAATTGTGGTCCGAAAGTTCCACACAAATTGAAGTGTTCCAACCTTACACTTCTAACATTAGGGGCGTCAGGTTGGAAATTTCCAAACAGTTGGAAAGCTTGAAGTATCATTTGGAAAGTTACAACGCAAGGGGTGCAAATGGAATTCGCCAATCTGAGAGTGTGGCGTGGTTCAAGGGAAGGGGGTGCAGTTGTAAATTTCAACGTGAACACTCAAACGGAGATCATTGATGCTTTATTGACAACCCAATCGTACTATTATGCACAAAATAGAGTTATGTAACATATTTACAGTGTATGTACATACAGTGACATTTGGCCATCGAATTCAAAGATCATCACCGTCATCATCGTCGTCGTCGTCGTCATCATCATAGTCCTACAACAATATTGTTATCGCCATCGTCATTATAATCGTCATCAACGTCGTCGTCACCTCCGTCCAGCCACACCCCGCATGCTTCTGAAGGTTTATACGTGTAAGTGGTATACATTATCTCGTCAAAAAAGATAAACGAGTCCCGACTAATGTACATGGTATCATAAATGGCGCATCTTGCATATAGTTCTAAACACTCCAAACTAAGTAAGGTTCTGGTTCATACTGCATGGGCGCGTTTGTTAACTGTGCGTTTTCGCGTCAGATTCCATCCACACATAACTACATGCTTCCGATGCCTATTATATACAAACAAAACGAGCTCAAATATATTATTTCAGTTATTAAAGGGACGTATACATCATAACATAGGAGGTACACCTTCACCTATAGCACATGTCGCTAAGGCCATGGCATATATTAGGTTCTTATCCATCATACGTCTTTGAATCGTCTATAATACTAGGAAATCCAATATTTCCCCACAAGGACATACACTTGCAATACACCACGACGGAAGCGCCGAGCGAAACGCTCTTTATTAATTGCCAACAGTCATGGAATACTGATACAAAACGTTAATTATTTATTTTACTGTAACGTGAATAGTACTGGATATCATGCTCCAAATATACTTATTGCCAAATGATTTTAATTCCATCTGATCTGCTTCTGTTGACAAATATGCTAAACGCCTGTTATAATTAATAAACTGCGCATGAACTTCGAAACTACGCACAGGGCTACGTTGAACGACAATTCTGCATAGATGTTTTAAAAAACCAAAGCGACGACTTTTTATATAACACGGGAATAGATGGTTCACTGTATTCCCGCTGTTCGTGTGCTATATACAAACGATATATATATATTTTTTTATTTTACAGTTAAAAAAAAAAAATGTAGATGTAATACATGTATGTCTATAGGATCTGAGATTCTCGTGGGTGATTATCATAATATGACCTGGCATGCTATGTGTTATCTTGCCGATATATACATGTACGTTATTATTACCAAAATGTGGCATAGCATCGACAAATTTAATATCCTTGTGTGTATATATACATGTGGTTTTTTTTACATTTGTGATAGAGCATGTCGGATTGAACGCCATTGCGAAATATGGTTATGTACAAGCAAAACAGCAATCACCCTTGTCGTGGTAATCAAATGGATAATAGATACGGTCTACAGTATGTGATTTGAATTGCAAATGATGTCCAAGTCTAAGATATATATTCTGTTTGTTACAGCAATTAGAGCACAATCCCATGGTTACAATCGTCCCCTGATTTTTTGGTAAAGCACACCAATTCCCACGACTGGCAAAGAATATTCAGTGATTATCCCATTGTTCGGCACACGCCACTCATAACATACAAATCGCACGGGCAATTCACAGTAGCTTCAATACCAGAGGCCACATGGGGCATGAACAGCGCTCTGCTTCCCCCAAACACACTACCATTATATACGCCGTTACTATATACGCGCATACAGTTTACCACCATGTCGTAAGCAGGCGCAAGTGCGGTGGGGTCAAACGAGTGCTTTAATAGCCCATGTGCATGGCCTCTGGTAAAACAATTGAAGCTACCCTGAAACGATCGTGCGATTTTTTTGGTTATCAGTGGCGTGTGTCGAACAATGGGATGTCAATGAAATATTATTTTGTCAGTCTTGGGAATTGGTGTTATTTACCAAAAATACAATATATATACATCCACAAGGCAAACGGAAGGGGGTGACAATAGTAACACATGCATTGATTGAATTATTTATTAACTGGTAGAATAATTACATTTACTATAATTATTCCGCAGAACCATTGTCATAATGCACACCCTGGCATTTTGTGTAGGCTATTTCTCAGCCGTACAAACAAACAGAGAGCCAGGGAAGCGCTCATTCGTTGGGTATAATATCCTTCTTCAGGGCTGTGGGGGTCTCATTATTATAAATATGCACATTAACTCTCCATCCCGATTTTGGTGATCAGCCCTCTCCACCCGCTGGAGAATTTCGCCAAAAACACCGTACAACGGCGTTTCGCCACACCACAACGGCCAAACGCACACCACAACGGGGAAACGGTTGGTCAGTGTGTATACAGTCTCGAACGGAGTAAAGTGATATATTGCATAAAATAAATTTCAGGTGTTATTTGAGCTTAATAGAAATCATGAAATCGTAACCGTTATTGCGGATAGTAAAATACGACAACGATTAGAAAGTACACAAATGTTTGTGACGTAGTACCCTAACCGTATCCGTAATCGTAAACGTGAGTTTTGCGAAAGGTCTCTATTAAACAAAAAACACGGATACACATTCGAGTACACCTGCACTGCAGCGTCGGTCTGAGTCTTTAACGCCAAATAATCTTTAGAAAGCACATAATTTCCGGCATTCTGATGATAACTTAAAGATTAAACAAGAATCGTAAACTAATCCGATCACATGTGTGTTATACAGTTCAAGTTACGAAACGCAACACGGGCCAAATCAGCTGCCAACTGACAAATTGACCATAATCCCGATAACCACTTCCGCGGCAAATGTCAATTACACTCGGAATGTCAGGTTAATTCCACGGATATCAAACAAATGCCCACGCTGTTCACTCGTAATCCATGGTGTGTGTGGAATTAACCGCAGAATCAGATGTATCAATGCAAGTTACTAGATTTCGTTGCTCACCACTCGACATTTCTGACGGATTTCGAACGGATGTTTATATCAATTTTTATTCCCGAGATAGGAAGCTGTTAAAGGCCCACATGAATCGACAACATTTAAAGATACGGACGGCCTTCGTGGTGCATGGGTATGCTGTTAAAATATTCACCTCCGTCAAAAACCGCCATAAACAGAAATAATGGTAAAATACAGACTTTTCTAAAATAGTTTTGTCAGTTTTCAAATCGTACAGCTAGGTGCGCGAATTTAAAACGGAGCGAAAAATAGTACTGTGCGAATTTAAATACGAGTAAGGTATGTGTAACACCAGGGCTCGTATTCACCAACTGGGTTTATTGTATAAACCAGGCAGTTTATTTGGTAGCGGCTGAACGCACACGTACCTTTGCTAGCGTTTATGATACACACCGTCGTCGATATGATTGTCTCAATATGTGACCCGCCATATCAAATCCAGTCGTAAGTCGGGATGTTTTTTTACCCTGTGCCAATGCATTCTCTTATATATGCGAGTCGACCATAGGTCGCCTCGCATATATAAGAGAATGCATTGGCCTAACAATTTTTTTTACAATTTTAATAATTTTTTCTTGTATTCTTTAACAATTTTATAATTTCACCCATACAGAGCCCCAGACAAACATGAGCAGACGACACTCTTCTATATGCTTCTATATATGTGTGGGGCTCCCTGCAGGGTAATGGATGTTTTTTATTTTATGTCCTAAAAATTGTAAGAAACATTTATTTTAAAAAAAATGATAAAAAAAAATGTTAGGCCAATGCATTCTCTTATATATGCGAGGCGACATATGGTCGACTCGCATATATAAGAGAATGCATTGGCACAGGGTAAACAAATCCCGACATACGACTGGATTTGATATGGCGGGTCACATATGTCAGATTTGTCATTTGTCACAGCCTCACGACTAAATAGCGAACACTCACCGGTGCTACCAACACGCATCGCGGAGTGGGTATAGAGGCTAAGATTGTTTATGTGGACTGAGTTGTTGGTGATACAATTTAGATGTTCGAATTATTTCTTAATTTGTTTTTTTTTTTCAATTAAAGAGCATTTTTTAAAGAACGTTTCTTCTTCTTTTAAAGGCACAATAACGTGTTTGCGACTCCTAGTTAGATCGACGCTAAACAGAAAAAAAGCGAGGGGGGGGGGGGGGGGGGGGGGGCTAACATCGGGATGGCCAAAAAACATACACATTTGAATCTTACAAATTTTTTTTAATTCGAGGTGGTGGATTTTCTGAAGTAAAGTGTGGCGTGGAGTTGTCTGCCGCTGAAAATCGTTCTTGTAATATAACCATAACATGTTCTTTTCTTCTCATGCACTCCTTCGATGAATCTATCTATTTTGGTGCCCAAGCCATAGGTTCCTCGTACGATAATGTCTCAGATGGTACATCTGAATGCTCCGGCTGGTGGAATTCCGGCGTTGTCATACCAGTTATCAATTTAATACTCATAATTTGTATGATATGATCACGATGATACCAAAGAGAGACAGATCTAGTTACGGTACTGATGACATTACAGGGTGTCATGAGAGTTGTAATTACATGTACCACCAATGTCCGGGTTATGCATAACAATTAACAAGGCAGTTAGAGAATATTGAAAAAGGAATTTCGAATTAACACCTCTTAGCTATTACTGGGAATATAATTAAGGGCCAGATATAATATCGTCCACTAATCAAATTTTGATAGTGTAATAAGTTGAATTGAATTAACTCCATGCATATATACTTTTTTGCTACATATTATATATATACTATTTTCCCGAAATTGTATACTCATTAAAGGCCCACTTAATTTTCGAACCCCCTTATTACTTTATATAAAACTAGCAGGGTAACCCGACTTCGTCCGGGCTGTTTCCCCTCTGCTTTCGAAAACCTCTGTGGATCTAACATCGAAATCCGTTGAAGGTCAAGGTCAGGTCGGGGTCACAATTTGACCCGTCCAAAACACTCCCCGGACAAAAGGCGCGACTTGATCTTGAATTGACCATTTTGAAGGTCAAGGTCAGGTCGGGGTCACGATTTGACCCGTCCAAAACACTCCCCGGACAAAAGTATCCCTTGGTATCAAATTTCGTCGACCATTGCTAACAAACAAACAGACAGACAGTAGTCCGAAAATATATATTACTAGAAGGTGACCCGACTTCGTCCGGGCTTTGACCTTGAATTGTCCATTTTGAAGGCCAAGGTCAGGTGGGGTAACGATTTGACCCGTCAAAAACACTGCCCGGAAAAAAGTACCCGACAAAAGTACCCGTCGAAATCCATCCGGTTTTACCAGATTTGACCTCGAATTGATCATTTTGAAGGTCAAGGTCAGGTCGGGGTCACGACCCGACCCGCCCAAAACACTCAGTGGACAAAAGTAACCCCACGTATCAAATTTCGTCGAAATCCCATCAAAATTCGCGATTTGACCTTGAATTGACCCGATTTGAAGGTCAAGGTCACGTCGCACGGGCAGATGAATAGGCTTATGAGACTCCCCGGCCGAAAGTACCCACACATACCAAGTTTCATCGAAATCCCGTGATATTAATTCGGGCGTTTGACCTTGAAATGACCCGATTTCAAGGTCAAGGTCACGTCGCACGGACAAATTAATAGGTTTATGCCACTCCCCGGTCGAAGGTATCCCACATACCAAGTTTCATCGAAATCCCGTGATATTCGGTCGTTTGACCTTGAAATTACCCGATTTCAAGGTCAAGGTCACGTAACACGGGAAAATTAATAGGCCTATGTCACTCCCCGGCCGAAAATACCCCCACACCAAGTTTCATCGAAATCGGCTCGGCCGTTTTCGAGTCCATCGATTACAGACACACACACAGACAGATCTTCCAAAAATATATAATAGATATATATGCCATATTATATACCATTTGAAAGAGGAAGCTCCAAAACATTGTATTATCAACTTATCCGGTGTAATAAACTGTGGACATGTTGTTTTTGTTGAGTTGCAAACGCGTTTTGTCATCAAGATTGAAGGAAAAATCAGTATTATTTTCAATGTAGGGGAAATAACTCTATATATTAAAGATAGTGTTCTTCCCCTTTCATTGAACACATTTGAATTCTGTTGCATTATGGGTGTCAGAGGGGGGAAGTCTTCAGAAGTTTTCTATTTCTCTGTGGGCATCTTCTGAAACACAGATGTTTCAAATAGTGATGAATTATAGTATTTTAATCATATTTTATGGCATAGATTGTTATTAAAACCGTATATCAAGTCACAATAAAACAAAAATCGGCGACTCGAAAATTAAGTGGGCCTTTAATTCCTGGTCTATATATATATATATGGTTATCCCCGTTGTATGAAGCTTATTGCGACACACTCCATTATGCTCATGCTTCTATCCACCCAGTGGCTAATTATTATGAAACTTGACTCAGACATGTCATATTGGGAACAGCAGTTTTGAGATTAGTTAGATTTGTCGGAACCATTTGAACATTTGTTTTTCAATTACAATATTTACGGCATCACATAGGAGTTTAGCTCTGATTACAATATGCTAAATCGTGCTGACGATTCTTCACACGCAATCATGATGCCAGACTATAGGCATGCATTTAAATTGTACTCATTATGTCCCTTTACGGAGAGACGTAAATAGATAGTCTAAATGTTTAACCCTTTACCCAACAGAAGGGCCCTGTGCCAATGCATTCTCTTATATATGCGAGTCGACCATAGGTCGCCTCGCATATATAAGAGAATGCATTGGCTTAACACATTAAAAATTATAAAATTGTTAAAGAATGTAAGAAAAAATGGTAAAAAGTGTTAAAAAAGATTTTTTTTAGGCCAATGCATTCTCTTATATATGCGAGGCGACCTATGGTCGACTCGCATATATAAGAGAATGCATTGGCACAGGGCATAACTGTAGCCACCACAATGTGGTCAATGAGCCGGTTCCAATGATATCCATATTTGTATGGTTTTATTGAGAAAGACCCAAGATAATTTAGGCTGTTGCAGCTTTATTTGGCCGTTTTTGGCCGGTTTGTTGGGTAAAGGGTTAATGTTGGTTCATATATAGGTGATCAATATGCCGGGAACGGAAAGTGTCCGGGGATTTACTTCTGCCGACTTTGTAGAAACAGATAGTTCGAATTCATTATTCAAACGTATTGTCAGAACGCCGGATGTTGCAAGGCATATATAATACAATGAACAAGAGGGGCATTCAGATTCACAGACAACTATTACACATGTAGCTCACGACTATAGTTGCTGTGAACAAGTTATCAAAACCTATATTTACCGATGGTTAAATGTGAATTCATGGATATTATTATCCATCCCTTAACTAACACTATTTCTGATTGGGCAAAAGCCGCCACGTGATAATCCGGGACAAGTCATATTGGGCTCCTGAATGTCACATTGGACTCCCAAGTGTGCAATATGACTTTTATATCGGGACTCTGTTGTCATATTGGACTCCCAAGCGTGCAATATGACTTTTATATCGGTTCACCGATTCATCTCGAATTAACTATTGCGAAATGAATCGGTGAAATTGTGATGCGCGCGCAATACTTGTGGATTTAGCAGACGTTTCACTTCCGCATTGAGTTTTATTCATTTCCGTGTTTACTGTTCCAAATAATGCTTGCTGTTGATCAAATACAGGCTTTTATAGAGAATTACGTGCCGACAAATACCAAAAGTAACCAGTAACGTTGTATCCCCAAAATTTTGATAAACATACAGATGGATAATAAAAATGTCATTCTACAATGTTGTGTACAGTATGAGTTTTTCTTGTACTCGTCCAGGTTGTGGTGAAAAGTCATATTGGACTCGACACTGCGTGTCTCGTCCATTATGACTTTTCACCACAACCTGGACTCGTAGAAGAAAAACACATACTGCACACACCATTGTATAATAACTTTATATTACGAAGTTGCTTGAAATCGCGATGCGGCAAACGTAAACACGTCGCATGTTGCCGTCGATTGAAAGAGTTTCGACCATGTACCAGGTAATTTGTAAATTGAAAATTACAATAAAATATACACGAATTATACATAATTATAATAAAATACAACTCAATAATATACTGCAATTTCTTAAAACCTTGTATTTTGCATTATGTCATCGTCATTATACATAGAGAGGATACCTTTGAGTGAATACCATAATTATTTCGTGAGTTGTTAGCAGTAGAAATATATATTTTCAACGAGCGACTCAAAACACCATAAGTGTTCTATTTATTATATGCTTTAACCATGTCGGTTATTATTATTTTTAAAGCTTAAAGTTGCTAAATTGTGTAATATTTTCACTTATAAAAGCACAACACATTAAAAAATACAAGGAACCGATTTGTTAATATTATGGGTAGCAAACAGCTTTCAAGTGATGACGTCATGACCTCATTCGGCAAGCTACAGTTCAGCTTATTTGATCGGAGGTAAGCGACAGTGAAGACATAATTTTTGAATAACAAAATGATATCTTTACAGTCGGTCTAGACAATAATATGTTTATGTTGCGGCAATTTACCGCTATTTAATGTGGGAAGCATATAATAAAATTATACATTCCAGGCAATATATAAAGGATTGGTTAAGTCGTTTGTCATATGAATGCCGGTGGTATTTCATGACACAAACTTCATGCAATGTGAAAAACATGTAGTTTGATGTCGGAGTCCGAACACTACCGGAACATTGCTTCCTGTGTTCTGAACGAAAACTCCATTATGACAACAAAACGAAAATAACATTAACACCCTTAAACAGTTTAATATCACGGGGAAGAATATGATTTATCCAGACACATGTCGTCAGTATACAAACGTTTGCAGATTCGGAGAAAAAATGGTTTATAAACGGTGATAAATAGTGCCAATCCAAGTGATCCGATGGTTGAATGGTAATTGATAGGTACATGACATCGTATTGAGAGTGGCTCAATTCCGTTTTCCTCTGGGTGTGAATCTGTTTATAAATATGTTATAACCCGCTTGGGTATCTCTAACGCGACTTGATCTGTATTTCTTGGACAGATACCTAAGCGAGTGATAACCTATCCTTACAGCATACTTATTTTATAAACTAGCATTTGGGGCATAACTGTTACCGTTTAATTAAACTGACAGTGAATTCAATTCAACCAACTTGATGGCTTACATCGCGAGGAATGAGTAGTTCCCTTGACAGTCATTAGCCGCTTGAATGGGAACTATAGTAGTTCGCAACCTGCCTAATATTAACGAAACCCAAGAACAAGAAAGGCCGTCACTGATTAACCGGGGATCGACACGAGAGACCAACTAAACACTACAACTAAACGGAAATTAATCACATGGGACTCTGCGTGGATATTACTGTACGTGCCAAATTGACGGTTCCGTTTGCAAAACTCAGACGTTATGTAAATACAAACAGCGTAACAATATTGTCTAATGGAATGATTGATTTGAGAAAAGAGTCTGACGGCTTATAGTACATCGCGGTATATATATATATAGTTCCGCGCAGTTCGCAATGCACTGTGAAGTTCACTGAAGAAGCGTGCCTTCTGGAACAAGAATCCGGGTAAAGTGACGTGTCTTCTGATGGAGCGAAGCCTTTCTAAGTTACATTATTCATCCTCAAGTATTTATCATTGAGTCGCTGTCTAATCACGAATTGTAATAAGGTTTCTGGTTTGATTGGTTAGTAACCTCAAACCCATACAATCCGATAATGGACGAGGAATGGTGTTATGTACTTGTTTGCTGTACGTGGGAAAAACCGGATAAGTGGCTAGAGGGTGGCCACAGGAGGGGATGTCCAACTTGAAATTTCCAACTGCATCCTAGAAGCAGACGGTAAATTCCATTCACACATTTTTAAATTGGTACATTAATCTTTCCAACTGTTGTGAGTTTCCCCACATACATGTAAAACCCCCTCCTATGGTTGGATATTTCCAAATGATGGCTATTTCAGTAAAAAAAAATCGAAAGTAAGAAAATTTGCACTTTTGGTCTAATAACAATATATGTCTGACAAAATGCTGGTCGAAAATTGATATTAATATATCATAACACATTCCACATTCAACCTACTTTTAAACTGAAAGCTTTTGGCCAAAGTTTGGGGATGGGGTGGGGCAATTCGTGATTATTTAGGTATTACACGGACATACATACTTTGAACTTAGTAATATGCACGCATAATTTGGTAGCCGGGACACCATAGGTAGAAAAATATTGTACACGAAATTTTGAGCTACAACTTTTTTTTTTTTAAATAGAATGACAAGGAGGAAAAGACAAAATGCACACACATATTCATTCTCTCAATCCAATGCTTGGAAGAGCGAAACTCTTTTAACAAACAGTGTTCAGGCCAAAAGTAAATTGACGCTATGACAGTATAAATAATTTTTTCCCGAAAATGGGCTTTCTTTTGCTACAACAATGCTGATAAGAACAATAAATTAGTCGTTTTCTTCAGAATAATTTTATAATTCACTTTCAGCTACATTATGCTACAACCTGCTACATACTTTAAACACTTGCGAAATTCACAATTTGTTTAGGTTGTTTCCAAATGTTCACACACATGTGAGATGAACGCTTTTTATTCATACGATATCAGCAACAGACAAGCAATTTTAACGGACGCTCTTTTCTGCCTCGTGCTGTGGAAAACTCGGAACCTGCCTGTCTCAACGTATATGACTATAGAAAGTCTTTCCGCGACAAATAAAGTCCGTATAAATGTATTTCATGCATGAATATAATGTTTTCGATCTATATTTCGATCTATATGGCGGAAATGTACGACGGTGACACAATCTAGAAAAATTTCCAACCAACACTGCATGGTGTCGGATGCAGCGAGGAACATACCAGTTGAATAGTAAATTGTGACAAACTAAATACGTACGATGCTTTCTAGAACGTATCGGATACGTAAACGTATGGGATACGTAAATGTACTAGCAAACTTATAATATTTTAACCACTTTTCGAGATTTTGTATAGGTATATGTATATATATTTATATCTTAGATTGAACAGACCCAGTCTATATTATGTTTAAATTGCCGCTTTGTGCTGATAAACATGTCAAAACCCCATATCTGATCGCATATATGGATAACATTACCTCAGATAAGTGAGTGATCGACATCAGTAATTTCGCAAGCCCTATAAAGGTGCTTCGCTATGGAGATTCGCATTATTTGCCAGTCGAAAACCATTGCACAACGTGGTAATTAGATCGCGCTGAGTGGCACCCCCCCCCACAGGTGGTTTTGTTCGTACACTTCGAAATAATATCCACGCCATTGCAATAAGAAATCAAAGATTAGACATTAGAGACGGTTTCCACAGGGAATGTCTGCATTCACTGGTATAGCATTGTGGTATCCTCGGAGGTATCATTTGTTCGTACACCGGCCCTTATTGAACGAAGCACTGCGAAGTAGTTGCCACACCATCTCAACGAGAAATGAACAAATTAGAGACGGTTTCCAGCATTAGTGGAGAATTCGATAACCGATATCGATCGATGGCGCAGAAGTTTTAACATGGAACATTGGTGAATCAGTCTTGGCGTTGTTCTAACCACAGCCATACGGGTCAGGGGCTGAGAGTGCTGCAATCCTCCCAAAATATGTTGAAAGCTCAAAATTCGGGAATTGTTTTTTTTTAGATATCTTCGGTAAAATTCGGATAATTTTCGGGCAAATTGAATGGTATTTCAGGGGTAAATTATGGTAAATTACAGTGTTATTATACAATTAAGGTGAACTTGAATCTATTTTTATATTTCTGTGTATATACAAGGTTTATTCTACAAAAACTGCGTTACAACCATGAGTATATCATGTAAAAATATTCGGGTAAAAAGTCTCAGCCCCCACGCCCACTAACAATTCTGGCGCCCGTACGGCTATGGTTTTTAACACACTTTTCAGTGTGGTTTCGGCGTCTTGAAGCTTGCAGATGCAGCTTAGTAGGCTAATTGGTCTGTGGTTACCCGCTTGTTTGGTGTCATTGTCTTTTTGTGGTATCATGATGCCGATTGCATCTTTCCAGGCTATGCGAACGTACCACATCTTAAAACATGCACTGTATAGTTCAGTGGGGCCTCTTTGAACCCTATGTAATTACATCATGGCCAGCGGCCGACCTAGATTTATAAATGATATCTCTGGTGAGATCGTGGTCGTCTCCCACCTCATCACTCACGCTTTCTTGAGGCTTCCATAAGCTCTCATTCTGACTTAAAAGGTTGTCCACTTAATGTTCCATTATTTTTGGTATTTTTTGAGGTGCCAGTCAGAGTCTTGAGTTATTTCAAAAACTCGCGTACGTTGCCACGACCCTTGGCGTTGATTTCAGAAGTAAGGTTATCCCACGCATCAGCAAGGATGATGTGTGATGATCTTTCCATCACCGAAACACACGGCGTTTCTCTTTGATGAGATCAAGTATTGTCCTTGACACTCTATAGGCGTTGTATATTTTGCTAGCTTCGTAGGGCATGTCCTATCCAGGGCTGACTGGGTTGACCCCCTCAATGGTTCACTCGCTTCGTCTAAGTATGGTATGTACGAAAGCTGGTGATACGAATCCCTTGACCCAACAATTTGGTTTAGTTCTGGAGAACGAACTCATGGTTGTGTTCGTACAGGTATTCCTGTATGAGAGTACAATGATCTCGGATGCCATTAATGTTCACGTGAATAACATGCAGACCTGACATGCCCAAGTCAAACTCCATGCAGCGCCCTCTCTGTTATCACTGCGATAGATCACTACTGGGAGAATGGTACTTTGTGGACCGATACATCTATTTTACGTATCGTCAGAACTATATTTAGTCACCAAATATCTTATTTTGTCCACCAACAGTATGCAATAATGGTAATTCTTTCGGTATTGATAAGAACAATATGAACTGAGCCAGACATAGACAATTTTATCCCTAAAACATAAGAACCAAGATCATGTCAGAAATCCTTACCAAATGTCCTTGTGGCAGTGGTATCTCAGCGGAGCGATAGGAGATAACTCTGCCTGGAGTTTGGTTTAAAGTGTGAGTTGTTTATAATATTCGACCAGGTGTTTGCTTGTCACCTTCGTTTTGAAAACTGTGCTTGCTACCGGCGTCACGCAAGCCGCAATTTCCGATGGTTTGATTTGGGAATCATCGGATGCGCCAAGTGTAAGTGAGAGTATGGCGCATAGTACACAAGCTATGTGGAGGGCGTCTCGGCATGCCGGAGAGGAACAAGAGGACTGAGCTAGGCTCAGATTCCTGGTTTCCCTTCGGATTGATTCATCTTTGTCCGAGCGTTTCTGCCCTCCGCCACAGTTCGCACATTTGACGGTGTCACCAGTGCATTTTGTGATTATGTGTGTGTTCGCCTCCACACTAACGGCACTTGGCTTTGGCTTGGCACCTATGACTCCGATGTCCATAGGATTAGCAGTTAAAATATTGCATGGATGCAGGCTTCCCCACATATTCGCACATGTTTTACGTTGCTAAGTCAAGTGTTAGGCCTTCTTTCAAAAGCATTTGTTTAACCTGCTTACTCGGACACGTTATTTTAACTTTCCACGTTGGACAGTTCGTGGCGGATGCGACAAAGCACTTGGCCTTGCAGCCCGCCCGGCACCTGATGCACAGTACGGTCGATGACGGGTGAACGTTCTTCGCGACTGTGCAAAGGTTTACTATTTCTCTCGTCTTTCCCACACCCGTCGGTTCGAATTGGGCATCACCCAAGTCTTTAGAATTAAAAAGTTTTTGTCGGAATGATTTGCCCCTAACTTGGGCGCATTTTTGAGAAGTACTTTTCGCGCAAAAAGGCAGCTAGTACCCCGGGGTGATTGTCAGTTCCAGCCGGGAGGTTAACGCCCACCACATGCAGGGGCTGCTTTGTCGTTTCGCTGTTTGCCTTTGCAGGCTTGCTGCTATCGACATATTTCTCCTTAGGGGGAACGTTCGCATTATCGCCTTGATCATTGTATACTTTGGATTTCTTACTTGGACATACCGTGACACATGGGTTAAGGTTTGATGGATCAGAATCATCGTGTGATGCTGGAGGAATGATATCCGTGACTCCCTCCATTTCGGTTGATTGGTTTCGTGATGCCCGTGGTAGAATCATCAGCCGCGTTTCACCAGAGCTAGGAGAGTGTCGATCGTTTCCAGATGCCCGTGAACGACTCGTCGGCTACGTTAGCTCCAGGATTATGATTTTAAGACAACCTGGAGTGGCATCTGGTGACATCATCTGATGTGACTTTGAGGGTGCACTGCCACTCCGTTGTCCTTTCGTTTTGAGCCGCCGATATTTCGATGCCGTTTCCGCGGCAGCCATCGGTTGGTACGTCCCGCCAACTAGTAGCTTGTCGCGATGCTCCCAGCTGATTTGCCCAAGCAATTCCCCGACAGCATTTGCATTTGTTTGGGTCCTGATCCATCATGTATTTGAGGACCTCATAGGAATGCGCTTTCCAGGATTCGGCTACCGGATAAGTGGGTACACCCCTCCCAGCATATCAGCTTTATCATTACTGGTGGATTTGGGACGTTTTCGATGCACGTTGTCCGTTCGGATCGTTTTTGCCGGTGATGCCTCTCCCCATTCCATCACAGTTCGTTTCTTCCCTTTTTTGATACTACCCGTTTCGTCGGGAAGGAATCATCCACGAATATTTCTGCTCGGGGTTTTTGGGAGCAATCCCTGCCAGAGTCGACTGAGTGTTTTTGGCAAGGTACGAGACTATCCAGTGTTGCTACTAGATTGCGTACCGGCCGTACCGAAAACGGTTTGGAACCATCCGGTAGTCGTGTCGTAGTGCAGACTCCTTTTGGGTTTTGGAGGGGTATGGGACCGTGTCAGTCTGTAATCTTACCGTGTTCGTATCGAATACAGGTCAGTGCAGTGCCCACAAATGGACTGTGTATCCGTTGTTTTTGTCTTTCGTGACACCGGGCAGTCCAGAACTCCCATGTGTCATTAGTCGCCATATTTGGCCAGAAGTACTCGCCTCCAGATGTGCCATGATTAGAGAAAGGCTGGTCGCCAATTTGGCGAATCTAGTTAGCATGCCACATAGTAAGTCTGGGGTTGCTAATAACCAGAAACCAATTAATCCACCATACTTTGTTCGCTGTGAGTTCATCAGACGAGGTGTTGATTGGTCGAGCCAGCGAATTGCGAGCTGTAAGCTCTTTATACTAATGTGTTTTAACTGTGGTCGGCGTCATAAAACGGAATTACGGGTATAAGTCCACTGTGGGCTTATTTCAGAATCAATAAATATGTGAATATCTAGGTCCAATATGAACTTATTTGCACGAGGATATGTCGGGAAATAAGCACAAAACGGGCGTATTTTAAAGATACGGGCGGCGTTGGCGGTGGGTATGCTGTTAAAATATTCACCTCCGTCAAAAACCGCCATAAACAGAAATAATAGTAAAATATAGACAGACCTTGTTCTTATACCAATCAGAACTACGCATAAACAGTATGTTATTATACTTCCATGGTGTAACCAAGGAAGTATATTGTTTTTCTATTTGGGCCATTTTCCGTTTATTTCGAAATACTCAGAAACTAACTGCAGTAGGAACGCGAAATCTCTAGCGAGTGTATGCATCTAAGGGCTACTGAAAATGAAGGCATCGCGATTTCGGCAAAATCATTTTTGAGGGAGTTATCTCCCTTTTACGATTATTTTTCTCTATTATTATTATACTGGAAATCTTGCAACCATGTGGAATAGCACACTAAACGTTTGTACGTATCTTGGGGCTAATGAGTTCTAACTAATCGTCATATAACGAATATTGTCATCGCTTTCCTCCTGGAGTTATTTCCCTTTATCTGAAAAAATGTCATTTTATTATCTCGGAAATCGCGAAATTTGCACCACATGAACACTTCGCTATGCCCTACTGGCCACGAGCATCAAAACTTGTGTCCGCGCTTTCCCTGCGGAGTTACCGCCCATAGTTAGGCAAACCTCTAATTCATTGTACTCAGCTGTCTCTTCCATCATTCCAGATAACTGAATTTGGTGTTCAGAGTCGTCTTGGACATTGTCTGTTCAGTGCCAAAACGAAAACTGGACAGGGATGATCTCATATTTGTACAATGGGGTGGGGGCCAATTCATTTTCTTTTTTTTGTTTCGTTACGCTTCACTGCGTAAAGCTGATCATATACTACGACAGCATTTTTAAATCTGAGTAGAAATACCAGAGTTGTGGGCCCTCAAAAATTCTATTTTTGGGGCAATCGGCTTGACGTAGTATCTCCTTTAAAACGGACAAACATTGGAGATAGTGACACACTTCTAAGCATCCAGAACAAATAGTGTTCGGTGTGTGCCAAATTTTGCCAGTGTCGGTTCAGTATTCTGGTTCTGTGAAGGGGTGTTTCGTGGTGCCAAATTTTATTTAGTCTCCAAATCAGATGAAACGTAGAATATAACATCTACCTTACAAACCTATCACGAAACTGAAAACATCGTAAATCCGTTGGGAAATGGCGGATAATTGGGCCCTGGAAATTTGATATTCGGACCCATATGCTTGCTGATAGCCAAATGTTATTCGTCTCCGAATCAGATGAAACTTAGAATATAACATCTACCACACAAGCTGATCACGAAACTGAAAACATGTCGTTGGAAAATAGCGGAGATTTGGGTCCTCAAAGTTTGAATTTTGATCTATATGCTTTCCAATAACCAAAGTGTTATTCGTCTCCGAATCAGATGAAATTTATAAAATACAATCTAGGTGAGCAGCGGATCACAACACTGAACACAATTTTAAAATCCATTGAAAAATACCTAAGTTACGGGCCCTCAAAATTCGCATTTTGGGCCGGGGTTGACAATTTCCCAATCCCGTCACCAAATTTCGAGGCAGAGGTGGGGTCACTTCCAAACACTTGAGGTCAACCCACACATGTTAAGGACAACATAGAATCAGCCTGCTTCATATTTTGAAGTGGTTTAGCAGTTGTGTCTCTGTATCGTCGACACAATTAATCGTACTTTCCTAATGCGGACCGCCTCGTTTTAATTATTGCGAAAATCAATAATTACGACAGCGAGCGTATTTTGATTGGAAACTGTATAGCGAGAAGAACCCACACATTTCAAGTGTGTGTATAAGTTTTTGTCAATTTCGATATTTTGTTTGGGTTTTATAAGCTTAAACCGGCAACTAAACCATCTAATTCGGCGGTCCAGCTAAACCAGCTTTACCGTGGCTAAACTTGAGATGACGAATCAGTCTTTTCTTCATCGCGGTTTAGAATTGTCAAACAATCAGTGAAAGGGTGGAGCTGCGAATAACCTCGAGTGAGTGCGTGTCTGAGTGGCGACTGCCGACTGGTGTTATGTCACAGTTCAACATTTTAATTTTGACACCAAAAACGATGCTACTGCTTGGCCAGATATGCTATGCACATATTTTGCAATCTTGACCTTATTTTGCTATATGAGTCAAATTTAATAACTTATTTTGATGTAGATCATGCCACAAAGATCTACTCTGTCTACGCCCGTAAATTCCCATAATATTCCTATGTACTTCTATGTCGATGTTTCGGTAGTCTGCATGCTAGTTGTCGATTATGTCTATAAGGATACTGTCTTCAAATTGCCGAGGTCTCAATCAGTCAGAGAAACGACGCGACGTTTTCCGATAGTTACGAGCTCAAAATGCCTCAATATACTATCTACAAGACACACATTTCACAAAAGATATGGAAAGATACATTTCTTCAGAATGGGGTTTCAAAACAATATTGGCACCCTTCTCATCGCAATCGCGTGGTGTGGCAATTCTATTTATCCAGAACCTCGACTTTCAAATACACAATTCTATCAAAGATGAATCTGGAAACTTTATAATAATCGATGTAACCGTGGACAAATTGAGAATGACTTTAGTTAACATATATGGCCCAAACGAAGATAACCCTGAATTTTACAAACAGCTGAAAACTAAGATTATTAACATGGGTAACACCCAAATAATAATATGTGGTGATTGGAATATGGTACAAAATCAGCCCGCTGATACTTTAAATTATAAACATATTAACAATCCCCGGGCTAAAGAGGCGGTGGGCGACCTTGTCGACAGACTCGAACTGGTGGATGCTTGGAGAGTTAACAACAAAGACAAAAAACGATATACATGGAGAAAAAAATCTCCAATAAAAATGGCTAGACTAGATTACTTTATGATATCAGAAGATCTTCTAAGTTTAGTTGGCACAGGGACCGATATATTATCAGGATACCGCTCTGATCATTCCATAATATCACTCACATTGAAATTAAATACAATTGTGAGAGGTCGAGGTTATTGGAAATTTAACACCTCCCTACTTCGTGACAATGAATATGCAGTATTAGTACATTCTATTATAGAAAGAAATAAACTAAGATACGATTATAAACTGAATATATGTGAAGAAAGTACAAGTAATGTTACTTGTAAAATTAGTAAACGCCTATTTTTAGACACCCTCTTATTGGATATAAGAGGTGAAACAATAAATTTCGCAGCAAAACGAAAAAGAGAACGCAAAAAGAAAGAGGACGAATTAAACAAAACTAAAGTAAAATTGGAAACAACGGTCGATAACAAGGACCAATGTTTAACAGAAAGAGATGAATTATTGGAAAAATTAATAAAATAGACTCGGAGCTCTATGAAATTAGAAAAGAAAGAAGATACGAGGGGGGGGGGGGGGGGGGGCAATGATATGATCTAGAGCCAGGTGGATTGAAAACGGAGAAAAACCCACAAAATATTTCTTGAATCTCAAAAAGCGCAATTTCATTTCTAAAACTCTATCGATGCTCACCGATTCCACTGGTAAAAACATTGATAATCAGTCCGACATAAAGAACGATGCAAGAACATTTTACAGTACTTTATATGCATCTAAACAAATAAATGATTCTGATATTAGCACTATCCTCAGTGAATAAACTTATCCAGTGTTAACAAACGATACTGCACATAGCATAGCAGGGCCAATAACTCTAAACGAACTAACAAACGCATTGAAAAGATCACAAAATGACAAGAGCAGCTGTCTGGATGGATTTCCGTATAAGTTCTGGAAATTGTGTTGGCAAAACTTAGGTATAATTCTTTGTGAGTCCCTTCGTGAAGCATTTGATACTGGTGAATTATCCATAACCCAAAAACAAGGACTTATTACTCTTCTTCCGAAAAAAGATAAAGAGATACACCTTTTAAAGAACTGGCGTCCGATAACTCTGTTAAATATAACATATAAACTAGCTTCCTCTTGTATAGCTGAACGAATGAAAAATGTTCTACCCGATATAATCAGTCATGATCAAACTGGTTTCTTAAAAAATCGGTATATTGGAGACAACACTAGATTAATTTATGATATTATCCATAAGAAAAAATTAGCTGATAAACCTGGTCTTCTGCTCCTGCTAGATTTTGAAAAGGCATTTGACTCAGTATCATGGAAATTTATAAATAAATGCCTTGACCTTTTTAACTTTGGTGATGACATACAAAAATGGATTTATACTTTCTACACAAATATCAACTCATCTATTCTGATAAATGGACATATATCTCAGAGTTTCCAACTAAACCGTGGCTGTCGGCAGGGTGACCCAATTTCGCCTTCTATTTTTCTGATATGCGCAAAAATCTTAGCTATCACGATTCAATCTAATAAAAGCATCAAAGGTATAAACCTCGGCAATTTTGAATACAAAATCACACAGTATGCAGACGACACAACTCTCATCTTAGACGGCAGAGAAGAAAGCCTAAGGGAAGTATACAATGTATTAACACTGTTCGCAAATCTTTCAGGTTTGAAAATTAACCCTAGCAAGTGTCAGGCGTCGTGGATAGGTTCTTATACTGGGCGTATAGATGGTATATGCTCAGATCTTGGTATCAAATTTGATAGCTCATTGATCTTCTAGGGATTCATTTCGATACACATCTTAACAAAATGAAAATCAACTACGATATAAAATTTGCTGATGTGAAACGACTGATTGAGACATGGAAACACCGATTACTGACACCTATTGGTCGAATAACTGTAATAAAATCACTTATACTCCCAAAATTAACACATCTTTTCGTGTCACTTCCAAATCCCGATAAAACATATATGAAAAAATTGGACACTATGCTTTATAATTTTCTATGGAATTCAAAACGTGATCGAGTGAAACGCAAAGTTGTATGCCAAGATTACAAAAACGGTGGCTTGAAAATGGTTAATGTCAATAATTTTATGCTGTCAATGAAAATAACTTGGGTGAGACGCCTCATAACAAAGAGCGCCAAGTGGATGCCCCTCACAGATATTCCATTATGCGAAGACCCCATGTTCCTTACATATGAGCATGGCTATTTAGAGAAACAGGCAAAGAAATTAACAAATCCATTCTGGCATGACGTTTTGTTATCATTTGTCAAATGTTTACAACAAAATGTGAACAATTGCAATATATCCACATGTACGCTGTGGAATAATTCAAATATAAAACAATATGGAAAGGTAATAAACTTCACTTCTTGGCGCGAAAAAGGGATTATGTATATAAATGATATGCTAGATAGTAAAGGTTCTTTTCTTTCACAAGAAGCCGTACATTTGATATTCGCACAGACTTCATCACTGTAAACAATATACAGCAGCAGATAAAATTAACAGCAAAACAGCTTGGCCAACAGATAACTCGAGTTTCTTAACCCATTCTACCCACTAACTTCAGCACTTTGCTTAAAAATTCGCGGGGAGGACAAGATTTTTACAAAACTTTGAACGATTCTCAAATTACGACTAAAGCGCGCACACAATGGCAATCACAGTTTCCTGATATGGGAAGTACATTATCTACATATGATAAACTACCCTTTCTCACGACAATATAAGACAAGATGGCAAATGTGATAGGTGTAAAAGTGAAAAGGAAGATATCAACCACATTTTTTGGGATTGTTGTCATGTGCAGACATTTATTAGAGATATCTGTAATTGGGGAAAAAATAATGATATAAATATTTATCCCACAAATATGACGATGATTCTTGGCACACCACCCATTAGTAAAAACTATACTACAAACTTACTCTGGCTCCTAATTAAACAATATATATATCGGTCTAAATTAATGTCTGTTAATGTTTTCCTCAAAGAGTTGGCATATAGATACGATTGCGAATAATATACAGCACGATGTCAATCGAAACTTTCAGAATTCTTGAAAAACTGGTTCCTTATAGAAAAAGCTTTAAACAAACAGGCGACTTAATAAAAAACCGACAAAGTTACTTTAATTTTTGAGACTCCTATCGATTATCACGCAGTCAGTTAAAACATATACTATCTACCACCATCTCCACAATAGCCTCTATGTTGAGAGTTGAGTTCATCCGAAACATCCGACATATTTATAATACATTTACTATATATACTATGCATATGCATATATTTATGTATTATATAACTTTATACCACTGGTGTGCGAATGCTGTGAGCCAGGCGAGTGCGTGCAGTAAGAAAGAGATATTTGTGAACGCGAGGAATGCCATATATGTATACACATATCAATGCCATTGAAAATTCTGTATTTGACATTCCTCAATGTGATTGATTCTTCAATAAACAGTTAAAAAAAAATAAAAAAATAATAATATAATATTCCACCAGTTCAAAACCCGGGACCGTTTTGATTTTCTGCATGACGGGAAATTTATGACATTGAAAAAAAAGCAACGCATGTAATATATTTCTTCATTAAAATCTGTCCTTCTTCATGGTTGCCCACAGTTCAGATGGCCGCTTCTGGTGTGCACTTATAAGCAAATTGCGTTTACTTGACTGACCTCTTGGTCCAGGATTGACTCGATTGTGGAGTCTTCGTTCAGCGTCAGGGGCCCGCGACACCTTTGCGCATATTTTAATTAAAAAAAAACAACAAATATTAATTTAAATTTTAAGTTCTGTTTTTTGTTAGATGCAACTCCTTACTCAAATTGACAACACAATTTTTACATTTAAATTTTTTTAGATTTTCTTGTTTTTAAATCAAATTTTTAAAAACCTAACGCCGTTATACCATCCGAGTCTGCACACCTAATTTGGTTGATGTAAATACACCAAATTTGATCTTTGCGGGTAAAGAATCTTGTAGAAAATCTATCACAAACAAAGTGATGAACAGCGCGTGAAACTCGTGTTGAGAGGCATGCCCTTTCTCAGCTTGATTTAAACCCAGAATGAGATTGGATTAATGGTCCATGAGCGATACTTGTTTCTCAATGAATAAATCCATTGAGCGTGCACTCGTTCGCGATAATTTATGACGTGTCAATCACCATTGTGACAGTATGTCTTGTGGTCCAATTGATAAGAGGTAGTTTGACTGCATGCTCATATCACCGAATCGAGTTGTCAATTAGCTGGCAACTGAACGACAACCCCCCCCCACACATAGACACGGTTAGGCTGGACCGCCAATGTAGGTTTAAACCAGGTTTTAATTCGGAGGTTTAAACCAATCAATCAATCAATTTATTTATTCTGGTCATCATATAGTGATATTACAGATGGGATGTTTTGAATTACATAATCAGATACATAATATATATATATGCATGCACATGCGTTATAATATATAGAGCACATATATACGAAAATATGGTAATGTTTATGCTTATTGCTTTTAGATGGTAATACTAATAATAATAATAGATGTGATCAATGACGTCCAGTTAGTGAAGTTTGTGTTATGGATGCTACTTAGCCTCAAGAGGACTTAAAGGTACGGTTGGCCTTGGCGGTGGGTATCCTGTGAAAATATTTACACCCGCCAAAAACCGCCACAAACAGAAAGAACATCAAAATGTAGACAGACTTTGTCCGTATACAAATAAGAAATATCGCACAAACAGTATGTTGTTGTCATCTGTTTGACCATTGTTATGTAAACAAAGGCATAAAAAGTAACTTTTCTGGTGTTTGTTTATATTATGATGGTAAACATAAAGAGCGTTCTGTGTTGGTGAATTCCTGATATGGAACTAATAAAGAGCGTTTATGCCATTTGTGTGTGATTAGCCAGTAGCATTGTGCTGTCTTTTGTAGCACAATCAGGCGCTTGCTTAGGTAAAATATAGTAGGTCTGTGTGATAACATGCTGTTTACGCGATGGTCATGGTATATATGAACGAAACTGTATGCGTTTAAATGTTTTTCTGTTTACGGTGATTGGAACAAATATGAATATTTTTGACAACTAAGGCCTCACGTGCCTTTAAACAAGTCTAAGACCTTTCCGACAAAAATCGACAGGTTCCTTGCGGTTTTTCCATTTCGGGAGTTAAATAATTGCAGTAACTTATGTGAGTTTGGTCTTTGAAAATAATAAGGGCGAATATATCTCAGTCTCAACTCGCCCAGTTCTAAATAACAGAGGGTACATTGCCGTTCCGAGTAGTCAAAATTGCACCACGAGCCCTGTTCAACGGGTAGTTTGTGATTTCTTGTCCGGAACATTATAAGGCTGTGTACAAATCTGTTGTCCGGAGATGACGAATCCGTCCAATGTGTTTCACTGCGGCCCGCCACATTCAGCACAATAACGGGTATACTCACTATGGGTTTATTTCAGAATCAGATCAATCCAATATGAACCTATTTGAATATTGACGTCCAATATAAACCTATTTGCATGTTGATATCTTAGTTAACACTCGCTGCTTTTATTATTATTCCAAGTAATACATGTACGCATTTCTTCCGAAAAGCATTTGACGTATATATATTACTATATACTTCCCAAAACATAATGTAATCGATAATGGGGAGGAGGGAGCACAGTTACTGTACAGTAGTCTCAAAAATAAGGTTTAATCTAATTTATAAATCGGTATACTAATATAAATGAACAAATACTGCAGGCATTATACCAAATAGCCGGACAAAATAACCTCAAATTAACGCACTAAACAAAAAACACCGGGCATATGTCGTCTGTTTCCTATAAATAACATACTTATCTACAACTCTGAAGCGATAAAACCATTCCGGACGCCAAATTAACTGGAGTTTAAACCATTTTCACATTTAGTGCCGAGTGACTCGTCGCCATCGATATCGCCATTTTGTTTCTAAGCGTCGTGTGAAGGGAACCGGTGTTCTGAAATAAGTTCATGTGTTCCGACATACTGTTTTGTTGCAGCACACTAGTTTTTCCAACCCGATTGAACAGGTATAGAAAACAAAATAGCGATATCGATGGTGACGAGTAAATAAAACCTTATTTTTGGGAATTTACGTGCAGTGATAGTGGATCAAGCATTGTCTTCTTGATGTAAACATATTTTATTCCAATCAAAAATAACATGTTTAAACATTTGACAAATATTTTACAGTAAGACAGAATAATATATATAATCGGATGATTAGAAAGGGGATTAAACAACAAGCCCAATGGCTTTTATTAAGTTTGCTCCCCTTTTGTTTCGCGCCCACTCTTCATTAAGTGTAGAGGGGGTGGGGTCGGACGGGAAGGAATGAAACTATCATAATTATAGTATAATGTTGTCGTCGTGAGAAGCAGGGAGAGAGATTGTGAAGGAGAAAGACATAGAGTGGACGGGAGAGAGAGAGAGAGAGAGAGAGAGAGAGAGAGAGAGAGAGAGAGAGAGAGAGAGAGAGAGAGAGAGATAAAGGGGATGAGATGCTGGGAGAGGGGGTAGTTGTGAGGAGTGTTCAATAATTGAGTTGAGTTGTTGCGTAATAATAATAATAATAATAATAATGATGCTCGTCTATACTATTCTTCGTGTGTCAGGCGCCATGGGAGGGGGTCAAGCGCAGTTATTAATATGTTGCATTGGTCAATAAGTAATTAGACATGTATAGTGAGGAATATCATGCTGCCGCATAACTCGACCAGAATCCAAAACAATTCGCTATCCGTACAGGTGATAGAATCATGGAAATCTTTTTGTTCTCATGATATAATTATGTCTGAACTGCATTAAATATTTGTTTGTTTTCGCGAAGGCTAAGCTCCCTTGATCCCCGCAATAGAGTGTTTTCAGATATGGCAACATTGGGTAGGGAGTCATATAGTTCTCTTCTGTGCTCTTGATAGAAAGTACATTAAAACATTCTTATAGTTGAACTTGTTTTGTTAAATAAATAATCTGCGTAGAATTGCCTCATTTTGAGTCCGATAATGTGCTGAACACGAGAGCGTTCTAGTCACATTATCGACTCACAATGAGGAGATTCTAAGTAAGTTATGCCCTGACAATGACAACAATAGGCCACCTCACGACTTTTCATGTGTACGCTCTTTAACATGTTTTCACTGTGGCCCGCGGAATAAAACGAATAACGGATATGTCCACTATCTGCTCATTTTAAAATAAAATAATCACATTATCTACCTATTCCACAATATAGGTCGATTATATTTGGTCGTATTTGCGCGAGAATACGTTGGAAACTGATTTGTCTTGAAAGTCTGGGGTTGGTAGAAATAAAGATCGTTTATTTCACTGAAAAATGAAAACAGCTTGAAAATGGTTGTGATTGTATAATTTTGTCACAAATGAACGTTAATTAGACTCATTGTCGCTTATAACTATGTAATACAACAATACAAACACTCAATCTTGGACATTTTAGGTTCGGTGAATAGCTATGAAAACACCCGATGATCTCTTGTCCCGTATACGTAGTCTAGTAGAGAAGGTAGATTGGCCGTGTACGGGAAAAAAAATCAGAAGTCCAGAAGTTTTGATAACTTTTATATTTTTGTATAAGTCTTTTCCGGTAAGCACTATGTATACAGGTTATATAGAGATGTTACTGGTAGGACGTTCCAGGAGAAGTGAAATTCTCGCTCCCGAGAACGGGTAGTTATTTTCCAGTGTCGGTCGTATCATGTGTCTATATAAGGTCTGCGATACCACGATACCCTTGTCTATGACGTGTATCATACTATTGTTTACTATAGAATGATTGATCCTCCATCACTTATACAATGGTTGATATCAGTCATAACCAATTAGGTATATGATCTTGTTAATTATGTGTGTGTACGCTCGTATTCATCGTATTATATATCTCTCCCGTAAATAGTGCTTACCACTATAAAATTGACCCTATCAATACAATCACTGGGAAAAGGAAGTGTATCCTAGATCAGGGAACACATATAACAATAACTACTATCTTGTGTACTATCGGACACTCTATCACTATATGGTATATCGCCTGAATGGTCTGTTCTAAAATATCGGAATAAAATCAATATTAATTGATAAAAGCGTTTCCGGGCATGGGTTTTCCATTCATATTTGTTATTATATACTCACTGAAATGTTTCAAAATTGTTAAATGAAGAGATAAACCACCATTAAGAATTGATGCACATTCGGCTTATTCGTTTTGATCTCTAGTATTCGCACACCCCATATATGTGGACTGTGGCCAGTGGGCGTCTGTGCAGAGAACAGGGGGTGGTAGACAGCAAGGGGGCAATGTGATAGGAAACGTGACAGATAAAAGCTTTGTTAAAGGTACGGTTGGCCTTGGCGGTGGGTATCCTGTGAAAATATTTCCACCCGTCAAAAACCGCCACAAACAGAAAGAACAACAAAATGTAGACAGACTTTGTCCGTATTCAAATAAGAAATATCGCATAAACAGTATGTTATTGTCATATATTTGACCATTGTTATGTAAACAAAGGCATAAAAAGTTACTTTTCTGGTGTTTGTTTATATTATGATGGTAAACATAAAGAGCGTTCTTTGTTGGTGAATTCCTGATATGGTACGAATAAAGAGCGTTTATGCCATTTTGTGTGTGATTAGCCAGCAGCATTGTGCTGTCTTCTGTAACACAATTAGGCTCTTGCTTAGGTAAAATATAGTAAATCTTTATGATAACATGCTGTTTACGCGATGGTATGGTATATATAAACGAAACTGTATGCGTGTTAATGTTTTTCTGTTTACGGTGATTGGAACAAATATGAATATTTTCGACAATTAAGGCCTCACGTGCCTTTAAGAATTGATGCACATTCGGCTTATTCGTTTTGATCTCTAGTATTCGCACACCCCATATATGTGCACTGTGGCCAGTGGGCGTCTGTGCAGAGAACAGGGGGTGGTAGACAGGAAGGGGGCAATGTGATAGGAAACGTGACAGATAAAAGCTTTGTTAACGACATAGGGTTAAAGATGGATTATCTCTTTAAATAACAAATTTGAAATAGTTGCGTGGGTATAAAATACTAAATATGAACCGAAGACCCCTGTCCGGAAAGGCTTCTATCAATTAATATTGATTTTATTTCGAGTATTTTATTGGGACACTTTATTTGTCTATCTTTAGAACAGACAATTCGGGTGATACCATATATCGATAGAGAGCATTAGGCTGTTCCTATGGCTACGCGCCGAACGTCAGATGTCCCAGATTGATTGGTTGTATTGTTTTATCCCAAGCGACAATGAATAAAATTAACGTTTATTTGTGACAAAATTACACCAAAAACAATTCTTGTCTCTGTTAACAGCAACCACTATTGTTCGTTAGCTAAACAACCACACCCTTTTAGACCAGAAAATATTCGAAATAATATGAATATTAATTGATAGAAGCATTTCCGGACAGGAGTTTTCGATTCAGATCTAATATTGTATACCCCGGTAACTATATAATACATGTTTACAAAAAGATAATCCACCTTTCAAGGCACGGGCGGCGTTCGTTGCAGAAATATTCATATTTATTCAAATTGCCACCAACAGAAGGAATATTAAAATATATTAAAATATATATAGTTTTGTTCATATGCCAAACATAATCAGCGCGTAAATAGTATATTGTCGTCAAGACGTACGATGGTGTACGTAAACAAGGGCCTAAAACAAGAGATAATCCACCTTTAAAGGTGGATTATATCTTTGTAAACATATATTATATAGTTACATGGTATCAAATATTAGAAACTGAATCGAAGACTCCTGTCCGGAAATGCTTCTTACGATTAATATTCATTTTATTTCGAATATTTTCTGGTTTAAAAATATGTGGTTGTTTAGCTAACGAACAATAGTGGTTACTGTTAACAGAGACCAGAAATTTTATTGTGTAATTTTGTCACAAATAAACATTAATTATACTCATTAACGCTTATAACTATGAAATAAAACAATACAACCAATCAAACTGGGGCATTTGACGTTCGGTACGTAGCCATAGGAACAGCATAATGCTCTCTATCGCTATATGGTATCACCCGAATGGTCTGTTCTAGAACTAAACAAATAAAGTGTCCCAATTAATCGTCTCATTTCATAACAAAATATTCGAAATAAAATCAATATTAATTGATAGAAGCCTTTCAGTTCATATTTATTATTTTATACCCACGCAGCTATTTCAAATTTGTTATATAAAGAGATAATCCATCTTTAATAGTCTATTGCAATACAAAATAATTCATACAAACAATATTATTAAAACACGAATCAATGTAAATAACAAAACATCCGCGTGATACTCAGGTTATATAAAAGTTCAGAAGACGATGTTTCTTAGTTACTTGCACAGTAACATCATACCCTAGCACTATATGTACAATATATTATATAATGAGAGATAAATGTCTTCAGATCGGTTGGCTTGTAGAGTTCTCCCATAGTAAATAATAAGTTCATCGTTTGTTATTTATATAACTTATTATATAAACATTTCCCTCGATCAGTTGGTCTTTCTGCACTTTTATTGATCTGCTGTCCGATTTTATCACCTTATCATCCCGCTAAATGAATAATAGACCATTCCTATGTACAGTTTTAACTGACTGGGAGAAACCATTTAGTATAGAAAGGGTGAAGGTTGTTCCCTTTGCTCTCCAGTCAGTACTTCAGCCACCCAATGATAGCAAGACCTTATAGCACTGGTGAATCACAACGCCGAAGATCTGATGGAATATCCCCCCACCAAAACATTGTATACTCATCTTTGATGTTTTAGTATAGGAAGGGTTAACTATGGGCATCACCCTATGTAAATACACGTACGTGCAATTGCAAAGGTATCAGTTGTGGTTATCCAAGCTTCAGACTGACATGCTGTATTCAGCGAGCAATCGCCAACATAGATCTGAAGATCAGCCCCCAAAGGGAGGACGAAGATTGAATAGCAATGTTCAATATCAATCAAATCAACGCACATCTCTCACATCTCTCAGAAACAGACTGGCTACATGTGAAGCGCTTACTCAATATGACCGTATTGCCAACCATTTCGATATATTACGTATGAGATGTCCGTCTCGTGTTTAGCGTTTAAGTGGCACATTAACCGGCATTACTTGACTGGTTGCAGAACCAGTCACTTTGAACTAGACTTCATGTATAAACTTGTATCAATCAACTGTACTCCCCAGAGGACTGCATGGTGCAGAACTGTTATGTGGTTTATGCCAAAATGATAGTGAGCGATTAGAACGTATTCGTCGATTCTCTCTCAATAACTTTCAAGGTCTGCACCAGCGAATCTCTAGTGTTATCACTCAAGGTCCTCCATGTCTGTATTGGATCATAGTCGTAAGCCAACATGAAGGATGAAATACAACCTTAGATATAAATACATCGGATGTTTAATAAAATGCCGGTTTACATAATACATTTCATTCCAGTATTTCGAACAAAGGTAAAACAATTATCGGATGAAGGTCAAGACTTGTTCGGGTTGACATGCTATGCGCATGCGCATATATATATACCAGTATAACCGCGCAGCTTGCCACATGAGACATATAGCGAAATGGATCGTCCCTTTCTTTGGACTGAAGAATGACCTCCCAATGTTATGCAACGATGGCCACAATGGTCTATGTCCCCCGATAACGACTGCATGGCACATTGACGGCTGTTAATGTTACTTTCGAAAGTCAACCCGTTCTCTATTGGCAATTTCGGGATACCTTGCAGTTTTGTACACATTGCTACGCGCTTGATATATATATGCAGAGAATGCCACTATATATTCCCAAACGTTGTGTATATACTTCAGAAAATGTAACTTTGCGCGGAGGAAGATCGCGAATCAGCTATCCATGCAATTAGTGAGCGTGTGTATCTAGCGGCTGTGTTCAAATGAAAACTCCAAATTGCGAACCGATGGTGCATCTCATGGGATAGAACTCGTACTGGAATGACGCATCGGGCCATTCGGGGTTGCTGACATTAATATACAGTCAAGGTCGACTAATGGCGGATTGTATTCATATAGATTACCCCTCGAACTCCCCTCTGGGGAAAAACTGTCCTGAACTATAGGACACATTTGAATTTATTTCCTCGATCAATCTGAAGGCATCTTCATGCATCATTGAATAACTATAATGTAGTTCGAAATATTGAGATATGCTAAATGTGAGCTTCAACACTATAGGAATCACTGAACTAAATGGTTTCCCGTAGGCGACAGTGTTAACGTTTCGGCCAAATTCACTGAATTGAAGCATGCAGGCCATGCCAGTGATGTTTACCCAGCTAGATTGACACCAGTTGATCACGAAAATGCAAGAAAAATCATAGGTCATGTGTTTACTTTTTAAAATAAATCCCCAAGTGTACGACAGGGCTATACCGCAGCCAAATTTGATCTGGAAAAACACAAAACTACAGCAGCTAGTTAAATAAATTTCCCGCTCACAAAAATCCATTCCCCCATTCATCGATGTCATCCTTTAATAACGTGTCGCATGTATCAGGCGAAGGTCATTCTTCAGTTATCTTCACCTTTAGCAATCCACGGTGTACTCGCTCCCCGACTCTAGAACACATTTAGCTCCCCGATTCCCACAACACCATGCTATATCGAGGTGGCCATATGTTGGGGTGGCTGGTAATGTATATAACGTCAGAAGTCACAACTATTCAGTCCCATATGAAATCCGAAGTTTGAAAAGGACCATATTAATTTGTCCCGATATACTCGGTTGTAGCCTAACCAGCAATCTGGCAAAACTGCACGCCCAAAGGGACATAGGAACCAACACATGTGAAGCATCATGGTTATAAGTGGGAAGTCATGCAGTTTACACAAATAGTGACCTTTTCCTACAACAATGTCTTTGGTGTCACCTTAAGTCCGATCCTATGGTCGGCTATTTAACTCGTCTTGAAAATGAGTATTAGTGTGGAATTTCTACGAAAATTGTTGTTTGCTTAACGGTGTGGAGACAAAAACCGTAACAACATCGGTGGTGTTATACATGGAGTCATGCAGGGTGAGTTGGAAATGCATGGTCTCTCCTTGAACCACGTTGTCTCATCTGAGGGTTTCAGCCCACACCCGTTAGGTACGCGGGATTCATGCCATTTTCAAGCGGTATTAATATACATGTACCTCGTCGTTAGCCGATATTCGGGATTCATATACTGTACCTCAGTCTTAAATGATATTCTGGTTTCAAACAAAATTCTGGTACGCGACTTTGATGTCGACAAATTGTGGTACAGTACCAGTCAAAAAAGTGGTGTATTAAGCGGGATTTTTCGCGCCCAAATTCGCAATAATATTGCAAGTGGAAACGCTTATAAGCGCCCGCTTGCGATATTATTGCAATATTTTGCGCTTAATATCGAAATATTTCGCGCTTAATATTGAGATATCGCGCGTTTAAAATTGTGACATTTAAAGCAAATTATTGCTTGTTCTATATATATTTTGTTTATTGCATAAATAGAGACAATATTTTAGATGTGTACATGTATATAAATATAGTTGTAAATGATATTTATATACACTATATGTACACTATATGCACAGTATTTATCTAATATAAATATAACACTATCGGGTCTGTATGAAATTTAGCGCGCTTAATATCGCAATATTTTGCGTTCAATATCGCAATAATAAGCGCGAAAGATGTTTGGTATTGCGCTATAATCGCGCCTTTTTCGAAATTAAGCGCGCTCAATATCACAAAAAGGCGCTCCTCAATATACTACTTCTTCTGACTGGTACTGTACATGTATTTGATGTTGGAATGGTCCTTTTGTAATCTGCCTTCGGGTTCCATTCTGATAATCGAGCGCAGGTTTGCACAGGTCAACCGCGTCGTATGCGGTCATTACTGTGTTGGAAAATAGAGTATTATGTACATGTAGCTATCAGGGTCTTTTCTCTTAGTGTGATACAGTTCGGTAGATTACTAATGATAAACAATTATGACAATAGATGGTATTGAAGTGTGAAATCTACATGCATGTCCTTCGTCACATATTATCGTTACTCCGTTAACTAATATTCAGTATTCACCCACTCTATTAACTGATATTCAGGATTCAAGGCGTGACACCCTCTTATCTTGGATAATCTGCACTACATGTATGTCTGGCAGGATTTGATGACGTATTCCACGTCACGGACGTTGTTAATTTCAGGTTTTCGCCCAACGAACACAATAATTAGTTTAGACATATTTATTTGTCTAATTTATATACCACATGGTATATAACACATACATTTGTTTATACAGGCAATATGCTTGGAGGACACGTGCTGACTCCCTTATGCGTACCACCTCTCCGATATGTCAGTACACTGAAAAATAAATAATTAGTAATGGCAAAGCAGCATGAGTACCAAAACAATTTGAATATATATACCGTAAACGAATAAATGTCGTCCCACCGGCCAACCGTACGGCGACACAAATATGTCACCCTAACCGGCAAAGGGTTAATCTGCAAAATAATGTAGGGCGACGACAGGTCTGGATTCCTCTCATTGTCTACATGTTAAATATTTACGCCACCGCTTATTAAAATGTTAACAGGCACACACGAAACGATATCAAACTTAACGACACATATAATAAACAAAACCCATTTTCGGCGCTGTATCGACGAGTTTGTTCGAAAATTTACTGCGTAAATGTGACCCGCCATATCAAATCCAGTCGGAAGTCGGGATTTTTTTTTACCCTGTGCCAATGCATTCTCTTATATATGCGAGTCGACCATAGGTCGCCTCGCATATATAAGAGAATGCATTGGCCTAACAATTTTTTACAATATTAATAATTTGTTCTTGTATTCTTTAACAATTTTATAATTTCACCCATACAGAGCCCCAGACAAACATGAGCAGACGACACTCTTCTAGGTGCTTCTATATATGTGTGGGGCTCCCTGCAGGGTAATGGATGTTTTTTATTTTGTGTCCTAAAAATTGTAAGAAACATTTATTTAAAAAACATGATAAAAAATTGTTAGGCCAATGCATTCTCTTATATATGGTCGACTCGCATATATAAGAGAATGCATTGGCACAGGGTAAAAAAATCCCGACTTCCGACTGGATTTGATATGGCGGGTCACAAATATGTTTTAAGATAGTTATTACCAAATTAAAGTATACACAATTATGTGGTCAGACTGAGCCGTGTCTGATTAAAATTGTATCATTAATAAATGATTGTCTTTAGATACTCAAATTATAGAACAGGAAAGAGTAGCATGCCGTGAAAACTGGCAACACAAAGTTATTTACTGCAAAAGTAACTTCTTAAAGAAATGAACACTAAACTATTTAATTTTATCATACCTATAGTTCATAATAATTACTGCTAGTATTGACAAAATATTCCTCTGTAGAAAAACTAATTATGTTATATAAAACATTTTGACATGAGCGCATGTTTTTTTTACCCTGTGCCAATGCATTCTCTTATATATGCGAGTCGACCATAGGTCGCCTCGCATATATAAGATAATGCATTGGCTTAACAATTTTTTATCATGTTTTTTAAATAAATGTTTCTTACAATTTTTAGGACATAAAATAAAAAAAACATCCATTACCCTGCATGGAGCCCCACACATGTATAGAAGCATACAGAAGAGTGTCGTCTGCTCGTGTTTGTATGGGGCTCTGTATGGGTGAAATTATAAAATTGTTAAAGAATACAAGAACAAATTATTAAAATTGTAAAAAATTGTTAGGCCAATGTATTCTCTTATATATGCGAGGCGACCTATGGTCGACTCGCATTATAAGATAATGCATTGGCTCAGGGTAAAACAATCCCGACTGGATTTGATATGGCGGGTCACATATAAAACATTTTCACCTGAGCACAATGTTTACCTCAGAAATAGGAAGCTTGAAGTTGGAGACTGCTAATTTCGGCATAAAGTTTACATTTTCCGTCAAAATAAAATTATCTCAATTGATATTATTAACCCTTTACCCAACAAAACGGCCAAAAACGCCCAAATAAAGCTTCAACAGCCTAAAATATCTTCGGTTTGTCTCAATAACACCATAGAAATATGGATATCCTTGGAACCGGTTCATTGACCACATTTTGTTGGTTACAGTTATGCCCTGTGCCAATGCATTATCTTATATATGCGAGTCGACCATAGGTCGCCTCGCATATATAAGAGAATACATTGGCCTAAAAAAATCTTTTTTTAACTCTTTTTACCATTTTTTCTTACATTCTTTAACAATTTTAGAATTTTTTCTTACATTTTTTAAAACAATTTTTATAATATTTTTCTACATTCTTTGACAATTTTATCATTTTTAATATGTGTTAAGACAATGCATTCTCTTATATATGCGAGGCGACCTATGGTCGACTCGCATATATAAGAGAATGCATTGGCACAAGGCCGTTCTGTTGGGTAAATGGTTAAGCCAAAAGGCAAACATTAGTGATGGTTACTTCAATTATTCTTTACATTGACATGTTTTCAGTATTTCGCCAAAGTTGAGTACCTACATGTATAGCCCTTTTAACAAGTATAAACTGGAGAACAAAACATAACATTTGTGCTGACCTACTATATGATCCGTATACGCAATATACATCTATATAAGCACAATACATACGATATAGTGAGGACATGTAAGGTATATCACCGCTTTAAAGGCACGTGCGGCCTTAATTGTCGAAAATATTCATATTTGTTCCAAACACCGTAAACAGAAAAACATTAAAACGCATACAGTTCCGTTCATATATACCATGACCATCGCGTAAACAGCATGTTATCATAAAGACCTACTATATTTTACCTAAGCAAGAGCCTGATTGTGTTACATAAGACAGCACAATGCTACTGGCTAATCACACACAAATGACACAAACGCTCTTTATTAGTTCCATATCAGGTATTCACCAACTAAGAACGCTCTTTATGTTTACCATCATAATATAAACAAACACCAGAAAAGTAACTTTTTATGCTTTTGTTTACATAACAATGGTCAAACATATGACCATAACATACTGTTTATGTGATATTTCTTATTTGTATACGGACAAAGTCTATCTACATTTTGATGTTCTTCCTGTTTGTGGCGGTTTTTGACGGGTGGAGATATTTTCACAGGATACCCACCGCCAAGGCCAACCGTGTCTTTAACTATACTGATGTTGGCTGCAGATCTCATGAATGTATTTAAATTTATCGAGTCAACGAGTGCACGTGCAGTCAGTGCATGGATATATACATGACACTTGTGCCCACGAACGAGACTCAAATACGAGACTTTATTGTTGCGAACGAGCGGGTATATAACATAGGGTAAAGGCCTGTCTTCTAAACTTGATTAAATGTTTCACGATACAAATGGGACCATATACAATATTGCAACGTATAAAGAACCTTACTATCCACCAAGGGCTAAGAACGAACGAATATTTATTATAGTGACATGTGTGTATAGTGTATAAAAACATATCACTTACAGGTGATAACAATGTCGAGTAACAAATAAGAACACATCCGGTCAATAAGGCCTATAAGTCACTTTAAACTAAATAATAAAGAACATTTTTTTTGCACATTCATGGGATAGAAAAGGTTTGGCCAAGAAGATCTTGTCTTTTTTGATAAGCGCTATAAGAGGATGCATGCCGATTCATTAGCCGAGTAAGTAAGCGACGTCACTAAATTATGTCGGTCCATATCCAATCGCGATATATGACATCAGTTTTGATAGCAAGTGTTTATACGTTTGACAGTTAAGGAGAAAGTGCGTCTCGTCTTCAACTTGGCTACAATCACACACAGAACAATATCTCTTGTCGGAATCTTCCTTATACCTCCCAGTCTCAATATTCTAGGGGAGAATACCGCATCGAAATTGTGCAATATTCGATCTTTCAGATTTACTGGTGCTAAGAGTTACACATCTTTCTAATTCGTATGTGTGTTTAAATAATATATAAGATCTCATGGAGTTGCCGTTATCGGACAGACCACCAGGAACATTGTGTTTTACTCCGAAAAGACAGGTTACATTGCATGTCATGTGTGGTACAATCATAGCGATCGGTCATACTATGGTAGTCAGTCCCCAGTCACATATAATCTATAATAACAACTACCTAGATGAAATTAGAGTCAAATAAAATTATTAAAAATAGTGGAATAAATTAAATGTAATATATTCAAATAACTTTAAAATGCATTTAAAATAGAGTATTAACTCAATCTGCACAATGACCTTTGATGATATTTCCAAAATACTCAGGGAACAACCGAATTGCGAATACAGCTCCAATGTCAGAAATTTTTTATCCAGTTGAGTCACCCACGATTGTGCCCGTAGACATTATACAGTTGTCGCTCGTTGTCGAGGGAGACATTGAGATTTGTCACCCGCTCGAGAACGGAACGTCTCCCGAGGAGCGAAGCTCCGAGGGAGACATTCCGTTCTCGAGCGGGTGACAAATCTCAATGTCTCCCGAGAAGAAGGGCAACAACTGTTTTGTTATCCGATTATATCACATAAAATATCCTTGCCATCCACACGCGCGATGTTGCACTGAGTCAAGAGTGCTTTCTTTCCCGATTATGTATATTTTCAGTAACTACTTATCGTCCCATATGATTTCTGTTCCATAAATGATAGTCAAGCTTTTAAGCGTTTGATAATCCGCGTTTATTTACGATCATTTCGGTGGTCAAATCGTCAATATCGGTCAATGCAATGTAAAGCAATAAGCCATATAGGTGTGTTCTCGTCTTCTGCAAGGCATATTCAATGTCGTCTTACATGTGCGCGCAATTTACTCGCGATGTTAATTTCATAACGGTCTTCCCCGAAAGCTATTGGGAAGTTGTCAATTTCATTAATGTACATTCATATGTGTCAGTGCTCATGGAGATCCTCACATAAAATACTTCTATGATCACATTGCAGACATCGCGGAAGATAAGCGTACAGTACCATTTATTCGCGACAAACGTATGTATTACGTTGTCTACCAGCGAACATGTATAACCAACCAAACTAAATGGATCCTCTCTTTCAATCTTGCATCATAATGTCGACATGAACACATTGAATCACCGAGATGTTGCGATGTAAAAAGTAAATAATAACGCTTGTCCGATAAAAGTATCAACTTAAATATTAGTGTTCACTAAATATATGCAAATTAGCAAACACCACAACTGGTGTGTTTTGCGAATCCGTGGGGTATATAAGATCTATGATTTTTTAGTACGTTGTAGTGATGCGAAGTAGATGAGTTACTGCAGTGTGTGTTTGGAGATATTCTTGCAATATAACATCAGGCGGGCGACAAAAACAATGTCTCCCGGGTCAGCGGGCGACAGTGTGATTTGTCGCCCGGCACGTGACAGCACATGGGCCAATCAGAAGGGTGGAACATAGGGAGGAGGGTAACAAACATTGTTTATCGAGTTCAGTCACCCACGATTGTGCCCGTAAACCAGGTCATAAAATGTCTTACAAAGCGTCTTTATTGAGTAATGCTTCCTAATACGCTAGCGCATATTTATCGGATGTCGAACCAAGAAATATTGATCAGTCATCCCAGACGTAACCGGATTGGGGTTGACGACATAAAACACTCAACTATGCGCCTAAACTGTATCTAATCAATTATAGAGGTGTTTGTTGGTCGCTACATCTGATAAGTGTAATAAAATATATTGTGATGTTAGGGATTCTGTTGTGACAATAAGAGGGTGTTCGTTGGAAAGTTCACATATGTTAACAATATTTTAGCTTTCCGCACAAGAAACCACAAACTCCCTATAAAACTCGGTGCTTGGACGAATACCGATTATTCCGACAGAATATGCACTATCTGTAATTTCGAAATCGGCGATGAATACCACATGGTACTGAAGTGTAGGGAACTTAATGAACTTTGAATAAAATACCTGAAACCCTACTACTACCAGAGACCGAACACTTCCAAACTAGCCGCTCTTTTCAACTCCCGAAATCAAAAGACAGTTAAAAATCTATCAGTGTTTATTTAGAAGGTCTTAGAAATATCCAGGTCCGCTTGAGGCTTATTACCACTCCGCCTGGCACACTGAAACAACCGAATACGGTCCAACCTGTCTATCTACTATTATTATGCCATATATAATATATACATGTATACCTGTGCTGAAATATATTGTATATTATATACATACATCTCTGTAATGTCTCAACTTGACGATCATAATAAACTAATAATAAATAAAAAAATTAAATATGTTAAATGATTTCGCTATACGGAGTTAGTGATAACTTTGCGTATGCATCATAAAATGGCAGTGGTTATTGACACGTAACAAAATAAGTGGCAGCGACACGGTGTTCCTGTCACGTATATACAATCGTTATCACAACAGCCAATCAGATTCACTTTAAGAACGGGCTATCCGGTAATTGTGAACTACTTGAATTGGAATTGGGTATTCTGGAATCACAGGTCCCCAGAACCAAAACAAAAAAAGCCCCACCAACAGTACTTAATCCTATAGATAGGTATCCAACTTCAGGCAACTTGGCTGTGCCTAATTTTTGTTCAAAGTCTACAAACAGGTTCAAAATACATAAAAACAATTTGTTACATAAATGCCGCATATACAGGTAGAGGGATATTTTATTACTCTTCAATTTAATGTATCCCGTGTAAAATAAAATTGGTTCAGAAACACTGGTTATGAGCACAGGTCTGACTCAAACCGGCTGTAAAATGTCACTTGTTCGATATGGTGTCCGCTAAACTGCGTAAAAGAGAAGGACTTTTACACCGACTTGCGCTTCAAAGTTCAAACACACACTCAACGGTAAGTAGAATATATATATACATGTATTATACATCATTATAGAAACCGAATTGTTTACTGACCCACCCAAACCAATCACGATATCAGTTTCATAAACCCGGAAGCAAATTTTTATTTTCAAAACATTATAAAAAATTAGGCACGGCCAAGTTGGATACCTTTCTATAGGATTAAGTACTATTGGAGTGGGGTCAATTGTTTATGTGTCTGGAATCTGCCCTGGAAGTCAGTCATCCCGTGTGCCTCTTCCAGTTCTCCAATACTTCGTTCTACGTATATGCAACGAAGAAACTCTTGCGTGGGAGTAATCATTATCATAAATTTCGAATTTCATTTGAATTCCGCGCAGTTTTTCGAACTTTGAGCTTAAACGTTAACATTATTTCCCAATTCCCTGTTCAAACCGGGAATCGATTTTACATTGTGTTGCTGCCACATAAAAACTTTAAGTAGCAGCAACCACTTCGTTATAAACTTGATGGACATTAATAACATAAATTGTCCAGCTCATGCACACATTACGCTCAATATTGTAACAAGTAACGTATCAGAACAAATATAACCAACGTTATGTTTGCGTCATGCTTGTGATGGGGAACGTTTGTCCATTCCTCGAGCGGGGATTTACCGATTGAAATATTCTCGCCTCGAATAATATGCAATCTTCTATTCAATGAATCATCGTGCCTCCCTCAGACCGCAGTGATTTTGACATGATCAGTATTACGTGATATCCGGTCACATAATATCGCTTATTGTTATGTCGTGGTGATACGTCGGTCTGCCATGATGGATTCGTTTCCTGTGACTTAGACTGAAAAGGCTATTTCAGGTCGTATCTATTGATCAGCGAACCCCATTGTCGTACCGGACACGCCATTTACGACGTGCGTGATTGATACACTATCTATGTAATAGGCTGGAGGTTGGTGAATTGATTCAGCCTATGCTCCAGAACATAAGCTCATATTGAAATGATTTCCAAAACGCATTTTTTTAAAATCTGAATGACGCACTTTATGAACCTAAATCGACTTACCAGATGTACGTTCTTTATAATGTGTTTTCACTGTGGCCCGTGCCATAAAACGGATTAACGGTTAATGGTCCACATAACACCAACACACACAATCCAAGAGTCTTATCGTCTTGTTCTGTGCCACCAGTATTATAATCTGAGTCTGTTCCGGTATGTTCATCTGAGTCTGTTTCAGCTTCTTCAATGCCATCTACATATAATCTTCTAGTAAATGTTTGATAGAAAATGATATAGCTCGCTGATCATTGCCACCACTGCATCTGGTTATAAGATTGTACACATCATTCACAATGTTAGTATGCACAGTACCATTTTGTAGTTGAAGTAAGAACCGAACAAACCTCGAATATTTTGCAATGAATTATTTCACGTCCGCATTCTCCAACTTCTCATTAACTTTATTAACGCTTTATCTGAAAAATCCATTGTCTACCTGCTTATTAATTTCGTCCACCGTATAACTATTATTTGCTTTGCACGCTTCCATGAGGTCAGCAAATGCTTCTCACTCATCGACGGCATTCTAGCTTATCGACGAATCGTCTCTTCTTTGTTTTGGCGTTTATCATGAATAATATCTGTGTCCATCGGATGTTTTATTTTGTCGGATTTGTCTCGTTTCTCGGGGCACCATTTAAAAAAATGTCTCTGAAGATCATATACGCTTTCGTACCAAGCACCACAATCGCCGCAACTGATCATGCCGATATTATTTGGGATTTTCACTTCCTCACACGTGTCCAATGTGTTGCTCTGTCCCGCATGGCGGTCATAGTTGTCATGGAGTTCGGTTGCAGGATCAATGTATGAGTAGTGTCTTCATAACCCGAGTCAATAAGAGTTTAGAGGGGATATATCTCTGCATATTAATTTTTATCATTAAATAGTTGGAAATTGCCGCGACGTAAATATCGTATTTATTGTCTAGACCGTCAGTAAAGATATCATTTTGATAATCAAAAATGATATCTTAACTGTCGATTACTTCCGGTAAAATCAGATGAACTATAGCCTGACGAATGACGTCATGTCGTTATCAATTGAAAGAGGTTTATCAGCTAATCGGTTCCATGTATTGTTTAATTTGTTGAATTGAATTGAATTGAATTGTTTATTAGCAAAGTCAACATCTAAGTTGCAACATGCCATACAACGTATTTACACAACATTATACAAACAATACACAACATACATATACATCAATAAATGAGTTCATCATATTATATGATATTGATAATAAATACAAATAATGATAATACATTTGGGAATATGTTTTCTGAAATGGTTTAATTCATATAATATTTACATTATATATAATATAATGTAATACTTGCTTCATGGTAACTTTATAAACGCTAATTTTAAGAAAATGCTCACTCTTTTCAATATACTTATGTTAAGCAGTGACAGCAGTCTGTAGAATTTATTTCTGTTAGGGTTTTCCCAGTAATACTTCGGTATATAGGTTTCTCGCAGATCGTTAAGTTCAGTACACAAAATAACAAAATGGTATTCATCACATACATTTTCGCCACATAACGGGCATTTCGTGTCTTTACATGTACTTTTATTCCATCTGCATTGCTCTATCGGTAGTCTGTGATTGGCTGTTCTAAATTGCAGTAAATACGTAGCTAGATGTTGTGATATTATAAGTGCAAATGCTGCATAATTTAGCAACTTTAAGCATTAAACGTAATAATGATAGACATGGTTAAAGCATATAACAATCAAACACATTTAATAATAAAACACATCCTATTTACGCTGAAGCTGAAGCTACTCTGAAATGCAGATATATGGGGTTACGCTAAAGATAAAATCATTTGCGCTGTGTCAAAGCTCAAACACATCATATGTACGATGAAGCGCAAATAAATAGAGAACACCTATGGTTTATGAGTGAATCCCATATTATTTCATTCGTGACTGGCATTGGAAATATCAATTTTCAACTCGCGACTTGCTAGTCACTCATGAAATAATTATGCAGAAACAAATTTGGAGGTTCGAATGAGCCATGTCCGTTTAAAGGTTCCCTATAGGCTATTATATTACGTTACATTTTATTTTCCAGCATCTTCGTATATATAATTTAACCCTTTACCCAACAAACCGGCCAAAACCGGCCAAATAAAGCTGCAACAGCCTAAATTATCTTGGGTCTGTCTCAATAAAACCATACAAATATGGATATCATTGGAACCGGCTCATTGACCACATTGTGATGGTTACAGTTATGCACTGTGCCAATGCATTCTCTTATATATGCGAGTCGACCATAGGTCGCCTCGCATATATAAGAGAATGCATTGGCCTAACAAAAATCTTTTTTTAACACTTTTTATCATTTTTTTCTTACATTCTTTAACAATTTTATAATATTTAATGTGTTAAGCCAATGCATTCTCTTATATATGCGAGGCGACCTATGGTCGACTCGCATATATAAGAGAATGCATTGGCACAGGGCCGTTCTGTTGGGAAAAGGGTTAAAGTGGTATTTATTCTTTTGCACACAAACAACCAAAAGCCAAACCTCAGTTATTCAATCAAAGCTAAATATATTGCATTTATAGAACACTACCATTGATAACTATCGTGTCAGTGCACTGGCCACTGTTCGGTTTTGCGTCGCCTCTAAACGAAACTTAGGCTTTAAGAGTTGCGCGATGGCTATATTTGGTGTCTCCTGGCAAAATGCGAGGGCGAAATCTTAAATCACCGGCGCCTGTGACATTTCCGGTAAATTTGCGCACGCGCAAAATATATCAATATGTGCCGTGTACTATCCAGAGCCTACCCATTAGTTGCAACAGCAGTGGAGGCACTTAAGTTGTTTGATATTAATTGCTTGGCATTAACCCTTTACCCAACAAACCGGCCAAAAACGCCCAAATAAAGCTTCAACAGCCTAAAATATCTTCGGTCTGTCTCAATAACCCCATACAAATATGGATATCATTGGAACCGGTTCATTGACCACATTGTGATGGTTACAGTTATGCCCTGGGCCAATGCATTCTCTTATATATGCGAGTCGACCATAGGTCGCCTCGCATATATAAGAGAATGCATTGGCCTAAAAAAAATCTTTTTTAACACTTTTTACCATTTTTTCTTACATTCTTTAACAATTTTATAATTTTTTCTTACATTTTTTAACAATTTTTATAATACTTTCTACATTCTTTGACAATTTTATCATTTTTAATATGTGTTAAGCCAATGCATTCTCTTATATATGCGAGGCGACCTATGGTCGACTCGCATATATAAGAGAATGCATTGGCACAGGGCCGTTCTGTTGGGTAAAGGGTTAAAACACAAGGAAACATTAGTTGTAGCACTTTGCATAACTATGCTGGTACTTACCGTGATGAGTACAAATTGGACACCTCAAGAAATAGATACCGGTATGATTTTAGGTGATGTACCGATACGATATAATTCGTAGAAGTTATTATTTGTTAGATAAGCGGCGAAATTCCAAGAACTGGATATTGACATTGTGAACGTTTTGTGGATCTTAAAAAAAAACGAAAATAATTTCATCAATACACATACGACAAAAAAACAAGACATAACATGGGAAGTTATATATATGCATAGTATAGGCGGGGAGGCAACATACAATCTTGTGCTGGCTATACAATTCGGTAAGTCTTTCTCGAGGAAATTATAATCCGTATACATTAGTATGAAGTGACAAGAAACACTCAGTTGGCATGCTCAAATGCGTATAGCAATTGCACTTGCTGAACGCAGGACCTTCCCGAAACACAACTGCCACCACCCTACGACATTCCATCATATAAAATATCTATTCCAATTTCTGTTGGTGAGATCATTCCTTTTTGTTTATCAATGGACACATTTCACACAAAGAGCTACATGTAATACTGATAATAAATTACGAATAGGGTACTACGTCACTATAATTTGTGTTCCTTCTATCAGTTGTCGTATTGTCATATCCTTAGTTACGAATACGGTGCAGTTCGAGAAGCCATGCATGCCCCCCGTATAATTAATCACGTAATTAAGTACAAAATAATCATTGCAAACAGAAATATATCACATAACTGTGACCACAAATTTGAACGGCACTATTTTCTAACAAACGGATCGTAGTCGTCAATTCTGTGAAATTGTTTTGGACTAATATAAGTTATGCGCAATTCTTATCAGTAGTATATAGACTATAGTTAATTATGCGAAACGTGTCTATTGGTGGGGATGTTAAAGGGGAATTGTACACTAAATCCAGCCATTTATGGGACCATGATCTCCTTTAAAACTCAATAGAATATATGCAAAAAATGAATGAATTTGAGCCACGGATTAGTGCAAAATACCCCCATTTACTTATGAACAATGTAAAGCAAGATGGTAAATATAATGAAAATGAATTTATGGCTGAAGCCATAAATTCATTTTCCTTATAACTACCATGTTGTTTGTATCGTTCATAGAGCACTTGGGCATATTTTGCACAAATCGATGGCTCAAATTCATTCATTTGTTGCACATATTCTGTTGAATATAAAAGGAGATGGTCCCATAAATGGCCGGATTTAGTGTACAGTATACAACTTTGATGCGGAACGAACGAAGGAGTAAATATTAACATTATCACAAGTTATAATGCCGTCACATTGCAGTGTTTTGCGAAAGGGTTGAACTGCGGGTATAATTGAGAAGGTTTATGCGATAATATGTTATATTCTTGAAGTGGGTATGTGGTTACGATGTAGCGCTAATATCAGTTTTAAGTAGTGAAATCAGCACATAATATACCTTGTATGTACCGATCAGAACTCTTAGACACAGCGTTAACACTGAACATTGCAAGTGGCTTTAACGGTCTTAAAACCCAACTTTAAATGGACATGTTCGGGTACATGAACTGATAAGTTAGTATTCAGGCGCTATGCCAACTGAAGGAATGTAATATTCCAACAACGTCGCCGAAAATCTCAATTAAATCGACCGTACCACTCCACAGCAAACATCATCTGAACTACGCTCAATTGTAAATATTTACTTCCAGATTCGGACGCAACTATAGGCGATAAACTAACGAAAACGATTTCGCCATCGAGAGTCATTGCATTTCATTAATATAAAATAATAACGGGGTGTATTGTCAATTTAAATATAATATTTCCCAAAAAATTATATTTTAGCTAGATTTTTAACCATTTCTATTTGATCACCCTATCGGAGTGTTTCACATCACTTTAAGTCTGAACGTTGCAAGTGGCTTTAACGGTTTTGTGTGGAGTGCGATACCACTAGCTATGCAACGACACACTTGTTCACGATACTATATGAATCACGATACATGGCCAACGATACAATATATATCATGATATACTCAATTAGTGTTCCCAAATGAATTATCAGAACTAACATGTTCATAACTGGAGATAGAGTTGATTTTAATAGTTAGCCAGATAAGTGAAATAGAAATAATAGACATTTAAATTTGAGAGAAAATTTCAGGTTTTGCTCTTGTGCTCATGCACATCTTCAAAAAGTACTTGATTTTATGGATGTATCGCCAGAAACATGACACGATGCGATACGCGTGTCGTTTATTATTTTATGGATGTATCGCCAGAAACATGACACGATGCGATACGCGTGTCGTTTATTATTTTATGGATGTATCTCCACAAACATGACACGATGCGATACGCGTGTCGTTTATTATTTTCTGGATGTATCGCCACACACATGACACGATGCGATACGCGTGTCGTTTATTATTTTATGGATGTATCTCCACAAACATGACACGATGCGATACGCGTGTCGTTTATTATTTTATGGATGTATCGCCACACACATGACACGATGCGATACGCGTGTCGTTTATTATTTTATGGATGTATCGCCACAAACATGACACGATGCGATACGCGTGTCGTTTATTATTTTATGGATGTATCGCCACAAACATGACACGATGCGATACGCGTGTCGTTTATTATTTTATGGATGTATCGCCACAAACATGATACGATGCGATACGCGAGTCGTTTATTATTTTATGGATGTATCGCCAGAAACATGACACGATGCGATACGCGTGTCGTTTATTATTTTATGGATGTATCGCCACAAACATGACACGATGCGATACGCGTGTCGTTTATTATTTTATGGATGTATCGCCAGAAACATGACACGATGCGATACGCGTGTCGTTTATTATTTTATGGATGTCTCGCCACACACATGACACGATGCGATACGCGTGTCGGTTATTATTTTATGGATGTATCGCCAGAAACATGACACGATGCGATACGCGTGTCGTTTATTATTTTATGGATGTATCGCCAGAAACATGACACGATGCGATACGCGTGTCGTTTATTATTTTATGGATGTATCGCCACACACAAGACACGGTGCGATACGCTTGTCGTTTATTATTTTATCGCGATGTATCGCCACACACATGACACGATGCGAGGATATATCGCCACACACATGACACGATGCGATACGCGTGTCGTTTATTATTTTATGGATGTATCGCCAGAAACATGACACGATGCGATACGCGTGTCGTTTATTATTTTTATGGATGTATCGCCAGAAACATGACACGATGCGATACGCGTGTCGTTTATTATTTTATGGATGTATCGCCAGAAACATGACACGATGCGATACGCGTGTCGTTTATTATTTTATGGATGTATCGCCACACACATGACACGATGCGATACGCGTGTCGTTAATTATTTTATGGATGTATCGCCAGAAACATGACACGATGCGATACGCGTGTCGTTTATTATTTTTATGGATGTATCGCCAGAAACATGACACGATGCGATACGCGTGTCGTTTATTATTTTATGGATGTATCGCCATAAACATGACACGATGCGATACGCGTGTCGTTTATTATTTTATGGATGTATCGCCACACACATGACACGATGCGATACGCGTGTCGTTTATTATTTTATGGATGTATCGCCACAAACATGACACGATGCGATACGCGTGTAGTTTATTATTTTATGGATGTATCGCCACAAACATGACACGATGCGATACGCGTGTCGTTTATTATTTTATGGATGTATCGCCAGAAACATGACACGATGCGATACGCGTGTCGTTTATTATTTTATGGATGTATCGCCAGAAACATGACACGATGCGATACGCGTGTCGTTTATTATTTTATGGATGTATCGCCACACACAAGACACGATGCGATACGCGTGTCGTTTATTATTTTATCGCGATGTATCGCCACACACATGACACGATGCGATACGCGTGTCGTTTATTATTTTATGGATGTATCTCCACAAACATGATACGATGCGATACGCGTGTCGTTTATTATTTTATGGATGTATCGCCACAAACATGACACGATGCGATACGCGTGTAGTTTATTATTTTATCGCGATGTATTGAATTCACGACGAACAGTTAAGAGCCCTAGATACCACATTATTCCCGAGTGCGTTGAGTCTCAAAAGTGTTATATATTTAACTGGGCGATATAAGTGACACGTCAGACGGAGCAGGTGGCGATTTCAATTAAAATGTCGAAGTACGGACATCTTCGTAGTCTGGTAATGTCACAAGGGCTATCATTATTTATTAGTAATTATCGACCAATTTAAAGTGTTCATTAGCTCGGGGTTATCACCGAACGAATAGTTCATCATTTGGCCATATACACACTGGAAAAAATCTTAGTCAATGTGACTTGGATTTCTTAGTCAGGCGCTGACGTTATTCTGACTATATATGAGGCCCCAACCCACCCCCTGGAATACGGAATACCACTTAACACAGAGGGTGGAATACGGAATACCAGTTAACAGCCATATGGAATTTTCCGGATACATTTTCTATTGCCGTACGAACGCCGGTCATCCCGCAGTGTCCACGTCTAAAATGATATAAAATGATGATGATCGACGATCTGTATATCAAACCGTGAATTTATTGTGACAAAGATCGCAATTATATTATTATTATGATCATTTTTTGGAAGGTGTCGAAGGTCGGCGTACGAATACCGGTATTTTTGGAATACCGAATACCTCCTAACAGAGGGGCCGGAATACGGCGTACCTCATAACAGGGCATGGAATACGGGGTACGAAAGGGGTGGGGGCCTCATATATGTTAGAATTATGGCGACTAACGTGTCTTAGTCAAAATGCAAAGGTGTTTTGTCGTTTGGTCTGCGACTGAATATTAATCTATCTATGAACATGCTCAACATTTGTTGGTATATATTAACGACAATAAACGAAATTGAAACTCCCAACTACAACTTTTCCCCGACTCAGAGTGTGTATTTACATTGCTGTAGATCTGTCTACAGATATGTGTGAAGTCACGTGTCGCAGATTACTGTGATCACAACATGATTACTTATAATGAACGCGCGTTCATCAGTACTCTGGTAATTGACAATTCACTATGAGTCGTGTCAGTTTAGGCCAGACAAAAAAAATGAACCAACTATCAGCAGACCAAAGCAGTTTATTCTTACACCAGTTGATAATGGTTCGAAGAAAGAATGAAAGGAGCATGGGAACAAATCGCATATTAAGAACACATAAACAACAGTGTACATGTACACAAATTGAAATAGGGCTACTTCATCTACCAGAACACAGGTTCTCGCTTACACAGTGTGAAATACATAGGTTGAAATGTCAAAGAAAGATTAAGTGTGCACATTCGCCAAGCTCGAGTAACAATTAATTAAATCAGATTTGCCTGTCGGAATGCCTCGGTGTTGACCGTGATTTATAACGGACACGATTTTTGGTCACACGAACGAATACCGTTTTCTTTCTGTGTGCATTTCTATATCAACCCGTTTACACTAGTATGCGTGCCGAACTGTATACAGCTCTACAGCAATGTAAATAATCCCTCAGGGTGAGTCGGACTACAACGTTTCTTGTGTCCCGATATTTTGTAAAATTAATTCAGGCTGCGTTATCTATCACCCACTTTTAAAATGCCTTCCGAAACGGTCGAATTGTGAAAAATCATACCCATAGCAAAGAGTCTACTTAATTGCTTTCGTTGTGAAATAAATTTTAGTTTCATTACTTCCCATTCCCATCGCCAACTGTCATCGAATATGTGGTTGGGGTTGGAGGTGAGGGGAGTCCATATTGCCTACGTGCTTAGAATTATTTTGACTCATGTAATGATTCTCTGTATCTTCCTAGTTCCTTAATTGTTCAGCCCAATAGGTAACATTTAGCACGAGAAAACTATATTCATCGGATGCCAGCATTAGCTTCATGAGGGTATACCAACGTTTCTTCAACCCTTTCAAGACAGGAACTGCGCTGGTACAACATTAAAGACAATGTGCCGGTGCATTCTCTTATATATTCGTGCATCCCATGGGTAGCCTCGAAAATGTAAAAGAATGCATTGGCTTACAGTGTCGAGGTAAATACTGTAAGGCCAATGTATTACGTTATACATGGGATGCTCTTAATTATGTAAGAGAATGCATTGGAACATAGTATTCGCAAAATTCGGAAAACCTCAGCCATGGAATGGTTAACCATTTCTATCCTAAATGTGTTCTCCCAACCAGTTATATAAGTATACAATGGACCTGTCTGATTAGTTTGAAGGGATGTTCAGGAAGTAAAGTCAGACGAAAGACATACAACATGAGCAGAATGATTCATATTCATTGGTGGGTAATGTTGGCGGGCGGCGTTGGCATTGGGTATGCTGTTAAAATATTCACCTCCGTCATAAACCGCCATACACAGAAATAATAGTAAAATATAGAAAGACTTTGTTCTTATACCAATCAGAAATATGGCTTCAACAGTATATTATTGTCAAATGTTTTTCCTTTGTTATGTAAACAAAAGCAAAAACGTTACAGAACCTGGCTTTTGTTTATATCCGGATATGGTAAACATAAAGAGCGTTATTTGTTACTGTTTTCGTGGTATGGAAATAATAAAGAGCGTTTATATAATTTATGTGTGATTAACCAATAGAATTGCACTGTGTTATGTAAACAGAAGCAAAGCTTCAGTAGCACGAGCAGGCTCTTGTTAACGTACACCGTCGTACGTCTTGACGACAATATACTATTTACGCGCTGATTATGTTTGGCATATGAGCAAAACTATATATATTTTAATATTTCTTCTGTTGATGGCGATTTGAACAAATCTTAATATTTCTACAACGTGCGCCACCCGCGCCTTTAAGATAATACTTTCTAAGGTTGTTGTTGACTGAGACGACTATACGTCACTGACTATAGGATAGATGAATGGTTAAAGATACAGTATGGACTTGTTCGGGTGCGTGAAACTGATAACTTAATAATCGGGCGTTATGTCAACTGGAGGAATGTAACATTCTACTAACATCACCGAACATTTGAGGCACATCGACCATCCCACTCCATAGAAAATATCGTTTGAACAGCGCTAAATTGTAAATATTTACTACTTGATTCGGGACGCACCTATGTACGATAAACTAACGAAAACGATTTCGGTCACCGCATTTACTACCGGGGTGTTTCATATCACTTTAATACTGCTGTTCTCTAACCCCATGAGGTCTAACCATCAGCTTGGTCGAAGTAGACCAAACAGATCTCAAACCTAATTAAAATAAGATTGAGCCAAAGTCACGATGCATGACAATACTAGCGAAGAAAAATGGTAGGCATCGGACATATGTTCTGCACACTGCGTTCGCAAAGCTGGGTACCCAAATGTTAATTTTATAAAACCAGGGTACCCAACTGAAAATTTAAAAAAGTTGGATACCCAACTGAACGAAGGGGGCCGAGAGTGACAAGTTCAGCGTTCCTGTCTGTCCATAATTGATGTTCATTGTGTTGTTATGATTAAGATAACATTGCGGACTTCATAATTAGCCTACATAAACATTCTCCTATTTAAGGCTTCATTCAACTCCAATCTATATTAACGGGGCCGACTTCTCTGTGGCCGTATTCGCGCGGGGCCGACTTCTCCAGATACCACACAAATACGTAAATTAACCCTCTTATAGTTACAAAGACTTCAATCGTGTTATATCTTTGCCAAGTTTCTCAGAGTACAGGAAGACTTGGGTATGAATGTGTTTTATTATCCATAACTTAACTGACACTTATCTCTGATTGGGAAAAAGCCGCCACCGTGATACTCCGGGAAAAAAGTCATATTGGACTCCCGAATGTCATATTGGACTCCCAAGTGCGTAATATGGCCCTTATTATCGGGACTCTGTGACGTCACGAACCAACTATTGCGAAATGAATCGGTGAAATTGTGATGCACGCGTAACACTGGTGGATTTACCAGACGTTTCACTTCCGCGTTGATTATTTTTTTCATTTCCGAGTTTACTGTTCCAAATCATGCTTTTGATGATCAAATACATGTTTTTATAGATAATTAAGTGCCGATAAATACAAAAAATCGCCACAAAAGTTTTATTCCAAAAATTTGGATAAACATACAAATGGATAATAAAAATGGCATTATACAATGTTGTGTACAGTATGCGTTTTTCTTGTACTCGTTGTACCAGGTTGTGGTGAAAAGTCATATTGGACGAGACACTTTATATTATTACATGATCCTACCCTTATTCCATTCAATAAACGCATTATATAAATTGTGATATTAAACAATATAAGGTCTTTTTGAAGCCGATGTTAGATTCTCGCCACACTTGTTGATTTAAGTATGTTTTGTCTAGGTCTTGGATCATCTAATAAATAGAATCAACAACTCGTCCCCGATGCAAAGCCGAATTCACAAAACTTGTCCAGTATATTATGTATGGACCACGACAAAGGCTCGGTCCAGGCCTAATTTACTGGACTCGTTTTTTGTAAATTCTGCTATAAGCTGGAGACTCGTTGTAGATCCTCTATGTATGTAACCTATGCCTCCTTATTAATTTCCTTGTTACCGGGGTATAAACTATTATATATGAATCTAAGACCCCTGTCCGGAGATGCTTCTATCGATTAATATTGATGATATGTCGAACTTAAGTCACGTCTGTATCTTCTGAGACATATTTTGGCCACTGAAATGTCAATAGGTCGCGATTTAGAAAATCGCATAGAAGTGCATACAGCCCGGTCACATAGGTGGCACTCAATACTTATATAACGCATCATGAGATGAGAAGCAACACTTTGCGATCAATTTGCGCATTAAACGCGCAAGTTGCTATATATGGTAACAATATGATATTGCTTCTAATAACCTTTCAAAGGTGGAACACGTGATATGTCGCATTACGATTGATGCAGACATTTAATTACTTGATACACGCCAATAAACGACAGATATAATGTAGTCTAGTAATATGTTATGGCAGTGATATACAGAGTGCACGCGTGCACTGACCTCAACGGACTGATAACGCTGTGTCGACAGGGAGGTTTATGCATGGTGTCTCACCCCCAACTTTAAGCAAACATTTCAACAGTTGGAAATTCTGTCTCTGACACAACAGTTAGAAATCTCAAACATCAGATATGCTAAATTTGTTCTGATTGATGGTCCAAACATTGTTTATTATGAAATGTGTTGTATTAGACCAAACGCCGAAATTTTTTGCTACTGTCCATATAACGTTTCAATGGGGTACAGCTTGAAATTCAAGGTGGACACCCCCGCCCTAAAGAGACGACGTTTATATATTATTCGTACAGACCGAACAACTTGATATCCTATCGTTTGGGTGGTTAGGACATCACGACTATACAGTTAGAATGTAGCATTAATTAGTGTAACACATATTTATTTCCAATTCCAAACAAATAAAATGATATGAAATTGTCACATTAATGAAAATAGAAGTGATAGATACGGAAAAGGGGATCAGTCAACATGCCGGCTACTTGCCACGTCATCATTACGTCGCATTCATTAAATGACGTAGTACCCTAAACATAGCCGTATAACGTTACGTTAAACCTCTCTATTATAAAATACTGCACTACTATATTATAATTTATTACATGATCCTACACTTATTCCATTCAATAAACCCATGATATAAATTGTGATATTAAACGTTCGTTTAATAACAGGAAATAGTGCCAGGTGACTTTTGACTTCCGGTGTGTCGTCTGTTTACATTCCGAACGCTACGTTCCAAAATACTATGGATTCCAATATTTTTCCAACAAACTACATGTATAATGAATGAAGAGTAATGTCATTAAATATACGTCATTAAATGGGACTATTTCTTTACGCGGTAAAATAACTCATAGTTACGTGAAACGTCATCGCATGCCTTACAGAAGCCGATGTTAGTTTGCGTCCCATTTGTTGATTTAACTATGTTTTGTCATGGTTTTGGATCAATGTAATAAATATAATCTACAACTCGTCCCCAGTTTATATAGGAATTTAAAAAACTCGTCCAGTAAATTAGGTCTGAACCTCACCAAAGGCTCGGTCCAGACCTAATTTACTGGACTCGTTTTGAAAATCCCCCTACAAACTGGGGACGAGTTGTAGATCCTCTATATAAGAACATGTATCGAGTTCTAAACTACGAATTATTCATAGTCAATTACTTTGACAATAATATTACTGGTTCTGGAGGGGCATTTGCTATGTTCTATTGTTTGGAAGCGAAAGGTGTATTGTTTCATTCACCATAGTGAGCACAACTCGCCAGGGATTGACAGTTCCTTGTCTCCTGCAAACGTATTTAATCACTGTTCGTGTGGTATGTGGGCACACTCGTGAGGGATCAGCTTCATGTCTGTGTTTATGCGTGTGTTACAACCTGACAGAAGTAATGGTTTACTGTCTTCGTGCCAACAAATTAAATTCCAGACGGGCATCGAGCGGAAATGTAATAGATTTATGGATGGATCGAACACACCCGACGAGGAGAAAATTTTCTCGCTCGATATTTTAATATTTATTTGACTCCTATTAACAACTATCTTTTACTCAATCTTGTATTAATGTGTAATAATACATGTTGATGCCGTACAGCTCAGTAGCGACACCTTACATGTGAAAAACCTGAGAAAATAAAAGTTTTTTGATCTTTGACAACCGACCACGCGTACATCATGAGCGCCGCCATTTTGAGATTTTGGCAAACAGCGGCTGACGAAACATCATGAAATATAAGCTTAGTTTCTAAAACAACAAATACTAAACAAATTAGTTACTACATCTGTTATATAGAAAATATAATTTACACACAGACGGAATCAAAATATACTAATTAGACCATCTGGTATAAATTCTGACAGACATACACTGTTACTGAATGTGGAACATTTCATCTACTTCTGCCATCAATTCCCACTCATATCTCAACAGCACGGTAATTTAATAAATATTCGACAAGGTAGGACTGCAGGGTGCCTCTGCCACCGGCCAGGATAGCCTAGCTGAGGTACGTGCCACATAAAAAGACCAGGTCCACCCCATAGACCCTGCTGTTCTCCATCTAGGATTCAATACAAATTATACCGGGCACAAAATACCTGATATACTATCCACAGGTACATAAGGTGCCTGACTTCCACAGGTACATCAGGTGCCAGACTCTTCCTTTTCTACCACAAATCTTGACCCGTAACATCTGAATATAACACTGCACATACATGCAGATGTGTTGACATAAATACATTCTCCATATCTATCATTATCTTCTATCTTTTATATACACACAGTGTACTAACTATATAGAATATAAACAAGTAGTATATCCATAGTCACACATGAGTGAATCAAAGTTAATAAAATATCTTAACAAACCCTTTGTTTGCCCAAACAGCGAACGAACATCTTTACCTGTACTGCTTGCAGACAGTAAAGGCAAATACCTGGAGTCTATAGCACTGCAGAACAAATCAAACAACCCACAGGGAATCAAGTTCTGGTGCAAGAGTGGAGCGAATCTGAATGAAGAAATCTTCTGGCTACACAGAAACCTGAGACATAAGGTACGAAAACATGAAGATATCACCCTCATCATATGGCTGGGAACATGCGACCTAACAAAAATCGACAGATCGCAAAGAACAATACATCTTCAATCGCATGACGACGACACTGTGATCAACACCATACCGACGACTCCTTGGAAAAGTGAAAAGTTACCCTACTGTCAAACCGATACTGCTAGAGGTACCAATATACTCAATACAGCGTCACAATCTTATCAAAGCAAATAAAGAAAGGGAAGAATACGCAGAAGAAGATCTGAAACTACATCAACAAATCGATCTCCTAAACATACAAATCAGAACCACCAACAAAGAGCTCACACGGAGCGGAACCACCTCACCAAGGTTCTCACAAGACCTTTTACAAAATAGAGGCGGGGCGACAAAAGGTCAGAGAAGCTACTGGCAATTTGGGTTACCGAAGGACGGCCTGCATCCTGACGTGACATTGGCCCAGACCTGGTACAGACGACTCCAAAACAGAATCAACGACTTCTGTTATATAACAATCAAACCAAATGATGAAAGGGACAAGGTCTAGCAGGAGGGTGAGTACCGGCCAGGATTACTAATTGCAATTGGAAGAATAAATGCTGATAAAAATAACTCGCCAACCATGACCGGAACTGTCAAACCAGAACAACTGAGAACGCCATGAATCAGACAGCCTCCGAAACATATACGCACAGCAGAAATGAATCTACCACCAAGAGCTACTACCTCAACTCAGAAAATCTACTCTGGCAGAACAACGAGATATCTAAAGATAAAGCTGGAAATTACATACTATCCATGCAATCTGATATATACAATGCATATATAAAAGCTTTACTAGAGCTGATTAATGAAGAATCAACAAAAAGCACAGAGATCAACATTACTACACGAACAAGTAATGACCGACGGGGTACACAGGCAGACATTGTTATCAAAATAAAAACAAATAAAAAGAACAGAAGCAAGCTTGCACCAAACTGCACTGTATACTGCTATCATACGACATATAGCATTATGATTAATGGCAATAACAAAGTACATTATATGCTGAATATACACACAATCATTGCATCTAGGTTAATAAAAAAGGATAGCATTGATACACTAACATGCAATAAGATAGCTGAACATGGCTGTAATTAACTTGGAATTAACATTCTATCCAATCACAATTCTCCTATACTGGAAAGAATAGAAACCTCCAATCACAATTCTCATATACTGGAAAGAATAGAAACCTCCGATAACGATATACAATCAGAACCATGTAATATTCCACTTGAGCCGGAGGTTACATCTCCAGTCAGGATAAATGACTCAACTGCCAACAAACAAGCACCCACAAATATCATACTTATAACAAATAATGTGAAACAAAATGTTGCAACTGTTGAATCCGAGATAATCAAACAATATTTATCAAATACTGACAACAACAACGATAAATATGATTCAACTACAAATAAACAATCAGCAAATAAAAGTATACACGTAAATAAAATGTATATTGCGACAAAAACTGTCACAACTGCTGATTCAGAGATAAATCACCAACATCTACCAGACGATAAGACGCAAACAAAATCAACAACTGATAATGACCTGATTACTGATAAAAACATCAACAGTAAATACACACACAATGACTATGCGGATAAAAACCTGGAAAACACAGCAAAAAGCACCAGGGTCGACAGAATGCATCGGACACAAAATATCAAAGCTAAAACTGATCCAACTGCAAATAAAGAGATATATACTAAAATAGATGAGGACAATAGTAAGCCCATATGTCCAATCTGTATGAATGAAATATACAATAACTATCTAAATTGTGAAAAATGTGATGAATGGTACCACCCAAATTGTGAGGGCATAAGCTAACACCAAGCTAATGCGGAGAATATCCAATCATATAACAACAATTATATATGCTCGATATGTTATATGAAAGATCTAGACAATGACTGCATATCAAACAAATCAAAAAGTATATCAAATTTGGAAATAGACACTACAGCAGAATATCGAAACAAAATACAAAACTGCATGAATGATGAAAACAGCAAATACCAGAATACCGAAAAAAACAACACGACTGTCCAACATCAAGACAGCACATCTGGTGGAAATTACGAAACTACTAAAATCAAACAAAAATATAGTGGTAACACAAGCTATAAAGACACATGTGACTTGCAAAAGGCAACCATACAAGCTGAAATAGCAAGGCATGAAGATACTATAAATGAGCAAGCAAAAACAATTAAAAATATTGAGAACAAGAAATGAAGCGGTCAATAACACATTACATCAATCTAATGATACGTTTCTACCAACGAATACGAATAACCATCAAAATATCATACAAAGACTGCAAAAGCTAGAATATGACCAGATTAAACTGCGTCTAACAGAAGCAGAAATAAATATTGAAACAGTTCTTAGACGTAATGAAGTGCACCCTGCAAAATCAAACCCAAGCCAATGCACACAAACTGAAATAATAAATCCAAACAGAAAGCGGGTACACAAAAACAACTGCGGCAACCAAAATAATGCGCCTCAAGGCAGTTATTTGGGAAACACCAACTTGACAGGCCATATAGCGCCCCAAGGCTATTACATGGAAAACACCCATCTGACTGGCTATGACAAAAACAACAACTCACCAGATGTAACTCTGGTTATAGGACAGTAGAACATCAAGTCCCCCAATATAACCAGGGCGATAACACGTGGAATAATCATAACTTTCTACAACAAAATCGAATGAAAGCCACATCAGACAAACAGAAAACGATAAACTGCCAGCAAGTTCCTGTTCATCATTTTTTAGAACATGGCAGGGGGTCCACCCAAAGGGTAATACCAACAGAATATTATTACCAGCCCATTCCACAGAAAACTGTGACAAATCCAAAATAATTCACAAACACTCCATATTTGAACCAACATCATTTTTTAGAACATGGCAGGGGGTCCACCCAAAGGGCTATACCAACAAACTATTATTACCAGCCCATACCACAGAAAACTGTGACAAATCCAAAATAATTCACAAACACTCCATATTTGAACCAACAAATAATATTTTCACCGCATCCATCAAACAACATGCAGATGCACCAACAAATTGTGAAAAAAACCAAAATGGAAATCTTGAACCATCAGATTATACTACATGTCAGAACACAAATGACACGCAATATATCAACACAACAACCAAACACAGTGTCATGCTACCGCCGACTACCGAGGCGGAACATGAATCCAGAAACTGTGACTTATATTCACGGGAGACAACACCAGTACATGTAATAAATCAACATGCTCCAATAAGAAGCGAAACTACAGCTGAGACACAAAAACTCAATATAGCTTCAATTAACATCCAAAATATAAATACAAATAAAGTGGTATTACAACATGCAACAGAAACATACGACATCATATTCATCCAAGAACACTGGGGTTTTCAATATCAAATTGCTCAAATAAAAGATTTGACTGAAAACTTTAACAACATCAGTAAATCAGTTGATCAGAATGAATCCCTACCACCAAACATGCGGATTAGGGGCTATGGGGGAGTATCAACCTTATGGCACAAAAATTTCAATAAAATTATAAATGCTAGAGATGATGGAGACAACAGAATCATATGCATCACAATCAAAAGCAGCCCAACAAACATATGCTTAATAAATTCATACATACCCAGTAACACTCACTCGGCTGATAAAAAAGATAACGACGAATACAATGAGACACTGGAAAAAACTATATGCTATTATGATAAAATATGCAGATCATAAAATAATAATAGCAGGGGATATGAACGCCTCATTAGACAGACAACCACCTAATGAACAGGATAAAACGTTTCAAAAAGTTCTATATAGATCATGAGCTTACTACTCCTGATGGATATGTCCCGGAAATCACAATTCGACATCATAATGCTAAATCACAATCTATAATTGACTATTTTGTTGATTCCACAACTCACGACAAAATTTTATCAAATATGCAAGTTGTCGATGTTCCATCAAATGTATCCGATCATGAACTCATCAAAGTCGAAATAACAATAGCACCATTTATAAAAATACAAAATGGTAATAAAAACATCTCACAAAAAAGAACAAACTGGAAAAAATGTGATATTGACCTTTAAAGGCAGCATATCAACAAAACAAATCATTTGACACAGACCACCATAAAAAACAATCTGGAAGAATCCATTGTAAAATTTGGCCAACTCCTAATTAACGCAGCAGAGAAAGCCACACCAGCTAACAGGCATAAAAGAGCTCAAAAGGTCAAAAGCAATGGAACCCAAACATAGCCAATACAATACAATACAATACAATGCAATACAAGAAAGTAAAAAAGCTCATTGTCAGTGGAAGTGTCAGGTAAACCAACTGATAAAAACAATCCACTTAAAGCTGCAAAAAATGGCCACTAAAAAGAAGTTAAGGTGTACACAAAGGCAACAAATAGCTGCAGAAAGAACTCAGCTATATGATTAAATTACTCAAGCCAATGCATCTAATGATCAAGTGCTATTTTACACTTATAAATAAACAAAGACTCACCAAGAGTGTAGTCACTGAATACATCGAAATAGATGGACACCAATATGGTGCTGAGCAGATGATGGATGGGTGGTTTATCCACTTCAAACAACTGTCAGAACCAAACACTGCCGATATATTTGATGATGCATTCCGCAAACAAGTATAAGCAGATATTGAAGCTACATGTATTGAGCAAATATGTCGTTCTATTAAATCATCACTAGAACCAGTCACACTGCATGAAATTAAAACAATTGTCAATAAGCTTAAACTAAATAAAGCAGCCGACTATGCTGGAATTACGGCCGAACATCTCAAATATATCATAGAAGAAACTGCCCCAATAATTATGATCATCATAAACACAATATATGCAAAAAGAGAAGTGCCAAAAGAGATCAAAATTGACATATTAACACCCGTACCAAAAATGACAAAGACCCAACAAAACCAGGGAATTACAGGGGCATAACTATCAGCTCCATAATATGTAAAATTCTTGAGGCAACCCTGCAAGACAATTTAGACAACATACTATTACCATCACAAAATAAAATGCAACGTGGCTTCACTCAGGGCACATCACCCCTAGTTGCTGGGCTTATGGTAACTGAAGCATTCAATGAAAGCAAATATATAAATGAGAATCTAATATTAGAAACTCTCGATGCTGAAAAAGCTTTTGACGTTCTATGGCACAACAGCCTACTAAGAAAAATATTCATTGATGGGATCCACAGTGACCTATGGCTACTTGTAAACTCATTACATCATGAGGCGAATACAAAGGTCAAATGGGGAGGATCATATTCCACAGACAACCAAGGCATAAGGCAATGTGATAAATTATCAGCAATGCTATATAAGAGATTTAATAATGACATGCTAAATCAGCTAAGCAACAATGCAGCTGGGTTTAAAATTGGCACAATTGATATAACAGCCCCCACCTGTGCAGATGATGTAGCCATTCTAACAAAAACAACAGCTGATTTACAAACACTCACAAGCATCGTATACAACAACTCATGCAAAGATCGATTCGAAATGAACGCAACCAAGTGCGATATTGTCCATATGAAAACATCTACCAGAAAACTGAATAATGAAATAAAACCTCTCCTAGGCGGAACACCTGTTAATATTGTAGGCACCACCAAACAACTAGGTGTAGAGCGTAACCCGACGAACACCCCATATATCCCAAAACGAATCACAATGGGCTGACGAACCCTTTACTCCTTGATGGGAACAGGGCTACATGGAACACATGGCATATCACTGGCAATAGCCTACCAGATGTGGAATACTTTTATCATTCCTAGAATGCTTCATGGTATAGAAATCCTACATATGAAAAAAAAGACATAGAAGAACTCGAACGCTTCCAACGAAAAACCATGAGACAAATACAGAGTCTCCCAACACGCACAGCAAATGCTGCTACAAATACACTTGTAGGAGCTATTCCCATCCAAGGCACTATAGACCTTAAAATTACAACCTTCTATATTAATATAGCCAAAACACACAACTCCGCAGAGCGAGATCTTGCAATAAGACAACTTATCATGAAAAATGACAACAGCAATAGCTGGTTTGTACATGTTAGAGGCATACTTTCCAATTATACTCCTCCTGACCCACTGCACATCACAAGCACCATCCACAGCAAGGAAGATGCCAACAAATGGAAAGCAATATGAAAAAAAAGCCATATACCAATATTGGCATGACATTAATGACAACGAGTTTTCCAATAAAACAACTTTAACATTGATTAAATTACAAAAAAAACTCCAGCAGCAAATGCCACCTTGTATGGGAATCATCGAAACAATCCCCCGCTGCCACAAAAAAGGCTATTATAAAAATATGGCTGATGACAGACACTTACCTACTACAAATCAATAGAAAAAGATTCAGGCAAAATCTCATCTCTGCCGAATGTCCACTCTGTAACCTAACTGATGAGGACAGAACACATTTCGTGTCACAATGCACAAAAACTGATAAGCAACGACAATGTTACATACCAAAACTCAGATCATGCCTTCCAAAATATATTACTGATACATATGACATTGAGCAACGAGACCTCTTAACACAGCTAACTATAGATTGCACAAAATTAGAACATTGGAACCTTACTGATATAGAGAAAAGACAAACTGAAAAACTGGCACGAAATTTTGTATTCTCAATCCATGTGCATAGAGTAAACACTCTAAAACAGAAGCAGACAAGCACATATAACCCAGTAAACAACCGAGCTGTACAGGCAAGACGACTACTTGTAAATATTCTTGTCAATACGACAAATTTTAATCAAAATAGTAATATTAAAAACAAAACAAAAATATACGTGTACATATATGTATATATGGAAGCTCAACTCAAAAGCTCTTATGTGTTAATATACACACACATAATCTCTTAACTCACTTATATACCCAATTAATGGGGTGCTCCTCACCTAAAGGAGGGACTTCCACAACAAACAAACAATAGAGCATGAAGCTAACGGCGAGATATATATATAGCCAACAGTCTGGGTGTGTTTTGTTGGTTTAGGGCAAACTCCGTACATGCAGCGCCCTCTCCGTTATCACTGCGATATATCACTACCGGAAGGATGGTACTTTGCGACCAATACATTAAAGTGATGTGAAACAATCCAGTAGGGTGATCAGATAGAACTGGAGAAAAATATTGTTTAAAGTAGTTAATTTTACGCATATTAATCCAAATTTACAGTACCCACACGTCATTCTTATATATTAATTAAATGCAATGACTCTCGTTTGTGAAATAATTTGCGTTAGTTTATCGCCGATCGCAGCGTCCCGAATCGAAATGTAAATATTGACAAGCGTATTTCAGACAATGATATCTATGGAGCGTCATGGTTTATTTCTTTGAACTTTTCGGTAATGCTAGTATAATGCTACATTCCCACACTTGGCATAGCGCCTGGGTACTAACTTATCAGTTGCTGGCACCGAACAAGTCCATAATATGTCTTTAATTTTTACGTATCGTCAGAACTAGATTTAGCCACCTATTATCTTATGTTGACCACCAAACGTTTGCAATAATGGTAATTATTTCGGTATTGATAACAACAATATGAACTGAGCCAGACATAGACAATTTGAAAATACAACAACAAATGTCAGAAATCCTTACCTAATGTCATTGTGGAAGTGGTATATCAGCGGAGCGATGGGAGATAACTCTGCCTGGAGTTTGGGTTTGGATACGTTGACAAACTCACAAATTTGCCTGGCATTTATTTATAGGCTTTTCGATACACAAGGCTATAACGTGCCAGATTAGGTGTTTATAAAATGAGAAGTAACACCTATTTGGTTGGATCAACAGCGATGCTACCGACATTTGCATTTAATAGCATCACAGCATGCAATTATCTTGAAGGAATCAACCGTATACATGCATTTAAAATGCATGTTGCCGTTCATATTCTGTCGACATAAGGGTTTATATGCGAAAAAGCCTGCCAAAAAAAAAACTTGCCAGTGTATGAACGTGCTATACCCTACTATACTCGTCAATTCAGTCATGCGTTCATACCGCTGCGTTGTCAGTTCTTTCCTTTCAAGTAGATAGATATATAGGTTTAATTTCATTCAAATCGTCATATATAACAGACATAATTGATACATAATTATTACACAATTTTCAGTACAGTAGAGTGTTGCGCATGCGTTACATTGTTAGTAAAAGGGGGCAGGCTAACTCGACAGATATATACATATATATAGGTTATCACCACCATGTGTGTTTCCGAGATCAGTATTCAAGTCGAGCTGCCTTCTCTGGGCCCAGATAATGCAGCGAGACTTGAATACGGATCTCGGAAACACACTGGGTGGTGATAACCAATTTATCTTACAATTCGTCCCATAAAAAGCAATAAAACTAAATTTAAAACAGGAACTGCGCAACAGAAAACGTACACAATGCTCAGCACGCGACGTCGCGAGAAGTCAAATTATTAGAAATTCACGTCACGTGACTATTCAACTTCGCTTTGGCTGGAATCGGATTCAATGATGATGCGACGATATTTCCGTTTCGAATGTTCGACATAATTGTCACTTTTCACAGGATAATTGTAATATTTTATGGTGCAATATCCTTGGATGGTAATAGTGTTGGCGAGAGGCATTGCAGCAGATGACTGTCCATTCACAGTTTTAATGAATTTCGAAGTTTCCGACACTTCAACAATCGATTTCTGACTCGCACGCTCAGTGTCACGTGTATCAACAATTCTAGTTGGAGCGGAATTCGAATTGTCAATGGGATCAGAGGTTGATGTTCGTTTCCGTGCTATGCAAAGAATATCCGACATTTTCCGTTGCATTTCCACTGACGCAACAGAATAATTATTGACAATGGCAATATTTCTGTGTCCCGAAAGCTGTGATATTGTGTTCGGAGTAATGTCATTATGAAGGAGTCGAGTACATGTTGTTTTCCTGACGCAGTTATTGGTCTTTCTACCAGGAAGTTCACCTTTCTCTGCCATGTTCTTCATGATTTGGCTAAGGCGTGTTCACCCATAGGCTGAGCCTTATACCAGATAGGTGAATCTGGTTTCCGATTATGATTCACTTTAATGTAGAATGGTGATTCATACTGCAAAGTGTTCAATGGACGCTTTGATGCAAAAACCTTGTAGACTGCAACTGGACATTCTGTAGCTGGAACTCCAGGGATTGCAAATGCTTTCGGAATGAATGCACGGTGGTGAGTATTGGAACTTTCTCCTGTTCGGGTTTTTGTCGACCTATCATTATGTTTTAAATATTCATTTCCATTTGCGTCCTTTTCAAGCACAATGTCATTCCATCTTAAATTATGCTGTTCCTTTCCAGTGCGCTTGCCGAACGATTCCACATTGTTATACCACTTTAGATTCAGCAATCCGTATAATGTAGTCAACGCTTAACACACATCTTTCCCTAAGAAGAATTTTCTCACTTTCTGTTAATAATGGTTCAGCTGCATTTGGCCGATTACTCTTTTCCAGCTTCTTTTAACTGCTTCCTCTTACTTGCCAATACTGTCCTAGAACGTTAGAATTATCGGTCCATGCATATTAGATATGGATACTTCTTCTCCCTCAAATATCTATCAATACCGCATTGGTAGAATGTCAATGAGTCCGGCTCATAATCAAATTCATCTGCTTTCCGGACAGACAGTATGAAGGACCTATATAATTGTCCATGTGAATTGGATCAATCGTCTCAATAGCCCGAAATTCAGTCCTCTAGGACATAACTCTTGTAAATGCCCTTATTACAACTTGGGTTTTCTTCACCGTGTTTTCATTCTGCATACTAGATACAAAGTCATCTTTGTCAGAGTCCTGAACATTAACAAATGTTGGTGCTTTGGATGTTGCCATTGTTGTTCTCTGCTGAGCACTTACTTCTGTCAGTGGTGATGTAACACCAGTAGTATTATCAGTTGAAGTACTTGCAGTTGTATTGTTAATGTTGTTATTTTCACTGTTCTTCCTTCTCCATCCCCATAATGGAAATGAGGACCCATAAATCAGAAACACTGGTTGAGATAGTGGCATCTGCAGGCAACATTTGAGGATTAGTACACTGACTTTCAATTAAAACATTTCTTTCACTAGTTTTAGAACTGTTTTCTTTGTCCATTCTGCTCACAACATCATGCAAAACGTCATCTTCTCGAATAGCTGTATTAGATCATTGTCTGATACCTCGTTAAATTCCATATTGTTTTAAATTTACGTACATTTGCAAGAATCGATCGATTTACGTAGTGTACTCTGCAGAAATTGCAAATGCAGACGACGCTTTAAAACCATCTAAATCCCCCATTAAAATTAATTCATGGGAAATGCAATGAAATTACGGAGGTTTCGTAAGTAATCTCTCTTGTATCCTTGACACAATAAAATTCTATTTCAATTTACCTTCTGTATTTTATCGAATAAAAATTGCCGTCAGTAGCTTCTGATCAAGACGGTACTGAATTACGGGGAATTCCCTACTTCGCTTATAATAGAAATTGTCGAAATAGTCCGTATTCGTGCGCGCTGTAAACAATGTGTTGCTTTTTAATTTCCAAACATTTTGCGGTGCGTTTTTTATTATTTTTCGGTCCTGTCCTGTCCTCTCTCCGCATTCTTTTACTTTGTTAACACAAACATTTATAATGTTACGTTCGTAGCGCACGCTGATGTTATTTTACGGCTTTAAATTGGTTATTTAGACGCTTTGTTTTGAAAACAAGCCAGTTGTCAAAACGCACGTGCACTCGTTGTTGCATCCACGATATCCTTGTTGCCACCCAGGATACAAGATCGGAAACCGCCTAGGCGTTTTCGCGTGTATTTGAGGAAATATAGCTAAATTGTAAGATAAATATAGGTTATCACCACCATGTGTGTTTCTGAGATCCGTATTCAAGTCGAGCTGCCTTCTCTGGGCAGTCTATCGACGAGTCCGTAGGACGAGTCGATAGACAGCCCAGAGAAGGCAGCTCGACTTGAATACGGATCTCGAAAACACACAGGGTGATGATAACCAATTTATCTTACAATTCGTCCCATAAAAATGCAATAAAACTCAATTTAAAACAGAAACTATTTTATTACGCGCAACACAAAACGTACACAATTCTCAGCACGCGACGTTGTGATAAGTCAAATTCTGAGAAATTCATATTTTCGTTTCATATGTTCGACATAATTGTCACATTTAACAGGATAATTGTATTATTTTATGGTGCAATCTCCTTGGATAGTGATAGTGTTGGCGAGAGGCATTGTAGGAGATGACTGTCCATTCAGAGTTTTGAACTTTCCGACACTTCGACAATCGAGTTCTGACTCGCACTAAAATAACCCATTAAACTTCATTTAGAGGAAATGCAATAAATCACGGACTTTTTGTAAGTATTCTGTTTTATATCCTTAACATAAGATTAATTAATTTGATTTTCCCTTCTGTATTTTTTGTAAGTATTCTGTTTTATATCCTTAACATAAGATTAATTAATTTGATTTTCCCTTCTGTATTTTATCGAATAAAAAATGCGTTCAGTAGCTTTTGATCAAGACCGTACTGAATTACGGGGAATTCCCTACTTCGCTAAAATAGAAATTGTCAAAATAGTCCGTATTCGTGCGCGCTGTAAACAATGTGTAAACTTCGTCACTTTTTCGATTTCCAAACATTTTTGGGTGGTTATTTTGAGCTTTTTGGGCCCTGTCTCCACATTTTGTCAACTTTATTGAACTTATTATACTTCCATGGTGTAACCAAGGAAGTATATTGTTTTTCTACTGAGGTCGTTTTCCGTTTATTTCGAAATACTCAGAAACTGATTGCAGTAGGAACGCGAAATCTCTAGCGAATGTAGGCATCGAAGGTTTACTAAATATAATGGTATCAGGATTTCCGCCCAATGTTTCTTGGCGGAGTTATGGCCCTTTTGCGATTATTTTTCATTGTTATTATTATTATACTTGACACTTTTGTAATCACTATTACTCGAAAAGTACAACAAGTAGGACACCAAAACTTGGTAAGTAGGTTGGGGTACATGAGTTCTAACCATATGGCCCATAACGATTTTGTCCGCGCTTTCACCGAGGAGTTATCTCCCTTTATTTGAAAAAATGTCATTTTATTATCTCGGAAATTATAAGAAGCAGAGCATCGAAAATTAGACCGTATGCACATCTCGATATGCACTACTGCCCACGGGCATAAAAACTTGTGTCCGCGCTTTCCCTGAAGAGTTACCGCCCATAGTTGGCAAACCTCTATTTTATTGTACTCTGTTGTCCTCCCGTATTATTCCAGATAACTGCATTTGGTTTTTGTAGTCGTATTGACCGTTGTCAGCTTAGTCCAAGGAAGAAAATTTGACAGGGTTGGATATATATTTTTACAATAGGATGGGGGTGCCAAATTAAAAAAAAAAAATTCGTTACGAATCTCGTCTATTTCTGTGTATGGCTTGACTGTGTAAAGCTGATCAAATACCGCGAAAAAAAATTGAAATCTGAGTAGAAATACCAGAGTTGTGGGCCCTCAAATTCTTTTTTGGGGGGGCAATCGGGTTGTCGCCCTATCTCCTTTAAAACGGACAATCATTGCAAATAGTGACACACTTCTAAGTATCCAGACTATCTAGTGCTCGGTGTGAGCCAAATTTTGCCAGTGTCGGTTCAGTATTGTGGTTCTGGGGAGGGGTGGTTTATGGTTCAATATTTTATTTAGTCTCCGAATCAGATGAAACTTGGAATATAACATCTACCCTACAAACTTATCACGACGCTGAAAACAGATCTCAGATCCGTTGGAAAATGGCGGAGATTTGGACCCTCAAAGTTTGAACTTGGGCCCATATGCTTTCCAATAACCGAAATGTTTTTCGTCTCCGATTCAGATGAAATGCATTCCATACAATATATGCGAGCAGCAGATCACAAAACTGAAAACAATTTTTAAATCCATTGGAAAATAACGGAGTTACGGGTCTTAAAAATTCGCATTTTGAGCCTGGGTTGACAATTTCCCAATCCCGTCACCCAATTTCGAGGCTGGGATGGGGTCACTTGCAATCACTTGAGATCAACATAAACATGGTAAGGACGTGATATAATCATCCTACTTCCTATTTTCCGTCCCTAAACTACGATGTTTTCAGCTCAAGAGTCGCCCTATTATTATACTTCCATGGTGTAACCAAGGAAGTATATTGTTTTTCTACTGAGGTCGTTTTCCGTTTATTTCGAAATACTCAGAAACTGATTGCAGTAGGAACGCGAAATCTCTAGCGAATGTAGGCATCGAAGGTTTACTAAATATAATGGTATCAGGATTTCCGCCCAATGTTTCTTGGCGGAGTTATGGCCCTTTTGCGATTATTTTTCATTGTTATTATTATTATACTTGACACTTTTGTAATCACTATTACTCGAAAAGTACAACAAGTAGGACACCAAAACTTGGTAAGTAGGTTGGGGTACATGAGTTCTAACCATATGGCCCATAACGATTTTGTCCGCGCTTTCACCGAGGAGTTATCTCCCTTTATTTGAAATTAGACCGTATGCACATCTCGATATGCACTACTGCCCACGGGCATAAAAACTTGTGTCCGCGCTTTCCCTGAAGAGTTACCGCCCATAGTTGGCAAACCTCTATTTTATTGTACTCTGTTGTCCTCCCGTATTATTCCAGATAACTGCATTTGGTTTTTGTAGTCGTATTGACCGTTGTCAGCTTAGTCCAAGGAAGAAAATTTGACAGGGTTGGACATATATTTTTACACCAATGACCACTGATGATATATTTCAACAGCCATTCCTGTTCGGCGCACTGCGTTAATTGTTATATTGGCTAATGGGTAATCACTCAAAACAATGTCGGCTGTCTGTCTTGTCAATCGGCCGTAATTCTGCAGTTTTATCACGATGCGGCTTAAAATTGACATATTTTGAGTCCAAAAAACGCTCTAAATTCATTAGTCTCTTTATCATCTGTATGTGGCACGAGTGAAAATGTATGACTTTATTGCCCGTTTGTTAAGATCGTTGATTGCATATTTCGCATTAATTGGACGAGACGTAATGCAAAGTGTTATAACTTAGGAAGAGTCCGACAACGACGTCGTACGTACGTCCGCTAATCGGAAAATATACACAAACATGTCTTAAAGCGCCGACTAATTCACCACCTGCGTGTATTCAAGAATATGAATATCATATATCATTCCCAGATTGCTACCATATCTATTAGTGAAATAAAACACCTTAAACTGTTGGGGAAATCGCGATATAGGCCCGCGAGCAAAGAGAGCTTAATGTCATCATACGCTATTTCGCTGTTGCGAAATGGGTGATCGTTCAACGTACCATAATTACGTTATACGACATATATATGTTTGTGTGTGAATAACGATTGTTAACTTGGTATTATGAACTTATGCATGACTGCGAAGACTTGCAATAACATATTAAATGGTAAAATACGCGCATTCATACCCGTATATTCAGAAGAATATCCGTCTAGTTTACAAGCTCGACATGCTATATATGTTTATGGTATACTACCATTTCAACACATCGGCTATTTATCATTTTGCTGGTGAGAAGGCGTATGTTCACTTTGGTGCTATATATGTGCACAGAAAAGGCACCATTACTCGGGAAAGCAACATACTGAAATGCATATAGATGTACGCGAATCAATTACGTTCTCACACAATGCAGTTATCCCAAATCCGCGCTCTTTAAAATAGAATTGCCTTCGCCATGGCTGGCCTACTTCTGATGGTACAGGGTGTTACGCACCTGTCCGACTAAGTCACTTTGAACCCAAAATTTATACAATCTCATACGAGCAGTGAAAAGGTTCGCGATAATAGATAATCCGTACAATTGGTATAAACGTTTGTATCGACATATCGTGCATTCACAGCATTAATTGTTTATCCTCAATGAATATGTTTCTGAATTATATTTAATTCTTGACGCCTGATACAAATGTATAGCGACGTTTTTTGTGATCTTTCTAGAACGTTCGCGAGCATGATAGAACTTCAAATAAAATACATTCGCCTATGTCCCATTTTGGTGATCAAAATATTCGTAAAAATATAAATTTAGATTGTAGAGCCGTTGCTCACCAGTCACCATGGACAGACTACCTCAAGTGTAAAAACTTTATTCAGCTTCAGGCTCAGAAATGGACTGTCGTATATGCATACCACAAGGAGAACATAATTATAACGTGTAACTCTACCTAAACTACATTCGAATAAGTCAGGTTCATCCATCCCGATATATGTAATTTCGGTAAATTTGTGACACTTTTCAATAGCATTATCCGTCTAAATACGTGTATATATGACTATGTATTTGTGTTTAGTGCTTTTATTTGAGATATGTTTGTCGGCCATTTGGTAATTATTTTATAACTCGAGTCTTTATATTAGGATACAGGTTTATAAATTAAAACCTTCTTTTTGGTACTTTAAATTATGGCAGTAACTGTGATAAAGGTTTTATTGTATATCCACATACATGTAGTACGGTACGCATCCAGAGGGCGTTTTTCTAATTTTCAGATGGAACGGTTTACTCGTGACAACGCTATATATAATAAATATGTATACTTATGTAGTCTATCACTAGCCAGTTTTTAGCCCCAAATCCAAACGGGCTGATGTAGGAGCGAGTTTAATGCGGTGGTACATAAGCCGGTATACTGTAGGTATGCCTCTAAAATTTGACCTCTCTAATATAAACGCAACCTGCTCAAGGGAGTGTTTGTGTCGGGTGGGTTCAGATTTGGAAAATTCCACCGAAGATCAAATGGGGAAAATTACTCCGAAAATCATATATTGAGATAAAAACTTTTCGATGAGTGGATGTGATAAGTAGTATCTAAACGCAAGATTAGTACACTTTTTAATTATTTATATTGAACGGTTTAACCCTGGTAGCGTATAACGTTGTGACGGGTGATATATATTACTCAAATTCAAACCCTCTTTTCATGACGCAAATTCAAACGGACTTAGCAAGAAGCAAGGCAAATGCATGAATATGCTCACCGATATACTATATAGGTATGTCCGCTCTACTGTAAAAGTAACCTATTGTCACGATTTGACCTGTCCAAAACACTCCCCGGACAAAAGTTTTCCTAGGTATCAAAATTCGTCGAAATCCGATCGTTTTACTCGATTTGACCTTGAATTGACCATTTCGAAGGTCAATGCCAGGTCGGGGTCACGACTTGACCCGCCAAAAAGACTCCCCGAACAAAAGTACCCATAGGTATCGAATTTCGTGGAAATCCGTGTTTTACCCGATTTGATCTTCGATTGTCCTTTTTGAAGACAAATGTCAGGCCGAGGGTCACGATTCGACCCGTCCAAAACACTCCCTGGACAAAAGTACACACATTTATCAGATTTCGTCAAAATCCGTCCAGCAGTTATCCCGGCCATAGCTGACAGACAAACAAACAGACAGACAGAAGTACCAAAATATATATTAAATTAAGAAATGTCAATGCAAGTCCACCATTGGATCGTAAGGCACCAATATGCATTCACATGAAGAGGAACACACATATACGCATAACACTCACATGGGATGGGATGGAATACCATGGAAGTATATCTGATTCCATGGAATCTGACCTCTAGTTATTGATTATTTTACATTCGTAGCACACGAGTATATTATTTTACGACTTTTAGTTGGTTATTTAGACGTTTTGTTTTGAAAAAAAGCCAGTATCGAAACGCACGTGCACCAGCTGTTGCCATCCACGATATCCTTGTTGCCATCCAGGATACAAGATCGGAAACCGCCTAGGCGTTTTCGCGTGTATTTGATGAAATATAGCTAAATTGTAAGATTAATGGTAATATCTTGTGTGGGTGGGGTGGTAAATGGGATAGGACCACTATATTTGGCGGTATCAAGGGGTGGGGCAAGGGTTGAGTGGGTTTAGATGTGGATTTCAGCTAAATGTATTGGCACCTGATCTGGTGTTTATGCTCAGGGTGGGCGGGGGTCGTGTGAAGTGGTAACGAATTATGAGATAAACCGGTAATGCGTTTAATTTGTGTGTGTTTGGCCGAGTATAATAGAACGGTTTCAGATATGTGTTTCTAATATCGACAAGACTATGACATTTCAGTACAATATGATAATCGTGGCCTAGCTCTTGGTTGCATAATCTGCATTTTCTGTCGAAATAGCTTTTTTTGTACCATGATCCGGTTTCTATTGGCGGAGGGTATACATGTATCACACGGCACAGTAGGGAGGTTTCGAACTCACGGATCGAGACACGACAACGTTTAGCTATTTATAGTCGTGCAATTAATGTTGGGTAAAACAGTCGTTTCATTGAAACGATGTCGATTATGATTATTTAACACGAAAATGCATGGATAATCGAGCGCAGTGAGATGTACGCTCTACACGATCTAACAGATAAAGAACAACGCGTTCAATAATATTGTCAAACTATAATGAATGAAGATTGTGAAAAGTAATATACGCCATTAAATTCGACAAAGAGTCTTTATTTATATGAGACTATTTCTTGACGCAGGCAACAATGGCTGCGGACACACGTACCACAGTAGCGATGGCATAGTAGGTGTGACAATTAATTATGGTATGGTTTGGTGACAATTGGTCAACATAATTTATATGCCACATAGGGAGTCGTGTCGCGCGCCGCATATTCGCACAGTGAGTCGACTGACCAATTAACCCATTGAGTTTCACCAAGGTTGATCTCTACTCATTACGTTTAGCCACATTGTATTCTCTACGATGACATAAAATTGCACGACCGATCGTCCAGAATTGTCTTGTGTGTTAGCATTAAAAATATGACATTGCGTGTTGAGTAACGATCAACAGCGACAAGACATTCGGTTTGATAAATCATTGAGATGTCGATCTCGACGCTGATAGAGCTTGGAAAAGACTCATTGTGTGAATGTGCGGCGGGCGACATGTCTTGCTATGGCACAGGAATATGGCGACCAATTGTCACCAAAATTGCACCATAATTAATTGTCACACCTACTGTACCATCGCTACTGTGATACGTGTGTCCGCAACCAATCTTATGACAAATTGATGATAGTTAAAGATGGATTATCTCTTTAAACAACATATTTATAATAGCTGCGATGGTATAAAATAATAAATATGAACTGGAGACCCCTGTCCGGAGAGGCTTCTATCAATTAATATTGATTTTATTTCGAATATTTTATTATGAAATGAGATGATTAATTGGGACGCTTTATTTTTAGAACAGACCATTCGAGCGATACCAAATATCGATAGCGAATTTTAGGCTGTTCCTATGTACCGAACGCCAAATGTCCTAGATTGATTGACTGTATTGTTGTATTCCATAGTTATGGGCGATATTGAGTCTAATTAACATTTACTTGTGACTAAATTACACAATAAAATTTCTGGTCTCTGTTAACAGTAACCACTATTGTTCGTTTGTTAAACAGCCACTCCATTTAGACCAAAAAATATTCGAAATAAAATCAATATTAATCGATAGAAGCATTTCCTGACAGGATTCTTCGATTCATATCTAATATTTTACACCCCGGTAACTATATAATACATGTTTACAAAGAGATAATCCACCTTTAATCGGACAATTGATGATAGTTAGCCTGAATATAATATTAATTAAATGTAAAATGTACTAAACATTACCTTATATGTATACATGTAAGAGTAGGCTCAGTCTGTCTGTCAGTCTAAGCTCGATTTGAGCCTATTTCAGAATCAAACTAGTCCAAAATGAACCCATTCGCAGGAGGATATGTTGTAGCAGATATGTACGCTCTTTATATATGTGTTTTCATTATGGCCCGCGCCATCCAACGGAATAACGGATTTATGTCCATTATGGGTTTATTCCAGAATCAAATAAGTCCAATACGAACGAATGCCAATATTTCGGTCCTTTATGGACCTATTTGCACGAGGATATATTGAAGTAGCATAACACATATCTATATATATATAACAGAGTAGGATCCGTCATATGGCCGCGAAGCGCACATAGGGGCCGCATGGCCATTTTTACAGGGATCGCATGCTCCTCCGATGCTGAATAAAGGGAGTCTGCCTCAGCTAATAAATATATAAATTTTGTTTGCAATATATGAAATATGACTGAAGGTTTCCTCCACCTTCCATGCTTGGTGACGCCTGTGCTTGATTGGTTGATTGATTGGGGTTTAATATCGCTTTCAGCAACTACGGCCATATCACGACATCGCCAGTGTTAGTGGTGGAGGAAATCCACACGCATACGGCTAATCTAACATTGAGTTCAATGGTAAAACATTCAAGAAAATGTTATCTACCTGGAGCATGCATATGTTCTTATGTCTAAAAGTGTTTTCTAGACAACAAGAACATGTTTCTAGGTTATAAGAAAACCTAATGTTTTGTGTTAGAACACGTGATTATGTGATTTGTTACTTAAATGTTTACTTAAATAAGAAAATCGTTTCCTTTTTGTTTCCTTAACTAAGAATTTTTATTTTCCTTAAATAAGAAAACATTTGTTCTTAACTAAGAAATATTTTTTCTTAAAACTGTCAAAAATCATCAAGAAATATTTTCTTGTGTCACTCCCCAGAAAATATGAAAATCATTTTCGGCAGTGTAAGTCACAAATCAACATTGACGGGATAGCACCAGCTTAGCCGTTGCTTGACGCCTCAGCGACACAGTGCTCTGCACAACTTGGCGACATCTCCGTCAGTCTCTACAAGAAAACCAATGTCAGAAATGGTAACGCGCTCAAGGTCACATATTATATACCCATGATTGTAATTATAGAATATAAAATATATTGGTTTCACGAATGACCAACTCATAATTCCGTTAAAACAACTAACCCTTCAAATATTACAACTATATACGGCTTATCACTGAAGGTTTCTCATGCATCTCACCAGAATTCCCAACTACGCATTTTACCGGACTCGGCCTCCGGGTCGCAGTTCGACTTTTAAACCGTCCCAAAAATTCCTATTTCTATAAATAAAACGCTCATGGCCCATGTATACCAAGAATCAGCGAAACATTATACACACGGAATGCGAAATAAAACACTTACGGTAATCTTATCAGCTTTATATTTCTAGAGCTCCGACAAAGATTTGATTTCTGTATTGCTGGATTTCCATCGTTCCATTGGTCATGTCTTAGACTGGGCGTTATTTCATTGGTTGTGATATAACATGCCAATGCAAGCGGAACCCAGTCTCTTTAAGAACCGATACCAACGCAGTTCTATTATTGGTTATATTTAAATTCCGAGATCGGAGGCCAATTACATTTTGACAATCTGGCTCACGGATAGCGAAATAACGCATGTTATAATAGAGACAGGCCAACTCATCTTATATCTATATTTGCGAATACTTTGTTCCATAGAAATACACGGACGACCATCTGTAAGGGTACGTTCATACGCTGGCAAAATTGCACTGCAAACTGCAAAAATGCCATGCCCGATGGTCGTTTGGTTATCTGTTTTTTTTTGCCGGCTGCCGACAAGCTCGTGCCCCGCCGTGCCTGCATGGCTGACAACAATCGACGTTGATTTATGATAACGGCGTGTATCTCTTTATCGGTGACCACAAAACGATGTCACTAACCATAATTGCTTGTGTCCGTGTTGTCCTTGATACGAATTGTGTATCGGGAAGGGACATTGATCGAACGGGTTGTTCTCAGCGTTTGTCATATACACACTTAATTATGCACGGTTCTCCGTTATACGCGAGGAATATCATGACGTTGTAGGAAGAGTCCCGAAAGTGGTACCTCTCAAGTCAGAAATGTGGGAGCTGGGGGAAGGGGGTAGCAAAATAGACACAACAAGTGTCTCCAACTTCACCAAACGTATATAATATTTATGGAGGCACGGACTCAGTATGAGTATTCGTTGTCTCAAATGTGTTTAATTCAATGCGCTTGCGCAATTTTTCAATTATCATCGTATTGTTCGGAATGGCACATTGAGAGGTCCAGATTTTCGCCCATGTCGGAATTGGAACCCGTGCCAACATCGTCTAGCCCATTGTCATGTATATATGTATAAGATAATATTATGTAAATTTAGTACTGACATAACCATATACAAATATTTCTAACTCGCATGGACAACGCCGGATACGGCGGATAGCACAGCTAGTTATTACTAATGAACGTTTTCATGTTTTTTCATAAACCTATTTCAATCAAAGCAATACTTTACCACCAGGGACGTGTGTCAGGGGTGGACCCCAAAGAACAATAGTAGGACATTTCATGCCTGACACATTAGTTGAAAATTTCCGACCAAAATAGTCTGAATTTTGTTCTGATAATTTGATATACCAAACAGTATTAAAGGCCCACTTAATTTTCGAAGGCCCAGATAACATTATTCCATATTATATACCACTAGCAGATTAGCCCGCCACTGGCGGGATTGGTACCATGGCTTTGGTCGATCCATTAATTTTTGTTTTTCAATGTAACCCCGTACGTCGCTGCCACCGCTGATCAGGCTTGGGGCAATTACTTGTGAATGTAATTAATTACAATTACAATTACTTCAACATTTTTCAATTACAATTACAATTCCCATTACATCTATTTCACAATGTAATTAATTACAATTACAATTACTTTGAAATGTAATTCAATTACAATTACATTTCAGCACATAATTGATGTAGGAACACTTTTTATTTATATAAACTTTATTTGATAACAAAACATATATTTAATACAAGCAAGATGAAATACATGGTGAAGCACACTTGGTGCAGAGCAGTCAATGTACTGAGTCCAGTATAGGTGTTCGTAGAACTGAGCGAATCATGATTTATAGCTGGCAATTCCAGCGTGTTGCATTGGCAGCTTGTAGTCGGGGTTGATCTTCTAAAAATTGGAATGATATAAGACATTTATGAACTTTGCTAACTATCTTCAATGCTTTCGCATTCTTGACCGATGTTTTTGCATACTGATAGATCCTAGTAGGTTGTTGATCACTTGCTGACGGTGCCTGTGTGACTGTTGATTCATAGACATCTTGATGCTTTCGCTATAAAATGGAAATAATAGAGTATTTTAATAACACACATGTATCCATCATTTAATTATTAATGGAATAAGACTATCTCAGTAAGTCAGACACACAGTCAGGCCAATTGTAAAGGACAATGAGATAATCAACACTCTGATTGTTAATTAGAGTCATAATCTTAATTAGCCTTTGTGGCCACCAGCTTATTGGTAACACAATGCCTCCAATAGACAGTGCTAATTGGGGGATTACTCAAGCAGATATTTGTCCCCTCTTTGTCATTCAGTTGCAAATTAGAAGGGACAAGATACAATGCATATACCAAATCAAATCAAATCAAATTGTTTATTCACATAAACCACAATCGTGGTACAAATGGTGAAAAAGAATTACAAAAATAAATAAAATTCCCAATACCACCATATGACTGAAGTTATATGTCAATGGAATTAAGCAAAGCTAATACATAGAAATGGAAACTTACCTTCAGATGTGTCACAAAATTGGAGGTAACTTTTTTGGAACTGGATATTGTAGTTGGGCAAAGTTTGCACTTCGCTTTCATAGGACACGATGTGTCTTTCTGCAAATTAAAATGCTGCGAGATTTTTTGTAAACATGCTCATAGCATTAGCAATGGTTGGTATGAATTTCTACCATAGCATATATACCATATCAGATGGAGATAATGAAACATTATCATAAGAGTGATATATTATAGTGATATATTGTCTATTATTTGAAGTTGGTTTAGTCATTGTATTTATCAAAACAAGCCTACTAAAAGGTTAACCAATGCTTAAGCAAACAAACAGGAGGTGTCAACAGAATTCACCATTGAGACACAGTGGATAAAAACTCAGTGTTGTGACAACATAGTGATAGCCAGTCACCAGTCTTACACTTTGAAATTTTGGATAAAAAAACATTTGAAGAAACCATTGGGTGAATCATAAAAGAGAACTTTGAGAAGAAACAAGTACCTGTGATTTTGAAGTAATTGAAATTAAACCCTAATTACAATTACAATTACACCCTAACCAATTACAATTGCAATTACATGTAATTGAGAATAAACTCAATTACCAATTACATGCAATTACTTGAAAAAATGTAATTAATTACAATCAATTACAATTACAAATTACAATTACCCCATCCCTGCCGCTGATGCCCGAAATATCGTCCAAGGTCATTTGCGGGTACCCGTATCAAGGTCATGTTGTGTGGACAAAATAACCCGATAAAAATATGTCCCGTCCCGAGTTGACCATACATAACAAATTTCACATCGATGTCACCGCTGACTAACGATATATCGCCTAAGGTCATTTGTGGGTACCCGTTTCAAGGTCAAGGTCACCTCGGACGGACAAACTGACCCGACGAAAATCTCCCCCGTCCCTTGGAAACCCTAAGTACGAAATTTCGTCTCGATATCCCCTGTTTCCGAGACGCCGTATTTCACGAAAGTAGATAAACGCTCTTTAATAGCGACGCATCATATACAAACGCTCATGAATTATCACGCGATTAACCCTTCAATCGCCATTACGGTGGCAGTTGAAGGGTGAAGGAGTGGTCGCATGGGCTCGCGAATGGTATGAGTGCACTGCCTGTGGTTTTTTACCCTTACACAGCAAGTTTGGGTTCAATCGGCCCAGCAGTTCTCGAGTCTATAGCGGACAAATATACGGAAGTCTCAAAATATATAGTAGACTAGAAGGTGACCCAACTTCGTCCGGGCTTGGACCTTGAATTGATCATTTTGAAGGTCACGGTCAGGTGGGGTAACGATTTGACCCGTCCAATACACTGCCCGGACAAAAGTACCCGACAAAAGTACCCGTCGAAATCCATCCGGTTTTACTCGATTTGACCTTGAATTGATCATTTTGAAGGTCAAGGTCAGGTCGGGGTCACGATATGACCCGTCTAAAACAATCAGTGGACAAAAGTAACCCCACGTATCAAATTTCGTCGAAATCCCATCAAAATTTGCGATTTGACCTTGAAGTTACCCGATTTCAAGGTCACGTTGCACGGGCAAATGAATATGCTTATGAGACTCCCCATACGAAAGTACCACCACACACCAAGTTTCATCGAAATCCCGTGATATTCGGGCTTTTGACCTTGAAATGACCCGATTTCAAGGTCAAGGTCACGTCGCACGGGACAATTAATAGGCCTATGTCACTCCCCGGCCGAGCGTACCCCCACATACCAAGTTTCATCGAAATCCCGTGATATTCGGGCGTTTGATCTTGAAATGACCCGATTTCAAGGTCAATGTCACGTCGCACGGACAAATTAATAGGCCTATGCCAGTTCTCGGCCGAAAATATCCCCACATACCAAGTTTCATCGAAATCGGTTCGGCCGTTTTCGAGTCCATCGCGAACACACAGACACACAGACACACAGACAGACAGATCTTCCAAAATATATAATAGATTTGGAAGAGGAACCAAAAAATATATATATTCCACCATAATACGAAGCAGATGTGGCCTAGGACTGTCCACAAAGTGATAGAGATACATTATAATACTCCCCCCTTGTCAACCCAGAATGTATCAGAATTCAAACTAAGAGATAGAGTTACTCACCTTTCATTGATTATAATATAGTTTGTAATACAGTCGGTTCAAAATTGAATACAGGACACACCTTAGTACCTCGACAAAAACAACATGTTCCCAGTTTATTCGACCGGATCAGTTAATAATACAATGTTTTGGAGCTTCCTCTTTCAAATGGTATAGAACATGGAAATGTTGTATATATAGAGGATATCCACACTTTTTCAGTGGATATGGGTTATATCTCATGAGTGATGACAAAACATTGAATTTCCACGAGTGGCTTTAGCCACGAGTGGAAATTCAAATGTTTTGTCATCACGAATGAGATTTAACCCATATCCACTGAAAAAGTGTGGATATTCTGTTTATTATACACTTTAGTTACTTGCCTATGGCCCCAATGAATGTCAATACATCAGAAATTTCACCAGTGGGATATCACTTATATCTCACTAGTGGGATATCACTTATATCTCACTGCTAAAACCTTATAATTCATGGGCAAGTATATAATAAAATGTGATCTGGTGATTCGAAAATTAAGTGGGCCTTTAAGTGTGATATTTGTTGTTTTTTGACCGAAAGACCGAATTGTTTTTACTGAAATGTATCAATTTTTTTTATCAGCCATATAGGGGTTGTTACGATAGGAATTTACAATAGTTGGAAAGTTTAATAATGCAGATTCAGATTAACTGTATGTATTTCACAAGGGGGACTTTGCAGGCATGCAGTGGTAATTTATTGAGTGGATTGCCAGTCATGAATGTCAAGTTAGGAATTTTCCACCGACAGTTTGAAAGCTTGTGGTAGCAGTTCAAAAACACCAATACAAGGTCGGTGGGTACCAATGGAATTTCTCGAAAGTCGGAAAGTTGTTGAACTATGTATGGACCCACCATGCATCTCTCTAGGTGATGTTTATGGTACTCATATATCAGCAGCATCCCATCGATGGAGCTGGCCGTGCTATCTCACATTCCAACATATCAAGTGACATTATGTTGACTGGCCTAAGAACACCAACACACGCAATGAAAGTCTGTGTTCTTAATATGTTGTTAACAGCTCAGCGATATCAGCAATCACGGAAACAAACTCTGTCGTGCATGATCACTGCTAACGCTGATTTGTTGACAACTGGCAGAAATTAGTCCGTTTTGGCAATTTACAGCTGGCATTTTTGCAGTTTGCAGTGCAATATTGCCAGCGTATGAACGTACACTTTAAGGCACCAGCGACGTTTAACATTGGTAACTTTTCACGAGGAAGATAATGGTGCTGGTTAACATTTTCTAAATATATAAAAGTGAATCTGTTCATGTCAGAGGCAAATAAAAGCGGGAGGGATATTTTTTGTCGCTGATTTCCACCAAATTTATACATAATCATATCCATGATATGAGGAGTCTAACGGTGTGATTTAAAGATGTAAAAAGTGGCACCGTTCGCGTCAGGGCTGCGTGGAGCGTAGAGGAGCAGTGTCACAAACATTGATACAAATAGTTTTTTTGTTTTTTATATACATACATGTATGTAGGCATCCCCGTGAGGTGAATGTTGTGGTTCAGTTGGCAGACTTACTAGGCTCTAATTGAAGGGAGACTAGTCACGTGTGACCCCGTGTGGATAATACACATGCAAAACCGACGATTCGGGATTCAAAGCTCTGACCTTATGGATATCACAGCAGAGAAATCATATTGTCTAATGGAATAAATGATATGTGAACAGAGAGCAATTATGGCAGTTTAGAATGTCGCGGAGTGACATATATATTTGTATCATTTTAATAAAGGTACGGACTCCCACGTATGAGTGTCCATTGCTTCAAATGTTCCTGCTTCAGTGAGGGTGTAATTTGTTCATTTCTTATCGAAATTATCACGTATCGATCGAAGTGGCACATTGTGGTGTTCCTCAACTCGGATCAAGCTACATTTGTACATATCGGATTTAACGATTTTATGCTTAAGTATCCTTAACGACTAGTTCACATATGAACTGTTCAGATATTAAGGTCAACATACGACCATATGTTTGTTGAAGTTAATATCTGACCATTTCCCTGCAATAAATATGACTCAATCTGTATTTTTATGATCAGTCTTCTGCTTTGTTTATGAAAACCCCTCCCGATTAATATTCGAACATTCTTATGTACACTGTTTTAACTGAGTGGGAGAAATGACTTAGCATAGAAAGGGTTAATAATAATATTGTTTGACGTATTGTATTTAAATATTTTCCGGGTTCTTGTCCAACTTTTGAAAAATCTGTTTGGCTTTTTATTCATATACTAGTGTATAAACATAAACAAGAAGTGTCACTGAAAGACACGGTCTTGATTCATGTTGAATCTCCGTATCGATTTATTTCATATAGTTTCGACAAATTAGTTTGAACAATTTATATTTTTTAAGTTCTCGATAATGAAATGGCTTTCTGTGGTATCATATGAGCTTGGAACTTTATCAATAACTGTCTAAATAAATAAATTAATAATTATTTGGCCCAGCCCCACAATAAATCTGAAGGAATGAAATATGTGACATGCTTATACCAAACGTTGCTAACTAAATTTAAGTGTATCGTACCAAATACTTGCACATTTCGGTACATGAGATGCTGCCGAAAGTGGAAGAGGTAATTACTGTCAGCCATCGTGTTCCTCGAGGTATTTCAGCATTTATTCTTCAAACGACAAATACAACGGGGAAGTTTGTTGATCTAAATTATCGGAGCATTTCCTTAGATAATTCATCAATGAGTATTATTTAGTATAGATAGGGTTACTTATTGTTTAAACCGCAGATCACCCACACGTACTTAAAATATTGATTTGAATAGCCATGTGGAAACTGCAAATTAAGTCAGTGTCGCGAAGTGCCATTGCCGTATGAATCGATGTAGCCAACAGGCAACTCAATCATATGTTTTGACACTTACCATTGATGTAACATAATTTCGTGCTCGCGGGGGAATACACATAACATATCTACCCCCAGGGAAAATGGAATGGCATGCAGCTGCATTCGTTATCTTAACAATTAGGACTACTAACTCGTCTGAGGTGTGACATAAGCACAACCTAATCATACGAAGATAATTATATCAGTGCACATAGTCTAGATTCCGTCTGAAAAAATATATATACCTATTAACAGATGGAAACAGTACACCAATGATGGATAGTGAAATTCAATATGAAACAAGACAGTGTCTTTCAGTGACACTTCTTGTTTATGTTTATACACTAGTATATGAATCAAGAGCCAAACAGATTTTTCAAAAGTTGGACAAGAACCCTGAAAATATTTTAATACAGTATCTCAAAAAATAATATTGTTGACCCTTTCTATGCTAAGTGATTTCTCCCACTCAGTTAGACAGTGTAGATCAGAATGTTCGAATATTAATCGGGAGGGGTTTTCATAAAGAACAACAGAAGACAGAATATAACACTACAGATGGAGTCATATTTATTGCAGGGAAATGTATGGGATAAAGAAACAAAGGATATACACAATGTCAGGAGTTGTCATCTCCAGTTTAAACATGCGAGTTTAAACCTGGTAAAAAAACTGCATTGACGGTCCAGCCGAATATAGTCTAATGGGGGCTTTTGTTGTTGTTCGGTGGCTATCTGATTAGGTGGTTCAATTCAATTCAATTTTATTCTGGTCATCATATAGTGATATTACAGATTATAGAATTACATAATCAGATACATAATATATATGCATGCACATGCGTTATAATATATAGAGTATATAGTCCTATATATGGTAATACTAATAATAATATTATATTTGTTCTATGTGGTCCAGTTATAGGGGTTTATGTTATGAATGCTACTTAGCCTCAAGAGGACTTAAACAAGTCTAAGATCTTTCCGACGAAAATTGATAGGTTCTTTGTGGGGTTTTTTAATTTCGGGAATTAAATAATTGCAGTAACTTATGTGAGTTTGGTCTTTGAAAATAATAAGGGAGAATATATCTGTCTCAACTCGTGAATTTGTTAGCACTTAAGTATAATGTGGTATTCATCACCCAGTTCTAATTTACAGAGGGTACATTGCCGCCAGAGTAGTCAGCATTGTACCACTAGCCCTGTTCAACGGGTAGTTTGTGATTTCTTGTTCGGAACATCACCAGGCTGTGTACAAATCGGTTGTCCAAAGATAGGTAGTGTTATCTTTCGAAATTTGTCTTAATAATTTGATAAAATGCAAACTTGCTTGATTTCGAGATAGATGCCCACCACTCCTTGGGAGAGGGGGTACCCATAAGTGAGTCAGCACTTGTCCTCCAATCCCATTGTCTGCATAAACAATGTATGTGTCATATATCATGTGTTATATATATTATACAAATAAATATGTTTAAACTAAACTCCTGTATAAATACATCGAGTAATTTGCGATCAATGGACGAGGTAAAGCGATTACAACTTATCACACTCTGATTGGTCCAGACATTACCCATTACCCATGCCCACATAATTAAAGGTGGGATGAGCATGCATTCACGGGTGTGACAGGTATAGTGGTTATAAGCACAGCCTCAATTATATGACACGTACATGTGCCTGATTAGAACAAGTATTCTCATTCGTGCATTTATAGAAATGTACGATATGCAATTCTAACTTTGCGACAAAAAACACGTCGGAATTTTTAAAAGACTTCCAAATGTAACATTGTAACCCTTTTGTAACAAGGCTAGTTGAAATATTTTCAGGTTTATAGTTGGAGTTATACTCTTGTAAGCATTTGTAACTTTGTCCCAAAATCACGTCGGATTATTTAAATGACTTCCGTATGTCACTTTGTAACGATATCTGTTACAAGGATATAATAGGTTAAATATTTCCTTTTTTAATTGGTGTTATTCTCTAATAACTTTTTGCACTTGTAACTTTGTGACCAAAATACGTCGGAATTTGGTAGTCATTTCTATCATTGTGACAAACACGTTGTATGTATAAACGGCTCCCGAATGTAAATTTGTAACCCTTTGTTAGAAGGATAGGTGAACTATTTTATTTGTTCTATTTGGAGTTATGCTCTAGTAATTATTTGTAACTTTGTGACCAAAATACGTCGCAATTTGGTAGTCATTTTTAACTATGTATGTATAAACGGCTGCTCCCATATGTAACTTTGTAACCAATTGTTAGAAGGATAGGTGAACTTTTTATTTGTTCTATTCGGAGTTATGCTCTAGTAATTATTTGTATCTTTGTGACAAAAACAAGTCGGAATTTGAAACGACTTCCTAATGTAACGTTTAACCCATTTTTACAAGGATATGTGAAATATTTTAATTTTTCTAGTTGGAATTATTCTCCAATAAGCATTTGTAACTTTGTGACCACAAAACACATCGGATTTTTAAACAACTTCAAATGTAACTTTGTATCCTTTTATTTACAATGATGGGTGAAATATTTGGATATTGGATTTATTCTCTAGTAAGAATTTGTAACTTTGTTACAAAAACATGTCGGATTTTTAAACGAATTCCAAGTGTAACTCCGAATATAAAACAAAACGACGCATTGGTAACAGTGTTACTGGAGCTAACAAGCCAGCAAATGTTGAGTCGAAAACACGACGTATTTGTATCAAAGTAACCGGATACAAATTCGGAGTATTTTTTTCTGCACCAAAATCTGCTATGGCAGTTAAATGGTGGCCAAGTTATCAAAGCAAATTAATATTCTAGTGCCTATATTGTGCGTAAAATTGGGAGTTATATTTTTATTTTAAGTATTCAAACGCAACCTAATTTACAATGTACTTTAATCGCATACATATATATATATGCACATATATGCATGGGCCCTATAGTTCAGTACCGGATGCGGTATACAAATCTTATCAGCGCAAGTGCTAATGGGAATATTGTGTGGTGAAATATGTCACACGATATTTCAACGAGGCAATCTTTCCACTTTCAATAAGCATATATATTATATTGCGGCTCCCTTTGATTGCGCTATTTATAACGAAATTCTTCTCCATTGCCGACAAAGAAATAAGTTCTTAAAATACGCCTCTGTGCATGCGTGAAGAAACAGATCCCCCTGTCGCTCTTGTTGTTGCTAAAGTCAGAGGTATGAACTTGTGACTCATTCGAACACAGTAGACGCATAATTCTATTTAATATGTGCATGCGCTGATTGCGACACTTCTGACGAAATTCTTTCTTCTCCTTTGTCGACAATAGGAAGGGAGTTTTTTTAAGATATGCATATGCGCATGCGCGAGTAAACAGACCATCTGTCAGCAGTTTGTCTGCCAAAGTGACATGTGCAAACTTGTGACTCATTTGTGCAAAGTAGAAGTACAATTCTAGCTGATGTGTGCGATTGCTTGCTGTATTTCGGTGTCATATATCGTATTATATCCAGACAGGCATTCAGGTCTTCCGAGTTATAGGAATAAAAGGATTGGATCGGTATTGCGATCTCTCGGGTTAAAAGGGTTAATTTGTTCTTGTGCGAGATAAGAAACTGGCTCGCGTCACATATATTCATAATTCATTTATGGAGAGTATTATTCCAAGAATGCTGTACGAGATTGAGGCTACACACATTAAGACACATGAACTCGAACAAATAGAGATCTTCAAGAGGAAAACACTGAAACAACTTCAATCTTTACCAGTGAGAACTTATTCAGCTGCATGCAGTTTATTCCATCTCTTCTCAGGTAAACCAGCAGTCGGTGTGATAAAACACAAACATATTAAGAAGAATATTACGAAGAATTGCTAAACAAGATTCCTCAGTTGAGAAAGAGATAGCCACGAGACAGCTCTCAACAAAATCCGTCGACTCGGACAGCAGGGTTTGCGCCAAATTTGTCAATGGCAAAACATATGTTCATTTGGCAAAACGTTTGGCAAGTGAGTTTTTTTATTATGGGATGTGAACTATCTAGTCATAAAAAAATCATCGACGTGGGTTATTCGTTACGTGTACCGAATTACAGACACTACAATGGGAAACCAAAACAATAAATCTATTAGTTTGCATGTCGACAGTTATATGAAATCTTCTTTAGTTTTCACAAAATGGTAATCACATCTTTCTGTCATAATCAAACTTTCATAAAACAGCTAATCGACCGTGGTTAAAACGTGAGATGGAAAACAAGCGATATTCTGTAAATTTTTCATTGAGGCTGTTGTAAATGCTTTGTAACATGATCGCAATGTAGATACCGCAAAAGGTAATTATTAATTTCTTTTGACAATTAATCCTCCCTTTGTCCGTTTGGATTATGGACGCATGTAGTCAATGTAACAATGCATATTAATGACGACATCATATAGCACATGTATATTTATTATGTCAGCGCTATATCACCAGTGAGTACAAGACAATAGGTTAAAGATACGGGCGGCGTTTGTGGTGGGTATGCTGTTAAAATATTCACATCCGTCAAAAACCGCCATAAACAGAAAGAATAGTAAAATATACCAATCATAAATATGACATAAACAGTATGTTATTGTCAAATGTTTTTCATTTGTTATGTAAACAAAAGCAAAAAACGTTATAGAACCTGGCTTTTGTTTAGATCCGGATATGGTAAACATAAAAAGCTTTATTTGTTACTGTTTTCCTGATATGGAAATCATAAAAAGCGTTTATATCATTTGTGTGTGATTAACCAATAGAATTGCGCTGTGTTATGTAAACAGAAGCAAAACTTATGTAACACGATCAGGCTGTTTACGTACACCATCGTACGTCTTGACGACAATATATTATTTACACGGTGATTATGTTTGGAATATGAACAAAACTATATATATTTTAATATTCCTTCAGCCGATTGTGAATGACGACGGATTAATTTATGGCTCGTTGATTTCAGCAGTACTACAAGGCGTAATAATATGCATGCTTGATGACTGTGTAGCAACATTTAACGTAGTTTTCAGGCAGGTGTCGCTTAGATATGTATTGCTACTTTGATATTTATTAATAATACTAACTTGCTTTTCTAGTAGATCCTTTTATCTGTGTCTGTGGTTAATTTTCAACAAAGATAAAAATACGACAATTGCCCCAATTATACCCGCAAGTAAATTTGGCAAATAAAATTTTAATTTGGCAAAAAATAATTTCATTTGGCAAAACATTTTGGCAAGAGAGAATTTTCGTCCAGCGGCGACCCTGTCGGACAGCTGATTGATTACAGAAATAAGACTTATATTGCAGTATAACCTTCCATCTATTTTTGATGTCATAACTCAGGCAACGGCGAAAGAAGGATGGCAAAAACTTGCTGATGCGGAGGTGAATACACACTACACACTTAGAAATAATAATCCATATAGGTACTAAGGTAGTGCCAATATGTCTGATAGTACCAGACCAACAGGTATTGAGAAGAATTTGGTTCTAAAAATTGATATAGTACCACACCATGTTGGTACTATCCACTCTCGGAACCTGAATGTTAGCCACGTGATGGCATCACGTGATAATTCATTTGGCACTAGTGCGATATCGGTACCCAAGTGTTACCCACGTGATGGCATCACGTGATAATTCATTTGGTACTAGCCGATCTCGATAAAATGGCGGCGTCCAGCCACTTCAAGTTGATACGATTGAGATTTTTTACAGTATATAAACATGGACGAAGAGACAAACAAACATCAGACTTAGACATTTTATGTTGGGATCGGACTGGGCTTACATGTTGTAGTATATGCCAGTTTAGGTACGTTGTTCGCTCGCTGGGTGGATTTAAGATTAGGGAAGTAACTTCTCTGAAATTCATCAACATATTTTTGTGTGTGTGAAATTGGACCTAACTGGCTTCTCAATAACCTGGAATATTGTCAGCACTGTGTGGATTATAGTTGTACATGGACGGGACAAGATGATATATAACCTCCGAAAAAATAACGGGCGTTTACATCATTGAAAGCACTAAGCAGCAAGTTTCGGTGAACTGAGCTAGACCAAATTGAAAAGTCATTGAGTGCAGTGTGGTTTAATACATGCACAACACAACAGTATTGTGAATTACAAAAGACAGATACTTAAGTTTCACAACATTATAAACCGCCCAATTAACTCACAAGAGTCAACCACTGGTGACTATGATTACATGTACGAGACATCCAATTCTGTAGAAAACAGTCAGAGTTATGACGTCACAGATCAGTCATCACTCCTGAGTCAGTAACAAGTTTGATGGTGACAATGTACAAGTACCTGTGCAAAGGACGACGGATCATATTCTTCAATTTTCATCGAAACGTGATTTGAGAACCATGTCGCCATGACGTGTAGCCCAGTTACGGATTCTGCTATTCTTTTGATCGAAACGCCTGTGATGCTGTGATAATGTTCTGATATATTTATGGAATGGTGGATAATCTCGGAGATATGGATCCAATTCTGGGACACCCGTTATAACTGAATCAATCGCAAGCTTTTAGTAACGTACTACAGCTATGCTCTAATTAATCACCCCCTTTAACAAGGTTGTAGGGCGTTAATGACAGTCAGAAACCGGTTATACCATACCGCCGTTCAACCATGGTCAAGTGGTTGATATGTGGCAACCGCAGATAATCTTTATACAGTCTTATTAATAATATTTTGCGACCACTGTACGCCGCACTAATTTTTTACATGGACACCTTGTAAACACCCATTCCAGCTTTTCATCAGCGCCATGCACCATATTAACTATACACAAAACAATATTTCAATTAATAATTTGTTTACGGTTTAATTAACATTCAAAGTTGGTCACTGACCGACATTCGCAACTACTCGTAATATCGGTGGCCAATGTCGTTAAGGGGGAGGGGTCAGTTAGAGCTTAGCTGTATACCGGGTATACATACATGAACATGTAGACCATTCCAATGTCCAGATGCTTCATGTTCTTATCAAAACATGTCTGGCTACATGTGTGGTTATCATTCTGAGCGATTCGGCCATTTCCGCTTTGCTAGGAAATAACCTCATCCATAACTGGAAACCATATTAGCGAAATTCTACATTATATGGCTCTGGTGATCAGGCAATGCCACTGACTTGTTGACGCATATATGCGAATGGACAATAATTTATTAACTATGGCTTAACCAAACTTTATCATATATTAAATACATTAAACTCTCTTTGTGTTACATGTATCTTAGTATTTGTTCATTTACTGATACAGCGCATTGTAAGTGTACGATAAGCAAAACACTGAACACCGTGGCAATTTTTTTGGGAGAGTGATAATAATTATGGTAACACATTCAACACCTCCTTGTAGCGAGGACTAGTGAGCGCTATAGCGGTATTTTTCAAACAACAGTTTTAATTAACCAAAGTTAATGGTCTCCCCATTTTTGAGTATTTTGCTTATCGCACACTATTTACAAAGGTTTGGGAGTTATCGCAAAGATTTACTCCCTTGGCTGTGAATGACCGATCGGTCTATTTTAGCATGTCCGGGCAATTATAGATTGATCACTCAGACCTGTTTAAGATGTCTGATTTATAATGTTCACAGAAGCCCATTATCGGCAAAAAGCTTTTGCGACAAATCTCAAACATCTTTGCGATAAATCGCAAAAATATAATCGCCCAGTACGTAGTCTGAGAGTTATCATAAAGATGTTTGAGATTTATCGTAAAGGTTTGTGTGTTATCGCAAAGGTGTTTGTGATTTATCGCAAAGGTTTGCTCCCTCATCACTCATGCATCTGGCTGTGAATGACTGATCGGTCTATTTTAGTCAGACCGGGCATAGATTGATAGGTTGTTCACTCAGACCTGTTTAAGATGTCTGATTTATAATATTCACAGAAGCCCATTAGTGCAAAAAAAAAACCTTTGCGACAAATCTCAAACATCTTTGCGATAAATAAAAAAATTTATTCACACAGTACGTAGTCTGAGATTTATCGTAAAGATGTTTGAGATTTATCGTAATGAATGACTGATCGGTCTATTTTAGCCCGACTGTTCAATTATAAATTGATAGGTTGTTCACTGAGACCTGTTCAAGATGGCTGATTTATAATGTTTACACACAAATTAAGAAATTTTTAGCACCAAAAAAGTTTGCCACAAATCTCAAACATGTTTGCGATAATTCGCAAAATTTAATCACCCACTACGCAGTCTGAGAGTCCTCGTAAAGATGTTTGAGATTTATCGTAAAGGTTTGCAAGTTATCTCAAAGGTGTTTGTAATTTTTCGCAAAGTTGTTTTGTGATTTATCGCGAAGGTTTGCTCGCCTTATCCCACATGCATGCTTGCTGCCAAAGAACGATCGGTCTATTTTAGCCCAACCATGCTATTATAGATCGATTGGTGGTTTACCCAGACCTGTTGAAGATGTCGGATTATATTTATATGGTTCAAGTCCATTAATGCCAATGCATGAAAATATATCTGCGATAAATCACAAACCATTGCGATTAATCGCAACCTTTTGTATTCAATCGAAAACCTTTACACTAAATCGCATATACCGGTACTTATTGAAAAGTTGTTTGCGATTCGCAAAGGTTTGCGATTTATCGCAAGGTAGTTTTTTTATTTATCGGGCTATCCTAGATCGATCGGTGTTTCATCCAGACCAGTTCCAAGATGTTTGATTTATGTTTACTTAATATTATTGCACACAAATTAAGAAATTATTTTTGGACATTCAGACCAATTTTACTCCACGTGCAGGGAACAGGGAATCCTGAAATCGAGATCTTAAACTTTGATTTAAGTTCAAAATCACGATCAAGGTTATATACTAATAAAAGTAATGCATGTATAATTCGGATTATTTCATTATCACTATGCAATGGAGTGGTTTTGTACTTTATTCAATGTTTAAACGCCATAGCTTCATTTGGAATCTAAATTGCCACATTGTTAAATTTGCCGTCGGCCATGTTTCGTAATTTCGAGTGCTTGGTATCTGGGCAGGTTCTCCGCTTAGTACCTATATGTTTGGTTCTGTTGAGTACCAAATTGCTAGGTACTATGCATAGTACCTAAATACTTCAGAGTACCTGTCTTTATATTCGGTACTTCATATAATATAATGGGTGTGTATTTATTGGCACTTCATGTCGTGTGCGTCATGACTTCGGTGACATAAAGGCAGTGTGGGTATTATATGCACAATGCCCGGATAGAACCTAAATATTTAGTAGGTAATCCAGAGTACCAATCATATTGGTACTCTAGAGTACCTAAACTTTTGGTACTCCAGAGTACCTAAACTTTTGGTACTCCAGAGTACCTAAACTTTTGGTACTCCAGAGTACCAAACAGTTGGTACTCCCCCTGGGACAAAGCTTAGTACCTACGTATGCACTCTGAAGTACCTATTTTTTAAAGAGTGTAGGAGCTACTGTTAGCGGACGACATAAGGAGTAAATCATGGTTGAAGTATCTTAATCCTGAATAAGGCTACCTGATGGAGTTAGAGAAATCCATTCCGGCTTCTCTATATAGATGATGCACTGAACCTTTCAAACTAACTAAACTAACCGTGGACTTCTCAGTCTTTTCTGCAGTACTAACTGATGCAGCACTCTCTACCTCATATTCACTCTAAGCTATTGAGTATTGGAGCAAGGATTATATATATTCATCATCAGATCAGATCTTTACACCCGATGAAGACACGACAGGGGGAGCTGCTTGATTAGCAATCCTATCGTTTTCATGAAGAAACAATGTACATAGTATGTTTGATTAACATAATCAATATTACCTCAAACGGAGGTGCTGCCAAAGACTAACGTAGGGTTATTCCACACATATCTGAACTGACAGATTTGCTGACGAAATTAATCCGATTTGCATTGTAGTAATTTAAGAAAATTATTTCCTTTCATTGGGAGGGAATTTTTCAATTTAAAAAAGCTGAACGCCAACAGCATTTCCTGTACATTTTACAAGACGACGTATAAATGCGATACGAGACATTTACTTCTGTCTCGTGTTTTCACAAACTCAATTAAATTCATATATCCTCATTAGCCTTGGATGCGGCTTCCTCCAACGGCATCGACATAACTGCTCCTCGTGAGAAACATTTATGATATTTCGCTATATCCCCATCTCCGGAATGATATATCGCTACTTCAAGAAGAGACATGTGCACGCACTATATAACTTATAGTGTCTCCAATTGTCTGGTATGGTGTGGTACGAGGCGAGATGGGATAAAGCGAATGGCCACTTTACACGTAGTAAAACCTTAACACAATTATTATATTTTCTAAACGTATTCAGAGTGACACACACAGATCACTCTGTAAAACTACTGGAATGTTTGGCATACAAAAGGCGATAACTTACTTTGTGTATGAATAATGAATATGATTTGATAACATGACCTGAGATTCAGGGTTCTCTACAATTTAATTTTTCTATTTTAATTTTGGACTGGCAAAAACTGCTCTGACGGCAGACTATCTGTTCATTATTACCAGAATACAAGCTTCCGGTGAGCAAGCTAGGGTACTTTGTTTGCGGAGACAGGACATTGTGGCATCCTCCGTTGCTCATTCTGATGTGGGCACCATAACAACAAAAAAAGCGAAGCGGAGGGTGGTATTGGTCCCACCCAGCCTGGTGCCACGCTATACCAGACAACTGGAGACACTGTAACGTATTTACCGTGTCGAACATTTTATCTGACATTAGAAACATTTTGAACCTCATACGAGTTTCAACGAATACTGTAAAACACTGGATCTGACGTGAAATCTGATAACATATTCTGGTTAACTGAGGGTTGAGTGAGATATATACCAAAGGTATATTACCAAAGGTATATATACTCGAAAAACAAGAATCAAAACTAAAACGTACCAAATAGTTTCTGAAAGTGGAACGCAAAATAAATATCATGAATAGCTTTGGACCAATGGTTTAATCAGGTCACATACAATCACAGTATTGTTTATTTCAGACAGGTGTGTTTCCCCAATTACCCCACGCAAGTTACAACCAGTCAGTTGTCGTTTTCAGTGCAGAGAAAAATGACGTCAACATTGGATATTTAGCCTCATACTATAATGATGATAGTTACCACGGCAACACATGCAGTGCTCAGTGCTGTCATACGAAAACAACTCGTTATAATTACAACTACTTTCGTTTTGGTTGAAATGCGGGAATTTGATTGGTCGAGAGGCTAGCACGTGACCTGATCTATTTAATAAATAGAGCATGGCTTGGAGTGAAATACGCCGATATAGTGCATAGTGAGGTTGTGTAGTTCACGACGCGAAGCGGAGTGAACTACACAACCTCACTATGCACTATATCGGCGTATTTCACGACAAGTCATGCTCTAATTATTATATTGTATCGAACAAATGCAGAAATTTTCAACTTTTACTAAGTTCAGACAATTGATGTTCGCCTTACTGAAGCTTTAATTTGGATCAGCGGCGAAATAACAAGTAGTTTCAGAACAAAGTTTGATGTAGTGTTCGTTACTATTTTTAGTAGTCAAAACTACATATGCATAGTGCACGATGGGAGAGACTTGAAGGCGTAGTATACAACTACGACTAATAGAGTCGAGTAGCCAACCAATCGGAAAGCTTGATTTCAATAACAAAGTCACGTGAGATACAATATCAGTGGATAGACATTGCAGTAGACGAGTCACATCGCGTAGTGCTTGCTTGCTTGTTGTGGATTTCCCTCCTTTAAGTGAGGAGCACCCCATTATATTGGGTATATAAAATAATGGATGTAAAAATAAGTCAAATCAAACCAGGTAAAACTGCAATAATGATAAAATAGTTGGTAGAATTGTGGTACTAGTGAGTTAAAGATTTGTGTGTGTGTGTAAGTTACACTTAAGAACTTTTAAGTTGAGCTTTCATATGTACATATGTACATGTATATATATTTTTTTTAAAGATTGATATAGTTAAAATTGTCGTATTGACAAGAATATTTACAGGTAGTTGTTTTGCCTGTACAGCTCGGCTACTAGTTTGTCATTTTATATGTGCTTGTCTGCTTCTGTTTTTAAGGTGTTTACTCTGTGCACATGAATTGAGTATAAGAAATTTCTTGCCAGTTTTTCAATTTGTTCTTTTTCTATATCGGTAAGGTTCCAGGTTTCTAGTTTTGTGCAGTCTATGGTTAACTGAGTTAAGAGTTCTGGTTGATCAATAATGTATTTGTCAGTGGTAGTTTTTGAGAGACATAGTTTGAGTTTTTGTATGTAACAATGTCGTTGGTTGTTAGTGTTCGTACATTGTGAAACGAAATGTATTCTGTCCTCATCAGCTAGTTTGCAGAGTGGACATATGGCATAGGTCAGGTTTTGTCTGAATCTTTTTCTATTTATTTGTAGTAAATAAGTGTCTGTCATCAACCATGTTTTTATAATAGCCTTTTTTTGTGGCAGCGGGCGAGTATTTTGATGAATCCCATACAAAATGACATTTGCTGCTTGAGTTTTCTTATAGTTTGATCATTGTTAATGTTGTTTTACTGGAGAACGCTTTGTCATTAATATCATGCCAATATTGGTATATAGCTTTTTTACATATTGTTTTCCATTTGTTGGCATCTTCCTTACTGTGGATGGTGATTATGATATGCAGTGTCAGGAAGGGTATATTTGGAAAGTATGTCTCTGACATGTACAAACCAGCTATGGCTGTTGTCATTTTTCATGATAAGTTGTCTTATTGCAAGATCTCGCTCTGCAGAGTTGTGTGTTTTGGCTATATTAATATAGAATGTTGTAATTTTGAGATCTATAGTGCCTTGTATGGGAATAGCACCAATAAGTGCATTTGTAACAGCATTTGCTGTGCGTGTTGATAAACTCTGCAATTGTCTCATGGTTTTTCGTTGGAAACGTTCGAGTTCATCTATGTCTTTTTTTTCATATGTAGGATTTCTATACCATGCAGCATTCTAGGAATGACAAAAGTGTTCCACATTTGGTATGCTATTACTGGTGATATGCCATTTGTTCCATGTATCCCTGTACCCATCAAGGAGTATAGGGTTCGTCTGCCCATTGTTATTCGTTTTGGGATATATGGGGTATTCGTTGGATTACGCTCTAAACCTAGGTGTTTGGTGGAGCCTACAATATTAACAGGTGTTCCACCTAGGACAGTTTTTATTTCACCATTCATTTTTTGTGTAGATGTTTTCATTTGGACAATTTCGCATTTAGTTGCGTTCATTGCGAATCTATCTTTACATGAGTTGTTGTATACAATACTTGTGAGAGTTTGTAAATCAGCTGTTGTTTTTGCTAAGATGGCTACATCATCTGCACAGGTGGGGGGCTGTTATATCAATTGTGCCAATTTTAAACCCAGCTGCATTGTTACTTAGCTGATTTAGCATGTCGTTGTTAAATCTTTTATTGAGCATTGCTGATAATTTAGACCCTTGTCTTATTCCTTGGTGAAGTAGTATATCTGAGGAGTATGATCTACCCAATTTTACCTTTGTATTCGCCTTATGATGTAATGAATTTACAAGTAGCCATAGGTCGCTGTGGATCCCATCAATGAAAAGTTTTCTCAGTAGGCTTTTATGCCATACAACGTCAAATGCTTTTTCAGCATCCAGGGTTTGTAATATTAATTTCTCATTTATGTCTTTGCTTTCATTGAATGCTTCAGTTATCATAAGCCCAGCAACTTGGGGTGATGTGCCTTGAGTGAAGCCACGTTGCATTTTATTTTGCGATGGTAATAGTATGTTGTCTAATTTGTCTTGCAGTGTTGCTTCTAGGATTTTACATATTATGGAGCTGATAGTTATGCCCCTGTAATTCCCTGGTTTTGTTGGGTTTGTCGTTTTTTTGGTACAGGTGTTAATATGCCGATTTTTATTTCTTTTGGCACTTCTCGTTTTTCATATATAGTGTTTATGATGTTCATGATTATTGGGGCAGTTTCTTCTATGCTATATTTGAGGTGTTCAGCCGTAATTCCAGCATAGTCAGCTGCTTTATTTAGTTTGAGCTTATTGACAATTGTTTTAATTTCATGCAGTGTGAGTGGTTCTAAAGATGGTTTATTAGCACGACATATTTGTTCAATAGCTTCAATATCAGCCGAGACTTGTTTATGGAATGTATCATCAAATCTATCAGCAGTTTTTGGTTCTGACAGTTTTTTAAAGTGTTTAAACAACCCATCCATCATCTGCTCGGCACCATATTGGTGTCCATCTATTTCAATATACTCAGTGACTACACTCTTGGTGAGCCTTTGTTTGTTTATAAGTTTATAAAATAGCACTTGATTATTAGATGCATTGGCTTGAGAGATTTCAGCATACAGCTGGGTTCTCTCTGCAGCTATTTGTTGCCTTTGTGTACATCTTAACTTCTTTTTAGTGGCCATTTTTGCCACTTTAAGTGGATTATTTGTGTCAACTAGCCTACCTGCCGTTTTTTCATTGATAATGGGCCTTTTTCTTTCTTGTATCGCACTGGCTATGCTTGGATTCCATTGTTTTTTTTACCATTTGAGCTACTTTATGCCTTTTGGCAGGTATGGCTTTCTCTGCTGCGTTTATTATCATTTGGCCAAACTTCACAATGGATTCTTCCAGATTATTGTGTATAGTGGTCTGTGTTAGGTGATTGGTTTTGTCTATATGCTGTCTGTAGAGGACTAAATCACATTTTTTCCAGTTTGTTCTTTTTTTGTGAGATGTTTTCAAGGCTATTTTGTATTTTTACAACGGGTGCTATTTTCATTTCGACTTTAATGAGCTCATGATCAGATACATTTGAAGGAACATCGATAACTTGCATATTTGATAGAATTTTATCATGTTTTGTGGATTCAATAAAATAGTCTATGATGGATTGTGATTTCCCAGTATGATGTCTAAATGTGAATTCCGGAACATATCCATTGGGTATGGTAAGCTCGTGGTCTATATATAACTTTTTGAAAAGTTTGTCTTGCTCATTAGGTGGTTGTCTATCTAATGAAGCGTTCATATTCCCGGCTATTATTATTTTATGATCTGAGTATTTTATCATAATAGCATATATTTTTCCAGTGTCTCATTGTATTCATCTTTGTCTTTTTTATCAGCCGAGTGAGTGTTACTGGGCATGTATGCATTTATTAGGCATATATTTGTTGGCTGCTTTTGATTGTAATACAGATAATTCTGTGGTCACCATCTTCTTTAGCGTCTATGATTTTATTGAGATTTTTGTGCCATAAGGTTGATACTCCCCCATAGCCCCTGATCCGCATGTTTGGTGGTAGTGGTTCATTCTGATCTACTGACTTACTGAAGTTGTTAAAGTTTTCGGCTAGTTCTTTTATTCGAGCAATTTGATATTGGAAAAGCCAGTGTTCTTGGATACATATGATGTCGTATGTTTCTATTGCATGTTGTAATACCACTTTGTTTGTATTTATATTCTGCATGTTATCGTTCCGAATATTTTCTACACGAGTCTGATGTTGCTACCGGTATATGGTTGATTAAGTTGGTGTTTTCAATATAGCAGCGTTGAGACAGAGTATTTTGGTTGACACAGTTGTTTTGGTTTACCCGGATTTTGTTTGGGTTTGTTGATACTGTTTGTGTGCACTGGCTCAGGTTTTGCTTTGCATGATGTACTTCGTTACGTCTAAGAATTGTTTCAATATTTCTTTCTGCTTCTGTTAGACGCAGTTTAATCTGATCGTGTTCTAGCTGTTGTAATCGTTGCATGATGTTTATATGGTTATTCGTATCTGATGGTGGATACGTATCATTGGCTTGATGTATTGTGTTATTAGCCACTTCATTCCTTGCTCTCAGTATTTTAATTGTTTTTGCTTGTTCATTTATAGTATCCTCAAGCCTTGCTATTACAGCTTGTAGGGCTGCCTTTTTCATTTCACAGTTATCTTTACATCCTGTGTTACTACTATTCTTTTGTTTGGTTTTAGTAATTTTTGATTTTGCTATGGTTTTATTTGTATTACCCATAAGCACAGTTTCATGGCTGTCACCAGCTGTTATACAGTATGTTATTCGTCTACTGATCGGTCTATACGCTCATAGATCAACCGAAAAACGACGTTGATGGCATATTTGTTTGTCATAAAGAGGACACGTTAACAGTCGTAACCATTACATATGTATCGTATGTACAGTAATGCCCTAATTAATCGACTCCATAACCACAGCAGAATTATGGGTAACTTTTCAGGATTTAGTCGGAAATATGGCTTGTTGCCATTCATCGGAAAGCTCACATTTCCGATGTTATGGCTTGTTGCCATTCATCGGAAAGCTCACATTTCCGATGTTATTATTCATTTAATTTCACATTATTTGGATAAAGGCGAGGAACGTTGTGGTTACTATAGTCTTATACCAGGTGAGTAATTATGTTCACTGATTGGTCGATTTGAATTTGAGACATGATACTACCAGGTTAATGTACAGCATGTTAACTTCAGAACTTCAGAATATGGCCTTTATTTATTACCCGCAATATTATGCATTTACAATAAATATAAATGTACAGAAGTCTCAAAAATTCAAACATGATGCTTTATATAGCCTTATCACGGTGAGGAATCACGTGGTTTCGATTTGATGAGTATCACGCATTCAAAATGGCCGAGGCGATCAAAAACGCAACCAGACGCGAGGAAAAAAGGTAATAAACTGAGATATTACATATTACGTATTATTTTGACAACTACGAGCAGATGCTATACTATTTTTCCAACAAGCTGATACCTCATTTATGTACAAATTCACTATGTTTACTCTAACATTCTGACCAAAGTTGTCAGCCGAAGATTCTCCGAGATGTATGAACTGGTGTATGCCACGCACCTCCGGCTGGCAACTTTGGTCAGAATGTTATGGAAATCCACGAAGTATTTCCGAACAGATAAGGTATCAAATTGTTTCAAAAATAATCTAGGATATGCTCGTAACAGTCAAACCGCTATGCTTTGTGTTTGTTCCTCATAAATTATGTTTTTGTGGGGTTGCACATGCGTGGTACTCACCAACCTCGAAACCACGTAATTCCCCACCGTCCTTATAGTCGAAATGGAATGTTCATGCCCTCCAAACTTTAATGATCGTGCAAATCGACTGGCAATAAGGAAAATGTGAATTACACACAATTTTCGCTCAATTTTGCGCCGTGTCTATTGAGTCTATTGGTGCGGAATTATGTTCGCTTCGGGCAGTGTGGGAATTTGTTCAGCTTCCAATAATGTGTTATTCGGGCAGGAAGAAAGGTTGTCACCCAAATACGTTTTCTTTGCCCTTACAATTCACTTTTTAAATTGTGACACATCATTTTACTCGAACTGCAAGGCATACTTTGGCCCCTGCGCTGGTATATACACTGCCATAAATATCAGGCGATGAGCGTTTAATGCTATGACTTGAGAGTTGACCGTTGACTCAGTGTTGCTATTTATGGTTGGGTGTCCAGCAGAATATCTTTAAAGATACACAGATCATTAAAACAGTGGAGGATTTATCCGTCATTGCAACGCAAGTCAAACCCAATGATTTACGTCTTTAAAATTTCGGGTTTTCTGTTTACAGTCGGGGCCAAAAATAATAATCTCGGGCATGCAACATACAAAGTAATGTTTCGCCACACAGTGTATGGTAGTTTCATTCGGCGTGATGATAAATTATTGAATGTAACACAGAAACTTAAGTGCATATCCTTGAGGTATAAATAGTAGTTTTGACTAACTGGGGTACTGCAGAGAATATAGGTCATGTACTTCGGATAGAGTTATCGTTCCTGATCTGGGGCCAACTGGGGTGGGTATCATCACTTTTGTATATGTTTCTGCTGAAAAACAGCATCCATTTATTTCCATGATAGTGAAAACAAATTGTATGGAAAACATGGTGGTATAGCGCAGAAAGCTCAACTCTGATTTTAGGGGACTTTTCGTGACGGGTCCGCGATGTTATGGCCTAACTAATATAAACAAATTCAGCTTTTAGTTTTTTACTTTTCCACTTTCATGTCTAATGTGCATAAACTATGGCCCGCAATAGAGTAGGCCCGTAGCCCCAACTGCGAGGGGCAGGAGTCCCCTAATATGGCGCCTCGCTGTCGCGAGGTGCGATCTGATATAATTGGAGAACGGGAACCTGGTAGCTGAGTGGACCCCAACGCAATATATATATAAGTAGTTTGTATTCCACATGTACAGTTTCATATATCCATAAAAGTAAGTAAGCCATGGTTCTAGAAACTATTTATGTTGCTAGGCTTTTCAATGTTTTACATATATAATCAACACATCCTCGTTCACATTGGACCTAGATAATCACATAGGTTCATATTGGACCTAGATAATCACATAGGTTCATATTGGACCTAGATAATCACATAGGTTCACATTGGACCTAAATAATCACATAGGTTCATATTGGACCTATTTTGTTCTGATAGGCCCACAGTGGAATTATACCAGTTATTCTGTTGAATGGCGCGGGCCACGATGAAAACACGTTATAAAGAGCGTGAATTTGGTAATTCGTGAGTTGACTTATTCGTGCTATTTTCCAGAATGTTAACGTGAAAACAAGCACAATACTGGCTTATTTCATATTGAAATAGTCACATATAGGTTTTTTTTAATAACCATAGTTTAGACGCGTGCATATACGTAGAGCTTATTTGAGTTTTCAAATAAGACCGTATTTTGGATATTTTCACGATAACTGGCTGTAAAATAACACTAATAAGTCAACTCACGAATGATCAAGATGAAGCCTATGTCCGCCCGAGGTAGAATATGCTGCTACCCCACTGCGAGCGACAGCAGTCCCCTAATTTGGCGCCTCGTTCTCGTGAGGTGCGATCTGAAGAGGAGAACGCGATTCTGAGGGGGTCAACACGCCATGTATAATATAGTCGCTATGGATATGTATGCTGCACATTGCTCTGGTTTGACATTTTATTACGCACTCTAATGGTGTTTTCTGCTATCGTGTTCTAGGGATGTGATGGATAGAAAGGGACACACTAAAAGTTATAGTCCGAGCTCGAGTCCGAGCCCGGCAAAATGTGTAGTTGGGAAGTTCAATTTCGTTTATAGTCGACTGTATGGCTGCAGACTGTTAGACTCTTAGACTTTTACAGGATGTATGTATTCGCCGATGTATCTTCGCGGATGTCTTATTATTGCAGTATGCAAATTTTATGACAGTGTAATTGCTTTCGATATTTGGTGTGGACAATGGCTGGACGACTCTTGAGAGTGTTATTGTGGGAATACAATGCATAATATAATGTTCAGGTAACTTTGCTCTACCGTAAAATGGGGTGACTTTGTACAGCGATGTTACTTCGGACAGTATGAATATCTAAGGGTAGAAACATCTAACGCTTTCTTCTGACACAAGCTTTTATAAATTCACTTGTGTTTTACTTGTCAGTCAACACTGACCTCCATTTTAAATGTTGTTTGAGCTCGTTCCAGATATTACCAGGAAGGCCAAACTCAGTTGAAAGTTTTTCCTGTTTTTAATGTGTACCTCAACGCTTGACGCCCTGATAATTGAATTAATTTAATGAGATATTGAAACCAAATTATGACCAATAAACATGCACGACCAATTATGTGGTCTAAAATGGTACAAAAAATAAAACTCAACCTTTTGCATTTTTCATATTGGAAACACCCTTGTGTGGGCCCTTAAAGTTCATTTGGTGTTATTTCGGACACTAGTCCAGTGTAAGCATCTTCCGCCACGACCGCTAATATAGCCTATATATGCTATTTCACTATAAATGAAATTTGTCCAGCATAGCGATGTTGTGTATTTGTTTTTTTTTACCCCTCTGTGATTTCCGAAATAACCCGGACAACTCAACACTGTGAACATATGCCTTCGTTGAAATGTAGACTAAATGTCTTATTGCGAAGTACCCGGAGTCTATTTAATCCGAGTATTCAATTATTGGTCCCCACTTAGAGGTGTGGTGAATGAGAAGCTTTCAGTGCTTAGCCACAGTTGTTGTAATGATCTGAAGAATTAGTTGTTTTAATGGAATACTGAGGGGGTGCTTTCATGAAACATTGAAGGCATTATGATTAATTATTCTCCATACTCGGTGGTGAATGAAACATCGGAAATTATTTCATGACTCTCCATAATGTAGATGCGATGCATTAACGTATACACAACACACCGGTCTATAGGCTTTATATGTACAGGTACGTGTGCAATCGGAAAATAACTTGCGAATCAGCAATTGTCAGCAATTGCAGTCAGGGTTCGTGTTACCACTTGTCAAATTTGCCAATGGCAAAAATAATTCACATTTGGCAACAAATATTTTTATTTGGCAAGTCACTTTTTAATTCCTCAATAAAGTTGAAAAATATCGGTCAATCAATACCATTCATTTTAAGAAACTATTTCAATATAATTATATAAGTGGTGTTTTATATGGTTTCAGAAAAGTTAACACCTCCATTAAGATACGGTTAAGCGGATAGCATAAGTATAGATGGGTGGAGGGATTAGTGTAATGGTGGTGTTTACATAGCTAATACTCTTGAAATGTGCTCTTCTGGTGAAGCAACCCTTCTTCCATTTTATTGTTCGGTGATTGGTTTATTGGTGTATGGTAAATAGAGGTGCCAGTATAATTATTAACTAACAGCCTTCCTATCGATATCAAACGTTGTTCAAACCGCGAGTGTCGAAACATAAGACTGAATCAAGGTTGAAGAAAATGATACTATCAGTGATAAAATTTGGCAAATTCTAAAAGAATTTGGCAAAAAATATTTTCATTTGGCAAATTATTTGGCAACAGTAAATTTCGGTCCAGCGCGGACCCTGGTTGCAATGTTTCCCACACAAGGGAGACGAACGCTTTTTAAACATATCAAGAATAGACTAACAACGAAAGCACTATGTCACAATAAGAAGACAACTCGGGAACCGACTTTTCTGAATTTAATGAGTCATTTGAATAATTATTTCTGTTGCATGTAACCCCCGTATAAATGTATTTTCGATATTTATCTACCTATTTAATTGGGATCCCCGGAAATGGACCGATATATAATAACAACCAATATAAATAGAGGATGCCTATGGTTTTGAGTGCATACCACAATTATATCATGAGTGACAAGCAGTAGAAATACAATTTTCAACGAACGACCGTATTTTTCCACTGCTAGTCACGAATGAAATAATATGGGAATCACTGAATAAACATATATGACCCGCCATATCAAATCCAGTCGTAAGTCGGGATTTTTTTTACCCAATGCATTCTCTTATATATGCGAGTCGACCATAGGTCGCCTCGCATATATAAGAGAATGCATTGGCCTAACAATTTTTTATCATTTTTTTTAAATAAATGTTTTTTGATTTGGATTTGATATGGCGGGTCACATATGTGTTATATTTATTATATGCTTCAACCATGTCGATAATTATAAATTTCAATGCTTACAGTTTCTGAATTATGCTGCATTTTCATATAATAGCACAACAAATTAAACAATATACAGAACCGATCAGCTGATAGGTAGCAAACCGCTTCCAAGTGATGACGTCATGACGACATTCTGCAAGCTACCGCTGATTTTACCGGAAGTAAGCGAAAGTGAAGATATCATTTTTGAACGCGATTCTTGGCTGAGTCGGTCAAAACGCTCTATATACAAATTATAGTCGCTGTGGAATACGTATGCTGCACACCACCACTGACGCTTCCGGCAGTCAGGAGCTATCTGAGAGACGCCCAGATGGCTCCTCCTGCCCGGAGGTCAGAGTCAGCGGACCAGGGGAGACGCACATCACCCCTGCCGTCGTTGCGGCCAGCGGAGGCATGGACGCCTATGCCTCCCGGACGTCCCTGCTGCAAACTTCGTGGTGGAGATGGATACACTACCACCTCGGACACCGGAATACCACAACATACCGGTGTCCCTCATCTCCACCAGTGAATACAGTGACACCAGCCATTTATCAAACGAGGCACAATAAATCATAAGAGGTGCGCGGACTTCCATGGCCGATTCCAAGAAGATTATCGAAGTCAGCAAAGCTCACATTCAACAGCTAGATGACGCTGAACAACAACAACAACAACGGGCCATGGAGTCTCCCGGGTTTAATCCCAAATAAAAGAAAAAACCGTATGCTGCACATTGCCCTGCTTCTACCTTTGAGCGAGACATGTGGTATAATTGGCTCTGCCAAGTCAGACAGCTTGGTTGTCTAGTGCCCTCCTGGACAATTACACGTTATGACTGAGTATATACTTAGAGTTGTTCCTTACTGTTTGATCAAGCCTCGCAAAGACGGTCAACGGCCATGGAGCGAATATGGGGTTATATATACACGTATGAAAGAGCGATGTGTCGCAAGAGTACAATTCAGTATACCCATGTAGTCTGGAGGACACGAATGCGAACGCCGGATGTTTGGTAGGACGTGAATAACGAAATTATACTAATAACCATGACAACAGTTAAATTTCTTTGGCTCGTTTGAAACACCAAATTATGCAAACAATACCAGTCTAGAGACTTTACATATACGTGTGTAATTGGAAAACAACGTGCTAATCAGCATTATTGTCAGAAGTTCCAATGTTTCCCTCACAAGGTAGACGAAGAAGAAATATCGAATTTTCACGAGCAGCTGCAAGCCGCGAGTGAAAATTTGATATTTATTTCCAGACCCGAATTAGATGTTTCAGGTATTCAAACACAACACTGTAGGTATTTTTGTTATTATATGTACTTAGAGCACAATCCCATTGTTACAATCGTTCCCTGATTTTTGGTAAAGCACATCAATTCCCAAGGCTGGCGAAGGAATGGCTGTGATTATCCCATTGTTAGGCACACGCAACTCATAACAGACAATTCGCACGAGCGCTTCAAAGTAGTACCAGTCCGTGTTGTTTCGGACATATCTATTCACATTCAACGGCGATCAGTTCATGTTAATCACGTTGTTAGGCGTGGCTAACCGGCTATTGTGTCCAATCGCGGACTGTGCACGGGTTGTACGTCGTGGTCAAAACACGCTCAACGGCACACTTCCAGTTGATTGGATAATGTGGGATCAATTGTGCTCTAAGTCGGTCAGAGCACGCGAATAGTTCTTTACCAGAATAAATCTCGTCTTCGACTCGATTGATTCTGGTAAAGAACAATTATTGTGCTCTAACCCTTACGTAATGATTTGCTCATTATTTCAGGCTGGATGTAAATGGTGAAATTTTCAACGAAACTCGCAAAACACTCATGCGTGCATATGTATATATGCGAATATTGTGTTCGGTGATAACAAAAAAACAGTCAGTAAATGAAAGAATTTTATTTCATGATAATTTATCCGATCAAAGTACAAAACAAGATAACATATACAATGTGAATAACTTTAACGGTAATATAACCTATATGTATACGAGCACCAAAAAATACGCACAAGCACAGATGTCAATTCCGGAAAACAAATTAGCAAACGCAGACAAACAACTATATACACCACCATCCTTTGACGAACACCTACATGTATACTACATCTGAATTGTTCACTCTCACTGGGTTTTTGTGAAAAAAGTTACACAGGTTCCCTGAATTGTGTGACAAAGTTACCCAGATTGGAGATGATTGTGATAACGTTACACCACATTTCATGTAAAGCAACCAAATATTCACTTTTGCGACAGTTCTAATATTTCTCAATGTATGCTCAATGAGGGCTATCACTTGCCACAATTGAATATTAAAATCCCCTTCATTTTGTGAGATATGCTTAAATTGTGTAACTCTACCACTATTTCCGGAGTCCTGGTTAAAAAAAATACCCGATGAGAGTGACAAATTCAGCTATACTACATGGAGTTTGTGCTTAGTCAGTTATAATTCTTAATGGAAGGGTAATAACTCTATCTCTTAGTTTGAATTATGATGCATTCTGGGTTGACAACGGGGAAAGTCTTGGAATGAATCTGAGAATCTGTATATCACGTAGTGGACACTCCTATAGGCCACATCTGTTCTGTTTTCTGGTGGAATATATATCTTTCCCTCTTAAATGGAATATAGTATGAAATATGTAGTGTATAATGTTATCTGGGCATTTAAATGTTAAGTGGGCATTTAAGACTTCTGTCGTTTACATTTCATTCTGCATTATGAGAAACGGAACTGAACACATTCATTTGAAAATTGGCTAGAACAAGCCAAAATCAATTGTAACTTACTGTACCGACAAAACACTTAAATAAAAAACTTTACATTTAATTAGTTAGGGGTTAATAGTGCCTTTCCGCTCAGGCTATCGACTTGGTGATTGGAACATGCCCTATCTCACTCGTACCCCTGGGGAGGTGCGGTCGTCGGATGTTAGTTTCGGCGTTTTAGCGAACATTCATCACGACAGCAGCGTATGGGTTAATATATTCACTTCCGCTCCAGCTATCGACTTGCTCGATCGCCCATGGATGCAGAGGGGTATTCGCTACATGATATGTCGTCCCTTTCCTTGGTCAGGCTGCCGGGGGAGGTGCGGTCGGTGCCTTTTTGGTGTTTGTGTACCGGACGGAACCGGCCACAAGTTAGGGGTTAACGGTGCCGTTTCCACTCGAGATATCGACTTGGGGATAGGAACCTTGTTACATAGAGGTCTATTCTGCACGATAGTACATGCTCTATCTCGCTCGGACCCCCGGGGGAAGTGCGGTCGGCTTTTAGTAGGACCCGTTTCACATATGAACCATGGGCGAGTCTAACACTCCGTCTACCTCATCACAGTTGAAACTGGATCCTATAGAGCGACATAAACTTTTCTACGGGAAAATGTACATTGTGTCAATCCGATTTGGGCAGTTAATTTCATATCATACTGAAATGTCCTGTGCTACACGATCTCCGTCAGAAATATATCCCACCATATGTTTACCTATACCCAAATACTATTAAGTTGAGAGAACTCTTCAACTCTGGAAAAGGAAGACGAACCATACCTCATCCTCTATATTTAGGCTCTCGCGAGGCTTCCACTGACGAATTTACCATATTCCAATACACCCTGCGAGTTACACGCCGAGCGGATACCGTAGCTATTAGATCGTGACATGAATCACTATTCTGGCTAATGCCCATAGAGATTAAATTCCACGAGTTTTTGACAGGGAACCTTATAAAGTAGAAAAATAGCGCGGGGAATAAATTTCTTATTTATTACGGTATCTGTTCCCTGATAATGTACTTCACTGTCGATGAAGTTCCCAACTCGAAATTGCAACTTATGCAAGCCTTTCTGTGACTTTTTCGAGACAATATCTCTATAAACATTGAATCGAATCGTGAAATTTCGAGCTGGGACCTTCACCTGTATACAGTGAAGTACAATATCAAGGAACAGATAATAAATATATTCCCCGCGTTTGTTTTCCGTGAAGTCACCCGCTCCCCTGGTGAAGTGGTCTTGCTACTATGCTATGATGAGGTTGGGTCCTGCTGAATTGATATGATGCGACTCAAGTGATGTTTACCCAGCTAGATTGACACCAGCTGATCACGAAAATGCAAGAACAAAAATTGGTCGTGTGTTTACTTTCCCGCAGCCAAATTTTAACTGGAAAAACCCAGAACTACAGCTTGTTAAATAAATTTCCCACTCAAAAAATCTATTCCCCCATTAATTCACCCGTTTAAATTATGTATATATGATGTACAAATCAACTAAACCAGATGTCATCCTTTAACTGATGCTGTTAGGGCAAACTGATGCTGTTAACAAAGAGTACCGTTATATTTTTTTAATTTGTAATTTTTCGTGGTGTTCCGATAATCAGAACATATCCAGGAATAGCTATTATGCGTAACAAATATTCAAAAATATATTTATTGCGACAAATTTTTAATACTGGTTGTATTAGTTGTTGAGAGTTGACTATAATGAAGATGGTTACTGACGTCGTATTAGAAACACCAGCACAGGCATTATTATATTTATCAAAAATATATATTTTCTTGAATGTTTTTTCTCAAATCGCTCAGATTAGCCAAACACCGCGAAAATAACAACTTTAGAATACATAACTGTTGCTTTTCGTAACGACATCAGTTTGCCCTACCCGCATCATAGCAATTCAGTAGGACCCCCAGAACCATAGCATATTAACAGGACCACTTGACCAGAGACGAACCGGCTGTTCAACTGATCGGCAACCGGCGAACGTTTCCGCGAAAATAATGTACATACCGCGACATGCTTTCATCTCAAGTTTGACGCTCCTAAATTACTATTTCTTTGGCTTTGGGGGGGGGGGGGATATTTGATTCGAGTCGAGGAACCTACCTATCAAAGCTCAAGAGTGATCAGATATCGATTTTTGAAGTTTGTTAATTTTTTGGAGATATGGACCACTTCCACATGCTCAAACGGACAAATTGCGGTCGTAAGATGGATTACTCGAACATCAAGTGGTTACTATTAACAATAATAACCACTTGATTTTAGAGTTATCCATCTTACATCCGCAATTTGTCTGTTTGAGCACGTGGATGTGGTCCACATCTCCAAAAATTAACAAACTTCAAAAATCGATATCTGATCACTCTGAGCTTTGATGGGTGGGTTCCTCGACTCGAATCAAATACGTTTTACCCCCGAAGCCAAAGAAATAGTAATTTGAGTACCTTTAAAACCCAGACCTTTTATAGGCGAGGTGAAACATAACAACTCTAACGCTAAAATAACTTTTTGTTCCAGCATCTGAATATCGCGGTGTCGATCGGTAGTTAACTTACCTCATTCTCGTCTCTGTCCGCGTCTAAAATGACACCCCAAATTATCTCTGACAGCATCCCTGAATCGTTTCATGAACACATACGCAAATGGATTGAATGCTGAATTAAGAAACAGGTCACTGGCGCATGCACTACGCATGGTTTGGGACAGTCTTATTAAAACAATACCTAATTTTCATTACTTTCCAACTTAGGTCTTGGGACATTGATGGCATACATTATTTCAAACGGGAGAAATCCAACCAATACGCACCAGGCAATGCGTTGCTCGACCAACCAAGAACTGCCTGCAAATGCCATTACCTATTCAAATTCTCACTCAATAGTAATTATTCATACAAGCCCCGCCCAATAGTTCTAAAAATAAGTATTACCGAAGCGGAAATTCTAGATGAAAGCGAGGCTACGCTAAAACAATGGAAGACTTTAGCGAAATAGAAATTCTCGAAATTGCAATTAAGAACGTTTTAAAGAAACTTTGTATTGATTCGCTGAAACAAGAACTTATTCTGAGGAGTTTGTTGATAACCAGAACAGATGTATTAGCCATTCTCCCTACCGGTTACAGCAAAAGTTTGCCGCATCAAATAACTCCAATGATTGTTGCCGATTTGAAAAGTAAACATTCAGTTGCTATATTTGGAAACATGAATATTAATGAGCTATCGCCATATGGGAATTCCCCGTTCATCGCGGAAATGAAATTTGGTACCGGTGTCTCTAGACTGGGTTTGGGAGAGTGTGAACGATTCGATAGTTGAATGAAGGATGTACAGTGAGGTACCAGGTACGACACAGACAGACAGCATAACGAAAATAGCCACCAGAGACTTCCAAGAATCGTTGGACGAATTAGACTTCTTAATTGTCTTATGAAATGTTCTTTGATTTTCACTCGCATTTTCAATTGAAAATATCTCATTACTGTTAGCCGAAAAGTCAGAATGTGTGCCCGATTTCAATCGGCACGTCGTTTGTCGAAGCTTCATTCGGGGATTCTCGCGCGATCCAACATCTTTTGGCTGATTCCGTGAAGCACCGTTCACGTTACATGCATATGGTTCCAATTTGCAAATTCCTTTAAATTCCTGCGCATAATCACATATAACGTCATGTCGGGGGGAAATTTTAGAATCACACTTTCTGCTGAGCCATTCAGCGTTATGAAAGACGTTCTCATTCGTAGAAAATGCAGCAAATCTGTTTGTCTCACGCCTCAGCTGGATTCCACGTTCACATTCATCTATCTGAAAGACATCGCTCACTAAAGGTTCCTGGTGTTGGGGAGTCACATAACAATCAGCTCTGTTCTGTTCGCATGTGTAAGAATGGTTGTCAAATAGAATTCCCGAATCAGAGTGAACTTCTGCCAATACACTATAATGTCTATAATGTATATTTAGAGTCGCTTCTTGTGGGTACATCTGTTCGTTTGGCGCGAATATAACCATCCGTGGGCGCGAGATTATCGTTATGTGTGTGTTCATTCAATTCTGGTTGAACATCATCAGTCCTGGTGATAGATATAGGTCGTTCACTTATAGCATTGCGTATAGACTTTGAATGCCCAGTCAGCCTCATGGACGATGCTGTTTCCAACGCGGACGTACCTTGTGTCCGCTTGTCGGCATCGCCAACGGGGTCAACTGACTCGCTCTCTGGTGGTTGCATTGTCTGTTTAGAGATTCGGAGGGTGAATTTTGGCCAAGTGCAACTGGATTTAACTTTTTCGGTGTCTGGTTTCTTGTCCATTTTTATCTTAGCTGCGTTTGATTGCTTCTGAAGTGTGCTTTGGTTCGGATGTTTTGAAGGATATCGGCGAATTCGAGTTCCATACCTCAAATACCTCGACCGTTTAGCCTGGTGACCCAGAACGTTCAAGAGATACAATAATGCTGCCAAAATAAATATAAAAGCGACTTGAACATACACGGCACTGAACAACATGGATTTAAATACTGTGAACATTGTGCAGGTTTCACGAATGCGGCTACCATCACTTGCCATTAAGCCAAGCGGAAAGCCGCAGCTAACAACGGCAAAAATCCATCCTAATATGATGACATACCTAGAGTTCCGTCTTGCTGTCAGTGATCTTATTCTGAAAGGATATTTTATTGCTAAGATGCGGATAATAAATATGAATAGAATCTGATATGTTGATGCTGCCATTGACGTCATCAGAAATAGTAAACTACCAATACAGGACACGGTGTTTCGCAGAGAGTCTACAGTGTTGACCAAAGCAATGCATCCCAAACAAATTCCAACGGCGAGATCCGAAATACTCAGAGAAGAAGTAAGCCATGAATAGAAATCTTTCCCGAAATTCTTGTCCCAAGCTTTCAACAACGAGAGCGTTCAATGTTATAATGGTTATACTCGCGGATGTCATGAATACAAGACCTCCTGTTGTCATTGGTGTGTACGTGTTGGTTTAAACATATTTATTCGCCATATATGCATATAATACATACATTTGGCAACGGGATTGAAGAACAAGTGCGGGCCACTTATATGCTACTTCTCTCCCGATCACCAGACAATCAAGTGAAAGGAAAAAAATGAACATGGCATTGAACAATTATATATGGTATTTAAGTGTATAATGTTAAAGTTTGATTGTTGCTAGTCTCTCCCAACTTGTTCGAAAGTATCTGGTTGCTATATAGTGTACTGTGCTCAACTATCCTTAACAATGGTAAGGTGGCAGGACAGTACAATGTGTTCTTATAGAGCGTTTATGACTATATTATTTTTATTATTTTGTTTTTTCTTTCTTCCCTAGTAGTCGTCTGCTGTTGAAGTTCGTGTGTTCTCACCCTGGGGGTGTGTCTCTTATAAAGATTTGGACAGCCTTGAAAATGTCTTCATTATTGGAATTTGATAAGCTTGGATCTCCAAATAGTAAAGTTTTTACTGAATAAATATTGAATCGGAGTAGCTTGTTCAGCAAGTCTACTCTTGGAATAATATGCAATTGACATTGGAAAAAATAATGAAATGCGTTTTCTTCACCATCGCCACATCTACAGGCTTTGGACACCGCAATATAATTGAAGTATTTATCTGATTGGAGTTCACTGCATTCGCACATGAGTCGAGATTGTAAGATATTTAATGATCGTTTCCCTGTAGAAAAATACTTAGGAGGTTTAACCGGATTGGGAATAAGTGATTGTCGAAAACATTCATAATTCATGTTTCTTATCTTTTTTATCGCGTTTATTCCAGTCATTTATACACTTGGGCATGAAGATGGACTCTTTTCTTTTGTAATTGCATTTCATAAGGATAAAATTTGATGCATTTCTGGTATCATGGTCATTTCGGGCGCTGAATTTGGATGGTATAAGGTCTGTCAAATAGTTAGGTGTTTTTTCGTTTACTATATTGTGGAATGGTAAAACCTGTTTGTAATATCTTCGAGTTTCTAACGTCTCCCAACCTAGTTCGGTCAGAAGTATAATATTTGGAACTGATCTGGTGCAACCGGTGACTATTCTAGCTGCTTCGTATTGAAGATCTTCTAGATCTTTTAGTAAGTAATCAGGTGCACAAGACCAAACGTTACTAGCGTATTCCATAATGGATCGAACATGGGATAAATAGAGGGTTTGAAGTGTTTCACGATTTAGCATTGCTCTTAGTTTACGCAATTGTGTGTACGTGTTGTTTCCAACAGTTTCCATATGTTACTTGATAGTTAGATTTACGGTTTTCTTTGTGGAACCGTGACTATTGAAAACGTGATGGTTAATCTTTACGATTCATGCGCGAAATGAGACTTTCGCCGACATCACCCCTCATTCCGTGATGACTGAACAGAAATCAGCCACCATCGGAATTTTAGAGCTAATATGATATGATAATAATATCGCACCTTAATGACGAGTTTACTGTATACCATAATTGGTGTAATTTGCGGCTGGCGTACAAAATGGTGGTTGGAATAATGGGTGATGGTATTATAGGTAGATAATTGATGGTTAGCGCACCTGTCCGGCAACCTTGTTACTGATTAATACTACATGTATATAGTCAATAAATATCGCTAGAGCACAATCCCATTGTTACAATCGTTCCCTGATTTTTGGTAAAGCACATCAATTCCCAAAGGCTGGCGAAGGAATGGCTCAGTGATTATCCCATTGTTAGGCACACGCAACTCATAACAGACAAATCGCACGGCGCTTCAAAGTGGTACCAGTCCGTGTTTCGGACATATCTATTCACATTCAACGGCGATCAGTTAATGTTAATCACGTTGTTAGGCATGGCTACCGGCTATTGTGTCCAATCGCGGCCAGTGCACGGATTGTGCGTCGTGGACAAAACACGCTCAACGGCACACTTCCAGTTGATTGGATAATGTGGGATCAATTGTGCTCTAAGTCGGTCAGAGCACGCGAATAGTTCTTTACCAGAATAAATCTCGTCTTCGACTCGATTGATTCTGGTAAAGAACAATTCTTTTGCTCTTAAAGTTGCTATATTATGCAGCATTCTCACTTTTAATAGCACAACAAATTAAAGGCACATGAGGCCTTGGTTGTCGAAAATATTCATATTTGTTCCAATCACCGTAAACAGAAAAACATTAAAACGCATACAGTTTCGTTCATATATACCATGACCATCGCGTAAACAGCATGTTATCATAAAGATTTACTATATTTTACCTAAGCAAGAGCCTGATTGTGTTACAGAAGACAGCACAATGCTGCTGGCTAATCACACACAAAATGGCATAAACGCTCTTTATTCGTTCCATATCAGGAATTCACCAACAAAGAACGCTCTTTATGTTTACCATCATAATATAAACAAACACCAGAAAAGTAACTTTGTATGCCTTTGTTTACATAACAATGGTCAAATATATGACAATATACTGTTTATGCGATATTTCTTATTTGAATACGGACAAAGTCTGTCTACATTTTGTTGTTCTTTCTGTTTGTGGCGGTTTTTGACGGGTGGAAATATTTTCACAGGATACCCACCGCCAAGGCCAACCGTACCTTTAAACAATACACGGAAACAACACCTGGTTGACCCAAATTTCTGACCCTGATCAGCTGATAGGTAGAAAACCGCTATCAAGTGATGACGTCAAAAGGCATTGTAGAATAGACTGGAATATAGGAATTCAATCGCAAAGATTTCTAAATATCAAGCCTTTCGATTTAAAAGAAAATGACAGAATGATGAAACTACTGACATGTATTATATATATCTTTATTATCCTCCATGTATATATATATATCCATACATGGAGGATAATAAAGATATATACCAATATACATATATTATATGATGTGAACAAATAATATTTGATACATGCCACATTGTATCATAAATTAATTCATTGGCAGTATACTCGTGTAGCTGTGGTTGTCCTGACATGAATGACAGACATTGCAATGTGTTCTGGCCTCCACGTTGCCACTAGAAAGCACTGGTGAAAATTTCTACAGCAATTTCAAATTAAAAAGGCATCAAAATAATACTATTACACATGCTCTAAAATACGTCTACATAGACGTTGTAATGTGACATATAGTTATAACGTATTGCTTTTTTTTAATATAAATCTACAAATTAGAACATAATTCACGAAAAACATTTATTTAAGTTTGCATGTGCACCTTAATTCACAAAAGCACGTCCATTACATTGTTGTGTCTGTCCAGACTCAAATCGGATCTATTTGGGTCAGAAATAGAAGTACCTGCCTACGAGTATTATATGTCACAGAGATAGGCATTGATGTAAGAAAAAACACGCCTTTGATCACGGTGTTTGAACCCTAAATATGTTTGCAAACAAACACCAGCCATGTGATCGGCATGGGACAGAAAAGAGCGTTCCGTGTTAGTATGTTCCTGAAATGGTAATAATAAAGAGCGTTCATTTCAGATCTGGCACAACAATCTTCACCAATATACCCCGATTGACTGAAGCAATAATATATATATATATACGGCGGAATCCCGCAGATAACTATTTTTAACCACAATTCCAATCCGCGCGATCCGATTGGTCGGCGACCTTTCGTCACCAATTTGATACGATTGTCTGTACGACTTGGGAATAATAAATCCACTCTCATTCTCAAGACGAAGTAAATTAATTAAAACCTAGTTAGAAGTTAGAACGTATATTTGAATTAGATTATCAGAGTTTTAACTCGGTGTATGGTGCGTTGAATGGGAATGTTGGGTCGTCACATATGAATTCAACGATTATTGCCTGGAAAACTGGTCAAAACTCGTTTCGAATAAGTTCGTGTGTTGTTGACATTGTAATTGAATATTGTCAACAGCGGGAATTCTCAGCCTGATGATACAAGGAGCCGAGTGACTCGGGTCTCAATGGGACCTGTTGGAGAACCAATCGTTCAAACACGCAGATTAAAAAAAAACAGTGCGGGTCGATAGCGTCAGACAAAATGTACATGTAGCAAGTGCAATTTGACACTGAAATGTACTAAGCTATATATGCATGTATGGCTTTGGATTGGACTGGCTGCATTAGGCCTACACTGACTACATACAGGCCCTGCAGATTCAAATTCAACAAGTCTCAACAGTGACCCGTGTAGTATTAAAATGACTAATTTCAAAATGTGTGCCCCAATATTAGATATATTGTTTTGTTGGGGGAAGTGTAGATCATGCCATGAATGATCTCTACTCGGGGTAATATGATTATGAGAGGCCACATTCACATTTATAAGTGCAATTGAATGCGCTTAAGCAAAATGTATTGCACTTAAGGGCAAACGATTGTGCATAAGTGCGATAAAATATTGTGCTTAAGTACAAATAGGGCATTCATGCTTAAGCATTATGAGTTGCACTTGATTAATTGCGCTCAAGTGCAATTAATTGTAACTACTATCTAACCTACCCATAAAATATTAATTGTCATAACCTGGAGTATCGCCTAGTATCACAAGAAGAGCATGTGCTAATTTTAACCTTTTTAAATAAGCCTAGTACAGTTACCTCTAACTGTATGTGTGCAACAATCAAAGATAATCCATAATGTCATATAATTATCAGCATCCCTTATATCCAAAAAATGGATGTCTCCTCTAGTATGTTTTAATATAATTTTTAAAAAGAATTTTTGCACAGATTTGGGCCATAGCTATGGTCATATAGCAAGAATGTGGTGTCACCGTATGAGGGTTTTCTCACTTCATATGGTGTACTTATTGACTTAAATCGGGTGAAAAACCCTAAATATTGTCATATTATCAGCATCCCTGTCCCAAAAATATGTGTTTCATTCCGGGAGCTTTGGTGTCTCACTCCTCGAGCTCTGGTAGTTTTATTAAATCAGCGTCTCTTGCACAGATCTATAGTATGTCCATGTCATAAACTGTAGCGCGAATATGGTGTCACTGAGGACCTGCTTCCCTCGTATGGTGCACATGCATATATACTCGAAAATCAAAGTTGCCCCAACTAATACAGAAGTCAATGCTATCACGAATTGCCTGAACTAAAACAGAAGGTAATGCTATCGAGAGTCTACCATATCAATAAAGAACTTAGACTTGCTCCCTACCCATCCAAACTAATGAAAACAAGAGGTGATATGTCAGTAAGAACTTAGGTTCAGTTATGGATAAACCTATTTATTCACCAGAGGTGTTTTATATAATAGTTACATATAACCATGAAATGCGCTTAAGATTAGCCAATTGATTGTGCACAGCCAGATTGATTGCGCTTAAGCACAAATAATTATGTTTTCAGGAACAAATTACTATGCTTAAGCGCAATCGACTGCACTTAAGATCAATGATTGCGCTTAAGAACAATGATAAGTTCAAGTAATTCTGCTTAAGTGTAATTATTTGTGCTTAATAATAATTGCAACTAATTGCGCTCAAGTGCAATTAATTGCGCTTAAGCGCACTTCATTACTAAATGGCAATTTGGCCTCCCAGAGGCTAATGCCCGTAAAAATCATATTGTACCAGTGAAAAACCTGGGAACTTTTTGAGGTTTTGATAGGGAACCTTATAAAGCTGAAAAAATAACACGGGAATATATTTCTTTGTTAATACCTGTCGCTTAACAGTTTATTCATAAGTAGGCGAAAGTGCCAGCTCGAGATGACATTATTTAACAGACTTGATGGGTGAGTTTGCTATGCGCACTTACAATCATGGAATTTCTCCAGGGTAATTAATTCAGTTTTTTGTGATATCAGCTCACTAAAGCCACAAAAAGCATGCATTTTCGAGCTAGGACCACCCCATACTTTGAAGTTGATTATCGAGGAACAATTATAAACAAAGAAATATGTTCCCTGCCTTGTTTGTTCAATGTTATAAAGTTCCCTATCAAAACATAAAAAAGTTCCCAAGTTTTGTACTGATGGAATAAGATCTCTACAGGCGTTAAGCAGAGTAAAGATTCATGGCATGATCTAGGGGAGGGGGTTTCTTCAATTTCAACTAGATAGCTCCAGGCTGTTGGCACAACATTCAACAATAATTTAAACAAGGACTAAATCATGCCAGAAGCCGGGGTTTGTCCCACAAAAATATTCATGATTGCCAATTACTCAATTAATAAATTCAATTGCAAGTCTATCACGGCTAGTGAGTCAATTGTGATATTCAGTTATTAACAGACTTTTTAATTATATTAAATTTAATTCATTAGTGAAAATTCATACATGTATTAAGTACCTTATTAATAAATCATTTAAAATAAGTCTTCTTAAATATATCTCTTCATGATATTGATGATGTCCCTCCCTCCCATGGCAGACCCCAGACTCCTATTCTGAATACTAATAACAAATAGGGGAGTTTTGTGTGTACCAGCAGGTACCAGATAAGAAAATATGGATAGTGACAATGGAGTGAAATCTCCTGGAACTGTATGATATATCTCACTGAGAATAATTGTCATTGAGCATCAAATTGATTATTTTTTGTCAAAATGACATATTTTGATATAATTCAGTCTCATACTTCTTGATGAGCTGGAGTTATGGACAAAACTTCAGCAGCAAAAATGTAATTATTTTCATATTTATAATAGTGTGAAATAACCATGGCTTCTATCCTATATTTTTTGTATCCGGTACTCATGATTCACCTCTGTTTTATGGCATGATTTATGGCAGGTGCTAGTACATGTATACCATCAGTAGTCAGAGTAATCAAAACTACAGTAATGCCCTAATTAGTCGACTCCATAACCACAGCAGAATTATGGGTAACTTTTCAGGATTTAGTCGGAAATATGGCTTGTTGCCATTCATCGGAAATCTCCCCCATATAATAATGAAGTGGCAGTGTCTCAGAAACAGAACATTAATTTGATTTGGCCTTACTAAACTCAGCAGAACCACCACCATCATAGTACAGTAATGCCCTAAATAATTGACTCCTTAACCACAGCAGAATTATGGGTAACTTTTCAGCATTTAGTCGAAAATATGGCTTTCCGATGAATGGCAACAAGCCATATTTCCAACTAAATCCTGAAAAGTTACCCACAATTCTGCTGTGGTTAAGCAGTCAATTAATTAGGGCATTACTGTATGTGGATCATTTATGAGACAAAATACCAAACCTGGAGGGTCGGAACTAAAACTAATTACAACAAAAAATGTCTATTTAGGAATAAAATCAATTAACCCTTTCATTATGGGAGCAGCATTCACCCTTCCATGATTGGAGCATTGGAAATATTGCAAAAAAAACCATGTGCTAATGCATTCTCTTACACATGGTAGTTTCCAGTAGGGATCCTAGAATATATAAGAGAATACATTACATTGGCCTAACAATATTTACATTGACCTTGTAAGCCAGTGCATTCTCTTATATATGTGAGGTTACCTAGTATGGTATCTGCAAATATAAGGGAATGCATTGGCACATGATTCATTGCTCCACCAGCGCAGTTCCCATCAAGAAATGGTTATATTATATATTCGAGTCTCCCAAGTCCTTCCAACTGCATGTTTTGTAGATTTTATTTTCCTGCTTTAAAGAAGAAATTTAATCATTTACAAATTTCCGGATTCACTAAAGATGGATTATCTCTTCCTCTAACATGTGTTGTATAGTATACTGGTTATAAAATAATAAAAATAAGCCGGAGATACCATTAAAATTGATTGTATACTATTATAATACTAATTGATAGAAGTGTTTCCAGGCAAGGGTCTTCGATTCATATTTATTATGTTATACACAGGAAACTATAAAATAATTGTTACAGAAAGAGATAATTATTAATCCATCTGTAAGAGTAAGGATTTTTCAAGTTGTGTGTTTTCAAGAATGGGAGTGTATCACACTGAGCCAAATTCAATATATGATGGTCAGATATTTCAAAAACTAGAAACAAAATTAACAGCTTTTTCATTGTTTTAGTAATTTTCTGACTACAATGTAGATTGTGTACAAAACATGATTTCTTTATTAGTCTATGATGAAGACAAAACTATTTTTGAACAAATTGTGTGTTAGACTTACAAACTGAAGGGATTTCCAAACACCTTGTGATGCTATCTTTTTACAATTTAAAGTGTTCTAAGAGGAAAGTTCAAATAATTTTGCACATTTCATGACTGGAGCTTCCTGAAATTTTGCAAAAACACTATACCAATGCATTCTCTTATATATGCCAGTCTCCCATATGCAGACTCACATATTTAAGAGAATTCATTGACCTAACAACATTTATCTTGACCATGCAAGCCAGTGCATTCTTTTATATATACAAGGTGCCATATGGGAGACCATTATTTATGATTAATCCTTCGATAACTGGAGCTTCATGAATTTTTTTGAAAACCTGTGCCAATGCATTCTCTTATATATGCGAGTCTCCCATAGGATGCCTTGCATATATAAGAGAATGCATTAAGCTAACAATACTTGTATTGAACTTCTAAGCCAGTGCACTCTCTACTGATTGTTTTTTCTATTTATGCCCCAACATTTGTTAAACAGACAAAAATACCAAAAAATGTCATTTTTGGAAAAGTATCAAGACTGAAGGATTAATCTCAGTCATAAGTTAATTATATTCAACAAAACACAACAAAAATGCCATGAGAAAAGCAGGGTATATGGATTTAAATTATTTCAATTTGCTCTGAAGGGGGGGGGGGGGGTGTTAATATATATTCAGACACGTATGTTACTTTTTTACCTTTGACCATTTCTGCAATTCACCCAGCCCCGCAACCAATATCTTTCCCTCTTTACAACTGTTTTCCCCAAGCATGTTTCAACACCCCCTCCCCATCTGTCTGTCTGAATATATATGTGGAGATTCTATGAGGAAAAAAATAATTTTTCCTCACAGAAACCCCACTGCGAAAATATTTCAGTGAATTTTGTGTTAACTAAAGCTATTGTTCTTGTTTAATATTACAGTTTTCACCACTTTTACATGAAATATTAAAGGGACCAATGCACTCGCAGTGCGGCAGTGGGTAAAATGTGCAAATATATTAGAAGAACATGGAGAAATAGATCAACTTTGCTCGATTGGCTTAAAGATGGATCATCTCTTCCTAAAATGTTTTCTATAATTTCTAGGGTATAAAATAATAATGATAAGTCAAGTTGTCAAGGACACCAGTCCAGAAACGCTTCTATCATTTAATATTACAACTGATTGATAATCAGTTGGGACAATCTTTTTTTTACCATATTCCTGCTTGCTATGCTCCGAAAGTTTCCTCAAGCAGTAAAATGTCACAAATTATTTGTAGGTATACTAGTATATATACCAGAAAATTCAAAATAGAATGAACAGTAATTGATAGAAGCATTTCCAGACATTATTTTATACCCAGGAAAATATATAAAACTTGTAATAAGAATATATAGACCATCTTTAAACTGTAATCAAAATATGAAACAGATTATTCCTTAAGAAATAATTTCAAGAGAGGGCACTGATTTTCTAACCTTTCAACTCAATCAACCTATATAAGTAGGAGGCACAAGTTTGAAGCAGAATCACTGAGTGCATTCTATTTACAACCGAAGGGGTTCAGAAACTTTTTTTTAAAACTCAATATACATCTGATTGGTATATACACATGTATGTACTGATAACCTATTTTAGTATGAAATTTTCTCCAGTCTTCATATACACTATTACCATACGCTTGTGTATATGCATTTTGTTATGAGAGGCCAAAAGTAACAATTATCGGTGAATCACTCATCCATAGAGAAACCAGGTTCATTTTAACTTCAGACTGTCAGGGAGGTGGCGACGATGTCACAGTGGGGTTGTCTCCCCCCATAAATGTTTCCTTCCAAGTGGCCAGTTTCATACCGGTATAATCTGAATGAATCGTATCATTTAGTATAAGGTATATTGCAGTCTGATAGATATCCAGACTCGTAAGAAAGAAATGAAACACGGTCTAATTTTATTTAGACTGGGTCTATTGATATGTTTTTTTTTAAATAACGTGAACTTTGTTGTAACAATTTGGGATTTAAAAAAAAAATGTGTCCAATTGGCGCGTTGTCATCAGATAACTTAATACAGTAATGCCCAAAGTAATTGACCACTTAACCACAGCAGAATTATGGGTAATTTTACAGGATTTAGTTGGAAATATGGCTTGTTGCCATTCATCGGAAAGCTCTCGACGAGAGCTTTCCAACGAATAGCAACAAGCCATATTTCCAACTAAATCCTGAATTATTTTCCATAATCCTGGTGTGGTTAAGGGGTCAATTACTTTGGGCATTACTGTATGTTCTTTTTCAAAGTATTTTTTCAAAAGGAACGCATGACAGTTGTGGGAAACGACAAAACATGTGGTGAGAAATGGCCAAATATATGGTGCGAAACAACCAAACACGTGGGGCAAAGTGTACGAAACAACAATAGTACACATATGGGAGGCCAAATTCACATTTAATTGCTAATCACGCTTAAGTGTAATTCATTACGCTTAAGTGTAATTCATTATGCTTAAGCATAAATTTAAGCTTAATGCGCAATGCCTAAGTGTAATTTAGATTTCCATTATACCATACTTAAGCGTATTACATTATGCTTATGCGAAATTCATTTACGATCACATATAATGCATTTACGCTAAAGTAAAGCGTAATTGAATTGGAAAAACTCCCCTGAAGCTGAAATTGATGCAGTCAATTACGATGCTAGTAATCTTACCATCCGCCAAGAATATTAAACCTTACTAAGTTAGATACATGTAGGCATACCATTACATATAACGTTGTAAGGCAATACAAACCAATTATGCTTAAGCGTAATGGAGTTACGCTTAAGCGTAATCAGCCATTAAATGTTAGATTAATCTCCCATATAGTACTTAATATATGCAATGATAATGTTGTTGATTGAGCCATCCAAAATTATTTTGGAGTATAAATATAATTGAAAAATAATTTATTATATATGATAAACAAGCATAAATTTTAAATATTTAAGCAATAGCTCCTTGTTAGCATTGTTGAAAACACTCCATACTGTTGTTCCCCTCGCAGAGCAGATAGAAAACCGTCAATATCACCGATATCAACAACCGACTTTTCCAGGTAGTTCCATTCCACAGTTGTTTTAACAAAGAAGGAGTGTTCGTATTGTGAGCTACTGGTACGCAGAAGTTGGAACGATTCTGTGTTGTTACACACATCCTTCTCCACCAGATTTTGACTGACACAGTCCTCAAATTTTGTTGGCTGTATTTCCCTTGTGTCTTTCTTCTCGTGTTCTAGATAATCAGGCTTAGGCAGGGCTGAAACCAACCCCTTGACTATTTTGTGGTATTGAACCAGTCACTGTTCTTTCCTTCATTCTTCGAGGGGTACTACGTTCAAGACTGAACTAGAGTTGCACATACCGTACTTCTGAGTGTGACTTGATGTGGTATTGAAAACAACAAGTATTTACATGTATCTGGCAGGTCCGATTGGAACTTGTTCCATTGGCATTATAGATGATGGTGTATTTATTTTTGAATTTTATTTTCAATATTGATATTTCAAATCTGACAAAATTAATATGTAGGTCAAGTGATGTAATTCCAGAAAAAAATTCTCAAAAATATATTTATTGCAAAATTTTATAATTTACAAAGCGGACCCACCAGATAAATACCTGCTGTTCTTATTGTACCACATCAAGTCACACTCAGAAGACTGAGAAGTATGCAGAACATTGCAGGTATGTGCAACTCCGTAACTTTCAGAATTTTGCTCCGCAGATTTGCATGGAAATCCACATTCACTTCCCAAAATCCATGGCGGAAGACACCCCATTCGCTGGTCTTTCCAATTTTTCGGCATCTTCGCGCTGACGAAAACGTCCTATTTGATCGCATTTTGCCAATTTAAGCTCAATATTATATATCTCGTCTTTTTCTAACGATATCTTGAAACCATGCTTGCTGTCACTGACAAAACACAGCTAATGAGGTATAGCCCCAATCTATTTATAGCATACCAGGGGAGATAAACCATGCATGCAGTTTGAAGAAGCATTAGGAACAGGCAGTGAACAGTTGATTTCAACAACAACAACATGGTGGCGATTATTTTTGAGTTCCTTTACTACAGCTGGAAAATGGATGTGACCATGGCACGTGTTTTTCGGAGTATATGAGGCCGATATATCGCTATTTCGTGTATTTTTCGACCTATCTTATAATATAAGATAGGTCGAAAATTACACGAACACATATTATATCCTTACAAATTACGTAGACAAAACGTTTAGCACGAATGAACCATGTGCGTTTAAGCGACGGCATATACATATTTGATTTATCCATTGCGCAAAGTGGGAGAATTCTGTAATTTTCCTAATTAGCATTAATGACGTGACCAAACCGAAATGTAGCTTAGATCGAAATAGTTCGTTGGCTTTTTTACAGTTATTCTAACCCGACCTTGTGCGGATGAATGATATATGTTTTAGAGCGAAAACGCATATCTTTTGACGAATTTTGTGTCAATAACAGTGAATCATGGACTATGAAAACGTTCTAAAATCACAATATTGACGTCATTTAGGCCGATTGACGTCCTTAGTTACGCTGAATAGGTCATTGTCGCATGGTTTCTGGCAAAAAGACACCCAGGATCTCTTAAACTGCCAAATAGACACCCAGGATATCAAAGTCTCACCAAACAACGGGAATTTTGTTTAGTCGTCTGCTATTAATATTGGGCCAACTATCAAGGATGCGGAATTGCGCTGTCAGTCAGAATCAATCCGAATTAAATTTCGTTGATATTTCACTCCGATCACAAACAAATAATTATCATAATATTAATAGCAGACGACTAAACAAAATTCCAGTTGTTTGGCGATACTTTGAGATCCTGGGTGTCTTTTTGACAGTTTACGAGATCCTGGGTGTCTTTTTGACAGTTTAAGAGATCCTGGGTGTCTTTTTGACAGAAACCATGCGACAATGACCGCATATTGTAGCTGAATAAAGAATTTATTTTTGCGAGTATGTGGGCATCTATTTGGCGAGCCTCTAGGCGAGCCAAATATATGCCCTCATACGAGCAAAAATTAATTCTCTAATCAGCTACACTGTGTGGATGTTCTGTTTATCTACCGAACAAATGTATTTTATCGCAGAAGCGACTTTATCTGTATAGTAGAGACTAATTAATTATGAAATAGTTTTGTATTCATGCGATTGCATCGCGAAATAGTCCGCTTTATAATTTCTAAATTATGCCGAAAAAATATCATAGCTTGGTGTAATCTAATATAAAATCTAAATGATTCGCGTAAAGTTCAAATCTAAAACTGAAGTGTACGAGTATAGCAGTCGTGTTAATTTGGTTGATAGCGCTTGGAACTTATTAATGCAAGTCTGAACTTATGCAGTCAACTAGCACCAAGTCCTAGATCGGTAGTACAAATGCACCAGCTCACGGAAGAATATCGTATACTTTATAGTAACAAACTGCCAATGTTGCTTAATCTAGTTATAGGCTTCACCAACTGAACATTGATCAATTCTATTTGAGTGCCTTTTTTGGGGCACATCGTTTGATGTTATAGAAAGGAGTCGCCACCGATTGCACGAAAATACGTTGTGGATATTGACATTTATATGGACGCTGTCGCTAACAACGGAACCCAGCATGGTCCGTTCAAATGATGCTCCATAACGATGTTACGACCCACTGACGTCACTCACGCTGAATGTTAACTGGTCCAAGTTCTTGTAACCTTTCTCCCTCGCATATTATTATGTGTATCTGTCTAGTAGACGGATAGAGGAGTTGTTTATCTGATGGGCTTTATATGTATAGTAGAGAGGGTAGAAGGTGGATAAATAATTACGTCATGGTAGTAGTACCTACCTTATGAAATTGCGTTGACCTAATAAAGCTACATTGACGTAATAAACATAACGTTTATTTGGCTGGATGTGGTCAATCGGTCTGTTCTCCCGTAAATAAGCTCATATAGAACTTATTTCAAAATTTAATTAATTGAATCTGAATTAAGCTCTATATGAACCTAAATGGGACACGATCTAAATAGTCGACAATGAGCTTATTTCAATTCGAAATAAGCTCATATAGGCACCATATGATAAATATACCTTTTTCATCGACACGACGTACCAGATGGACGCTCTTTAAAATGTGTTTTCGTCGCGGCCCGCGCCATTCAAAGAAATAACGGGTATAAGTCCAATATGAGCTTATTGCAGAATCAAATAAGTTTCAAACGAGCCATATGTGCATATTTAGGTCCTACGTGTATGTGCACATATTTGCACGAGGATATATTGAGTCAATAGAGGCAGAGAGCGGTGGATACATATAAATGTGATGTACAATTCACTAGGTAGGATATCGTCACCAGCTGTACTATTATCTGTTGAAATCCATAAATATAGATTAGCTACAGTAATGCCCTAAATAATCGACTCCTTAACCACAGCAGAATTATGGGTAACTAATTCTGTTGTGGTTAAGGAGTCGATTATTTAGGAAATAAGGGCATTACTGTACAAATCCCTTTTCAAATAAATCTCAAAGAACTTCCACCGCGTCAGCATCTATTACAACAACATTATTAAACAGGCAGATTTCTCAAATATATCTACATTCAGTAATCAAGAGGTATCCATATCGTGTACTGGGTTCTGGTAATACAAAGACATGCACGTACAATTATGTCACTATATTGTTGCGTTTTGTGACAGTTATATGTGGTGATCAAGGTTGTCATAACTTGTCCCGCAATCCCAATTGTACATAAATGATACACCAGGCAGCATGTTCTTGTGAAAATAAGCACATAACGTGCGCATTTTAACCCTTTCAGTGCCAAGACCGATTTTTGTATCCACCCATATTTCCTTGATCATTTTTCAAATTTATTGAATAAAATAATGTGATACATTGATGGAAAGAGCTCTAAGAGCTCTTTCCATCAATGTATCACATTATTATAATCAATAAATTTGAAAAATGATCAAGGAACTTAGAGCTCTTTCCATCAATGTATCACATTATTATAATCAATAAATTTGAAAAATGATCAAGGAAATATGGGTTGATACAAAAATCGGACTTGGCACGGAAAGGGTTAAAGAGCGAAATACGCTCATATGGACGTTATTGAACATCGATATACGCTCTATATGGACGTAACACTTATTTGTTACAAACAGTCCGATGTGGGACTATTTACATACGAAATACGACAATATTGGCATATTTAATCTACATTACGAGTAGTTACGACTTACAGTAATGCTCTAATTAATCGACCTCTTAACCACAGCATAATTATGGGTAACCTTTCAGGATTTAGTCGGAAATATGGCTTGTTGCCATTCATCGGAAAGCTCTCGCATATTTCCGACTAAATCCTGAAAAGTTAACCATAATTATGCTGTGGTTAAGAGGTCGATTAATTAGAGCATTACTGTACCATGTACGCTCTTCACAATGTGTTGCATGGCCCGTGCCATTCAAAATTATAACGGGTATACGCTCGCTATGTGCTTAATATATTACAATCAAATACGTCCATTATGAACATACGTGAATATTTACGTCCAATATGAGCATATTTGCACGACGATGTGTTGCATCAGAATATGTACATACATTTGTACACATTGCTGCTATAAAATGGTGCTGCTAACCAAGCACCCGGCAGTATTGCTGCTGGTGTACACATGACTGAGATTACACAAAATAATGTCACATAAAATAAATTTATGAGCAGGATAACAAACACAGATGTTAAAGTTTAAACCTCTGTTGATATATGGAGGTCGATATTCAATATTGGCCGACCCCACAGTAATTTGATATAAAAAAACATCACAAATACTAGTACAGTATAACTTCTCCAAACAGGACCCTCTATAAACCAAATCCCTCACCATACCGAACAATTTTTCTGGCCCCGAATTCACCCAAGTGCATTCTCATTAAAAATTACCTCTATAATCCGGTAACTCTCTATTCCGAACATCGGATGGCATTTCTAGTCCATAAGTGAACAAATACATTAATTTTTACCTCCGAAATCCTAACACGCTTACACAACAGTATGAAACTACAATGCACGCGCTACATTAATATTTTTAGCGACATTTTCGAATCACCGTAAAATTTATCGTTTACAGTATTATCTATATACCGTTATATATTATGTCTTATTAATATACCATGTTTTAATTCTTATTATTTATCTACGTTATTTATATTTTATTCGGTACTTTATTCCAGTTAAATTCAATAATGAGTTGGTTGTGCTTCGACCACTATTAGTAACGACGTCAATGCAATGCGATCGTAGTGCGATTTTCTATAAACCGAACACCAGTCCTCTATAAACCGAACAGAAGGGCCGGTCCAAAGGGTGTTCGGTTTGTAGAAGTTTTACTGTACACGCAATTATAGTGACTCCCACGGTCACATCGAAAGTTTTATACCGCGAAATGAACACAGCAGATTCTGTCAATAGCCTTAAATACTCAGTTTTGCATCCCCGCGCTTCTGACACAGGCGAACTCTAGCGATCGAGAAACTGAGTTAACATTGCCATCACCTGTGATACAATGTATGTCATTACTATCGACTGGTGAGCGCATGGCGTTAACATCATTGTGTTATCTCCTACGCGAACACCAGGGAATTGTTCTACCAATGCCAGTCATTGAAATAAGTCCATTTAAATGGCCCAGTGGGTCTTTTATTTCCGACTCGCATTTGTTCCTAATATACTAGCACTAATGGTTCTATATTCAGATTAAACGGGACATGCCGATGCCATTTCCTGCTCAAGAGCAGTCAAAGGAATATCATTTGAAGACTGGTTATTGGAGAAGCACATTAGCTGTCGCTGATCTTTCCTATATATAATAGCTTTAAAATATATGACGTTATTAAGCAACAGGAAGTACCTCCATTTGCGGTCGCTTGAGGTCCTGATTGAGTCGTGCGGCGTTTATTCTGACACTCACGACAACTATTGAACGAGCCATATAACGCTATTCTCAGTTGTGTTCTGTTTTCGCCCGAAGTCTACGAGTCGCGGATCTTCAGTCGTGGCATCATTGACATCACCAGTGTAATTATCGATATGTGAATGCAGTTGACCAAACGACTCCAGTCCCGACATCGCATCGTGGTGGATCGGTTCGCTTAACACTGTCGCATTGCCACTGTGTTCCCATTTCGAGATTACTTTAAGTTCGACTACTAGAGGTAAGCTGTCTAATAAAAAAATGAATGCTTAGTAATGAATTTATTTTAATTGTTTTAAACATTGTTTATTTATCCACCAAATAATTAATGATGTGACATATATATGTTACATTGAACATGGAAATACATAAGGAATTGTTATAACGGATTTGGTGATATGTTATATATATATGGTAGAAAGGGAGAACACATGGCTTTTTGGGATGTCGTTTTCCCCGTGTATCATCAAGGGTCTCTGTAAAATATATATAAATCATCCTGGGATTTAACGTTAATATCGGGTCGGACAGTAGATAGATAGTTCGGATATTACATCGGTTCTGGGATTTTTTGGGTATCAATTTACTACATGTACATGTACATTTACTACATTTTGTAACCATGGTATTGTTACCATGCATAATAAACGTACCAGTCAAAATACCGTTATTAATTACATGCACTACTAGTATGGTTTAACTGTAATTTCTACCATAGTATTACCACCCAAAAGATCGTTGTAAATTAACTATGGTTTATTTTACTACGGTTATGCACCTAAACACTTTAGAAATTAACTATGGTTTATATCACTATATACATTACCATTGTGACTGCCATAGTTTTACAACCCAATTTAAAACAGTGCTCTGGGTGGTAAAACTATGGTAATGACCGTTTGGTATCCGTAGGGAAATAAACCATAGTTAATTTACAACGGTATTATGGTGGTAAAACTGTGGTAGTTACCACAATAAAATAAACCACCGTTAAGCAGAATCCAGAAAACCACCCTGCTTATTCAATTTGATATTTAAAAAGTCGTTAGTCTATGGCAGCACATGCCGGCTGGAACTGCTAACTGTTTTGTAATGGGTAGTTGTAATCATGTACTAAACAAGTCAAGTCTACATTATATGATGGGAATATAATATAACTGCCAATCACAACTTGGAAAATATTCGATCATAGCCATTTGAATTGTCTGGTTTCTACACTGCCGCAGATTGCACGCCAGCGGTAAACGTGTGGTCGTTATTGTTGGTGTAAATGTATAACCCGACTGTCAGTTATAAAGAATAATATGTCTGGTACACATATTGTCTAGTGTGTGTGTCTGACGTACCTTTAGTGTACCAATAATGTGTGTCTGCCTGAAAGTAATCTTTTGTTAAATCCACCAGCTATGTTTCAGGTGCGGTACATCTCAAAGGTACCTGATAACAGATACCTTTGGAGTGTGCCTACCGCCCTTCAGGTATGATACTCCGTGTGTCCTTAGCTATTAGCATATAGTATTAGATTTTATACATCAAACACACTCTAGTAGTACCTTACAATCAGGCACGACACTTTAAAAATTTAAGGGAGATACTTTTTTACTTACCCTTAACCCTTTACCCAACAGAAGGGCCCTGTGCCAATGCATTCTCTTATATATGCGAGTCGACCATAGGTCGCCTCGCATATATAAGAGAAAGCATTGGCTTAACACATTAACAATTATAAAATTGTTAAAGAATGTAAGAAAAAATGGTAAAAAGTGTTAAAAAAAGATTTTTTTTAGGCCAATGCATTCTCTTATATATGCGAGGCGACCTATGGTCGACTCGCATATATAAGAGAATGCATTGGCACAGGGCATAACTGTAACTATCACAATGTGGTCAAGGAGCCGATTCCAATGATATCCATATTTGTATGCTTCTATTGAGACAGACCGAAGATATTTTAGGCTGTTACAGGGATTTTTTTGTAATAATCGCAGGGGAGTTTGTTTAGTTTTGTTCGTCGTCGTTTCAGTTGACAGACTGTATCATGTCGTTGTCAGTGGTATGGGCCGATGGAATACCGCAGATATGGTTAAAGGCCCACTTAATTTTCGAGTCAATGATTTGTTTTGTATAATGCCTTGATATACGGATTTAATAACAATCTATGCCATAACATATGATTACAATACTATAATTCATCACCATTTGGAACGCCTGTGTCTCAGAAGGTGCCCATAGAGAATAGAAAATAGCTGAACTATTAAAATATTTCCCCATTGTGGCTCCCAGAATGCAACATAATTCAAACTATAGTTTATTTTCAATGGAAGGGGAATAACTCTATATCTAAATATATAGAGTTATTACCTTTCCATTGAAAATAAAAGACTTTGTGCACATAACACACGTTGGGTTCTCAACAAACACAACATGTTCACATTTTATTACTGGCAAACCAGATACACGAACCAGGTTACCTGCATACATGATGTGCCGCGCAAGCCTGAGTTTAGTGTGCCTCTCATTTGCAGAATGATGTCCCCAGAGGGTGAATTTAGTGACGCTATCCCTCGGTGGACCTCATCTGCTATGTGAGACAAAGAGTCAGATTGAGGTTGCCAAATGGTGAATATTGTTATGTGCACCAATTGGGAACCTCGATTATGCAATGTGTCGTCTGCCAATCTGGGGATATAGAGAAACTAAACTTAAAAAAAGAAATAGAATCTATGTGAAGTTTCTATATACATTTTATAATACAGAAACTTTATAGAGAAGACGAGGCCTAAGCATAATGAGGTCTACAAAGGGTGTATTTAGTGACGCTAGCCCGTTGTGCGGGATAGCGTCACCAAATTTACCCTCTCGGGACCTCATTCTGCAAATGACCGGCACACTAAACTCAGGCTTGGTGCCATACACGTCTCCAGAATTGATAATGTAAATAAGATTGTAACACCTTTATAGACATGTTGTGAAATTTTATTCCACGAGCTTCCGACCCTTCAGGTGGTATTTCTCAAATGTAATCTCATTTATTTTATAAGTTATGTTATAACATATTATTTATAATATTTATATTTATTAATCTCATTTATATATTTGTTAGGTTATTTTTATAATATTTATATTATTAATCTTATGTCTTTATTATAGTTATGTTACAACATGATATAACAAAAGTTTACTTTCAGACCACATTGGGAAAGAGTTTGTATCTGGTAGCGCATATAACAATTTCAACATTGTCACTATCTTGTTGTTTCTGTTGTAATTTGTATAACACGATGGGCGATCTAAGTTGTTATAACTTGTACAATAGTACAATAACATAATCGTCGCATCAGAACTATAAGGTCGTAACTCCATTTTGGCGGGAAATGAGTATTTGATATCATTCGAATCGTGAGAAAAAATCCAATCCGAGGGGCCAAACTGTTTTTGCATTGGGTGGCAAATATTGTCACAAACCAGTGACACAAATGTCGTATATCCAGCTATCTTCACAAGTATTCGTGCTATAAGATCGTATGTCCGACAGCAGCCAATAGGATGTTTCAGGTTGTCCACGTGACTTCTGTTTTGTGTTTGTAAATTCTCAAATGTGTGCTATATGGTCGTATCTCCATGTTAGTCACGTGATCATTTGGTGATTTAAATTTTGTGATTGTTCCACAAATTTCTGTATGATGATGCACATGAGTGAATATTCATAATGTAGAATATAGGCACTTTTTAGTTCATAGACACATGCGATTGCCACCATATTTAGCTTAATCTGTATTTATTATCACAACTTCCGTATAGCACGGAAACCAATCGTCGTTGGCGTACGCAAAAGGTCGTATCTCCAAACTAATTATTGCTTTTTAAAAGAAAACGAGGGAGTAAACAGAAAAATATATATTGTTCAATGGACAGCTAATGCCAGTTTTCATTGGGATAAATACAACACTACGTCATGCTTTGTCTCGGAAAGTTGAAAATGTGAGTTACGACCTTATAGTTCTGATGCTACGATATGTTTAAACTAAAACAAAACTAAACACTAAGCCACAGCCTTGACGGGGACACCCTTCCCAAAGAACCACATACAGAGACATCACAGCGAAAACCTACCAGCGAAATTTACCGGCTAACAAACGAGTATGTGTGTACCCGCAGACCCGCAGGCACTTCATTGACAAGATAATTTCCCCTCAGCGGTCCGTAATTAGATGTGGAGGGGAACAAATTGCTACCTTCATGGTGAACGCATGACCACATGCCGTTGCGCTGGCAAACATAACCCCAATTTGGAGTTCTTATCTTTGACATGATTGTCCTAATTTTCACCGGAATCATAATGTAGCATTCAAGCATTCAATTCGCCAACATCTTGAGTCGAAGTGAGAGTAGGTCATTGCACGTTCAAAATAGACAGTTAACCCTTTGATGGCGGGAGCTTCCTGAATATTTGCGTAAACGCTGTGCCAATGCATTATCTTGTATATGCGAGTGGACCATAGGTCGCCTCTCATATATAAGAGAATGCCTTGGCCAAACAAATTTTATGTTATTTTTTATAATTGTTAAAGAATGTAAGAACAAAATATAAGAAACATTAGAAAAATTGTTAGAGAATGTAAGAACAAATGATAAAAAAAACGACAAAATTGTTAAAGTATATAATAAATATAATACAAATTGTAATAAAATGTAAGAAAACATTATAAAAATGATAAAAATTGTTAAAGAATGTAAGAACAAATTAAAAAATTTATAAAAATTGTTAAAGAATGTAAGAAAAATTGATAACAAATTGTTAGGCCAATGCATTATCTTATATATGCGAAGCGACATATTGTCGACTCGCATATATAAGAGAATGCATTGGCACATGGTCTTAATGTTGCGCCAGCGCAGCTCCCGTCATGAAAGGGTCAAACGCGATCTATTTAATGCTACGAGATCGATAGGTGATGGACGATACTCGATGCTATTTGACCACATCAGTAACTGCTTTCAAATTCCACATAATTATATAAAAGACGTCTACACTTATTGTAACGTACATGTACCTTACAAATACAGCATGTATAGTGTAAGAGCGCAAACTTCCAAAATTGCGCAACGCCATGCGATGCTATTCTAGTTTTAGACCTACAATTATTTTGAGAAAACAACTTTTGACGAATACTCGGATCAAAGAAACAAATAACTCCTAAACATATTTCACTGTTCACAACTTCGAATATGTCTTATAATATGTCCATGCGGGCGCAAATTCCCAATCTCTATTAAAACCAACGCGATAAGAAAGTGGTATCCAGGCGAACAGAAATTAGCAACTAGAGCATAACAACATAACATGTAGTGTGCGAAGCCTGAGAAGGTGTTGCTATTTATTTTATCATAAGCGGCCAATGCATGACGTATTAAAAAAAAACTATTTCTGACCCTTATCTCATATATATTTTGAAGACCTCTGTCTGTCTGTCTGTCTGTTTGTTTGTCTGTATGTTTGTCATTAATACAAATCTACGATTCTCGACCGATCGGGACGAAACTTGGTACGTGTGTGTAGTTTGACCAGGCGGTCGTCGTTGTCGTATTGGCGAGCCCGTGCGGCGCCCGCTTCGCGCATGCGCAGACGAGATCTCGGAAACGGGTGGAGCTATCGACTTGAAATTTGCTATGTGAATGTATCTTGCCCCGGATACGAATTTTATCGGATCGCCGAGCCCGTGCGACGCCAGCTTCGCGCATGCGCAGAACAGATCTCGGAAACGGGTGGAGCTATCGACTTGACATTTGGTATGTGAATGTATCTTGCCCCGGATACGAATTTTATCGGATCGCCGAGCCCGTGCGACGCCAGCTTCGCGCATGCGCAGACGAGATCTCGGAAACGGGTGGAGCTATCGACTTGAAATTTGGTTTTTGAATAGCCCGGACAACGTCGGGCTCATCGGCTAGTCTCATATATATTTTGAAGACCTCTGTCTGTCTGTATGTTTGTCTGTATGTTTGTCATTTATACAAATCTACGATTCTCGACCGATCGGGACCAAACTTGGTACGTGTGTGTAGTTTGACCAGGCGGTGGACGTTGTCGTATTGGCGAGCCCGTGCGGCGCCCGCTTCGCGCATGCGCAGACGAGATCTCGGAAACGGGTGGAGCTATCGACTTGAAATTTGGTATGTGAATGTATCTTGCCCCGAATACGAATTTTATCGAATCGCCGAGCCCGTGCGACGCCAGCTTCGCGCATGCGCAGACGAGATCTCGGAAACGGGTGGAGGTATCGACTTGAAATTTGGTATGTGAATGTATCTTGCCCCGGATACGAATTTTATCGGGTCGCCGAGCCCGTGCGACGCCAGCTTCGCGCATGCGCAGTCTAGATCTCGGAAACGGGTAGAGCTATCGACTTGAAATTTGTTTTTTTAATAGCCCGGACAACTTCGGGCTGTGTAGAGCTATCGACTTGAAATTTGGTTTTTAAATAGCCCGGACAACGTCGGGCTCATCGGCTAGTACTTGATATAAAACAGTCATGGTCCTTGTCCTTTACAAACGATTATGAGAATAACTGCACGTATAACTACGTTTCGACCATCGGGATCCTCATAACGCTAACGGTGTGACTTGTGTATGTTCATCGCAACATTTTAAGAGACATTTAAACATAAATTCGAGTTGTTATATCTATATCTATATTTGCGAATGTCTGTCTGTCTTTCTGTCTGTCTGTCTTTCTGTCTGTGTTCTATAGAAATTCACATGGACCATCTATATGACACCAAAGGAGTCTATTAGGGGTAACTTTTTTACGAGAAAGATAATGGTGAGGGTATGGATTTTCTAAAGTGACGCCGTTGTTGTCAGGGGCGGGAAATGGGGAGGGGCAGAAAACAAATTTGTCGCCGATTGCCACGAAACTTATATATCATCATCCCCATGGTATAAGGAATATGATGGTATGGTTTAAATATGTCAAGAGTGGCGCCGTTCGAGTCAGGGATGCACGGAAGGGGAGAGGGGCACAACATTGATAAACTAAGTTTAGCGCCGAGGGACCATCTAGATGGCAAGAAACGGTCTACTAGGGGTAACTTTTTGCGAGAAAGATAATGGTGCGGGTTAGAATTTTCTAAAGTGTCGCCATTGTCAGGGGCAGAAAAAGGGGAGGGGTAGAAAAAATGTTTGCCGGCGATTGCCACGAAACTTTTATATAATCATTCCCATGATATGAGGATTCTAATTGTGTTGCTGAAATATGTCAAACGTGGCGCTATTCACGTCAGGGATGCACGGAAGGGGAGAGCGGCACCAAAATTGATAAAACTAATTTTAGCACAGATTTCCACCAAATTGATATATATTCTTCTCCACGATACAATGAATCTAATTTTGCGATTTAAAGGCAACAAATTGCTGTCGTTTGTGTGAAAGATTGTGGGAGGGGCACCCAATTTGATAAGAATGGGTTTAGTCGCCGATTTCCACCACACTTCGCCATTGTATGAGGAGTCTAATGGTGTGTCTTAAATTTGTCAAAAGTGTCATCATTTGAGTCAGGGTTGAACTGAAAGGCAGAGTGTCACCAAAATTGATAGCAATAATTTTAGCGCCAATTTCCAGTGATACGCATTCTTCTCCATAATACGAGGAGTCTTATCGTGTGATTTAAAGACGCCATGTTGGTGCTGTTTGGGTGAGAGATGGGGGTTAGTGGGCACTAAATTTGATAACAATTGGCTTACCATACTTATCAATAATCATCTCCATGATATCAGGAGTCCAATTGTGTGGTTTAAGGATGTCACACGCTGTCACAAATAGGGCCATACGAGTCAGGATACATAGAGGGTGAGAGGAACACAAAAATATGAACAATATGTTTAGCGATGATTTCCACCAGATTGATACATATTCTCCGTGATACGAGAAAACTAATCCTGTGGTTTAGATACGTCAAATTGGTGCCGTATGGATGAGAGATATGGGGGCCCTAAATTTGATACGAATTTGTATACTCGCCAATGTTATACAAAAACTTATACAAAATCATCCACATGGTATGAGGAGTCTAATGGGGTGGCTTAAAGCTGTACAGGGTGGCGTCATTCGAGCCAGGGGTGCACTGAAAGGGAGAGGGCACCAACATTGATAAAAATAATTTTAGCGCCGATTTCCACCAAATTATTACACGTTCTTCTCCATGATACAAGGAATCTAATTGTGTGATTTAAAGACGCTATATTGGTGCTGTGAGAGAAGGTGTGGGGTCGGCACTAAATTTGATAAAACAAAATTGTTTAGTCGCCGATTAGGACCAAACTTATGAATATTTATCTCCTAATATCAGGAGTCTAATTGTGTGGTTTAAAGATGTCAAAAGTGGTGCCACTCGAGACAGGGGTCCACAAAAAATTGATAAACAATATGTATAGCGCCGATTTCCACCAGACTGATACATATTCTTCGTGATACGAGAAATCTAATCGTGTGGTTTAAATACGCCAAATTGATGCCATTTTGGTGATATATATGGGGGCCCTAAATTCGATACGAATTTGTATACTCGCCAATTTTCAACAATTTTATATATATTCATCTCCATAATGACTCTAAGTTTGTGGTTTAAGGCGCCACTTGAGTCCGAAATAGGGACGGGCGGGTTACCACAACTGATATAAATATTTTTAGTGCCAATTAACATCAAATTCATACACATTCTTCACAAATGATACGATGAATCAATCGTGCGTGTTAAAAACTTCACATTTGGTGCCTAGATATATTTGCAAATAAATGTCTGTCTGTACGTGTTCTGTATATAACTTCACGGGGTACAATCGAGATTGCACAAGGCGTTCTAACAGTGGTATCTTTTTACGAGGAAGATAATGGTGCATTTTAAAATATTAGAATAACTCATGTTAATATTATAACACAATTGAGTCTGCACCATTCAAAATGGTTTCCACAAAAAAGGTTTCAAGAGATATGGAAATGTATAGAAGGCCTGTTCAACAATAATGGTCACAGTGTGCCGTCAAATATAATTTATGGCACATGACTTTTCAGGATCCTCCAATACTAATGTGTTTATGATGTTCATGTTATAACATCTGAAGTATACGCAGTTGTAAATAAATATATAGTTCTTTATTGGTGGGACGGATTAATCCGACAAGGTGAGCTGCTACTTATATTCCGTGTGTAAGAATCATGTTTTGTGATGCTATTTGGATATATAATTTATGAGAATATGTGTAACGCTTAATAAAATAGTATCCTCTATTCCCACCATATATCAACAATATGCAGACGGTCTCATATTAATTTAACCTGGGCAACGCCGGGTAACCCTGCTAGTTATATAATAAACGCACACCATCTATATATTCCACACAATTTGCACCCGTATGAATCAGTACAAATCACCATACGGTTTACACGAACGTTTCCAAGGTTTAGCATGCAATAACTGCAGACTCCACTACATGTACATAAAAAGCGATCAACCACCTGCGTCACCAGGGTTCGGGCTGCCCCAAAATTCCCAATTGCGAACAACGCTGCCAATTGCATAATCTGTTTAGCCACTTTTCATTTTCTTTTGACACTTTTCCCGCATATTTTGGTGGCACATTTTAATTGACTGTTTCAACAACAAAAATGCTTACGAATCATATTTGCTGTTTGTGAAAGCTGAGCTATGAAGGGCATATGTTTATAATAATTTATCTCACAACCCCTATCAAAAGACATGTTCATAACGCGTTAGAGTCCAGGAAGCCCTTTGTTTGAAAAAGTTTGCCAAATCGGAGTCGATAGCCTACTCTGGGTTATAATCGAGTAGAAATTCGAAACCCATTCTCTCCAACGATACAATAAGTCGATGTGACACAAACCGCGAATCCATTACACGCTTTCAATTATGACCCAATTTAGCAATGTCGCGACCGGTTAGCAATGTGTGTTTTGTTTCCGACCGATTGCCTGCAAGCTTTATTATATATGGCCGATAATGCGCAATTCAATTCAATTTATTGGTATATACTCGTCGTCGTTTTGACATATAGAGTGGAACATATACAGTGTTAAATTTCAAAATATTTATGAATTGTGCATGCGTGCAGTGAATAAATATACGACAATATCATATGGGATATGTGGTCAGTAATCAGTGGGTCAGTAATCAGTGGGTTTGGGTCGGTTTTTGTAGTTGTTTTGGTGTGCCTCAGGAGATCCTCGTTATTGATTGGGCTTTCTTAATAAATAGAGCAAGATTAGTAAGAGTTCGTTTGTTACCGCTATTAAATAGGTCGGTTAGCTTCAATGTATTGGGTCTTTTATAGTAATATTTCTTTATATATCTTGATCTCAGCTCTTTCAAGTTTGGGCATACTAATATGAAATGGAATTCATCTCCGATTCCCTCTCCATGCACATACCGAGCATAATCTCTCGTTATATGGTGTGTTTGTCCAGGAACCAGTCTCCACCGGCAGGCGGTGGTTTCTGGACCTGAACCTCACTAATGGCATACCAGTATTGTTGTTGTCAATACAGAGGAATTTAGGTCGTGTAAACTCTTCTCTAATACACCTATAAAAAGTTAATTTATTTGAACTAGTCATAGATCCATGCCATTGTTGTGCATGCACGTGCTCGCTGTGTGTTGCTGCTGGGAGACTGTGTTGGAATTTGAATACTTTGAACACAATTGTTTTGGTAGTTTTGAAAAGTTGTTCATGTTATTAATGTTCTATTAAAATGTATTGGTATATGATTATAAGGAATGACCGAACGATTGATTGGGATTCACATAATTTGTTTAATTAACCCTTTAGCAAACAAAACGGCTAAAACCGGCCAAATAAAGCTTCAACAGCCTAAAATATCTTCGGTCTGTCTCAATAGAACCATACAAATATGGATATCATTGGAACCGGCTCCTGGACCACATTGTGATAGTTACAGTTATGCCCCGTGCCAATGCATTCTCTTATATATGCGAGTCGACCATAGGTCGCCTCGCATATATAAGAGAATGCATTGGCCTAAAAAAAATCTTTTTTTAACACTTTTTACCATTTTTTCTTACATTCTTTAACAATTTTATAATTTTTAATGTGTTAAGCCAATGCATTCTCTTATATATGCGAGGCGACCTATGGTCGACTCGCATATATAAGAGAATGCATTGGCACAGGGCCGTTCTGTTGGGTAAAGGGTTAAAGACACGGTTGGCCTTGGCGGTGGGTATCCTGTGAAAATATCTCCACCCGTCAAAAACCGCCGCAAACAGAAAGAACATCAATATGTAGATAGACTTTGTCCGTATATAAATAAGAAATATCGCACAAACAGTATGTTATTGTCATATCTTTGACCATTGTTATGTAAACAAAAGCATAAAAAGTTACTTTTCTGGTGTTTGTTTATATTATGATGGTAAACATAAAGAGCGTTCTTTGTTGGTGAATACCTGATATGGAACTAATAAAGAGCGTTTTGCCATTTTTGTGTGATTAGCCAGTAGCATTGTGCTGTTTTCTGTAACACAATCAGGCTCTTGCTTAGGTAAAATATAGTAGGTCTTTATGATAACATGCTGTTTACGCGATGGTCATGGTGTATATGAACGGAAATGTATGCGTTTTAATGTTTTTATGTTTACGGTGTTTGGAACAAATATGAATATTTTCGACAATTAAGGCCGCACGTGCCTTTAATCAAAATCCTGTCAAAATCCAATGACCCCAATCGATCTGCCAGTCATGTCTTATATAAAACATCTTCACATAAAACCAAATTCATCCCGGTGTATGCCAAAGTATGCCAGGTAATAAGTGAATAGCTTACACCTACCCACTAAATTGTACAGTTTAAAACAATTACGCGAAACACATACAAAGTACCATCGACAGGACGACTTATCAGATGGCAAACAAGCTTTAAAGGGGCACTGATATTAAGTTCAGCCAGTTATGGGACCATCTCCTTTTATACTCAACGTAATATATGCAACAAATGAATGAATTTTGTGCCATTGATTAGTGCAAAATACGCTCGTGTGCTTTATGAATGAGGCAAATGACAGACATGGTAATTATAATGATTTTATGAATGGACTCATAAATATATTTCCATTATAATTACCATGTTGTTTGCATCGTTGATAGAAAAAAAAACGAGCGTATTTTGCACTAATCCATGACTCAAATTCATTCATTTGTTGATTAATTTATATTGTGTGGAGTATAAAAGGAGATGGTCTCATTATTGGCCCAATTTAGTGTACAATACCTTTTAAAAGATGTGGAATGTTATTCTACTTGTACATCATACTAATCCTATTTTTAACATTATGAAGAAGGGGCTGGTCCATATGTTGGCTCATATATAATCTGCATGTTAGACTTTCAGACAGCGCACGCCCCACACAACAATATAGTACTACCGGGTTAGACATTGATATCGAAATATTAATATGCTTGAGCACACTGGTTTTACTTTGTTTTATATGTTCACATTCACAGTTACCATTAATGCACTGTGTCATATTGAGGAAGTCTATAGCAACGGTTGCATAACGTGTCAACAAAATGAGCCAGTTATGGATATCAGCAAAACGTATTGCTCCCGTGAATGACAATAACTCAATAACGGCAACATTGCTGGCTGATATTTGTAATTCACTTACATGTTTTGAATGGAATCAATCTTTGTTTAACGGCTAACGGTTAATTCATTTTGATTAATAGTTTGCTTTTAAAATGATGTCACGTATTGGCCAATAAACTACAAATTTCCCGAAACCACATACGGGCGTCTAGAGTCATGCGTCTCCATAAGAGTCTGCAAGATTTGTTGAAACCATGATTGCCCTTGACAATATTGGCACTACGACAACATTGGGAGTATGCCAGGAATATACACAGAATCATGTGGCGAATTCCGCTGATGGTACTCAATGAGGCGGATCAGAACCGACGCAAATAAGGATCAACAAAGGCTGTTATTGTTGAGGCTAATTATTGGTATCAAGCTACACCTATGTACATGTAACATGATTTTTATAATTTAAAGCCCCATGGCCACTTGAAGCTTGACTTTAAACTCAATGTAGGTACATCCTGGTCTAGATCATGCCATGAATCTACTACGCCCGTAGAAATCATATTCCACCAGTACAAAACCTGGGAACTGTTTGATGTTGTGACAGGGAAGTGTATACAGTTGAGAAAAAAAACAGTGCAGGTCGAAATTGCATGATTTTAGTGACTTTGAGCGCGAGTTTTCTCTGCCTCGCTTACATTTATGGAATTCATCTCGGGTAAATATATCAATGTTTATTGCGATGGCGGCTCACAAAACTGGCAAAAAAAGCATCAAATCTCGAGCTGGGACCACCCCTAATTTGACGTAGATTATTGACAAATAATTGTGTGCCCTGCCTTGTTTGTTGGATGTTATAAAGTTCCCTGTCGGAACGGGTCGGGTTTTGTATTGGTGGGATATGATCTCTACTTGCGCAGCCAAAGCACAGGCCCATGTGGGAAATACTAAAATACCAATATAGACAACAGTAATGCTCTAATTAATCGACCCCTTAACCCCTTAACAACAATCCATATTTCCGACTAAATCCTGAAAAGTTACCCCTAATTCTGCTGTGGTTAAGAGGTCGATTATTTAGAGCATTACTGTATATCAGTGACAAGGTTCAAAAGATCGATTTTGGCTGAAACCACACCATTATCATAACCGTAATAAATTCTATAAATCTATCATTTCAGCTACAATAGCCTCCGGTGTATTTTATTGGTAATTACATGCCCTTTCAAGTTGACATATAATTCGGCGAAATTGAACAGAGTGAAGTCGAGATATCGTATCGAAAACTACTGAAATCTGGCGATGGAATCGAGTCATCTTCCCTGTCCGCTCAGAGCCTCGGGGGCCTTCGACCAGTAATAAAATCAATTGTTTCGAGCAATAGTTTGTCGCTAACCTATAAATGCTCATATATGTTCCTCAAGTCATTCCGAAGCCACCCATACCTTTTTGGTTTCACCCGATGTGTTTGTGTCCAATTTTTAAAACTTTATTCATCAAACGAATTCCAAAAAAAAACAAGACCTGTCTGCGAATCGCAGTACATTTTGAAAGCAAAAGTAAAACAAGAATAGACGGGTCATGATCATGTGAAATTCTCAGAATTTTATTGTTGCATCAAAGCAAATTCCAATTATTTAACAATACTTTCACGTTCACTTCTGTTTTAAATCAAAATAAATTGCTTGATACAGAGAAAATTAACAATTCAAATGTTTCTTCAATACTCTATCGGATATCTATGCATATTGATTTTTTCAAGCCAACAATTGTGAACTTTACTCTGCATCATTGTCAGTCAATCAGCATGCGGCTCAAAATTTACTGCCACTCGCAGACTCGTCTTGTTTCTGGTATTCGTTTAATGAATACAGTTGAAAACATCGAGCACAAATATATCGGGTGAAATAAGAAAAGCTATGGGTGGCTTCGGAATGACTGGCAGAGCACATATGGGCATTTATAGATTGTGTCATCGCGTTTAAGTATACGTTCGCGACAAAGTATTGGTCGAAGATATTGATTTTATAACTAGGTCAAAGGCATCTGAGCGGACATGGAAGATTACGACCCGATTTCTTCGGCATAGTTCGGTAGTTTCCGATACATTTCGACGTCGCTTCGTTTAATTTCGCCGCGGCATATATCAAATAAAAGGGAAGTGCATTGCAAATAAGACAAACTGGATGATATTTTGGCTGAAATTATATATTTGTAGATTTCATTAGGGTTTTGATAGGTGGTGTGGTTTTAGCCAAAATCGATCTATATACAGGTTACATACAAACATTGGATGCTGACAATCACACAAAATTGAATAATGATACACTGTCATCTGCGGCTAGCTGTGTGTGGGTAAATCTTGAAGAGATGCGTTTTCAGTCGTTGTTTGAATATATCAAGATAATGCGAACGACTAATGTCGAGAGGAATTTAGTTCCAAACACTTGGCGCAGCATGTGTGAACATAGTCAGACACACACAGTTCCACTTTTCTTATTGAAGAAGACAGGCCAGATGGGGGGGGGGGCAGAACCGCAAATTTGGGTGTCATCGGCGTACAAGTGTACGTTGACTCCTTGTTTCATAATCAAGTTTCCCAGGGGTAGAGTGTATAATGTGTAAACTACAGGTCCTAATACGGAGCCGTGAGGAACTCCAAACTGAAGAGATTTTCTGTCAGAAAATACGTGTTTGATACGAACAATCTGAACACGGCCAGTAAGATAAGACTGGAACCAGGAGTCTGCCAGAAGCATGACATAATTATCTAAAGTATCAAAAGCTGCGGATTTGTTCAACAGCGTTACAACGGAAACTAGGCGGTTGTCTTTAGCGTTCAAGAGGTCGGATGATATCCCCACTAACGCTGTTTCTGTTGAACTGGCGATATGCTGATTGGATTTTTTTTAACCCTTTACCCAACAGAAGGGCCCTGTGCCAATGCATTCTCGTATATATGCGAGTCTACCATAGGTCGCCTCGCATATATAAGAGAATGCATTGGCCTAAAAAAAATATTTTTTAAACACATTTTACCATTTTTTCTTACATTCTTTAACAATTTTATAATTTTTAATGTGTTAAGCCAATGCATTCTCTTATATATGCGAGGCGACCTATGGTCGACTCGCATATATAAGAGAATGCATTGGCACAGGGCATAACTGTAACCATCACAATGTGGTCAATGAGCCGGTTCCAATGATATCCATATTTGTATGGCTTTATTGAGACAGACCCAAGATAATTTAGGTTGTTGAAGCTTTATTTGGCCGGTTTTGGCCGGTTTGTTGGGTAATAGTGTGGTCGTCAGAGGGTTCGACCCGGAAGAAATTGGTATTGAAGCGGTTTTGGTGTCATTCGACGCGGGAGAATCTCGTGTATAACATATCCAAAATCCGCTAAAATCCGCTTTGGGCAAAATTCAGGATCCAACATGGCGTCCAACATGGCTGCCGTTAGTCAAAAGATACTCTGACTGAGATTAATTCGATAACAGTGAGAACAAATGTTGTCATATGTATACAAATGTATACATTTTTGCAAAGGTAAAATGTTGTGCCACCTGTTTATGGCAAAAATGGAACCCATCGTCCCAGATGGCCGCCAAAATGGCGGCCTAAACTAGAACATTTGAAGTTTTTGCCTAATATCTTAAAGATCAATTCCTGTTGTTTGATAATGGTTCAGACTGGCGACATTGATTAGTCATATTCATGTTAATTCATCATTGGAGCAATGAAAGATACCATAAATGGGGTCCCAGACTCATCTACACCCTCAAAAATTCGATTTTACAGAACGCGGTATAAAATTCCACAAAAATCGCCATTGGGATTCCAGTCGTATATCAACAAAAAATGGACAGAACTGTACAATGTAAGTTGGGCATACCATTATCTATAATTACTCCAATTCAATGAAACCCAAATTGGCGCTTTGTCTCAAAATGGCTGCCAAAATGGCGGTCAAAATATGGAAAATGGCGGATATTGATCACAGTGTCATTCAATCCATTATAAGTAGTGGTTGATGAATAAAATTGACTAAATAAATACGAATGTATACCTCTTTATGATGCCATTATGCTAGCTCTATGTAAAAACTTGAAAATCAGTACCAAAAATGGCTGCCAAAATGGCCACCCGATGTGAAAAATACTATTTTCTATCACTTCTGTTTATCACTTGTTGCTCTCTGAACTGGGAAACAATGGGTATATTCTTTCAATGATCGTGTCAACTGATCATTACAGCAATGACATTTCTAATAGATTAGATCATAGTTTACTCTGGTCCTTCACTAATAAGTTATAACGAATGTGGTATGAAATTTAACCAAAATCGACTTTGGGGTTCTGGTCACATTTGATATTTAGGGATGAACAGATCTTGTCTACAAAATAATTTATCAAATAGACCAAATAGACAAAAAGAAACAATAAATTTTATCTAATATGGTTCCAAAACGAAAATGGTAGACTCTGCCCAGCTTATCACATAATGGAAGTTGTGAGTGGTGGATGCAGTTGATAGTTGACTCATATACATGTATGTGGCTCATATACATCAAAACTATTTATTTTCAATCTTTTGGTGGCTTCCCGCGGGTTGACAAAATCTCGACTCATCAGTGCTATAATGTCGTATATCCATTTTGGCGGGAAATGAGTATTTGATACCATTCGAATCGTGAGAAAAAATCCAATCCGGCATTGGATGACAAATATTCGCACAAACCAGTGAAGCAAATGTCGTATCTCCAGCGATCTTTACAATTATTCGTGCTATGAGGTCGTATGTCCAACAGCAGCCAATCGGACGCTTCAGGTTGTCCACGTGACTTCTGTTTTGTGATTGTGAATTCTAAAATGTGTGCTATATGGCAGTATCTCCATGTTAGTCACGTGATCATTTGGTGATTTAAATTTTGTGATTGTTCCACACATTTCTGTATGATGATGCACATGGGTGAATTTTCATAGTGTAGAATAGGCACTTTTTAGTTCATAGACACATGCGATTGCCACCATATTTAGCTTAATCTGCATTTATTAGCACAACTTCATTATAGCACGGAAACGAATCGTCGCTGGCATGTCATATCTCCAAACAAGCTATTGCTTTTTAAAAGAAAACGAGGGAATAAACAGAAAACAATATGTGGTTCAATGAACAGCTAATGTCAGTTTTCATTGGGATAAATACAACAATACGTCATGCTTTGTCAACATTAGGAGAAATGTTGTCTAAAAACTTCAACCTTCATTTTCTCGGAAAGTTGAAAATGTGGGTTACATTATAGCACTGATGCGACGAAATATTAACTATTCGGGCTCGGCCATCATTTTCAAGTTTCAAGCTGGAACTAAATGTAGCCCATGGATTCCCCATTCGACATGTAAGAAAAGTAGTTTTACTCTGATCTCTTCCCAGATATCAACTCTCCGGTAAATGGTGATCTCTTATGTTCTAGAAAATACGTGTGCCAAACACATATATGTATGAAGAAACTATCCCCATACATTGTTTACACATCGACTCCGTAAGTATGTGGAGGTTTTCTTGGACAAGCGGGATTTTCAAACCTCGAAACCGTCCGTACAAACAATAAAAGTTAATAGGAAATGACGTTGGATGTAGGTCTAGAGTACGTCGTCCGCATGAAATAGTTTTCGTGTCATTAATTTGCACATATTTCGTGCTCTGATGAGCATGGATGAACGCCTTATGTGGCAGTTTGATTGTCTAACATCCGGAAAATAACATGTTCATTGTTCACATTTCTTAGACAAACATGTTGTTAATCACCATGTTCATGTGGCATTTCTATCCAATGACAACCTTGAAATGACAGTTAATCAAGCTAAATGGTTGATACCTTTACGCCTACGGGTCAGATCCAGCCGTGACGCACATTGTGTCTACATATCATTGATGAAATTCACTAAATGTGTAGAAGATATAGGTGCGTCTATATATGTACTAGAATGTTTCTATCCACATGTATATACCCACAATCGCATGACACGGAATTGTCACATAAAGTGTGAAGGGTATACAATGTACGTGCGAATTTTCATTTTTCCTCTTGATATTGAAGAAAATAATTTTACTTTGAAACTCCCCAGCTCCGATAACCAACTTGCCCACCAATTAAATAAACCCCAGATTATTCGCTTTTCCCTCCTGTCCTTTTCACTTTCGCCAGCACTGGAAAACCTATTATAGCCTGATGCTTCCGGACTACCACCGATGCCCATATATTTGATGTTCCGAATAGTCGTTATAAGTAGAAATGTTGACACTGTGTTTTCAAATAATCCAGATTCGTAGCAATTTAATTTCTTTTTAATTAATTTCCAGATAGTCCCTCGTAATAAGTGGACATCGTGTTCGATCCTGCAGTAGATACTGCTTAGTTGGAACATTTCGGGCTGAACTGATTGTGGTAGTAGATTATTGGCAACATGTTTAATAGGTCTGTCATCGTTAGCTCACAACCGAAGTGTTGTTTCGGCTTTCCTCTGAGCAGAACTTAAATTTCGACAATTTTCGGTGGCCATTTTGGTAGCCATCTTAGCATTTTGAATCGTGATTGGCTACTCATACCCACAAAAAACATTGATTTCAATCAATGATGTGTATTGGTGCCGAATTGGCGTTTTGTCGAATGGGTTTTCGTGAATGACTACATATTTGCCATTTTCATTATTATTGGCGACCATGTTGGACGCCATCTTGAATTCTGTATTTTCCCCAAAGCGGATTTTAGCGGATTTTGGATATGTTATACACGAGATTCTCCCGCGTCGAATGACAACAAAACCGTTTCTTTACCAATTTCTTCTGGGTCTAACCCTCTTGACGACCATTCTAAATATCTGCCATTTTCCATATTTTGACCGCCATTTTGGCAGCCATTTTAAGACAAAGCGCCAATTTGGGTTTCATTGAATTGGAGTAATTATAGATAATGGTATGCCCAACTTACATTGTACAGTTCTGTCCATTTCTTGTTGATATACGACTGTAATCCCAATGGCGATTTTTGTGGAATTTTATACCGCGTTCTGTAAAATCAAATTTTTGAGGGTGTATATGAGACTGGGACCCCATTTATGGTATCTTTCATTGCTCCGATGATGAATTAACATGAATATGACTAATCAATGTCGCCAGTCTGAACCATTATCAAACAACAGGAATTGATCTTTAAGATATTAGGCAAAAACTTCAAATTTTCGAGTTTAGGCCACCATTTTGGCAGCCATCTGGGGCGAGGGGTTCCATTTTTTCTATAGATATGTGGCATAATACTTTACCTTCGCAAAAATGTATACATTTGTATTAATATGACAACATTTGTTCTCATTATGTCGAATTAATCTCAGTCAGAATCTCTTTTGACTAAAGGCGGCCATGTTGGACGCCATCTTGGATCCTGGATTTTGCCCACAGCGGATTTTAGCGGATTTTGGATATGTTGTAGCAGAGATTCTCCCGCGTTGAATGACACCGAGATCGCTTGTATACCAATTTCTTCTGGGTTGACCCCTTTTTTTGCGTACCACGACCACACTATAAAGGGTTAAGTGATTTTCTTTTCTTGGAGGTCTTTCTTTTCAATGAGAAACAATCAGAGACATTTCCATGTTTTAGGCACAAGTTCATGATCTCAGTGATAGGTTCGATTAGAGAATCCAAGAATTGAATGAGTAGGTTAGTCGGCAACGGATCGAGAGCGTATGATTTAGGCGGCGATGATAGTATGGTCTTCCTTACGCATTCCATTGACACTGGATTGAAAGAGATCAATTTGTGCTCCCTGATTCCTAAAAGCTTTTTGGTGCCATCTCCTATATATATTATGACATGAATGAATGGATGATGGCGTGAAGTTACACGAGTACATGTATAGTGATTGTGCGTGTTAGTGTATACAAATATATCTATGTTGAATCTTGGTATAGTCTATACATATTGGTATGTTAATATTTTCCCCAGGGACATGTGAGCTAAAGTAGAGAGTAACGGCATGACCGAATCCTAGTCCGTTTATGGCGGTGAAAATCTATAAAATTAAAGATGGATTATCTCTTCATATAACAATTTTGAAATAGGTTCGTGTGTTTAAGATAATAAATATGAATTGAAGACCCATGTACGGAAACGTTTCTATCAATATTGATTTTATTTCGAATATTTTATTATAAAATGAGATGATCAAGTTGGACACTTTATTGTTCTATTTTTAGAACATATAATTCAGGCGATACCATTTAGCGATATAGATCATTAGGGTGTTGCCATAGCTACGTTCCGAACATCAAATATCCCAGATTGATTGTATTGTTTTATTACATAACTATAAACGACAATGAATCTAATTAACGTTTATATGTGACAAAATTACAAAATAAAATTTCTTGTCTCTGTTAACAGTAACCACTATTGATCGTTAGCGAAACAGCCACTCGTTTTAGACCAGAAAATATTCGAAATAAAAACAATATTAATCGATAGAATCATTACCGGACAGGGGTCGTCGATTCATACCTAATAGTTGATACCCCGGTAACACATGTTTACAAAGAGATAGACCACCTTTAAATAGTGTATATAAAGTCGGCAAACGACGATCATTGGAATTGTTGTAGCCCCACACAAAAATAAATCGTGTTACAACTCCCCCATTTGGAAATCGATCATCAGAACCCCCAATTAATGAGCTCTTTGGCACGATCTAATTACTTTCTGGTAAAGGAAACGTACCAGTACCTTCAATCATGTAGTTTGGATTGTTCACATGCGCATTGGCTTTCCACATTCATAGCACGTAATCAAACGTCCTTATCTGCACATACAACTCTGATCTGTGTGTCAAATATATATATTTTTTGTTGACGTCATTATTCAAGTGTTACGCCGGTAAGTATTTACTTTTATTATATGCTTGCCTATAAAATAGCGGAAATTTACCGAAACGTGGATGGTCGTATGTATGTATCTCTTAGAAGCCACAGTGAAATACGATTTCATTATTTCACTGTAGATTTCGTTATTTCACTGTAGCTTACCGACAGTTTTTGTCCGATTATTGATAAATTTGGTGCACAATTAAAAAGTGAAAATATCGCATAATTTAGCAACATTGAGTATTAATAAGGCGCATTTTATACTAGTATAATAAAAAGAATACTCACAGTTGTTTGTTTGAATACCTGAAAGATCTCAAGCTACAAGCCGTGAGTGTAGTTAATGTTATTAGAGACCTTTCGAAAAATCACGAATACGATTACGGATATGGAAATATCCTCCCCGTATACGGCCATAATTCGATCTTTGCGCAAAGGGGTTCTTATGTGAGACGAAAAATACCCCACGCAGTTTAATTACAGTACATGTATGTGCACATGTGTCAAGAATGTGCCACCGGTCCTGCTTGGGGACGCTCTAACATTATCCGTGTGTAATACACACGGATAAGAACATGGGATCTCAAAGAGGCACACGTTACTTTCCCCATCAAATATATGTGTAACTGAATAAAGTGTTGCATATGTCGTCTCACCAATTAGCCATCGTAGGTAAATTGTGATGGTGTCAACCTTACTATGACAATATATCCTATCCGTAATCGTAATAGTAATGTTTGCGAAAGGTCTCTATTAACGCAATCTTCGTCCAATGACGTGTGGCTAGGCAGCATATGGAAGTGTAGCGGTGTGTCACAAAATCACAACATGTAATAGCAGTTATTCATAATTGGCCATGCCGCGGCAATCGAATTGTTGTTAATTTCGAAGAAATTCACAACGAATATCCCCCAATCACAACGAATACCTCGTTTTGTGTTGTTTGTGGACATAATGCATGTGTCGATATCACTTCGAGAGATATATATTATATCCGGACACCTTTGTATGCATATGTGCATATACGTATGATATGCGATGTTGACGACCCCTTGTCTCAGGGTACGAAAATTGTCATCTTCACAACTTGACAAGTGCAAGCCGAATTTAAGTTCATTTGTTTTACAATTTAACCCGGTATCCACTGGTGCGGACATCAGGATGAGAGATGTTTTCGAAACAAGGTTTTCTACAGTATATCATTTACAATCGTGAAATTACTGCCCACGTAATACAAGAAAACCATAGTCTGAAATAGTAACGCCCTCAAGATTATATTATTAGACATATAGATAAATTATAATATAAAATATATTTGTTTCATTAATGCACCACCTCAGAATTCCGTTAAAACAACTAATCTTTCAAATATTCCAAAACTACGGCTTATTATTGCAGGTTTTTCATTCACCACACCAGAAAGCCTCTAAATGCGGACAAAAAATATACTAATCGGATTAAATACACGCCAGATACTTCGCAATACGACCGTTATTCTACATTCCAACTGAGACATACGTCATCAGCAAAGTTATCTGTTCTATTATGCATTGTGTTCCCGCAATAAAATCTTTAAGAGTGACACAGCCAGTGTTCATACCGAAACATCGAAAGCAGTTAACGCGGTAATAAATGTTACATACTGACAATGAGACATCCGCGAAGATACATCCGCGAAATCCTAAATGTGTTGGCCTGCGAGATATCCCCATCGATACAGCTCCATTGACACAGCCAGATCATCCTTACAACAATTTCCTAAAAACGTGAAACCCGAAATGTGTTGTCCTGCCAGATATCTCTATCGCCCCATTGGCACGGCCAGATCAGCGTAGCAGTAAACACCCATAGTATAGGGCGTAATGATCACCGCCACACCGGAACACGTCGATACGAGTGCCAGGAGCAGAACAGGTCGTTTGCTTACATGGGGTGATAATGTAGCATATTATATTGTAACTGGAACTTTTTTGTTGGTCAAGCTCAGTTTTTAATTAAGATTGATCAGACAACCAAACAAAGATTGATATGTCGGACTGTTAATATCTATAATGCACGGCAGTGTTAAAACACCTTTTAAAAGACAAACTGAGACTGGTTAGCACACATGGTAGTAGAATCCGAACCAATGTGGAGAGGCGTGAGTAATCTGAAAGGGTGAGCTGGTCACATAGCTCTTCTCAGGATTGACGTGAATCGAATCACGAACCTACGGTACCCTTCACACTTAATGCGTGTAAAATTGAATACGAGTGTTTTATGGGCGACCATTTACTTTAAACATATTTTATTGTGAATTATTCAATTGACAAAGGGATTGGGGTACAAGTTACAGAAACTTACATGAGACCCCTCTCCCGATACAAAGTTGAAATTACATGGTCGACCATTCAACATAGCCTCGTGCAAATACGTACATAATTGACCTATAATGTTAAATAGGTAAATAATGTGATTATTTGATTCTGAAATAAGCAGATAATGGACTCTTACCCATTATTTATTTTTATGGAACGGGCCACAATGAAAACAGGTGTTATAGAGAGTATACCTGAAACGTCGTGGGTGGGATTATTTGTGTCATTGTGTGCACATAAGCTGCTTAGAATCGCCTCATTGTGAGTCGATAATGTGACTAAAGTGTTCTCATTTTCAGCACATATACGACTCAAAATAAGGCGATTCTAAGACGATTATCTACCTATAATAAGTTCTCTTATACGCATATAATGTGCTAGCTTTCGGGAGAACAGACTGGAACATTATAGGTAAATGGATGTCTGACCAGGTGAATCATCTGACAGGGTATGCATAAATCAAACCTACCCCCACCCGAAATGACAGTAACAAGTCAGAATGGAGGACTATAAAGCCTTTTTGATTGTCAACTTATGTGTCGTGAAATAAATAATGGCTTACAACCAATTCTTTATATCATATCCCCATATACTTTTAAGTGGACTTATTGTGCTTTGGAGCGATTTATTCAAGACATATAATTTCGAAAAAAACATCTATTCCTGATAATGTTTTGCAAGAAGAGCGAGAAAAAATTATATCAGATGGAAATGCAATGACGTAATTTTTTAGGTTCAGAATTTTAATGAGACATGTCCGCTTAAACTCCATTTTCGGCATCACACACTGTGACATAAATACGGCGGGATTAATCTGTCATATTTTTCAAATCATTGTGTAATTAATTTCTCACCCTGTGACGATTGAAGACGTATTTTCCCCCAATAGCTTCTATAGACACCTGGGATACATTGGCTATATAAGTGACGATACCAATACCTATGAATGAGAATATAAACATAATTTAGATGATTTAGATTTGACCAGGTTATCTTTGTATATGCATGGAATGAATGGTAAAATTGCCACATAGACTCACACTACATTTGTTCCGTTTAACTGTATACATGCTCCGCCTGTATAATGTGTGGCTGATTATTGGTATACAGTGGGCGCATGGGCGTTTTATTTATAGAAATGGGAATTTTTGGGACGGATTAAAAGTCGAACTGCGACCCGGAGGCCGAGTCCGGTAAGAGGTGTAGTTGGGAATTTAAATTTTTCGTTTATTGTCCTTTACATTATGTCAATAATGTTGATTGTTGGTTCGTGATAAGCTAGGCCAATTACAACTAAAAACAATGGAAAAGATAATTTGTAAGTCTTATATTTCAACTTTTATAGATGTTGTAATAATTTGAAGGATTTGTTGTTTTAACGGAATTCTGAGTTGGTCATTCGTGAAACCAATATATTTAATATTCTATAATTACAATCATGGGTATATAATATATAATCTTGAGCGCGTTACCATTTCTGACATTTGTTTTCTTGTAAATCCTGTTCGGCGGCTTGTTGCTGGTCAGTGTCTCATCCCATTCCGCGAAAAAGACATGATTACTTTAAGTTCGTTCTACTCTCCGAGATACAATTCAATTCAATTCGATGCCACGGAATTATACTGTATCCGGTGCGATATTTTACATAGCCCATATGTCGAGGTCAATTGCTATCACAAAACCTTATTGTATAAGAAATAGCAATAACAGCAACAATAACAACACCATCAACATCAACAACTACAACAGCAACAACAACAGCAACAACAACAGCAAAATTATTATAATCGACATCGTTATCATCTCCGTATCATCACAGCTGTAAAATACCGTCTTATTTAAAGATGGATTATCTCTTTAAATTACAAAATTGAAATAGTTGCGAGGGTATAAAATAATAAATATGAAATGAAGACCCCTGTCCGGAAAGGCTTCTATCAATTAATATTTATTTTATTTCTAATATTTTATTGGGACCGTTTATTTGTCTATTTTTAGAACAGACCAGTCGGGTGATACCATATAGCGATAGAGAGCATTAGGCTGTTCCCATGGCTACGTACCGAACATCAAATGTCCAAGATTGATTGGTTGTATTGTTTTATTTCATTGTTATAAGCGATAATGAGTATAATTAATGTTTATTTGTGACAAAATTACACCATAAAATTTCAGTAACAACTATTGTTCGTTAGCTAAACAACTACACCTTTTTAGACCATAAAATATTCGAAATAGAATCAATATTAATCGATAGAAGCATTTCCGGACAGGAGTTTTCGATTCAGATCTAATATTTTATACCCCGGCAACTATATAATACATGTTTACAAAGAGATAATCCACCTTTAAGGTAATCGCTAGCTTAAGGCTCTTATTGGTGAACATTGATAGGTTTCGTCATATTTTAATATCGGTTTCATTCAATAATGTTTAACAAGATTGCTTGGACACAACTTTTCGATATCAATTATATAATTCTGAATTCACGAAGATTCGTGCATTTCATCTGAAAATGATAGCCACCTTCTTGGTCACCTGTACAGGTGTAGCACAATGACTAATGTGTAGCTATTAATTAATTTCCTTTCAGTGAACTCACACGGGATCACTTCTACAGGTTACACTTGTGTAAATAGGGTTCGGAGTGACATCTAGCGGATGCGGGAGGAATATATAGGAGAGCATAACAATAGCCTTGTGTGCGTTTCGCATACAAAAATCATCACACCTCTTCCCTATGATTTCCCATAGGTAAAATAACCATTGGCACAGGAATTAACCCTTTGTAGTGAAGTTTGAATTTTTTGGTGTGGTCTAAAATATGACAGTATGTTTTTATGCGGTTCTGACACTAGTTACGAAAACACAAGATTTAAAGGCGAATTCCCTGCTAGACAGACATGATTTTTTGGTGTAAAAAGTTTCCCAAAATGTCAATTTTTCAGATTTAAAGAAAATTTTGGACCCAACATTTATATTGCCAACAGTATGCGCTAAAACGTTAGCACTGAGGCCTATGGAAAACATTTACACCAGTGTAACCTATATTCGCTGTCCTAACCCGTTCCCAGATCTAATATGTATGGCAGTGGGTGGTCGGATGATGAAAGACCGTGGATGATCACAAGATACTGATTAAATTCTTACAGCGGTGTGCTGACCTTAGCAACACAAGGAATGATATCATTGAAACATGAAACACATAATTATTCTAAATGTCTATTGAAAATTCTAACCATTATTCGAGTAAAATTAAATATATACAAACTCCTGTCATTTCGTCGTCATAGGGAGAATGCAGCTCAGCCGAAAACAGGCGACACAAAATGTTACAAAGAAATTCTCAGAAAATTAGGTAGTCTTTCTACCTATTAATTCAATAACATTACAGTAAAGTCGACTCCGTTCTGGGAATGATGTTGTTCACCAGTTTCTGACCCGCCAGTCATTCATGTATATATATAGATACCAATAAACTGAGCTACCGTGCACCGATGTTGGGAATTGAGATTATTGTAACGTTTGTGTGATTCACAATGTGTAAATTGTAATATCAACTATACAAGCGAGATAACTCTTCTCAACACAAAAACAAAAACGTAAAAAATGTACAAGCAAATTTCGTACTATTTCTGGTTACTATGAGTCTAGCACATATGGATATCGTCCGTTCAACTATTGATAGATGCTCGGTCCGATTTTAAACCAACTTTGACAATTGTCAGCTTACCATGCAACAGAAAACTGTAAACTACTTGAACTCATTATTAGTCGTGTGACGCATTCATCTAGACAATACACACAATAATATGCAAGTTATACGCCAAAAACTATTACAAAAGCTCACAATTAAGAACTATGTGTATACACTGTTAGAAAATATACCGTCGTTTTAACGGTCTGAGACCGCGCAACATCGCTGCCAACATTTTACCGTTAAACATACGGCCAGACCGTAGCATGTTCCACGGTATAAACACGTTTAAGTAACTGGCAGACCGCAATCAATAACTGTCAGACCGTTGTATTTTTTTTACGGTTCAGCACCGTTTAATTAATATCAAGACCGTAACTAATAAAGGTCAGACCAATGGTATTTTCCATGGGTCAACACCAATTTTGTGCACTTAATTTGCTAATTTACCATATAATAGAAGAAAACAAGAAGCATGATAGCCAGTTCAATTCGGTAGCTTATTGTCAGAACATGGGTCACGAAGAAAACGACCCACTAACGACTACCGTGAGGAAAAATATATATTGAACATGTTTGGTCTGGAGGTGATGTGAAATACCAGAATAATTTAGTATCACACGGTCAAATAATCGGGTCACAATAACCGGGAATGGCCGACGACCTTTGGTGTTAAAGGTCATTCCAATGCTCAAATTGGGTTTCATCAGTAAGAATTGAATTATATTACCAATACATGAGTTCTAATTAACAAACACATGCTTCTTCTGGTATATAGTAAGCTTTTAAATTGCATTTTGACAACAAATAATAAAACAGATGCCAAAGGTCACACCACTATAGCCATATACTGGCTTTGTTTCCTTGATTAGAAATGGTCAGGTTTTGGGACATTATAATTTATAACTGTGTGATTTAAGAGTAGAAGCTATTTTAATAAAACGGTGGTTATTCATACAATAAATATGCTGTATTTAGTGCACAGCATTACTTTGGAATTGAGAAGTTGAGCGTGTAGGCCTATATATGCATATATATGTATTCAAACATGTATATATGCATCTTGACCATGGATCATTGTAAAGCTCTCAGCTGCGGCCCCATCCCACCACGTTAGCTGTCTTTTCGCGCTATGCCTATATATACGCCTGACACATGTATATGTCAATGACAATGGTACCATATAGAATAAAACTGGTCTACCATGGCGTATAGCAAGCATGTATACATGTAGGAGCGAGGCAAGGCTAGAAACAAAGTGGGGTTGAAGCAGATCCCAATACAAGCCCTGTAGTACAAATATAATTTTCAGCCAGGAAATATGTTACCATAGAACTCCTTGTGTTAGTAATCGAATTTAAAGAACCACAGAAAACTCAATTCCCAAGGAATGGGTCATTTTGTGTGTGTGTCAGGCATGTCACCCGCTGTGTAATTTTCTTCGACAAAGCTTCGCCAGTTAGAATGCGAATATAGAATTGTCACAATTTATCGGGAATACAATCCAAGTCTGCCAGTGAGTTTGGTGAGATCGGCCATACAACTGTTTTCTTGCGATCCTTTATCACTTATCTGAGTATCTGTGCTGCTTTGTCTATTGTTCATCATCTGATGCCTTATTACTTGCGCCAGTCCATGCTGGACGCAAGTAATGTTTTCGGTGCGGATCTTTGTCTGTTGTCTGTCTTTCCGTGAATATGTTACGTCATACCGGAAGTACATACTGTAAAGAATGCACACGGAATAATATGAAATGGTTGCATCAATTGTAATTTAAATCAACATATATACTTAATTTGCATTGTTATCTGGTTTTATTTTGGTTATAAATCGTTCATAAATGAACAATATTGAATGATTTCTTTCTGGAAACCGATCAAGACGTGATGACGTCATGACGCACATCAGGACGTCACAAGCTACATGGGTGCGCAAAACACCAGACATGATCGCGTCGATGTCCAGACAGCTGAGACCCGTATTGCACGGGCAGGCTAAACTATATTCTAACTGCCAACAACCTCGTGTTCTATTATTATAAATATATATATACTGCATGAAAAATAAAAGTGGGCAATAGTACTGCCCATTAGAAGCCTATTTTATGTAACTTGAAACACGGGAAATGTGTTTAGATCATGTCTAATAGATGCGCGCGGAATAGTTTTTTTTCGCAGAGACAGTGAGGTGCGAACATATTTCTGGAAAGTTTCTTTGAAGTTCAAAACATTTTCGAAAGATCATGGTACATATAAATCATGTCCGGCCAAACAGTCGAGCGCGTGGTTCAATTGACAAACAATTGCACTGAAAAATGTGAATGTTGAAACATACGGATTATTAAATGCCCTATTAATTAACTGGGAAAACAGCCTTTCTCATTTTCAACGCAATAGACATTTTGATGATATGTTCCCGAAGACTGTATAGATCAGTCGCTATAAGGGCATGCTCACATTGACACACTGTTCGCGTGGTCGCGTGTTTTTTTATTTATTTGTGTCGGTATTTGTAACTTACTTTGACGTTTTTTGCTACTGAAGTGCTATGGCATACACGCTTGACATCATTCTAGTCAAACTAGTAATTTAACCCAATTGGTATATAATATATATTAGCATCATCGGCAATCAATCATCTTCACACCCTTCATGTAAACGATGTCTCTATTATTCTATAAATATGTCAAACAACTCCTACGTATCATTAGTGTAATAGATCAAATTGAAATAGTCTGTCCGTATACACAAATATTTCAGCGATGAATGAACTGAGATTTGATATCTAGATTTGTTTTTATCGATCTCTCAAACGAGGAGCCAACACCCGTGGTTCAAAGTGGTGTTGGTAAGACAAAACAAAACATGTCAAATGTGTGATGGGCGCAAGTATAGGCAGCTCCAGTGAGTGCATTCTAGTTATATTCTGCTTTCTTCATCAGTGGAATATTCTCCCTCGCCAAATCAACCACCGTTAATGTCTTGTGCATTATCATGATTTTTCCATCATCGTCAGGGAATATATTAAGAACATCATCAAACTCATTCTCAAGTCGCATCCGCATTCTTACTCATCTTGACATCACTAACACCATGACAATTCATGTCATCTTACTCATCTACTATATAACCGTTTAGATAAATGGCTCAGTCGCATTATTCTTTGGTTCTCAAGCAAATAATTGCGGATACAATCGTGCAAGTTAGCAATGGCAGTCTGTTCTGCATCATGATCGAGAACTCCTCTATTTGATCAGCGTCATTATCAGCGGAAACTGGGACTGACGAATAATCTAAATTAATTCTCGAGTAGGATGTTTGACGCGATGACGACCTCTTATCTTCACTGGGAGGATAGTTCAGTCACGATCGCAGTGCGTACCCTTCTGCGTTCAGTCGAGTGTTGTTATTAGGTACCGGGGGTTTGCGAATAACGTCAATTATACGACCGCCAGAATTAAATCTTTGTGTTCTGTTACAGAACCCGGATTTTTCTACAATAGGAAATGTATTTAATTATTTCATCGTGTTTTATGAGAAAAATACCTCCTCTAAATTATTAAGTATTAAATTGTATAGTGTGCGCATGCGCAACGTCTGCAACATATTGTAACGTCAAATGGCGGAATTAAATTCAGGAACGTAATGTTCCATAAATCGGGTCTTTTGGTCGATTCTCACACATTTTAAGGACAAAATAAATTATTTCTCGTCCGAAGATTGAGCTTAATATATATTTCACTGGATAAAATCAACATATATTTGGGGATAGTGAGCACCAAATGTCACCGCCTCGATAAAGTTCAAGTTTCAACCTTTCGTTCCGTTTCCGGTTCCTTTCAGAGAAAATTCTATTTTACTAAAATGGTGGCCGTTGTCAAGTTTTTTCAAGTTATCATCCACTGTGGTGAACAGTATTGTTTACAATGCTATTCACTTATTAAAGTTGAGAAACTATTCTCTATGTCCCTAGTTACAAACACTCAGTAAATCTACGCAGAGCGACTTGACCGCTGGAAGCAGCAATCCGCGAAAGCGGGTATATGTTGACATACTGGCAGGAGTAAATGCGTCTGTGTCACTAGTACTTTTCTGCAACCGTCTATTAATAGGTTATCTTAAAATCAAAGCTAATAATTTGATATAAATTATATTTATGACTGGAGCCATAAATTAAATTACGAATTTCCGTTTACAAGACGTAATACAGTTTATTGGATTTTGGATTGGGCAACGCGTATAGAACACATTATGGTGTAAAATATTACGTCGATATGGGGCGTATACTAAAGCCGCTCACCGACTGGTGACTATACAATAGCTTAAAGGCACGGGCGGCGTTCGTTGCAGAAATATTTATATTTGTTCAAATCGCCATCAACAGAAGGAACACCAAAATATATACAGTTCCGCTCATATGCCAAACATAATCAACGCGTAAATAGTATATTGTCGTAAAGTCGTACGATGGCGTACGTAAACAAGAGACTGCTCGTGTTACAGAAATTGTGCTTCTGTTTACATAACACAGCGCAATTCTATTGGTTAATCACACACAAATGATATAAACGCTCTTTATTATTTCCATATCAGGAAAACAGTAACAAATAACGCTCTTTATGTTTACCATATCCTGATCTAAACAAAAGCCATGAAACCTAACGTATTTTGCTTTTGTTTACATAACAGAGGAAAACATTTGACTGTAGCATAGACTGTTTATACCTTGGTATAAGAACAAGGTATGTCTATATTTTACTATTCTTTCTGTTTATGGCGGCTTTTGACGGAGCTGAATATTTTATCAGCATACCCACCACAAACGCCGCCCGTATCTTTAAATCAAAACATATTGTAGAAGTACATATACTTATATACTTCAGGATTCCATGAGTTTGTCATGCTTATGTATTTGTAAATAATCTTCATAAATTTTCGCGTTTAACGCGACCGTACGCCCGATTTAATTTGACTAACACATATTATTGGAACAATAGGTGATATAAAGGTGGTATTCTATAACGTTGAGTTATCTAGGTATAATTTAAAGCCATATGGCGGTTTGCGCTCCAAAATATGAATACTATTATTCGCTTTTGAATTTTTCCCGGTATCGAAAGAGGCCGATAAATATCTTAACTACCTTTCTACGAGCATTCTGTAACAAAAAAAAGACGCATTGAAGTAATGAAAAATGCATCTATGAACAAGGTGTTGCCCCCCCCCCAAAAGAGCCATTTGCACGACATGGAACAGAACAGAGCTTTCCGTGTTATTCTATCACCGATATGGTAGCAATAAAGAGCGTTTATCTGACTTCGGGCGAAAAATTGAAAACGGCTGGAAAATGGTTGTGACTTTGGCAAGTGTTGTTCAAACCATATGAAGCCGGCATATCAATATTTCGTGTATATATCGACCTATCGCATCCGTCTCTCCAAATTACGTGGACACAATTTGAAGGTTCGAATGAGCCGTGTCCGTTTAAACTCGTAATGCAAAACCGAAAGTGTCTATACTTACGTTTTTGTCGCAGTTGGATCATCGGTGTTTCTACGAATTTGCATTAGCTTTGGAGCTGGTCAAATTTGTCCGGATCGTCTGATCTCGTAAATGTTCGAAACACATTACATCATTAGTTTTATTTGATTATACCACCAATAACGCAGTGTGTATGAACTAGCATATATAGTGATATAACATTCATTGGTCAATAATATATATATACAAAAACAAGTCTTAGAAATGTAAATAATTGCTTTAGTATTGCGGCGCTACATATGGTCAGTATATCGTGGAATATCCATCCAGGTGAACATCTCCAAAAATAAAGTGGGATTTATTTTTCTATGAGGTCTTTAGTTGCGACTAAATACAACAGAGTGGAATTCGTCTCCTAAAACAACACACACAATACAGTTTTCACTAATTTTGATTCCCCTCTGCAAATTTCTTTCAGTAACCTATGGTAGATGTTCGGATTTTTATAAACTGTTCTGGCAAATAAAATGGTGTGTGAATAAGATATTTACTGAAACAGCCATTTGCACGCCATGGAACAGAAAAGAGCGTTCCGTGTTAGTTTATTCCCGATATGGTATAAATAAAGAGCGTTTGTTTCACATCAGTGTGAAAATTTGAAAACAGCTGGAAAATGGCTTTGATCATGGCATGTATTTATCAGGGCATATGAAGTCAATATATCAAAATTATATAAATATTTCGTCTATTGTCAACCTATATAATATCTTCTTCCAAATTACGCAGACAAAATTTGGAAGCTCGAATGAGCCATGTCGGTTTAAAACCTGCTTTAGTTGCAACTAATGAGAAATGGATAGAACGACACAAGTTTGTGAACTGGTTATAGCGTTACTGCACGGGTCTGTTGTGACGCAATGCTATAACGGCAATAGTATGTTCAAGTTGAACCTCGCAGTACGACAAGCGAGTGCAAGAACGTCCACCAGTTGTTATCATCTAATTCCATAACGACCTGATATCGGATATGATGTGCACCATCGTGCCATTGTCGTTACCGTCAAACACAGTTGCTTATTGACAACAGTCATGTTCTTGTTAATAGGACTGCATTCCGTTATGCCATGTCTCTATCTCCACCACATAGGGTCGCATTCGGAAGCCACATGCCTGATTACCGGGACATTAAATTATTTAATGGGTCGCCACGTGTTGTTATTTAATTTCGTTAACTGTAATGTACTTGAGCCACTTTTGCAGCGAGATACTGGATGATAATGGACCTTTCCGTGACTGTCAATCAAATAATTAATAACATATATGTTCTACCAATCTACTTGCTGCAATGACAATTCCTTGTTCACCCTAATATTTATATGCGCGTATACAATCAGTGTTGAATTACCTATATTCAAACAACTGATTTCTGTTCAAATCATAATGCACTGACATTTCTATTTTTACCATGATTTTGGAAATAATTCCACGATATTTTCATTTTAGTTGTCACAATTTTACAAGGCGAAACGAATGTATGTTATCCGGTGTGTTATAGTATAAGGACAAGCGCTTTGTTAAACTAAACAAACTGGTCTTGCAGACGACTTGTCCCCAAGCAACCATAGGCCCGCATCCAACTAGTGAATATATGTGGACAACTCCATTGTTCTCCGGGTTGTATTTCAAGCCGCTCACCAGGAACGTGGCTAGATTTCACAGTTGCGGTACGACTGACTTGAAATTCCCAACACCACCAGACAAAATTCCCAACTTGGGGAAAATTTTACCCGCCCCCTTGATTTGGAAATTTCCAACTGGTATATCAAGATTTCCGAGGCCTGGAAATGCCCAACCACCCCTAAGGTTGAACAGTTTCCAAATGAGGGCTATTTCAGTCTAAACATTTGACTAACGCGTAGCAAGCTATTTAGCGGTTTAGTGACCTAGTAAATAACATTGTTGTTTTTGACAATAATATAGAAAGTTCGGGCGTTTTAAATATCATTTGCATCAACCGCTGTGAAGGTCAATGGCGTGCCATCATAGTCACATGGTCGGACATCGTGGACTTCTTTGTCTCCATACGGAACTTCTAAAATATAACATTCAGTGTCGACCAATGGAATAAGAATGCACACCTAATACTCAGGAAATTATTTTAACCCTTTACCCAACAAAACGTCCAAAAACGCCCAAATAAAGCTTCAACAGCCTAAAATATCTTCGGTCTGTCTCAATAACACCATACAAATATGGATATCGTTGAAACCGGTTCATTGACCACATTGTGATGGTTACAGTTATGCCCTGTGCCAATGCATTCTCTTTTATATGCGAGTCGACCATAGGTCGCCTCGCATATATAAGAGAATGCATTGGCCTAAAAAAAACCTTTTTTTAACACTTTTTACCATTTTTTCTTACATTCTTTAACAATTTAAAAAAAAATTCTTACATTTAAAAAAAAAATTATAATATTTTTCTACATTCTTTGACAATTTTATCATTTTTAATATGTGTTAAGCCAATGCATTCTCTTATATATGCGAGGCGACCTATGGTCGACTCGCATATATAAGAGAATGCATTGGCACAGGGCCGTTCTGTTGGGTAAAGGGTTAAAGTTGCATCAGTCGTCATCTTACTTCCTTCATGCATTACGATGGACTGTACTATACACTTACTTATGCATTGCCATGAAAGGCTATATTGCTGGACATATTGTTAGGGCAACTTTGCAATACATACTTTATATCGGGTGCCCGACTGGGAGTTGCAGATGTTACTCATGACAACGATAACATAATAGCGTCCTCAGTTCGCTCGTGCGTTGGACTGTTCCACACGCCCAGACTGCCCATATTATTTCTGCGTCTATGTTTAGTGTCTGCTCCTGCTTATCCCACATCGCACTTGGTTTGTTCTAACCGTACTTAACATTTTACTTACGATTATGGGAAAATCTGTCCACCGTCTTTCTGCCAACAAACATTCTGCGGAATCACGGTCCACGACTGATGGCGGTCTTGCGGATACGTATCGTTCAAATTCCCGGAGGTGAATCATTGAGAAACTCAGGTCCGAACTTATGGCTGCACATATCATGACTCCCTCACCACGCGACGGACGGATTTGCTGAGATTATTCGAAATGAACTGACAATCTCACATTGCATTGGACTCAGACTGTAGCGTCAGCCACGCCCGTAAATTTGGACTATCGTCGAGCTATCTCAGCGGTGGCGATTCATACGGACCAGGCCGTAACCCAAAGCGTTCCATCCTTTAATGTGTGCATGGACAACCCTTGTTTCGGTGTGAACTATTCACTTAGAGCTCCAGGGTTTTGATAATAGCATTACTCACACTTCGTCTGCACGCCCCCACCCAAGTTTCGCAGCATATATCATCGTTACCAACGGTTAATCAGAGTCTAGTCGCAACCTTATCTAATCAACGACATTCTTCATCACAGACACACGCCAACCAGGCCCATGGCCTGAGGCATACTATTTTCGATCATCGGGCGGGAAGTTCTGTGTTGTTATCTGATTGCCACAACACTCTGCTCGATACCGAAGGTGTGTCTTTATCCACTTTGCTAGATATTGATCCCAATATTCCATTATGTGTTAGAAATGATATTTTGGCTGGCAAAGTTATCAATTTAGCTCGTTTGATCATGCCACCTCTTGGGCCCACAACACAGACTTACAGATACGACACGCGGCTGTTAAATGACTTAACCATGTCCGAATTCATTATAGCCTTCAACAAGTACAGGTCAATCATTTCTACGTGTTCCCTCCGAGGCGATTGGAACTAGATGCTTACCTTACTGATATTGTCAACATAGCTTGTCAGTACGGTGGTGAGTTTTATTCCTGCCATCTCGCCTGCTCGCCAAAAGCTGCAGACTGGCACGCTCGTGGGACAAAAATCAATTGGGCCATCAGGGATAGTCATTTATACAGCTCATTGTTCGCAAGTCAACGGACCTTATGCTGCTACGCATGCCAAAGCACTTCTAATGCAGTCAATGTCTGTCCTTTGCATTCTAGCGAGAGATCTGATGGGCAGCAGTCGCGAAATTTTGCAAACAGTAGCCCCTTACGTACCGGTAATTCAGACCCATCCGTGCCGTGCTTGCTACTTTGTTAATGGGTTCATGTCCAGTCCGGGATGTTGATATGCTCATTTGTGTGTGGTTTGCCGCGGTCCTCATCCAAAACAAGCACGCACCCAACGCTCTCCAAAATCTCCACCGTCCCCTTGCAATCGTCGAGGTGACCGTCTGCTTTTACAGCCGTCATGGGCGTTATTCCGCCGGGAAGTTCTATTCCCATCAACGTCCCATTTGTACGGCAAGCTTTAGATGGCTTTCCTGACAGGACTTTCATGCACAATTGAATTGATTGTTTCACAGATGGATTTCATAGGGTGTATCTGTTGTGCCTTCAACTAATCTTCACTTAGCTAATCTAAAATCCGTTTTTCAGAATAAATAATCTGTGGGACATTTTCGGTAAAGATCTCCATCAGTGGTTCATATTTGGCCCGTTCACTCACCTACATCTTCCGAGCTATTAACCCTATTTGTGTCACCGTAAGTACCATATCCCGAAATCAACGACTGAGTGTCAATTTGTCGACTCCCCATCCCCCCTTTGAATTCTCTAATCGAGTGCTGCTCATTGACTTACGGGACTATTGATCACGCAATTCGAATTATCCAACAACTTAATCAGAACTGTGTCCCTTTTTCATTGCGACATTCAGGCGGCGTTCAAACTCTGTCCAATCAAAAAGGAGCTTTGGTCCTTCTATGGAATCTGTTGGGACAATAAATACTATTTTTATGTTAAGTTATGTTTCGGTAGTGATTAACCAATACAATTGCACTGTTTTATGTAAACAGAAGCAAAACTTATGTAGCACGAGCAGGCTCTTGTCTACGTGCACCACCGTACGTCTTGACGACAATATACTATTTACGCGCTGATTATGTTTGACATATGAACAAAACTATATATATTTTAATATTCCTTCTGTTGATGGCGATTTGAACAAATATGAATATTTCTGCAACGAACGCCGCCCCATTGATTGTTAATGCCAGTAGATTGTTAACGTGCCCGACGAATGTAGTATAGCCAACATCTCGTTTAATTAAAGGGACATGGCTCACTCGAACCTTCAAACATTGTTTACATAGTTTGGATAGGCGGATACAATAGGTCTATAAATACGCGAAATATTGAGATACGCTCTGAACAACAGAGCCAAAGTCGCAGCCATTTTCGATTTTTAACCAGAAATCATTCTGTAATCAGACAAACGTCTGTATTGCTACCAAATCAGGAATAGTCTAACACGTAACACTCTTTATGTTTTGTGTGACTCCCCATCCCCATGGCTGTTTCTTGTTTGGGACACAACATCGTGTTCATAGATGTATGTTTCATTACTTCAAATAAAATGCGTCTTTTTGTGTTACAGAATGCTCGTACAAGAAAGGTACAGTAGTTAGATATCTGTCTATTTCGAAACTGGGGAACAATTCAAAAGCGAATAATATTATGTGTATATTGCCTTAAACATTCGTTTAATGTGATAATGTTAAGAGAAGATATATATGTATATAAATATACGACTCTATAGAGTCGAGATATCACATCCGTTCCCGGTATAGAGAAGACCGTTTCTGGACGGCTGAATCGACCAATAATTATCTGCCACGCAGAAGGTGTGACAACACAATCATGGTGGCATCAGCCGAGGGAAATGATGTATCCGTTGACATTTTCCCATTCCACAGAACACATTTCCGTGATTGATGAAGCCGGAACTCGATGGTTGTTCTGGGGATATCGTTGACACCTTAATCTCATTATAGGAATTGGGGACCTGTCACGAGGGTTTGTTATTAATTGAATAACAATAGGTACACGAATATCACACTTATAAATTAGCATAAAACATTTCCTGGGAGGGGAGGGGAAATTATCTCACAGTCGCAAGCCCACAGTCTCGTTCTCTTCATTCGCACCTGGTGTCATCATCTAAGGTGTCGTGGACATAGAACATGTGTATTTAAAATATCATGGACGATTGGTGACGATCCACGATACAACGCTGCGAACAATCAGGATATGTCAAACAGATATGTTGGCACTGTTAGATATTTATTGTTCCATATTTCTATGGGTGGCATGGTGGGATGACACAGCCTCGATGCCAGGGGGAGGGCGTATGTTAATATAGTTGTTACCCTTTGTTCTAGCGTAAAAGTAATTCATTGCCTTCAAAATATTTATTATTTATTTATGAACAATCTGTCAATGAATCGGAAGCAATTAGTACATGCATGTAATTGTTATAACCAAAAATCACCATCTTAAACACTGTCATCTATAATTATCTAACACTCCCATGGACGCTAACTGGCCACACTTCCAAAATATGTGGGTTGCCAGAAACAACAGATAGATAATCATCGCGATCGTCATCATCATCACCATTACCGTTGTCATCTTTATAATTATCGCATTAACATTATCATCATCATCATCATCACCATTATCGTCGCCATCTTTATAACAATAACATTAACATTATCATCATCATCATTATCGTCGTCATCTTTATAATTATCGCATTAAGATTATCATCATCATCACCATTATCGTCGTCAACTTTATAATAAACGCATTATCATCATCATCATCATCATCATCATCATCATCATCACCATTGTCGTCGTCATTTTTATAATAATTCCATTAACATTATCATCACCATTATCGTCATCAACTTTATAACAATCGCATTATCATCTTCATCATCATCACCATCCGAAATTGTACATGAAGTTCACCGACGTCGATTTCCCTTGGGTTTACCAGTCTGTTGTCTGTTTTGTGTACGCCCACACGAGTGAGCAACACATGTACATATATCCATGTCTAATGAGTTGTATTAGTTCGAAGTTGTTAGCAGTTGCAAACTATATTAGCAAACCGAGACGACGTTCCTAATTAAGTGGACATATCGGCTGACGGCCATGCTTTTAGCGGATGAATGTAGTGATCCGATAAAGTTCAGTCTGTCTCAAGCGCCGACTCTTGTAATTGAGAGTCTGTGTGACCTAAACGGACCTGGACAAGTGAAAAACGTACATTCACCGTATCATTCATTATACGATCATTTTATATTCCATGATTTGAATGAGTATTTGTATATAGACTTATTCATATCATGGAATCCGTGTATTTATAGATGGTTTTATTGTGTTCTCGTGCACTTTACATCAAATTTATCCACTCTTCCCTGATAATTGTATAGCGTATTCCGGGGTATAAAATAATAGATATGAATCGAGGACACTGGTCCCGAAAAGTTTCTATAAATTAATATCAATTTTATTTAGAATTTCTTATCACATCAGCGGGACAGTTCTTTATACTAAATTTAGCACAGAAATCCGCGCGAAAGCGTTCGGAGCGTAACTAGTACCTGGTACTAATATAGCATAATTATATTAGTGTCCCAGAGTGTACCAACAAAATATATGGGTAACCAAAAGCTCCAGATGTGTAACCTGGGGTATATTTAAAGTGAATCAGAACCAGTTGACAGCAAACATGTAAAGGAATATTGAGGGAAGTCTTTCAAGACATCCATATTCGTATATAGGCACATATGATTACTTGCTGCATTCAATTAAGACCCATCTCTGCCACTACATGTATAATATACTCATAGTTAATACATACATATTACCGATGTGTGTGCCATCCATTTGGTAACATCTATCTAACAACATGCCGTACCTTGATTGGTGAAAACAGAAACGTAAGCGACGCGACTGGATATGCAGCCTTTCAAGCACGATGGGGTGCACACATACAGTAATGCTCTAATTAATCGACCTCTTAACCACAGCATAATTATGGGTAACTTTTCAGGATTTAGTCGGAAATATGGTTTGTTGCCATTCATCGGAAAGCTCTCGGCGAGAGCTTTCCGATGAATGGCAACAAGCCATATTTCCGACTAAATCCTGAAAAGTTAAAGCCATATTTCCGACTAAATCCTGAAAAGTTACCCATAATTCTGCTGTGGTTAAGAGGGCGATTAATTAGAGCATTACTGTACATGTAAGAGAAGATATAGATAGAACCGCATGAGTGTCTGAATTTTTACGAAATTATCGCACGAGAATTGTTGGCGGAGCGATACCTCGAGTGCGGGACGCAGTCCCGCACGAGATGTATCACGTTCCGCCAACAAATCGAGTGCGATAATTTCGTCAAAATTCAGACACTCATGCGGTTCTATTTTTATTACATATCTACGTATTATAGTAAGTTGACTCACAGTCGTCAATCTCCGGTACAAAAATTGTGAATTTAATTGAGTTTTAACGGCATTTTAGGGTTAACGCAACAATCAGACAGGGAGCCCTTCTATCCGCGAGTGAACTTGACCCATCTTGACCCGCGCAAGGTGTTAATTGGGTTTTCCCAGATTTTCCAAAAATATAACCCAATCAGCGTGCTGCGATTTCGGCAAGTGGGTTGTCGCCCTTGCGTTGAAAAGTTGAAAAAGTAAAACTAGTAACGAATGAACTGAATGAAATAGTTCCGTCGACAGATTGCAATATAGTGCGATTCTGAGAATTATCACACGCCTGGAATATCGTGCGATCATGCGAATTACGTTGATAGATATGTAATAAATGTTTTGACCACCGATGCACTGTATTAGTAGAAGTGGTAGAATGTCTCTGGAAGCAGACCACATCAATGAGAGTTCGGGCTGACATCAGATTTATTGAATCACAAATCACATAGTGCATGTTTGGAAACTGTAGTGAGACTCGCGTGTCGTTAAGTTGCCAACATACCCAACATCTTTATAGAGTCAGTTTGACATTGAGAAATTACTATTTTGTGTACACCTGCCAGCAAATCCCGAAAGACAGCTAAAAGTCAGTCGAATTTTCATAAATAAATCCACGACACAATAAAAATCGATGAGATAGTGATTATGGCCTCAATTTCAATGAAGACTGATCCGGTCGCACATGTTTGGGTGTGCAAATTTTAATTCAGTCATAGAATCTGATTTGAAGGGACCTAAAGGCACGGGCGGCGTTCGTTGCAGAAATATTAATATTTGTTCAAATCGCCATCAACAGAAGGAATATTAAAATATACATAGTTTTGTTCAGATGCCAAACATAATCAGCGCTTAAATAGTATATTGTCGTCAAGACGTACGATTGTGTGCGTAACCAAGAGCCTACTCGTGTTATAGAAGTTGTGCTTCTGTTTACATAACAAATATTGACAATAACATACGGTTTATGCCATATTTCTGATTGGTATAAGAACAAGGTCTGTCTATATTTTACTATTCTTTATGTTTATGGCGGTTTTTGACGGAAGTGAATATTTTAACAGCATACCCACCGCCAACGCCGCCCGTATCTTTAAGACCATCGAAGTGGGTGCATGCAAAATAACATAAACGTCTGTAAAATAACTATCACCAATAAACACATAAAATAATAGACTGACGTTGTTCTTATTTTCATTATTAATAACTCTCCAATAATGAGATGTCGCATGTCAAGACCATTGTTAAGTAAACATTATAGTTACAGTGAAATACACGATAAATGTCCAATTATGACAACAAGATATCAAAGTTTAATCAAAACTTGACGGTAAACATTGATTGATTGATTGGATGCTTAACGTCGTTTAGCCGCTATGCCATATCACGATCAAGAACATAACACGATAAGCATATGAATCGATAAATCAGAGAGTTGATTAGATTAAAACAATGAGCTACATGTATGTACAGATAAAAGCACCCAAGATAAAACGATTCCGATTGGAGTCATGAATATAAATTCAAGAACTGACTAGTGTGCAAGCATACTATAAAACGCATAACATTAGTACAATAATACATAATAAATATAATTAAATTACCAAGGCTGCTCATCGAGATATGTAAAGTAGTTTCTGACATCAGATTTTGCAGTGACAAGGTATTGATAAAATTTGATGAACCTTTATCAATGCGTCAATCTGACGGTCGGACGTTCATGTAAGTGACAATTTCAATCCCCAAATAATGTTTGGTGTCGTTTAGAGCTAATCGTTTCATGTCAACAATCTGGTCAAACTTTGAAAGTTCAAACATGAGCCTCTCTTTCCGTGAGACTAAACGTTGAGTGACGGGCGATTTTGGTATCGAAGCAGGGGATGTTTGTTGTGGCACAACAGCATCCACACGAATACACTGGGTTGTATAACAACAGTCTGAACTTGAGTAGATTGTCTGGGAGCAAAGGGGGCGTCTTCAGTAGACGTTTCCATGGCCTGTGATACAGGTTCTGGGACAGGAGTTATATCGGTTACGTCACATGGTGTTCTTGCTTGTGATACACGAATGTTGTTGGTCTGAATGTTGAATGTCTGGGTGCTGACATCAGCACATATTTTCGTAAACACGATAGTTCACGTATGTGACTGGTTGAATTGATAGCTGAGCACCAACTATATTCTTGGCATCGAAATATGATAGATGTATCTAATCCTTACACCTGTGACTTTTGAGATCATATTCTCATATGGAACACGAACGATCCGTTACACCATATGCACCTTGACAGTTTGAACATGTTCTTGTAGAATCATTATGCTCATGTCCAGAAACAGAACAGCGAGCACATATGGTTTCGTTGCTTTCACAGTGTTCGGACCATTGCCATATCCCTGACAGTTAAAACATCGTAATGGATTGGAAAATATGCATCTATATATATACCTTTATCTGACCAACCTTCAATGTCGGCGGGTGTTCGCATCGATCGGAGTTAAGAAGATAACTGTTCAAAGGAACTTGTCCATTAACTGTCTGTAACCCCATGTGATGCCAACTCCGCCAATATCTCTGACTCGAAAAGTCGGCTATATGGCGAGTTCTCAACACAGCTATGTTACTGTTCAATGTCTTATGAGGATTAACCAGCATTGGTGTTTGTGCAATGCATGTTAATTGCTGAAGAGCGTCATATTGACTTGTCTTGAGCATGCAATCAAAAGAGGGCCATTCCTGATTGGTTTGACAAATTTCAGTGGTCCACCTATGACAAGTATGTCACTGACAAATATAGAAGGTCTTTTGACATTTGGAGCTAAGCCAACATCCAAATATTGAGGATTACATCAGCGCGAGTGGAACTGGGCGAGCTAACATTATTACGATCAATACAGTTTTGTTTTGTTTGAGTTTCCATATGAAAAGCAAATAATTGACAACTAGCACAGAAGCCGCCTCGGACTACCTTCGAGTTATGGTCTGACCAAAGGTACATAGCTGAAGCGGTGACCCGTTTAGCCACTGCATATACATGTAGCAGCATCCCAGTACCTCCCCACTATGAGACAGAAGTGAACATTACCATATGTTTACATTTAACAAGCACGAAAACAAAATGCAAAGAGACATGACACAAAAAACAACATATCTGGAAAACAGAAAACACAACTAGACATCAGGAACACAATACAACATATGCCGACAATGTACTCTAAAACACTGGAGAGGCGTTGGACCAAAGAGGACCATGAGATTAATAGTATCCATCATAATATGGTGTGTCTGATGGAAAAATCTCACCATCGGGGCCATATATTTGGGCCGGACACGATTAAACCAATTATGGTATGTTTTGATCAGAATCAAAATGGGTTCCATATTTGTGACAATGTTAAAAACCATTTTGGTTGAGTGTGAAATTAAATTAAATCGTAAATCATTCACAACACAAATAACGACATCATTCTGGAAAAATAGTTGCCGTTTGGTCTGCACAAGTTACCCCACAGGTACATGATAAATATTTGGTTCCCCTAAAATATAACTTGGTGATTTTTGCCTATGTGTCCAGACGCCTCACAGTTAAACTCATCAGTAATGGAGACTATAAATGTCCATATGTCTGCGGAATGACACGTTTTTGACGAATGGGCTGTTATTGCAAGTTCGGGAATCACGCCATGCCAGTCGTGATCGACGGGGCGCACACTAATGGCTATCGATTCGATTGGAGTGATGTTCCGGACGGATGTACTAACGTGATATTAATGCACGGGAAAAAGTGGGTATATGTGCACGCACAATCAGGTGACGAAAAAATACGTGGGCTGGCAACCTAAGAACATAATCATAACTAGTGTTGAATAACCAGGTAGTAGTAATAATAATAATAATAATAAATAATTTTATATAGCGCTTTATCCCAGATGGCCCAGAGCGCTTACATTCCTACTAGTACCCTGCCCTCTATCACACGTGATATACACACATATATACACACCACATGCCTATATACACATGCATCAAAATAATTAAGGAACATCTGAGATAACTTCCCCATAGCGAGCACAGAATAATTCACTCTTTAACAAAGATTTGAATTCGGTCAGAGAGTTTGAAAATCTTGTGTCGTGTCTCAGTGAGTTCCAAACATTTGGCGCATACCAATCAAATGCCCTATCGCAATAAGTTTTCATTTTTTTTTATGGAATATCCATTAGAGCTTGTGCCTTTGACCTCAGATTCATAGGTGGAACATACATACTTATAAGTTTATCAAAATATTGAGATAATACAGGGAGAATGCTTGAACTAGATTCTGAATTTTTATAACAGAATGATGCACATGTGTAGTCTATACGTGCACGAATTGGAAGGTAGTCTAGTTCTTGTAGCAATGGTGTTTCATGTGAAAATTTTGGTTTGCGTGAAACAATCCTTGCAGCAACATTAATTACTTTTTGCAAACTATCCAAGTGTTCAGTTGTGATATCGGCGAGAATGGCATTACAATAGTCTAGTTTTGAAAATACAAATGAAGAAACAAGTGTCTGTGAGGATGTCTGTGTTAAATATGGCCGTAACTGCGAGATGCGACGAAGCTCCATAAACATGGATTTGCACATTGAATTGACCTGTAGGTTCATGGATAGTGTGTTATCCAAAACAACACCTAGAACTTTGACAGACGGTGATAACTGAATATCTGAATCGCCCATTTTAATATGGTGAACGTCAAGTGTGTTTAATGCGGTAATCGGTTCCACATAACATCAACTCAGTTTTTTCTTCGTTTAACTTAAGTTTATTAATTATAAGATATATAAGAGAATGCATTGGCTTAACACATTAAAAATTAAAAAATTGTTAAAGAATGTAAGAAAAAATGGTAAAAAGTGTTAAAAAAAGATTTTTTTTAGGCCAATGCATTCTCTTATATATGCGAGGCGACCTATGGTCGACTCGCATATATAAGAGAATGCATTGGCACAGGGCATAACTGTAACTATCACATTGTGGTCAAGGAGCCGGTTCCAATGATATCCATATTTGTATGGTTCTATTGAGACAGACCGAAGATATTTTAGGCTGTTGAAGCTTTATTTGGCCGGTTTTGGCCGGTTTGTTGGGTAAAGGGTTAAATATATACGTTCTTCAATGTTTCATGCAGTCACTTGCGTTTTCTAAAATCGCTCGGATTAGCCAAATAACGCTAAAATGACATCAGGTTTAGAATAATCATGCAATCCCTCAGTGTAACAGAGTGTAAGAGGTATTTTTTTGCCGGTGATTGTGAGTTGTCGCTCGACGGTGAACTACTTATAATGCCAATGAATGTGTTAGGATGTTTGTAATCACAACGCGTGTGTTACTGTTCTAGTTCAAGTCAATTACAACTGTTACGGTTCTATGCAGGGTATTTATTTCGAACAATTTCTGCACTTTGGGCCGAATATAGTTGTGTTTGTCAGATGTTTTAAACCCGAAAATGAATGTAGCGTATGTCATTTAGATAGAATCCATATAATATAAAGAAATAATTGTATAGATATCTAGTAAGGTTAGGCCAAACAAAGAGTGTTGTAGTGTAGCCCCCAATACGCCCTAAACATACACACACACATCCCGTCTCGATCTAAAATGACCACTGTCCAGAGGGGTCCAAGTTGGTCAAGGGGGGGGGGGGGCGAAAACATAGCATGGGTCCCCCATATGAATCACTTTGGAAGACGGCCGTTTTGAATCTGGATGGGGTTTGTGGAAAGAGTGTATTGGGGTCACAATACAACACCCATTATTTGAGCGATATATAACATTTTCGATTGAGGAATAAGGAATGTAAGTAACCTCCTTCCCATACGCTGGGTAGAAGCTGAAAACGGCGGCCATTTTGGTAAACAAGTTGGGGCCATTTTGAATGTGTTGACCATTATGATTGATTTGTCGGGAAAACATGTTTAGTGTTCACACTGCAGTTTCCAATGGCAATCATGCCAATGTTCATGATTGCATCACAATGTAAACGAATATGTTATAGTGGGTACCTAACCACCCCACTGTAAGGCTTACTATAATGAAGGCAGTGTAAGTTCCGACATTGATTACACGTGTTGCAATTAACAACTCTCAACTTAATGCACATTTCGTTATGTTTATACTTGGCGATTTTCACGCCATGGCCAGTCCATCCAGATATTAGTCATAGTATTTCCCGTATAGAACAGATTAGACGGGTAGAGAACCAATTCGATCGAGAAAAAAACCCCATACAGACATAAAAAATCGAGATTTTCGTCGTTGTTATGACTCGCACAACGGATTTTGTGTTATCGTGTTATTTGGGGCAACATATTGCGACGGGGAAATGCATCGAACTATCACATAGATGGCTACATAAATGAGTTTTACCTGTCATATCTACAGAAAAGTTTAATTTTTAATCAGCATGAACCGTAACAAATAATTCCTGAGCTATCACAAACTGGTAATATTTCCGGTGTATCCGTTCCTACACAGTGCCAAACTAAACGTATACTAATCGACCTATTCATTCTTTAAAGGCACGTGAGGCCTTAGTTGTCGAAAATATTCATATTTGTTCCAATCACTGTAAACAGAAAAACATTAAAATGCATACAGTTTCGTTCATATATACCATGACTATCACGTAAACAGCATGCTATCATACAGACCTACTATATTTTACCTAAGCAGTAGCCTGATTGTGTTACAGAAGACAGCAAAATGCTACTGGCTAATCACACACAAATGGCATAAACGCTCTTTATTTGTTCCATATCAGGAATTCACCAACAAAGAACGCTCTTTATGTTTACCATCCAATATAAACAAACACCAGAAAAGTAACTTTTTATGCTTTTGTTTACATAACAATGGTCAAACAAATGACAATAACATACTGTTTATAAGATATTTCTTATTTGTATACGGACAAAGTCTGTCTACATGTTAATGTTCTTTCTGTTTGTGGCGGTTTTTGACGGGTGGAAATATTTTTACAGGATACCCACCGCCAAGGCCAACCGTACCTTTAAAGGCACGTGAGGCCTTAGTTGTCGAAATATTCATATTTGCTCCAATCACCGTAAACAGAAAAACATTAAAACGCATACAGTTTCGTTCATATATACCATGACCATCGCGTAAACAGCATGTTATCATAAAGATTTACTATATTTTACCTAAGCAAGAGCCTGATTGTGTTACAGAAGACAACACAATGCTGCTGGCTAATCACACACAAATGGCATAAACGCTCTTTATTCGTTCCATATCAGGAATTCACCCACAAAGAACGCTCTTTATGTTTACCATCATAATATAAACAAACACCAGAAAAGTTACTTTTTATGCTTTTGTTTACATAACAATGGTCAAAAATATGACAATAACATACTGTTTATGCGATATTTCTTATTTGTATACGGATAAAGTCTGTCTACATTTTGTTGTTCTTTCTGTTTGTGGCGGTTTTTGACGGGTGGAAATATTTTCACAGGATACCCACCGCCAAGGCCAACCGTACCTTTAAAGGCACGTGAGGCCTTAGTTGTCGAAAATATTCATATTTGTTCCAATCACTGTAAACAGAAAAACATTAAAATGCATACAGTTTCGTTCATATATACCATGACTATCACGTAAACAGCATGCTATCATAAAGACCTACTATATTTTACCTAAGCAGTAGCCTGATTGTGTTACAGAAGACAGCAAAATGCTACTGGCTAATCACACACAAATGGCATAAACGCTCTTTATTTGTTCCATATCAGGAATTCACCAACAAAGAACGCTCTTTATGTTTACCATCCAATATAAACAAACACCAGAAAAGTAACTTTTTATGCTTTTGTTTACATAACAATGGTCAAACAAATGACAATAACATACTGTTTATAAGATATTTCTTATTTGTATACGGACAAAGTCTGTCTACATGTTAATGTTCTTTCTGTTTGTGGCGGTTTTTGACGGGTGGAAATATTTTTACAGGTTACCCACCGCCAAGGCCAACCGTACCTTTAACATATACATGTAGTTCCCCCAACACAGATGTTAAGTTCAAGGGATTTAAATTGTGTCAATTATGAACTGATTCGTACGGAAGATAGTCTGTGTTTCGTTGCAGAATTACGCTTTATTATCCTTATACAAATTATAAATGAGAAAAACGAGCTAAAATAGTTCCCTCTGCATACTTGTTATCCAGCGTGAAGTGATTTAAGATAACTAGTATAACTGAGTTTGATGATCTAATTATCGATGTACGGTTCATTACGTTAAATGATTCCGCCCAAGAATGATTAACGAGCGGGTTGGATAGGCCATTGTTGTATAGACATACTTAGGCATGTATGACAACGCCATATATCACGGTAAACGAGTCACCTAGCTGCCCTGATAGCAGTGATCTGCGAGACAGATGCCCATTAATAAGATGGGGGAGTGGACATGTGCTATTTACCCTGATTGACTGACAGACCCATTTATCTCTTTTGTGTTATTTGATGAATATTTGTTATATATTCGTCTCAAAGTTAATACCAGAAATGAAGAGTTTACCATATTTAATATGAATCGTACGTGACACGTAGTGGAGCAACCACACGTGATGTGCCTCAAATTTGCCTTTGTTCGGCGACATAACGCTAAGAGTAATTTATGTAACACCATGCAGTGGTCACGACGGAGAGGACATGCTAAGACGTGTCGTGGATTGTAAAATCTTCTCTGGATTATCGTCATGACTTATTCATTTTCCGTTTTCATTAAGCTGACCAACGAAATTGGCCTAAATGAAATTAATAGACTTCAATCACATGTGAATTCTTCGTAAATTGTGAAGTAGTTACTTTCATTTTTATCGCGATGCTTCATTTCCGCGTTTGTTTGCAATCTCCACACGGTTGCTAACCGGAAGTCACGTGACAATTTCTCCAAAATCTATACCCGCGATCTTGCAAAATCACTGATGGATATAGAAACAATTATATGACGTCATTCACCTGCCTTATGTATAAGCACCCTTGGTGGTTGCTATAAATGTTAGAGTAACTCAAACGCCAACTCTACGGTATACAACATAAGAAGAATAAGTGGAGACGCGATATAATGTTTACAATATTTGACAACTACGATCTGGAAGTGAATGACATTATACAATTATCGCATTGTTTCGAGGTTGAGACGAGGAATTGTCAACCCGATGAAGTCAATATTCACCAAGGCCGTAGGCCGAGGTGAATATTGACTTCCAAGGGCTGACAATTCCTCGTGTTAATCAAGAAACAATGCGATAACTGAAATGCGCTTTGATTGGACAAAACGTTGTGACGATGAATGTCGCTAGGAAACCCTGATCTATTTTCAGGTCCGATAATAAGTTATGTTAACCCCTGAAGTATATGACGTCACTCAGATCAGAACTGTTATTAACCTTTTGTTTCATTATTGAGGTGAACATCATTAGATATCTCAATTTTTTTTAACATCTAAAGATATGAATGGGGGGGGGGGAAACTTATGATCATATAATAAACTAAAATGACAGAAGAATTGATAGATAAGATTTTTTTTTTCAACATAAGAACATAACATGATACACACAGATGAATTATAAATGTATGTAATATGAGTTATAAACGTATGGAATTACAATGTTACTGGTTTTTATAGTTAGATTATATAATTAATGTTTTGGGTATCCAGTAATATCCTCCCATGTGTGAGTAGTTAATTTGATGCAAATGGTTAGCTTTAAACAGATAAAATGATAGATAAGATTAAAGGCCAATTAGAGAAACTTGTACTCATTTTGGAAAAAATATGAATGAAAACATGTTAGTGAAATTGGCATCCGGTTTGAATCGTTCGAGAAAAATACAAGGCAAAGCTAGAGAAGTATAGAACACAGATAAGCACTAAGATGCATACTTAATAAAAATAAATGTTTTTTTGTTTCCAAAATATATAGTCACATATAATCTCACAGCATCATATTAACATGTAAATCTTTTCATAACATGTCAAATTATTCACCAAAAATAGAGATAATTCCAGTAAAATATTTCGTTTTTTTCAGTTTATGATAGAGAGAGAAATAACGGAGTGATAAATTATAGTCGGGGAGAGCACGAGGGAGGGAAAGAGTTGGGTAGAGGGGATGCTATAGAAATAGGAGATATGCAATTCTATGTATACATTAAGGATTAATATGTTCAGGTGTTTCTATCTTCTGGTTTGAAAAGTTTGCAATTGTAAAGTAGCTGTACGTTCAGTGGTGCTACCAAACCTATACATGCTATGTCACACGCGCATGGGCTAATTTTCTTATTTTTTGTTTTGTCACCAATAAATTATTGGTCAGCATTATTCTAATATAAATGTAATTATGTTGTAGGTTGAAAGAATGCAATTCAACAACATTGTCGTGGTCTTCATTTATCCCGTCGGGACTTCCTCATAGATTGTTGCGAAACACCAAGGAAACGACGGGAACAACTGAAAAACAAACACGTCCGTTTTCAGAACATAGCAATAGTCCGCATTCAGAACATAGCAGTAGTCGGCATTCAGAACATAGCGATAGTCCGCACGCAGAACAAGGCGATAGTCCGCACGCAGAACAAGGCGATAGTCCGCATTCAGAACATAGCGATAGTCCGCATTCAGAACATAGCGATAGTCCGCGTTCAGAACATAGCGATAGTCCGCATTCAGAACATAGCGATAGTCCGCATTCAGAACATAGCGATAGTCCGCATTCAGAACATAGCGATAGTCCGCATTCAGAACATAGCAATAGTCCGCACGCAGAACATAGCGATAGTCCGCATTCAGAACATAGCGATAGTCCGCATTCAGAACAAGGCGATAGTCCGCACGCAGAACAAGGCGATAGTCCGCATTCAGAACAAAGCGATAGTCCGCACGCAGAACAAGGCGATAGTCCGCATTCAGAACATAGCGATAGTCCGCATTCAGAACATAGCGATAGTCCGCATTCAGAACATAGCGATAGTCCGCACGCAGAACAAAGCGATAGTCCGCACGCAGAACATAGCGATAGTCCGCATTCAGAACATAGCGATAGTCCGCATTCAGAACATAGCGATAGTCCGCATTCAGAACATAGCGATAGTCCGCATTCAGAACATAGCGATAGTCCGCATTCAGAACATAGCGATAGTCCGCATTCAGAACAAAGCGATAGTCCGCATTCAGAACATAGCGATAGTCCGCACGCAGAACAAAGCGATAGTCCGCACGCAGAACAAGGCGATAGTCCGCATTCAGAACATAGCAATAGTCCGCATTCAGAACATAGCGATAGTCCGCATTCAGAACATAGGGATAGTCCGCATTCAGAACATAGCGATAGTCCGCATTCAGAACATAGCGATAGTCCGCATTCAGAACATAGCGATAGTCCGCATTCAGAACATAGCGATAGTCCGCACGCAGAACAAAGCGATAGTCCGCACGCAGAACAAGGCGATAGTCCGCATTCAGAACATAGCAATAGTCCGCATTCAGAACATAGCGATAGTCCGCATTCAGAACATAGCGATAGTCCGCATTCAGAACATAGCGATAGTCCGCATTCAGAACATAGCGATAGTCCGCATTCAGAACAAAGCGATAGTCCGCACGCAGAACAAGGCGATAGTCCGCACGCAGAACAAAGCGATAGTCCGCACGCAGAACAAGGCGATAGTCCGCATTCAGAACAAAGCGATAGTCCGCATTCAGAACATAGGGATAGTCCGCATTCAGAACATAGCGATAGTCCGCATTCAGAACAAAGCGATAGTCCGCATTCAGAACAAGGCGATAGTCCGCATTCAGAACATAGCGATAGTCCGCACGCAGAACAAGGCGATAGTCCGCATTCAGAACATAGCGATAGTCCGCATTCAGAACATAGCGATAGTCCGCACGCAGAACAAAGCGATAGTCCGCACGCAGAACATAGCGATAGTCCGCACGCAGAACATAGCGATAGTCCGCATTCAGAACATAGCGATAGTCCGCATTCAGAACAAAGCGATAGTCCGCATTCAGAACAAAGCGATAGTCCGCATTCAGAACATAGCGATAGTCCGCATTCAGAACATAGCGATAGTCCGCATTCAGAACATAGCGATAGTCCGCATTCAGAATATAGCGATAGTCCGCATTCAGAACAAAGCGATAGTCCGCATTCAGAACATAGCGATAGTCCGCGTTCAGAACATAGCAATAGTCCGCACGCAGAACAAAGCGATAGTCCGCACGCAGAACAAAGCGATAGTCCGCACGCAGAACATAGCGATAGTCCGCACGCAGAACATAGCGATAGTCCGCATTCAGAACATAGCGATAGTCCGCATTCAGAACATAGCGATAGTCCGCATTCAGAACATAGCGATAGTCCGCATTCAGAACAAAGCGATAGTCCGCACGCAGAACAAAGCGATAGTCCGCACGCAGAACATAGCGATAGTCCGCACGCAGAACATAGCGATAGTCCGCATTCAGAACAAAGCGATAGTCCGCATTCAGAACAAGGCGATAGTCCGCATTCAGAACATAGCGATAGTCCGCATTCAGAACATAGCGATAGTCCGCATTCAGAACAAAGCGATAGTCCGCATTCAGAACATAGCGATAGTCTGCATTCAGAACAAAGCGATAGTCCGCATTCAGAACATAGCGATAGTCCGCGTTCAGAACATAGCAATAGTCCGCACGCAGAACAAGGCGATAGTCCGCATTCAGAACATAGCAATAGTCCGCATTCAGAACATAGCAATAGTCCGCACGCAGAACAAGGCGATAGTCCGCACGCAGAACATAGCGATAGTCCGCATTCAGAACATAGCGATAGTCCGCACGCAGAACAAGGCGATAGTCCGCATTCAGAACATAGCAATAGTCCGCATTCAGAACAAAGCGATAGTCCGCATTCAGAACATAGCGATAGTCCGCATTCAGAACATAGCGATAGTCCGCACGCAGAACATAGCGATAGTCCGCACGCAGAACATAGCGATAGTCCGCATTCAGAACATAGCGATAGTCCGCATTCAGAACATAGCGATAGTCCGCATTCAGAACAAAGCGATAGTCCGCACGCAGAACATAGCGATAGTCCGCATTCAGAACATAGCGATAGTCCGCACGCAGAACAAGGCGATAGTCCGCACGCAGAACAAGGCGATAGTCCGCACGCAGAACAAGGCGATAGTCCGCATTCAGAACATAGCGATAGTCCGCATTCAGAACATAGCGATAGTCCGCATTCAGAACATAGCGATAGTCCGCATTCAGAACATAGCGATAGTCCGCATTCAGAACATAGCGATAGTCCGCATTCAGAACATAGCGATAGTCCGCATTCAGAACAAAGCGATAGTCCGCACGCAGAACATAGCGATAGTCCGCATTCAGAACATAGCGATAGTCCGCATTCAGAACATAGCGATAGTCCGCATTCAGAACATAGCGATAGTCCGCACGCAGAACAAGGCGATAGTCCGCATTCAGAACATAGCGATAGTCCGCATTCAGAACATAGCGATAGTCCGCATTCAGAACATAGCGATAGTCCGCACGCAGAACAAGGCGATAGTCCGCATTCAGAACAAGGCGATAGTCCGCATTCAGAACATAGCGATAGTCCCCATTCAGAACATAGCGATAGTCCGCATTCAGAACATAGCGATAGTCCGCATTCAGAACATAGCGATAGTCCGCATTCAGAACATAGCGATAGTCCGCACGCAGAACAAGGCGATAGTCCGCATTCAGAACATAGCGATAGTCCGCATTCAGAACATAGCGATAGTCCGCATTCAGAACATAGCGATAGTCCGCACGCAGAACAAGGCGATAGTCCGCATTCAGAACATAGCGATAGTCCGCATTCAGAACATAGCGATAGTCCGCATTCAGAACAAGGCGATAGTCCGCATTCAGAACAAGGCGATAGTCCGCATTCAGAACATAGCGATAGTCCGCACGCAGAACAAGGCGATAGTCCGCATTCAGAACATAGCGATAGTCCGCATTCAGAACATAGCGATAGTCCGCATTCAGAACAAGGCGATAGTCCGCATTCAGAACAAGGCGATAGTCCGCATTCAGAACAAAGCGATAGTCCGCATTCAGAACATAGCGATAGTCCGCATTCAGAACAAGGCGATAGTCCGCATTCAGAACATAGCGATAGTCCGCACGCAGAACAAGGCGATAGTCCGCATTCAGAACATAGCGATAGTCCGCATTCAGAACATAGCGATAGTCCGCATTCAGAACAAAGCGATAGTCCGCATTCAGAACATAGGGATAGTCCGCACGCAGAACATAGCGATAGTCCGCATTCAGAACATAGCGATAGTCCGCATTCAGAACATAGCGATAGTCCGCATTCAGAACATAGCGATAGTCCGCATTCAGAACATAGCGATAGTCCGCATTCAGAACAAAGCGATAGTCCGCACGCAGAACATAGCGATAGTCCGCATTCAGAACATAGCGATAGTCCGCATTCAGAACATAGCGATAGTCCGCATTCAGAACATAGCGATAGTCCGCATTCAGAACATAGCGATAGTCCGCATTCAGAACATAGCGATAGTCCGCATTCAGAACAAAGCGATAGTCCGCACGCAGAACATAGCGATAGTCCGCATTCAGAACATAGCGATAGTCCGCACGCAGAACAAGGCGATAGTCCGCATTCAGAACATAGCGATAGTCCGCATTCAGAACATAGCGATAGTCCGCATTCAGAACATAGCGATAGTCCGCACGCAGAACAAGGCGATAGTCCGCATTCAGAACAAGGCGATAGTCCGCATTCAGAACATAGCGATAGTCCGCACGCAGAACAAGGCGATAGTCCGCATTCAGAACATAGCGATAGTCCGCATTCAGAACATAGCGATAGTCCGCATTCAGAACAAAGCGATAGTCCGCATTCAGAACATAGGGATAGTCCGCACGCAGAACATAGCGATAGTCCGCATTCAGAACATAGCGATAGTCCGCATTCAGAACATAGCGATAGTCCGCATTCAGAACATAGCGATAGTCCGCATTCAGAACATAGCGATAGTCCGCATTCAGAACAAAGCGATAGTCCGCACGCAGAACATAGCGATAGTCTGCATTCAGAACATAGCGATAGTCCGCATTCAGAACATAGCGATAGTCCGCATTCAGAACATAGCGATAGTCCGCATTCAGAACATAGCGATAGTCCGCATTCAGAACATAGCGATAGTCCGCATTCAGAACAAAGCGATAGTCCGCACGCAGAACATAGCGATAGTCCGCATTCAGAACATAGCGATAGTCCGCACGCAGAACAAGGCGATAGTCCGCATTCAGAACATAGCGATAGTCCGCATTCAGAACATAGCGATAGTCCGCATTCAGAACATAGCGATAGTCCGCACGCAGAACAAGGCGATAGTCCGCATTCAGAACAAGGCGATAGTCCGCATTCAGAACATAGCGATAGTCCGCATTCAGAACAAGGCGATAGTCCGCATTCAGAACAAGGCGATAGTCCGCATTCAGAACATAGCGATAGTCCGCATTCAGAACATAGCGATAGTCCGCATTCAGAACAAAGCGATAGTCCGCACGCAGAACAAGGCGATAGTCCGCATTCAGAACATAGCGATAGTCCGCATTCAGAACAAAGCGATAGTCCGCACGCAGAACAAGGCGATAGTCCGCATTCAGAACATAGCGATAGTCCGCATTCAGAACATAGCGATAGTCCGCACGCAGAACAAGGCGATAGTCCGCATTCAGAAAATAGCGATAGTCCGCATTCAGAACATAGCGATAGTCCGCATTCAGAACATAGCGATAGTCCGCATTCAGAACAAGGCGATAGTCCGCATTCAGAACAAGGCGATAGTCCGCATTCAGAACAAGGCGATAGTCCGCATTCAGAACATAGCGATAGTCCGCATTCAGAACATAGCGATAGTCCGCATTCAGAACATAGCGATAGTCCGCATTCAGAACATAGCGATAGTCCGCATTCAGAACAAAGCGATAGTCCGCACGCAGAACATAGCGATAGTCCGCATTCAGAACATAGCGATAGTCCGCACGCAGAACAAGGCGATAGTCCGCATTCAGAACATAGCGATAGTCCGCATTCAGAACATAGCGATAGTCCGCATTCAGAACATAGCGATAGTCCGCACGCAGAACAAGGCGATAGTCCGCATTCAGAACAAGGCGATAGTCCGCATTCAGAACATAGCGATAGTCCGCATTCAGAACAAGGCGATAGTCCGCATTCAGAACAAGGCGATAGTCCGCATTCAGAACATAGCGATAGTCCGCATTCAGAACATAGCGATAGTCCGCATTCAGAACAAAGCGATAGTCCGCACGCAGAACAAGGCGATAGTCCGCATTCAGAACATAGCGATAGTCTGCATTCAGAACATAGCGATAGTCCGCATTCAGAACAAGGCGATAGTCCGCATTCAGAACAAGGCGATAGTCCGCATTCAGAACAAGGCGATAGTCCGCATTCAGAACATAGCGATAGTCCGCATTCAGAACATAGCGATAGTCCGCATTCAGAACATAGCGATAGTCCGCATTCAGAACATAGCGATAGTCCGCATTCAGAACAAAGCGATAGTCCGCACGCAGAACATAGCGATAGTCCGCATTCAGAACATAGCGATAGTCCGCATTCAGAACATAGCGATAGTCCGCATTCAGAACATAGCGATAGTCCGCATTCAGAACATAGCGATAGTCCGCACGCAGAACAAGGCGATAGTCCGCATTCAGAACAAGGCGATAGTCCGCATTCAGAACATAGCGATAGTCCGCATTCAGAACAAGGCGATAGTCCGCATTCAGAACAAGGCGATAGTCCGCATTCAGAACATAGCGATAGTCCGCATTCAGAACATAGCGATAGTCCGCATTCAGAACAAAGCGATAGTCCGCATTCAGAACAAGGCGATAGTCCGCATTCAGAACATAGCGATAGTCTGCATTCAGAACATAGCGATAGTCCGCATTCAGAACAAGGCGATAGTCCGCATTCAGAACAAGGCGATAGTCCGCATTCAGAACAAGGCGATAGTCCGCATTCAGAACAAGGCGATAGTCCGCATTCAGAACATAGCGATAGTCCGCATTCAGAACATAGCGATAGTCCGCATTCAGAACATAGCGATAGTCCGCACGCAGAACAAGGCGATAGTCCGCATTCAGAACATAGCGATAGTCCGCATTCAGAACATAGCGATAGTCCGCATTCAGAACATAGCGATAGTCCGCACGCAGAACAAGGCGATAGTCCGCATTCAGAACATAGCGATAGTCCGCATTCAGAACATAGCGATAGTCCGCATTCAGAACATAGCGATAGTCCGCACGCAGAACAAGGCGATAGTCCGCATTCAGAACAAGGCGATAGTCCGCATTCAGAACATAGCGATAGTCCGCATTCAGAACAAGGCGATAGTCCGCATTCAGAACAAGGCGATAGTCCGCATTCAGAACATAGCGATAGTCCGCATTCAGAACATAGCGATAGTCCGCATTCAGAACAAAGCGATAGTCCGCACGCAGAACAAGGCGATAGTCCGCATTCAGAACATAGCGATAGTCTGCATTCAGAACATAGCGATAGTTCGCATTCAGAACAAGGCGATAGTCCGCATTCAGAACAAGGCGATAGTCCGCATTCAGAACAAGGCGATAGTCCGCATTCAGAACATAGCGATAGTCCGCATTCAGAACATAGCGATAGTCCGCATTCAGAACATAGCGATAGTCCGCATTCAGAACATAGCGATAGTCCGCATTCAGAACAAAGCGATAGTCCGCACGCAGAACATAGCGATAGTCCGCATTCAGAACATAGCGATAGTCCGCATTCAGAACATAGCGATAGTCCGCATTCAGAACATAGCGATAGTCCGCATTCAGAACAAAGCGATAGTCCGCACGCAGAACATAGCGATAGTCCGCATTCAGAACATAGCGATAGTCCGCACGCAGAACAAGGCGATAGTCCGCATTCAGAACATAGCGATAGTCCGCATTCAGAACATAGCGATAGTCCGCATTCAGAACATAGCGATAGTCCGCACGCAGAACAAGGCGATAGTCCGCATTCAGAACAAGGCGATAGTCCGCATTCAGAACATAGCGATAGTCCGCATTCAGAACAAGGCGATAGTCCGCATTCAGAACAAGGCGATAGTCCGCATTCAGAACATAGCGATAGTCCGCATTCAGAACATAGCGATAGTCCGCATTCAGAACAAAGCGATAGTCCGCACGCAGAACAAGGCGATAGTCCGCATTCAGAACATAGCGATAGTCTGCATTCAGAACATAGCGATAGTCCGCATTCAGAACAAGGCGATAGTCCGCATTCAGAACAAGGCGATAGTCCGCATTCAGAACAAGGCGATAGTCCGCATTCAGAACATAGCGATAGTCCGCATTCAGAACATAGCGATAGTCCGCATTCAGAACATAGCGATAGTCCGCATTCAGAACATAGCGATAGTCCGCATTCAGAACAAAGCGATAGTCCGCACGCAGAACATAGCGATAGTCCACATTCAGAACATAGCGATAGTCCGCATTCAGAACATAGCGATAGTCCGCATTCAGAACATAGCGATAGTCCGCATTCAGAACATAGCGATAGTCCGCACGCAGAACAAGGCGATAGTCCGCATTCAGAACAAGGCGATAGTCCGCATTCAGAACATAGCGATAGTCCGCATTCAGAACAAGGCGATAGTCCGCATTCAGAACAAGGCGATAGTCCGCATTCAGAACATAGCGATAGTCCGCATTCAGAACATAGCGATAGTCCGCATTCAGAACAAAGCGATAGTCCGCACGCAGAACAAGGCGATAGTCCGCATTCAGAACATAGCGATAGTCTGCATTCAGAACATAGCGATAGTCCGCATTCAGAACAAGGCGATAGTCCGCATTCAGAACAAGGCGATAGTCCGCATTCAGAACAAGGCGATAGTCCGCATTCAGAACAAGGCGATAGTCCGCATTCAGAACATAGCGATAGTCCGCATTCAGAACATAGCGATAGTCCGCATTCAGAACATAGCGATAGTCCGCACGCAGAACAAGGCGATAGTCCGCATTCAGAACATAGCGATAGTCCGCATTCAGAACATAGCGATAGTCCGCACGCAGAACAAGGCGATAGTACGCATTCAGAACATAGCGATAGTCCGCATTCAGAACATAGCGATAGTCCGCATTCAGAACAAAGCGATAGTCCGCACGCAGAACATAGCGATAGTCCGCATTCAGAACATAGCGATAGTCCGCACGCAGAACAAGGCGATAGTCCGCACGCAGAACAAGGCGATAGTCCGCACGCAGAACAAGGCGATAGTCCGCATTCAGAACATAGCGATAGTCCGCATTCAGAACATAGCGATAGTCCGCATTCAGAACATAGCGATAGTCCGCATTCAGAACATAGCGATAGTCCGCATTCAGAACATAGCGATAGTCCGCATTCAGAACATAGCGATAGTCCGCATTCAGAACATACAAGGCGATAGTCCGCATTCAGAACATAGCGATAGTCCGCATTCAGAACATAGCGATAGTCCGCATTCAGAACATAGCGATAGTCCGCATTCAGAACATAGCGATAGTCCGCATTCAGAACATAGCGATAGTCCGCATTCAGAACAAAGCGATAGTCCGCACGCAGAACAAAGCGATAGTCCGCACGCAGAACAAGGCGATAGTCCGCACGCAGAACAAGGCGATAGTCCGCATTCAGAACATAGCGATAGTCCGCGTTCAGAACATAGCGATAGTCCGCATTCAGAACAAAGCGATAGTCCGCACGCAGAACAAAGCGATAGTCCGCACGCAGAACAAGGCGATAGTCCGCACGCAGAACAAGGCGATAGTCCGCATTCAGAACATAGCGATAGTCCGCATTCAGAACATAGCGATAGTCCGCGTTCAGAACATAGCGATAGTCCGCATTCAGAACATAGCGATAGTCCGCATTCAGAACATAGCGATAGTCCGCATTCAGAACATAGCGATAGTCCGCGTTCAGAACATAGCGATAGTCCGCATTCAGAACATAGCGATAGTCCGCATTCAGAACAAAGCGATAGTCCGCATTCAGAACAAAGGGATAGTCCGCATTCAGAACATAGCGATAGTCCGCATTCAGAACATAGCGATAGTCCGCATTCAGAACAAAGCGATAGTCCGCACGCAGAACAAGGCGATAGTCCGCATTCAGAACATAGCGATAGTCCGCATTCAGAACATAGCGATAGTCCGCATTCAGAACAAAGCGATAGTCCGCACGCAGAACAAGGCGATAGTCCGCACGCAGAACATAGCAATAGTCCGCATTCAGAACATAGCGATAGTCCGCATTCAGAACATAGCGATAGTCCGCATTCAGAACAAAGCGATAGTCCGCACGCAGAACATAGCGATAGTCCGCATTCAGAACATAGCGATAGTCCGCATTCAGAACATAGCGATAGTCCGCATTCAGAACATAGCGGTAGTCCGCATTCAGAACAAGGCGATAGTCCGCACGCAGAACATAGCGATAGTCCGCATTCAGAACATAGCGATAGTCCGCACGCAGAACAAGGCGATAGTCCGCATTCAGAACATAGGGATAGTCCGCATTCAGAACAAAGCGATAGTCCGCACGCAGAACATAGCGATAGTCCGCATTCAGAACATAGCGATAGTCCGCATTCAGAACAAAGCGATAGTCCGCACGCAGAACATAGCGATAGTCTGCATTCAGAACATAGCGATAGTCCGCATTCAGAACATAGCGATAGTCCGCATTCAGAACATAGCGGTAGTCCGCACGCAGAACAAGGCGATAGTCCGCATTCAGAACAAGGCGATAGTCCGCACGCAGAACATAGCGATAGTCCGCATTCAGAACATAGCGATAGTCCGCACGCAGAACAAGGCGATAGTCCGCATTCAGAACATAGGGATAGTCCGCATTCAGAACAAAGCGATAGTCCGCATTCAGAACATAGCGATAGTCCGCATTCAGAACATAGCGATAGTCCGCATTCAGAACATAGCGATAGTCCGCATTCAGAACAAAGCGATAGTCCGCATTCAGAACAAAGCGATAGTCCGCACGCAGAACATAGCGATAGTCCGCATTCAGAACAAAGCGATAGTCCGCATTCAGAACATAGCGATAGTCCGCATTCAGAACAAAGCGATAGTCCGCATTCAGAACAAAGCGATAGTCCGCACGCAGAACATAGCGATAGTCCGCACGCAGAACATAGCGATAGTCCGCATTCAGAACAAAGCGATAGTCCGCATTCAGAACATAGCGATAGTCCGCATTCAGAACATAGCGATAGTCCGCATTCAGAACATAGCGATAGTCCGCATTCAGAACATAGCGATAGTCCGCATTCAGAACAAAGCGATAGTCCGCATTCAGAACATAGCGATAGTCCGCATTCAGAACATAGCGATAGTCCGCGTTCAGAACATAGCAATAGTCCGCACGCAGAACATAGCGATAGTCCGCGTTCAGAACAAAGCGATAGTCCGCATTCGGAACATAGCGATAGTCCGCGTTCAGAACAAAGCGATAGTCCGCATTCAGAACATAGCGATAGTCCGCGTTCAGAACATAGCAATAGTCCGCACGCAGAACATAGCGATAGTCCGCATTCAGAACATAGCGATAGTCCGCATTCAGAACATAGCGATAGTCCGCATTCAGAACATAGCGATAGTCCGCATTCAGAACAAGGCGATAGTCCGCACGCAGAACAAGGCGATAGTCTGCATTCAGAACTAAGCGATAGTCCGCACGCAGAACAAGGCGATAGTCCGCATTCAGAACATAGCGATAGTCCGCATTCAGAACATAGCGATAGTCCGCACGCAGAACAAGGCGATAGTCCGCATTCAGAACATAGCGATAGTCCGCATTCAGAACATAGCGATAGTCCGCATTCAGAACATAGCGATAGTCCGCACGCAGAACAAGGCGATAGTCCGCATTCAGAACATAGCGATAGTCCGCATTCAGAACATAGCGATAGTCCGCATTCAGAACATAGCGATAGTCCGCACGCAGAACAAGGCGATAGTCCGCATTCAGAACAAGGCGATAGTCCGCATTCAGAACATAGCGATAGTCCGCATTCAGAACAAGGCGATAGTCCGCATTCAGAACAAGGCGATAGTCCGCATTCAGAACATAGCGATAGTCCGCATTCAGAACATAGCGATAGTCCGCATTCAGAACAAAGCGATAGTCCGCACGCAGAACAAGGCGATAGTCCGCATTCAGAACATAGCGATAGTCTGCATTCAGAACATAGCGATAGTCCGCATTCAGAACAAGGCGATAGTCCGCATTGAGAACAAGGCGATAGTCCGCATTCAGAACAAGGCGATAGTCCGCATTCAGAACATAGCGATAGTCCGCATTCAGAACATAGCGATAGTCCGCATTCAGAACATAGCGATAGTCCGCATTCAGAACATAGCGATAGTCCGCATTCAGAACAAAGCGATAGTCCGCACGCAGAACATAGCGATAGTCCGCATTCAGAACATAGCGATAGTCCGCATTCAGAACATAGCGATAGTCCGCATTCAGAACATAGCGATAGTCCGCATTCAGAACAAAGCGATAGTTTGCACGCAGAACATAGCGATAGTCCGCATTCAGAACATAGCGATAGTCCGCACGCAGAACAAGGCGATAGTCCGCATTCAGAACATAGCGATAGTCCGCATTCAGAACATAGCGATAGTCCGCATTCAGAACATAGCGATAGTCCGCACGCAGAACAAGGCGATAGTCCGCATTCAGAACAAGGCGATAGTCCGCATTCAGAACATAGCGATAGTCCGCATTCAGAACAAGGCGATAGTCCGCATTCAGAACAAGGCGATAGTCCGCATTCAGAACATAGCGATAGTCCGCATTCAGAACATAGCGATAGTCCGCATTCAGAACAAAGCGATAGTCCGCACGCAGAACAAGGCGATAGTCCGCATTCAGAACATAGCGATAGTCTGCATTCAGAACATAGCGATAGTCCGCATTCAGAACAAGGCGATAGTCCGCATTCAGAACAAGGCGATAGTCCGCATTCAGAACAAGGCGATAGTCCGCATTCAGAACATAGCGATAGTCCGCATTCAGAACATAGCGATAGTCCGCATTCAGAACATAGCGATAGTCCGCATTCAGAACATAGCGATAGTCCGCATTCAGAACAAAGCGATAGTCCGCACGCAGAACATAGCGATAGTCCACATTCAGAACATAGCGATAGTCCGCATTCAGAACATAGCGATAGTCCGCATTCAGAACATAGCGATAGTCCGCATTCAGAACATAGCGATAGTCCGCACGCAGAACAAGGCGATAGTCCGCATTCAGAACAAGGCGATAGTCCGCATTCAGAACATAGCGATAGTCCGCATTCAGAACAAGGCGATAGTCCGCATTCAGAACAAGGCGATAGTCCGCATTCAGAACATAGCGATAGTCCGCATTCAGAACATAGCGATAGTCCGCATTCAGAACAAAGCGATAGTCCGCACGCAGAACAAGGCGATAGTCCGCATTCAGAACATAGCGTTAGTCTGCATTCAGAACATAGCGATAGTCCGCATTCAGAACAAGGCGATAGTCCGCATTCAGAACAAGGCGATAGTCCGCATTCAGAACAAGGCGATAGTCCGCATTCAGAACAAGGCGATAGTCCGCATTCAGAACATAGCGATAGTCCGCATTCAGAACATAGCGATAGTCCGCATTCAGAACATAGCGATAGTCCGCACGCAGAACAAGGCGATAGTCCGCATTCAGAACATAGCGATAGTCCGCATTCAGAACATAGCGATAGTCCGCACGCAGAACAAGGCGATAGTACGCATTCAGAACATAGCGATAGTCCGCATTCAGAACATAGCGATAGTCCGCATTCAGAACAAAGCGATAGTCCGCACGCAGAACATAGCGATAGTCCGCATTCAGAACATAGCGATAGTCCGCACGCAGAACAAGGCGATAGTCCGCACGCAGAACAAGGCGATAGTCCGCACGCAGAACAAGGCGATAGTCCGCATTCAGAACATAGCGATAGTCCGCATTCAGAACATAGCGATAGTCCGCATTCAGAACATAGCGATAGTCCGCATTCAGAACATAGCGATAGTCCGCATTCAGAACATAGCGATAGTCCGCATTCAGAACATAGCGATAGTCCGCATTCAGAACAAAGCGATAGTCCGCACGCAGAACATAGCGATAGTCCGCATTCAGAACATAGCGATAGTCCGCATTCAGAACATACAAGGCGATAGTCCGCATTCAGAACATAGCGATAGTCCGCATTCAGAACATAGCGATAGTCCGCATTCAGAACATAGCGATAGTCCGCATTCAGAACATAGCGATAGTCCGCATTCAGAACATAGCGATAGTCCGCATTCAGAACAAAGCGATAGTCCGCACGCAGAACAAAGCGATAGTCCGCACGCAGAACAAGGCGATAGTCCGCACGCAGAACAAGGCGATAGTCCGCATTCAGAACATAGCGATAGTCCGCGTTCAGAACATAGCGATAGTCCGCATTCAGAACAAAGCGATAGTCCGCACGCAGAACAAAGCGATAGTCCGCACGCAGAACAAGGCGATAGTCCGCACGCAGAACAAGGCGATAGTCCGCATTCAGAACATAGCGATAGTCCGCATTCAGAACATAGCGATAGTCCGCGTTCAGAACATAGCGATAGTCCGCATTCAGAACATAGCGATAGTCCGCATTCAGAACATAGCGATAGTCCGCATTCAGAACATAGCGATAGTCCGCGTTCAGAACATAGCGATAGTCCGCATTCAGAATATAGCGATAGTCCGCATTCAGAACAAAGCGATAGTCCGCATTCAGAACAAAGGGATAGTCCGCATTCAGAACATAGCGATAGTCCGCATTCAGAACATAGCGATAGTCCGCATTCAGAACAAAGCGATAGTCCGCACGCAGAACAAGGCGATAGTCCGCATTCAGAACATAGCGATAGTCCGCATTCAGAACATAGCGATAGTCCGCATTCAGAACAAAGCGATAGTCCGCACGCAGAACAAGGCGATAGTCCGCACGCAGAACATAGCAATAGTCCGCATTCAGAACATAGCGATAGTCCGCATTCAGAACATAGCGATAGTCCGCATTCAGAACAAAGCGATAGTCCGCACGCAGAACATAGCGATAGTCCGCATTCAGAACATAGCGATAGTCCGCATTCAGAACATAGCGATAGTCCGCATTCAGAACATAGCGGTAGTCCGCATTCAGAACAAGGCGATAGTCCGCACGCAGAACATAGCGATAGTCCGCATTCAGAACATAGCGATAGTCCGCACGCAGAACAAGGCGATAGTCCGCATTCAGAACATAGGGATAGTCCGCATTCAGAACAAAGCGATAGTCCGCACGCAGAACATAGCGATAGTCCGCATTCAGAACATAGCGATAGTCCGCATTCAGAACAAAGCGATAGTCCGCACGCAGAACATAGCGATAGTCCGCATTCAGAACATAGCGATAGTCCGCATTCAGAACATAGCGATAGTCCGCATTCAGAACATAGCGGTAGTCCGCACGCAGAACAAGGCGATAGTCCGCATTCAGAACAAGGCGATAGTCCGCACGCAGAACATAGCGATAGTCCGCATTCAGAACATAGCGATAGTCCGCACGCAGAACAAGGCGATAGTCCGCATTCAGAACATAGGGATAGTCCGCATTCAGAACAAAGCGATAGTCCGCATTCAGAACATAGCGATAGTCCGCATTCAGAACATAGCGATAGTCCGCATTCAGAACATAGCGATAGTCCGCATTCAGAACAAAGCGATAGTCCGCATTCAGAACAAAGCGATAGTCCGCACGCAGAACATAGCGATAGTCCGCATTCAGAACAAAGCGATAGTCCGCATTCAGAACATAGCGATAGTCCGCATTCAGAACAAAGCGATAGTCCGCATTCAGAACAAAGCGATAGTCCGCACGCAGAACATAGCGATAGTCCGCACGCAGAACATAGCGATAGTCCGCATTCAGAACAAAGCGATAGTCCGCATTCAGAACATAGCGATAGTCCGCATTCAGAACATAGCGATAGTCCGCATTCAGAACATAGCGATAGTCCGCATTCAGAACATAGCGATAGTCCGCATTCAGAACAAAGCGATAGTCCGCATTCAGAACATAGCGATAGTCCGCATTCAGAACATAGCGATAGTCCGCGTTCAGAACATAGCAATAGTCCGCACGCAGAACATAGCGATAGTCCGCGTTCAGAACAAAGCGATAGTCCGCATTCGGAACATAGCGATAGTCCGCGTTCAGAACAAAGCGATAGTCCGCATTCAGAACATAGCGATAGTCCGCGTTCAGAACATAGCAATAGTCCGCACGCAGAACATAGCGATAGTCCGCATTCAGAACATAGCGATAGTCCGCATTCAGAACATAGCGATAGTCCGCATTCAGAACATAGCGATAGTCCGCATTCAGAACAAGGCGATAGTCCGCACGCAGAACAGGGCGATAGTCCGCATTCAGAACTAAGCGATAGTCCGCACGCAGAACAAGGCGATAGTCCGCATTCAGAACATAGCGATAGTCCGCATTCAGAACATAGCGATAGTCCGCACGCAGAACAAAGCGATAGTCCGCATTCAGAACAAGGCGATAGTCCGCACGCAGAACAAGGCGATAGTCCGCATTCAGAACTAAGCGATAGTCCGCACGCAGAACAAGGCGATAGTCCGCATTCAGAACATAGCGATAGTCCGCATTCAGAACATAGCGATAGTCCGCACGCAGAACAAAGCGATAGTCCGCACGCAGAACATAGCGATAGTCCGCATTCAGAACATAGCGATAGTCCGCATTCAGAACATAGCGATAGTCCGCATTCAGAACATAGCGATAGTCCGCATTCAGAACATAGCGATAGTCCGCATTCAGAACATAGCGATAGTCCGCATTCAGAACATAGGGATAGTACGCATTCAGAACATAGCGATAGTCCGCACGCAGAACAAAGCGATAGTCCGCACGCAGAACATAGCGATAGTCCGCATTCAGAACATAGCAATAGTCCGCATTCAGAACATAGCGATAGTACGCATTCAGAACATAGCGATAGTCCGCACGCAGAACAAAGCGATAGTCCGCACGCAGAACATAGCGATAGTCCGCATTCAGAACATAGCAATAGTCCGCATTCAGAACATAGCGATAGTCCGCACGCAGAACATAGCGATAGTCCGCATTCAGAACATAGCGATAGTCCGCACGCAGAACAAGGCGATAGTCCGCACGCAGAACATAGCGATAGTCCGCACGCAGAACAAGGCGATAGTCCGCATTCAGAACATAGCAATAGTCCGCATTCAGAACATAGCGATAGTCCGCATTCAGAACATAGGGATAGTCCGCATTCAGAACATAGCGATAGTCCGCATTCAGAACATAGCGATAGTCCGCACGCAGAACAAAGCGATAGTCCGCACGCAGAACAAGGCGATAGTCCGCACGCAGAACAAAGCGATAGTCCGCACGCAGAACAAGGCGATAGTCCGCATTCAGAACAAAGCGATAGTCCGCATTCAGAACATAGGGATAGTCCGCATTCAGAACATAGCGATAGTCCGCATTCAGAACAAAGCGATAGTCCGCACGCAGAACAAGGCGATAGTCCGCATTCAGAACATAGCGATAGTCCGCATTCAGAACATAGCGATAGTCCGCACGCAGAACAAAGCGATAGTCCGCACGCAGAACATAGCGATAGTCCGCACGCAGAACATAGCGATAGTCCGCATTCAGAACATAGCGATAGTCCGCATTCAGAACAAAGCGATATTCCGCATTCAGAACAAAGCGATAGTCCGCATTCAGAACATAGCGATAGTCCGCATTCAGAACATAGCGATAGTCCGCATTCAGAACATAGCGATAGTCCGCATTCAGAATATAGCGATAGTCCGCATTCAGAACAAAGCGATAGTCCGCATTCAGAACATAGCGATAGTCCGCGTTCAGAACATAGCAATAGTCCGCACGCAGAACAAAGCGATAGTCCGCACGCAGAACAAAGCGATAGTCCGCACGCAGAACATAGCGATAGTCCGCATGCAGAACATAGCGATAGTCCGCATTCAGAACATAGCGATAGTCCGCATTCAGAACATAGCGATAGTCCGCATTCAGAACATAGCGATAGTCCGCATTCAGAACATAGCGATAGTCCGCATTCAGAACAAAGCGATAGTCCGCATTCAGAACATAGCGATAGTCCGCATTCAGAACAAAGCGATAGTCCGCATTCAGAACATAGCGATAGTCCGCGTTCAGAACATAGCAATAGTCCGCACGCAGAACAAGGCGATAGTCCGCATTCAGAACATAGCAATAGTCCGCATTCAGAACATAGCAATAGTCCGCACGCAGAACAAGGCGATAGTCCGCACGCAGAACAAGGCGATAGTCCGCATTCAGAACATAGCAATAGTCCGCATTCAGAACAAAGCGATAGTCCGCATTCAGAACATAGCGATAGTCCGCACGCAGAACATAGCGATAGTCCGCATTCAGAACATAGCGATAGTCCGCATTCAGAACATAGCGATAGTCCGCATTCAGAACAAAGCGATAGTCCGCACGCAGAACATAGCGATAGTCCGCATTCAGAACATAGCGATAGTCCGCACGCAGAACAAGGCGATAGTCCGCACGCAGAACAAGGCGATAGTCCGCACGCAGAACAAGGGGATAGTCTGCATTCAGAACATAGCGATAGTCCGCATTCAGAACATAGCGATAGTCCGCATTCAGAACATAGCGATAGTCCGCATTCAGAACATAGCGATAGTCCGCATTCAGAACATAGCGATAGTCCGCATTCAGAACATAGCGATAGTCCGCATTCAGAACAAAGCGATAGTCCGCACGCAGAACATAGCGATAGTCCGCATTCAGAACATAGCGATAGTCCGCATTCAGAACATAGCGATAGTCCGCATTCAGAACATAGCGATAGTCCGCATTCAGAACATAGCGATAGTCCGCATTCAGAACATAGCGATAGTCCGCATTCAGAACATAGCGATAGTCCGCATTCAGAACATAGCGATAGTCCGCATTCAGAACATAGCGATAGTCCGCATTCAGAACATAGCGATAGTCCGCATTCAGAACATAGCGATAGTCCGCATTCAGAACATAGCGATAGTCCGCGTTCAGAACATAGCAATAGTCCGCACGCAGAACATAGCGATAGTCCGCATTCAGAACATAGCGATAGTCCGCATTCAGAACATAGCGATAGTCCGCACGCAGAACAAGGCGATAGTCCGCATTCAGAACATAGCGATAGTCCGCATTCAGAACATAGCGATAGTCCGCATTCAGAACATAGCGATAGTCCGCACGCAGAACAAGGCGATAGTCCGCATTCAGAACAAGGCGATAGTCCGCATTCAGAACATAGCGATAGTCCGCATTCAGAACATAGCGATAGTCCGCATTCAGAACATAGCGATAGTCCGCATTCAGAACATAGCGATAGTCCGCATTCAGAACATAGCGATAGTCCGCACGCAGAACAAGGCGATAGTCCGCATTCAGAACAAGGCGATAGTCCGCATTCAGAACAAAGCGATAGTCCGCATTCAGAACATAGCGATAGTCCGCATTCAGAACAAGGCGATAGTCCGCATTCAGAACATAGCGATAGTCCGCATTCAGAACAAGGCGATAGTCCGCATTCAGAACATAGCGATAGTCCGCACGCAGAACATAGCGATAGTCCGCATTCAGAACATAGCGATAGTCCGCATTCAGAACATAGCGATAGTCCGCATACAGAACATAGCGATAGTCCGCATTCAGAACATAGCGATAGTCCGCATTCAGAACATAGCGATAGTCCGCATTCAGAACATAGCGATAGTCCGCATTCAGAACATAGCGATAGTCCGCATTCAGAACATAGCGATAGTCCGCATTCAGAACAAAGCGATAGTCCGCACGCAGAACATAGCGATAGTCCGCATTCAGAACATAGCGATAGTCCGCACGCAGAACAAGGCGATAGTCCGCATTCAGAACATAGGGATAGTCCGCATTCAGAACATAGCGATAGTCCGCACGCAGAACATAGCGATAGTCCGCATTCAGAACATAGCGATAGTCCGCATTCAGAACATAGCGATAGTCCGCATTCAGAACATAGCGATAGTCCGCATTCAGAACAAAGCGATAGTCCGCATTCAGAACATTGCGATAGTCCGCATTCAGAACATTGCGATAGTCCGCACGCAGAACAAGGCGATAGTCCGCATTCAGAACATTGCGATAGTCCGCACGCAGAACAAGGCGATAGTCCGCATTCAGAACATTGCGATAGTCCGCACGCAGAACAAGGCGATAGTCCGCATTCAGAACATTGCGATAGTCCGCACGCAGAACATAGCGATAGTCCGCACGCAGAACATAGCGATAGTCCGCATTCAGAACATAGCGATAGTCCGCACGCAGAACAAGGCGATAGTCCGCATTCAGAACATAGCGATAGTCCGCACGCAGAACAAGGCGATAGTCCGCATTCAGAACATAGCGATAGTCCGCATTCAGAACAAGGCGATAGTCCGCATTCAGAACATTGCGATAGTCCGCACGCAGAACAAGGCGATAGTCCGCATTCAGAACAAGGCGATAGTCCGCATTCAGAACAAAGCGATAGTCCGCATTCAGAACATAGCGATAGTCCGCATTCAGAACAAGGCGATAGTCCGCATTCAGAACAAGGCGATAGTCCGCATTCAGAACAAGGCGATAGTCCGCATTCAGAACATAGCGATAGTCCGCACGCAGAACAAGGCGATAGTCCGCATTCAGAACATAGCGATAGTCCGCATTCAGAACATAGCGATAGTCCGCATTCAGAACAAAGCGATAGTCCGCACGCAGAACATAGCGATAGTCCGCATTCAGAACATAGCGATAGTCCGCATTCAGAACATAGCGATAGTCCGCATTCAGAACATAGCGATAGTCCGCATTCAGAACATAGCGATAGTCCGCATTCAGAACATAGCGATAGTCCGCATTCAGAACATAGCGATAGTCCGCATTCAGAACATAGCGATAGTCCGCATTCAGAACATAGCGATAGTCCGCATTCAGAACAAAGCGATAGTCCGCACGCAGAACATAGCGATAGTCCGCATTCAGAACATAGCGATAGTCCGCATTCAGAACATAGCGATAGTCCGCATTCAGAACAAAGCGATAGTCCGCACGCAGAACATAGCGATAGTCCGCATTCAGAACATAGCGATAGTCCGCACGCAGAACAAGGCGATAGTCCGCACGCAGAACAAGGCGATAGTCCGCACGCAGAACAAGGCGATAGTCCGCATTCAGAACATAGCGATAGTCCGCATTCAGAACATAGCGATAGTCCGCATTCAGAACATAGCGATAGTCCGCATTCAGAACATAGCGATAGTCCGCATTCAGAACATAGCGATAGTCCGCATTCAGAACAAAGCGATAGTCCGCACGCAGAACAAAGCGATAGTCCGCACGCAGAACAAGGCGATAGTCCGCACGCAGAACAAGGCGATAGTCCGCATTCAGAACATAGCGATAGTCCGCGTTCAGAACATAGCGATAGTCCGCATTCAGAACAAAGCGATAGTCCGCACGCAGAACAAAGCGATAGTCCGCACGCAGAACAAGGCGATAGTCCGCACGCAGAACAAGGCGATAGTCCGCATTCAGAACATAGCGATAGTCCGCATTCAGAACATAGCGATAGTCCGCGTTCAGAACATAGCGATAGTCCGCATTCAGAACATAGCGATAGTCCGCATTCAGAACATAGCGATAGTCCGCATTCAGAACATAGCGATAGTCCGCGTTCAGAACATAGCGATAGTCCGCATTCAGAACATAGCGATAGTCCGCATTCAGAACAAAGCGATAGTCCGCATTCAGAACAAAGGGATAGTCCGCATTCAGAACATAGCGATAGTCCGCATTCAGAACATAGCGATAGTCCGCATTCAGAACAAAGCGATAGTCCGCACGCAGAACAAGGCGATAGTCCGCATTCAGAACATAGCGATAGTCCGCATTCAGAACATAGCGATAGTCCGCATTCAGAATAAAGCGATAGTCCGCACGCAGAACAAGGCGATAGTCCGCACGCAGAACATAGCAATAGTCCGCATTCAGAACATAGCGATAGTCCGCATTCAGAACATAGCGATAGTCCGCATTCAGAACAAAGCGATAGTCCGCACGCAGAACATAGCGATAGTCCGCATTCAGAACATAGCGATAGTCCGCATTCAGAACATAGCGATAGTCCGCATTCAGAACATAGCGGTAGTCCGCATTCAGAACAAGGCGATAGTCCGCACGCAGAACATAGCGATAGTCCGCATTCAGAACATAGCGATAGTCCGCACGCAGAACAAGGCGATAGTCCGCATTCAGAACATAGGGATAGTCCGCATTCAGAACAAGGCGATAGTCCGCATTCAGAACATAGCGATAGTCCGCACGCAGAACAAGGCGATAGTCCGCATTCAGAACAAAGCGATAGTCCGCATTCAGAACATAGCGATAGTCCGCATTCAGAACATAGCGATAGTCGGCATTCAGAACATAGCGATAGTCCGCATTCAGAACATAGCGATAGTCCGCATTCAGAACATAGCGGTAGTCCGCATTCAGAACAAGGCGATAGTCCGCACGCAGAACATAGCGATAGTCCGCATTCAGAACATAGCGATAGTCCGCATTCAGAACATAGCGATAGTCCGCATTCAGAACATAGCGATAGTCCGCATTCAGAACATAGCGATAGTCCGCATTCAGAACATAGGGATAGTCCGCATTCAGAACATAGCGATAGTCCGCATTCAGAACATAGGGATAGTCCGCATTCAGAACAAGGCGATAGTCCGCACGCAGAACATAGCGATAGTCCGCATTCAGAACATAGCGATAGTCCGCATTCAGAACATAGCGATAGTCCGCATTCAGAACAAGGCGATAGTCCGCATTCAGAACATAGCGATAGTCCGCATTCAGAACATAGCGATAGTCCGCATTCAGAACAAAGCGATAGTCCGCATTCAGAACAAGGCGATAGTCCGCATTCAGAACAAGGCGATAGTCCGCATTCAGAACAAGGCGATAGTCCGCATTCAGAACAAGGCGATAGTCCGCATTCAGAACAAAGCGATAGTCCGCATTCAGAACAAGGCGATAGTCCGCATTCAGAACATAGCGATAGTCCGCATTCAGAACATAGCGATAGTCCGCATTCAGAACATAGCGATAGTCCGCATTCAGAACATAGCGATAGTCCGCATTCAGAACATAGCGATAGTCCGCATTCAGAACATAGCGATAGTCCGCATTCAGAACATAGCGATAGTCCGCATTCAGAACATAGCGATAGTCCGCATTCAGAACATAGCGATAGTCCGCATTCAGAACATAGCGATAGTCCGCATTCAGAACATAGCGATAGTCCGCATTCAGAACATAGCGATAGTCCGCATTCAGAACATAGCGATAGTCCGCATTCAGAACATAGCGATAGTCCGCATTCAGAACATAGCGATAGTCCGCATTCAGAACATAGCGATAGTCTGCATTCAGAACATAGCGATAGTCCGCATTCAGAACAAAGCGATAGTCCGCACGCAGAACAAGGCGATAGTCCGCACGCAGAACATAGGGATAGTCCGCACGCAGAACAAGGCGATAGTCCGCATTCAGAACAAAGCGATAGTCCGCACGCAGAACAAAGCGATAGTCCGCACGCAGAACAAGGCGATAGTCCGCACGCAGAACAAGGCGATAGTCTGCATTCAGAACATAGCGATAGTCCGCGTTCAGAACATAGCGATAGTCCGCATTCAGAACAAAGCGATAGTCCGCACGCAGAACAAAGCGATAGTCCGCATTCAGAACATTGCGATAGTCCGCATTCAGAACAAAGCGATAGTCCGCATTCAGAACATAGCGATAGTCCGCATTCAGAACATAGCGATAGTCCGCACGCAGAACAAAGCGATAGTCCGCACGCAGAACAAGGCGATAGTCCGCATTCAGAACATAGCAATAGTCCGCATTCAGAACATAGCGATAGTCCGCACGCAGAACAAAGCGATAGTCCGCATTCAGAACATAGCGATAGTCCGCACGCAGAACATAGCGATAGTCCGCATTCAGAACATAGCGATAGTCCGCACGCAGAACAAGGCGATAGTCCGCACGCAGAACAAAGCGATAGTCCGCATTCAGAACATAGCGATAGTCCGCATTCAGAACATAGCGATAGTCCGCATTCAGAACATAGCGATAGTCCGCATTCAGAACAAAGCGATAGTCCGCACGCAGAACATAGCGATAGTCCGCATTCAGAACATAGCGATAGTCCGCATTCAGAACATAGCGATAGTCCGCACGCAGAACATAGGGATAGTCCGCATTCAGAACAAAGCGATAGTCCGCACGCAGAACAAGGCGATAGTCCGCATTCAGAACATAGCAATAGTCCGCATTCAGAACATAGCGATAGTCCGCATTCAGAACAAAGCGATAGTCCGCATTCAGAACATAGCGATAGTCCGCACGCAGAACATAGCGATAGTCCTCGTGCAGAACAAAGCGATAGTCCGCATTCAGAACATAGCGATAGTCCGCATTCAGAACATAGCGATAGTCCGCGTTCAGAACAAGGCGATAGTCCGCGTTCAGAACATAGCGATAGTCCGCGTTCAGAACAAGGCGATAGTCCGCATTCAGAAAATGGCGATAGTCCAGAACTAAATTCACTATTCGACCAGGGGGGGGGGGATTTTTGTCCGGGCATGTATGCCGGGTGGGTGGGTGGTCGATGGGACAAAAAACAAATTTCCGCAACTAAAATTTTCCTGCAAGTCTTTTTGACTGTTTTTGCAATGAGTTTGGCTTAAACCACCTTAGAATGTCAATATTAACATAAATGAAAAATTTCATGATGATCAGAAAAACATTATAGACTGCATCCCATGCTAATGGATTGAATTTTGAAATCCAAAATGGCCACTGGCAGCCATGTTTTTTTTGGCCGAATTACCCTAAAATGACTCGTTGCTATTTACATGTCAATGTTAACATCCATGACAAATAGTATGGACAGACATTCATATACAGCTGTTTACAGTGAATTTCTCCCTGCAAATCTCTGTTTTAGTGGTAAAAGGGGGTGGGTGTCAAAACATTGTGGGGGGAAAAACTTCCGAAAACGGATAACATTTTGGACGCGGCGGAAAAAGTTTAATTATTGTCTATGTACATACGGGAACTAAGAACCGAATGGTTCGTTCGTAATAACTGATGATGATGATAAAAACAAGCACGGTCATACGAACCAAACTGCATAATTACAAACTATTTCTGGAAGGAGCGAACAGAGATGTGCGGAAAACACTCCTTCAGCCTAAGGGTGGATGAGACATGTAATAATTTAACAAAATAATTGGTCTCTGCAGACAATATGAACCAACTTCAAACCAGACTAGATTCCCACTGCAGGATCAAAAGATATAATTAAACATCAGGGCCGAGTTGAATCTGAAGAAAAAAATCAACAAACAGGAGAGTTCATGTTCATAATTTAGGACCAAGGCCACTATCTACCTATTAAAGGTGGATTATCTCTTTAAATAACAAATTGGAATTACATGTAGTTGCGTGGGCATAAATAATAAATATGAACTGAAGACCCTTGTCCGGAAAGGTTTCTATCAATTAATATTGATTTTATTTCGAGTATTTTATTGGGACAGTTTATTTGTCTATTTTTAGAACAGACCATTCGGGTGATACCATATAGCGATAGAGAGCATTAGGCTGTTCCTATGGCTACGTACCGAACGTCAAATGTCCCAGATTGATTGGTTGTATTGTTTTATTCCATAGTTATAAGCGATAATGAGTATTAATTAATATTTATTTGTGACAACATTACACCATTAAATTTCTTGTCTCTGTTAAAAGTAACCACTATTGTTCCTTAACTAAACAACCACACCTTTTAGACAAGAAAATATTCGAAATAAAATGAATATTAATCGAAGCATTTCCGGACAGGAGTCTTCGATTCAGATCTAATATTTTATACCCCGGTAACTATATAATACATGTTTACAATGAGATAATCCACATTTATACCCCGGTAACTATATAATACATGTTTACAATGAGATAATCCACCTTTAAAGACCAAGCAACAAAACAGAGTTCAGTCCCCTCGCTATACGCTATGGCTGGCCGCTTCCGGCTTGTGTATTTTCTTAACTAAATCTAACAGTTTTTATTGAAGTGTTTTGACAGGTACAATTCATTCTGGCTTGATCTAGACAATTTACAAAATTACAAAAAGCTTTTGATTGCTTCTATAAGTACTGTGAAATGTGGAAATTAACAGTTAATGTCGATAAAACCAAAATATTGTTGATATCCAAACGTAGCCTTCCAAAAAACAGAAAAAAATTCTATAATGGGAGGGAAATTGAAGTTGTTAAAAAATTTAATTATCTGGGAATTATACATACTAAATCTGGCTCATATTCTGAAGCAAAGAAGGTGCTTGTAGAGTGCTTGTAGACAAAGCCACTAAAGCCATGTACTCCATAATCACAAAATCACGAGCACACTGCCTTTCGGTAAAAGACACATTTGATTTATTTGATGCACAAGTTGCACCCATACTTGCCTATGGGAGTGAAATCTGGGGCACAGGAAATAATGATATAATTGAGAAAATACATAGAAAATTTTGTAAGTTTGTTCTACAGCTAAAACCATGCACATGTAATTATATGTTATACGGAGAGAGCGGCCGAATGCCAATTGATGTATTAATAACCATGCGTGTGATAAAGTATTGGTTGAAAGTCGTAAATATGAATTGTAATAGATATTGTAAAATATTATATATGTTAGCGCTTAAACTCAGTAATGTCACATCCTCTAATTTCACATGGATAAACAAAGTTAAGCAAATTTTAACAGATTGTGGCCAGATTCACTTAATGAATATAGATAAAATTCAATGTACTGAACGATTACTCTCGTACATTGAGTGCAACCTTATTTGTAGATTCCATAATAAATGGAAGACTGATATAGACGCCTCGGGTAGTAGGGGAATTATATACATAGAGGATCTCACATGAGTTCCTATTTTATACGGAATTTATCAACCGAGTTCACTAAATTCGATTTGAGCCGAGGTTTACCGAGGCTCAAATAGAATTTAGAGGACGAGGTTGATAAATTACGTATAAAATAGGACGAGTGTGAGATACCTTTTATCACATGATCAAATAAACCCGACAACGCGAAATATTCATCGAAAACAACAATCATAAACTACAGCGATAGCAAGTTATCTGAAGAACACCGTGACGTCATCGCACGCGCTGATATTAAACGTGTCTATTACCGATAATTATTAAACTGCTTTTATGGCCAAATTATGTGATAAAAAATGTTCAAACATGATATCCATTTGAAGGCTACTTGAATGTTCTTGACACCAGAAACCGGTTAACATTATGTAGATTTCTTACACGTAATCAGCTACCCATAGAGACAGGCCGATGGAATAATATTGATCTCGCTGACCGAATATGCCCAAAGTGCAACAAAAGCAGTCTTGGTGATGAATTTCACTATTTATTGGAGTGTGAATTCTTTATGGATGTATGAAAACGCTTTTTACAACTAAAATACTTAAGAAGAAAAGATGCTACTGCGATAAATGAAATTCTTAACATGAAGAATCACACACTACTCCGCAGACTATGTTATTTCATTAGGATAATCATGAACGTTTTCTCAGTTAACAATTAATGCCTGTAAATCTCTAGGCGATAAACACTACATGGATTCCCATCCATTCGTCTATGCGGATGGTCAGATGCGTGGTTCGACAGAAAGTCTTGGGCTTTCTGTTGAACTTAGCTAGCTGCTCATCCACATGTATGAATGTGAACCAAGTTTCTAAATATCTGCCAATGAGCACAGTGAGTATACAGTATATTCAGTTATAATTGATTATTTATATAGTCATGCTATGATATTCACACTTGGCTTCTATGTTAGTGTATTAAAATATATATGTATGGTTCCCGGAATATATTATACAATATAGTCACAACTGGTGAACGGAATGGCAGTCAGCGGCTCGACTTATTTGAGATGTTAAATTGAGTCTGACATGCATAGTTGTTTAGTATAAATACTAAAATTGAAAATTGACGATATATGAACCTATCATTTGTAGCTAAAACTAAACACACGGTGTAAAGAAATCGACTGTCCCGCGTTGCGATCGATTAGTTTTCTCAATCCAACAATGTTTCACACGATAGTACGACATGTTTACTTCGGACGACAATTAAGCTAGTAGTGGTGTCAGAATTAAACTGATTATATTCATCGAATTTAAACAAGCCATCGACCCCGAACCATATGTACATATATATTATATACATTGCTATATATTATGTCTATTGTATATATACTTCTAGTTAATATCTCAATATCCTTTATGTAATATGTAATGTATTTACTTGGATGAGAGAATAAAGTATACACATGAATATGGAAAGTTCAGTTTCTCAGAATAATGCAGAATGAATTGTAACCTATAAAAGTATCAAAATAAATGAGTGATTTCTGCGCATTATGTGTAGGTGCTGGCAGCGGTAAGTCATACATAGTAAGGGTCTGAACTCTACATGGAACTTAACTAAAGAACCGATAGAAAGTGCTGAAATAATGCAAAACGATATAAACACACTGGAAGCATGGTATAAGGAATGCCGAGTACACTTTCATGCCATTAGTTCAGAAGCTGTGTGCATATCACGTGAACAATTCCCTCTGAATCACCCAACGAACAATGTCCTATTAAACACAGTATCAAGTTACAAACACATTCACTGAAGAAAATAAGTTAATAAATATGACAAACTTAGATTAGTCAAACGTTTGTCCCGATGAGGACTAACTTAGCTTAGTCAAAACGAAAATTAATCACATCGACTTGAGTGATGTTAGCCATCACAAATAAGAAATGTTTAGTCAAATCAACTAATTGGGTCATTAGAATAACAACTGTGTTAGTCAAAATGACAAAGTTTGCGCCATAATGACTAAATTGTCTTGGTCACTGGGAATGTGAAAATATAATTTAGTGGAAATGTTGTGCAAATAATTCCAATATTCAACCAGACGCTATATTATGCAGAATCAGAGCCCAAGTTGAAAGCTCACTAAAACACTGATTCCAATACTGGTCTGTTGAGCGATATAACAATAGTGTGTTTAACTGGTTTAACTAGCCAGAAATAGTCGCTGGAATGTGTGGGTTAGTCAAGGTGAATCCAAATGCTTGTGAATAACCCCGAGTTAGTCATATTGACCCGAATTGTTTTCTCAATTGGCGTCGTGTTTGAAAACAATTGCCCATGGAAGCCCCATATTAAGTCTATATAGAAACTTGCATGGTATCTAATATGTATGCTACAAAAACAAAAGTACGTACTTAATAGAGAAACCCTAGACAATAGTTGTCCCCTCTAGTAAGACCAATCTTACAATAGGCATACGTTATCTGGGACAATTGCACATTAGTATAATCTAAAATTTATATACCGGGAACTAGGTAGACACCCTTTAATTATAGAAATCAAATTCAAACTTCTTTCTTCTGGTCAAAATTGGTATCCAGCGAAGAGTCAGCACTGGCAAAAACGTATCTTCTCGTAAAACTACTATACTATGGAAATCATAATACGGCAGCTGATTTTAAATGGCTTGGCTGAGAAAACTCTGCGAAGTGAATTATTGGGAAATGCGGTCGTCACAAACTCAAGCGGAGATTGGTAATGCCAAGAGTATCACTGGCTCAAACCATGAGTTATATCTCATCGTCAGATTCGCACAGAGCACTATTTTATAATAACATGAAATCCCATTAGGGAATTTGTAAATATTTATTGTATTTACCTCATAAACACCTTTGGCAACAACATGTCAAGATAAGGACGGCTAACCACAGGCTCCCAATAGAAATGAAAAGATGCAGGAAAAATGACTGCAAAAACTGTCCTGCGTGTAATTCTGAAATGGGGGGGGGGGGATATCGCGAGCGGCTTGTATATGGTAAATACATATACAGAAGATAACGCGCATCTTAATCGAGAATCTTTTATCGAATGAATTGCGGATGACGCATGGATATATTTCGCGAGAGCAAATAAATGAAACACGGAATCGAAACAACCAAGCCTTTCTTTGATGGGTATTTCAACTGGTCAGCTACTACAGATCAATATAATATGACGGGAACAATACAACTTTAGTTGAGAAAGGTTATTAGAGGGGAGCCAAAATAAGCAACATACGAGAGGAATTACAGCTCTTACAGTAAGTTGCTAGGAAACAAGGCGTCTGCACAAACAGTAATTAGTTGTAAAGTACATACCTTTATCACATAATTTGGCCATAAAAGCAGTTTCATAATTATCGGTAATAGACACGTTTAATATCAGCGCGTGCGATGACGTCACGGCGTTCTTCAAATAACTTGCGATCGCTGTAGTTTATGATTGTTGTTTTCGATGAATATTGCGCGTTGCTTCGGGTTTATTTGATCATGTGATAACAGGTATCTCACACTCGTCCTATTTTATACGTAATTATCAACCTCGTCCTCTAAATTCTATTTGAACCTCGGTAAACCTCGGCTCAAATCGAATTTAGTGAACTCGGTTGATAAATTCCGTATAAACCGGGGGGGGGGGGGTCGGAAAAAATTTCCAGGCACGTATGATCATTTTAATTTTTTCCGGCCACGGGGGACCCACCCACCCAATTTCTTCCGTTTCCGGCCTTTTTTTCCAGGAAATTTTGGACACCCACCCTTTTTTTTCCGTTTCAGGAAGTTTTTTCCGGTCAGTTTTGGACACCCACCCCCCTTAAATTTGAGAAAAATTATCAATTGAGCAACCAAATAGCTGATTATCCTGCATTATCATAATTTATTGCGCGATATTTGAATAGAACAGTGCATAATGAGATAACTATACTATTTGAATTTATCATATAAGTGTCATTAAAGGCACGTGAGGCCTTAGTTGTCGAAATATTCATATTTGCTCCAATCACCGTAAACAGAAAAACATTAAAACGCATACAGTTTCGTTCATATATACCATGACCATCGCGTAAACAGCATGTTATCATAAAGATTTACTATATTTTACCTAAGCAAGAGCCTGATTGTGTTACAGAAGACAACACAATGCTGCTGGCTAATCACACACAAATGGCATAAACGCTCTTTATTCGTTCCATATCAGGAATTCACCCACAAAGAACGCTCTTTATGTTTACCATCATAATATAAACAAACACCAGAAAAGTTACTTTTTATGCTTTTGTTTACATAACAATGGTCAAAAATATGACAATAACATACTGTTTATGCGATATTTCTTATTTGTATACGGATAAAGTCTGTCTACATTTTGTTGTTCTTTCTGTTTGTGGCGGTTTTTGACGGGTGGAAATATTTTCACAGGATACCCACCGCCAAGGCCAACCGTACCTTTAATCAAGAAATGTGTCAACATAATCACATTTCTATGGATATATAGGCAGAGTGCCAAGGTTTTTATTAACATTCATTTTCATAATATATAGTCACATGATCTAGTCACATAATCACATTTGAGTATTCCACAGAATACAAGGTACCGGTACAACAAATTTCAGATTATTTTATATTTTGATATTTGCTATGTGACATACAGTAATGCCCTAATTAATCGACTCCATAACCACAGCAGAATAATGGGTAATTTAATTTTAATTTCCGACTAAATCCTGAAAAATTACCAATTATTCTGCTGTGGTTATGGAGTCGTTTAATTAGGGCATTACTGTATTGCTGGAATCAAATTGTTTATCAAAACATGTGGAAATACAACTGTTCATCCCAGTTCATCCCAGTTTGAAGAATAATGCTAATACCAAACATAACCATGATATACATGCCTGACTCTTCTTGGGGCATCTCAGAAACCAGAACTGAGGAAACATGTTATAGCGTGTAATGGCAGGCTGGTAGCCACTGCCTGAAGTCATAGGCTTCGTAATAATTGGGAATAATATGGATGGATAGCCCAATTTCACTTCTTTTTTGCTCACGATATCAGTGACGATAAAATCTTCGTTACTGTGATTAACATTACAAGCGGATCCACATTAACACGGAAAACAATGTGAAATTGTTCAAGCTGGCCCGGCTGGCCTTCAATTTATTTGTTAAGATTTTTTTGTTTTACATTGTCAAAAGTCTATTTTATTCCATTATTTATTATATCTTTATTTCCATGTCACATATGGTCAAGTGTGCTTTCATTTTATTGCTTATTTTCAGCTGAGTTCTGCATAGTTATTCTTATTTTGTTGTATCAGTAGATGGAATCCTGATTAAATTTTATTTTTCCAACAGCGCAGTGTCTAGTTCTATCAAGTTGAATTTGGGTTATTGTTGGCCATTGTGCAACTGATCCAACTTCTGATAACCTCTACATGTAGTATAGCATTAGTATTAACTATATATGATCTGTTTCTGTTCAAAACACATCAAAATAAGACTCAATAGCAGGAATGGAAAATTTTTTTGGCATATGGAAAAAACTGTTTTTTGGACCCAAGCGACACCCACCCACCCCATCATACGTGCCTGGAAATTTTTTCCGACCCCCCCCCCCTGTATAAACTAGAAACTCACGTGAGATCCTCTATATATTGTACTAGCCGATGAGCCCGACGTTGTCCGGGCTATTCAAAAACCAAATTTCAAGTCGATAGCTCTACCCGTTTCCGAGATCTTGTCTGCGCATGCGCGAAGCTGGCGTCGCACGTGCTCGGCGACCCGATAAATTTCGTATCCGGGGCAAGATACATTCACATAGCAAATTTCAAGTCGATAGCTCTACCCGTTTCCGAGATCTCGTCTGCGCATGCACGAAGCTGGCGTCGCACGGGGTCGGCGACCCGATAAAATTCGTATTCGGCAAGATACATTCACATACCAAATTTCAAGTCGATAGCTCCACCCGTTTCCGAGATCTCGTCTGCGCATGCGCAAAGCTGGCGTCGCACGGGCTCGGCGACCCGATAAAATTCGTATCCGGGGCAAGATACATTCACATACCAAATTTCAAGTCGATAGCTCCACCCGTTTCCGAGATCTCGTCTGCGCATGCGCGAAGCGGGCGCCGCACGGGCTCGCCAATACGACAACGTCCACCGCCTGGTCAAACTACACACACGTACCAAGTTTCGTCCCGATCGGTCGAGAATCGTAGATTTGTATAAATGACAAACATACAGACAAACATGCAAACATACAGACAGAGGTCTTCAAAATATATATGAGACTAGCCGATGAGCCCGACGTTGTCCGGGCTATTCAAAAACCAAATTTCAAGTCGATAGCTCTACCCAGTCCGACGTTGTCCGGGCTATTCAAAAACCAAATTTCAAGTCGATAGCTCCACCCGTTTTCGAGATCTGGTCTGCGCATGCGCGAAGCTGGTGTCGCACGGGGTCGGCGACCCGATAAAATTCGTATCCGGGGCAAGATACATTCACATAGCAAATTTTAAGTCGATAGCTCCACCCGTTTCCGATATCTCGTCTGCGCATGCGCGAAGCGGGCGCCGCACGGGCTCGCCAATACGACAACGTCCACCGCCTGGTCAAACTACACACACGCACCAAGTTTCGTCCCGATCGGTCGAGAATCGTAGATTTGTATTAATGACAAACATACAGACAAACATACAGACAGAGGTCTTCAAAATATATATGAGACTAGCCGATGAGCCCGACGTTGTCCGGGCTATTCAAAAACCAAATTTCAAGTCGATAGCTCCACCCGTTTCCGAGATCTCGTCTGCGCATGCGCGAAGCGGGCGCCGCACGGGCTCGCCAATACGACAACGTCCACCGCCTGGTCAAACTACACACACGCACCAAGTTTCGTCCCGATCGGTCGAGAATCGTAGATTTGTATTAATGACAAACATACAGACAAACATACAGACAGAGGTCTTCAAAATATATATGAGACTAGCCGATGAGCCCGACGTTGTCCGGGCTATTCAAAAACCAAATTTCAAGTCGATAGCTCCACCCGTTTCCGAGATCTCGTCTGCGCATGCGCGAAGCTGGCGTCGCACGGGCTCGGCGACCAGATAAAATTCGTATCCGGGGCAAGATACATTCACATACCAAATTTCAAGTCGATAGCTCCAACCGTTTCCGAGATCTCATCTGCGCATGCGCGAAGCGGGCGCCGCACGGGCTCGCCAATACGACAACGTCCACCGCCTGGTCAAACTACACACACGTACCAAATTTGGTCCCGATCGGTCGAGAATCGTAGATTTGTATAAATGACAAACATACAAACATACAAACAAACAGACAGAGGTCTTCAAAATATATTTCAAGTCGATAGCTCCACCCGTTTCCGAGATCTCGTCTGCGCATGCGCGAAGGTGGCGTCGCACGGGCTCGGCGACCCGATAAAATTCGTATCCGGGGCAAGATACATTCACATACCAAATTTCAAGTCGATAGCTCCACCCGTTTCCGAGATATCGTCTGCGCATGCGCGAAGCTGGCGTCGCACGGGCTCGGCGACCCGATAAAATTCGTATCCGGAGCAAGATACATTCACATAGCAAATTTCAAGTCGATAGCTCCACCCGTTTCCGAGATCTGGTCTGCGCATGCGCGAAGCGGGCGTCGCACGGGCTCGCCAATACGACAACGTTCACCGCCTGGTAAAACTACTCACACGTACCAAGTTTCGTCCCGATCGGTCGAGAATCGTAGATTTGTATAAATGACAGACAGACAGACAAACAAACAAACAAACAGAGGTCTTCAAAATATATATGAGACTAGCCGATGAGCCCGACGTTGTCCGGGCTATTCAAAAACCAAATTTCAATTTTGATAGCTCTACCCGTTTCCGAGATCTGGTCTGCGCATGCGCGAAGCTGGCGTCGCATGGGCTCGGCGACCCGATAAAATTCGTATCCGGGGCAAGATACATTCACATACCAAATTTCAAGTCGATAGCTCCACCCGTTTCCGAGATCTCGTCTGCGCATGCGCGAAGCTGGCGTCGCACGGGCTCGGCGACCCGATAAAATTCGTATCCGGGGCAAGATACATTCACATACCAAATTTCAAGTCGATAGCTCCACCCGTTTCCGAGATATCGTCTGCGCATGCGCGAAGCTGGCGTCGCACGGGCTCGGCGACCCGATAAAATTCGTATCCGGGGCAAGATACATTCACATAGCAAATTTCAAGTCGATAGCTCCACCCGTTTCCGAGATCTGGTCTGCGCATGCGCGAAGCGGGCGCCGCACGGGCTCGCCAATACGACAACGTTCACCGCCTGGTAAAACTACTCACACGTACCAAGTTTCGTCCCGATCGGTCGAGAATCGTAGATTTGTATAAATGACAGACAGACAGACAAACAAACAAACAAACAGAGGTCTTCAAAATATATATGAGATAACACATCAGAGAATATATAGAGAGTAATCAATTGGTTCCGTGAATTACGTTCAATAATTCACGAGGCGATAGACGTCGGTAAGAAACGAGGTGCGTTAGCACCCGAGTTTCTCACCCACACTTCTCTCGCCTCGAGTGAATTATTGAACGTAATTCTCGGAACTAATTGCTTACTCTATTTATTACACTTCTGCATCAATTTGGTTCGCCAAATATGATGAAAACACACATAATTAACGAATGAAAGTCCCGATGTGGAGAAAGATCAACATCGAACATTCAGTGTAGATCAGTAAGCGACGTAACTTCAATGACGTCACGAGAAATGACATAATTCACTAGTGACATTACGAATTTTATTTAACAGCGTTTTCAATGGAAATCGCGCATATGAGTGTAATAAACATTAGTTTTGTCTCTATAATTGTGGAAACGTTTGACGAGTATCAATCAAGATGAAAAGCTGTTTTATAATCATGGATGAATTTCCAACACAACTTTACAAACCAAAATATCAGTTCATTATGATTAAACAACACACATGGTTTTGTAAATAGGTAATTTAGCAATTCAGCTATTAGTAAAATAAAACACCGTTGAGCAGCGGCATGTCTTTTTAATTATTGGGCAAATTTCTGAAGTTCCGAGAAAAATGCGACACAGGGAGTCAAACATACAGCACATGTATAGCAATCAGTTATTTGTAAATCATGATTTTCCACGACGTCTCTCTTGATGAGACATATAGGTGCATACCACTGAAAATATATAACCGTAATGTAAGTAAATCAGTTGCCATTACATGTCATGGACTTGGCTGAATCAATCAATCGTGGGTGTTTCCGTCTTTGGTAATTAAACTGGCAGTCTACTTACGTGAGGAATTTCCGACTTGATCTGGATTAAATGAACTTTTGCCACATGCATAATATATTAATCCCGGAAGCGAACTATAGTTTTGATACTACAATCGGCGGTAATGTCATGCGAATCGGGGATTATTCCTCGAATCGAATCACCGTTCCGATATCGACATCAAAATCATCGTATATCTAGTTGCTATAATGTGTGGGTTGCGAAGTAAGGAATTTTGCTTATACGCCTTATAGGCATATGAAGATTATCAACGTAGGACAATATATGATTGTGTTTTATGACTGATGATAGTTGCTGAATGTATCTATTGCAATAACAGACTTTCCAACGCCGAATAATGTCGATTCTAAAATATCCGAATACACGGACCGATTCGGTTTCGATACAGATTATTCACTTCTATAATTAAACAGGAGTGAATGTTAACCCCTTTCAGTGCCAGGTCCGATTTTTGTATCAACCCATATACCCTGTGTCAATGCATTCTCTTATATATGCGAGTCGACCATAGGTCGCCTTGCATATATAAGAGAATGCAATGGCCTAACAATTTTTCATCATTTTTTATTATTTTTTACAATTTTTTACAATTTTAATAATTTTTTCTTATATTCTTTAACTCTTTCAGTGCCAGACTTATTTTGTAGGTTTAGAGCCAGGGAATCTTACTTTTTCCATGGGCATCAACATTATTACTATGCATATTTGGTGATAGTTTTGAGTTATAACATACCCCTAAGGTTTTATCCAGTTTGTTTTTAAATTCGCTATAGCATGGTTAAGCATACCCACAAACAATTTAACCCAAAACAAAAAAAACAATCGAAAATATTTTTTTATTTATTTTTTTTTAAATTTTTTAGGGCCGATTTTACAGACCGTAAATTAGGGCCGATGAGATCGGCCCGTGGCACTGAAAGGGTTAATGCTCAATATTTCATCACGGGAGTTGTGAATATCATAAAAAAACGGCGGGACTCGCGAGAAACGGATGAACATTAATAATATAATTGGTGTATCATCTCGTTGATAATGGCGATATCGAATCAAGTGACCGAATTATTTGTTTTTTTGGGGCTGAATTGTTTTGGGTATGGTATGGTGAATTTAAGAACAAACTGGATAAAACCTTAGGGGCATGTTATAACTCAAAACTATCACCAAGTATTCATAGTAATAAGTTTGATGCCCATGAAGATTCCCTGGCACTAAACCTACAAAATAAGTCTTTTAAAGAATATAAGAAAAAAATATTAAAATTGTAAAAAATTGTAAAAAATAATAACAAATGATGAAAAATTGTTAGGCCAATGCGTTCTCTTATATATGCGAGGCGACCTAAGGTCGACTCGCATATATAAGAGAATGTATTGGCACCGGGTATATGGGTTGATACAAAAATCGGACTTGGCACTGAAAGGGTTAATCGATGGGCGATGATAATCATTAACGTTATTTTTCATTTCAGGACTCGTGTGTACAATGAAGAACTGGGATATGCAATTATGAATCTCTCCGCTATGGGACCGGAGTTCGAATTCGACAGTGCCATTTACGATTACTTCAACGGAACCAGAAACGGTACAGAATACTACGGCATGCCTCATATGTACGCAGTGTTACAAGTTCTTTTCATATATATTCTTCCCATCATCATTGGATTCGGAATTCTCGGAAATATCGTATCGTTCATCGTGTTTGTATTCTCAAACTTTAACAAGCTGCCGTCTAGTGTTTACTTGGCAACACTGTCCGTTTCCGATTCAGTGTTCTTGATAGCACTAATTGTTCAGTGGTCAAGATCTCTTGGGAGCACACTTGGGGACAGACAAGTATGGTGTCAGGTTTTTACATATATACCATACGTCACCAGTTTCATGTCAGTGTGGATGGTTGTACTGTTGATGATTGAGAAGTACATTGTTATTGTTTACCCATTGAAAGCTCCAGTGTTGTGTAACAAACGGAAGTCGAGAATAGCCGTTGGCTGCCTTCTGATTCTCGCGATGATTGTTTACTCGCACAGCTTCTGGACCTCAAATGTGGAAATGACGTCAAATGGTATGATGTGCGTTACCCACGAAGATACCATTTGGTTTGTAAAGGTCACGACATACATTGATACAGTGTTTACATTCTTTGTGCCGTTCATTCTTGTTGTCGGCTTAAGCTGCCGAGTGATTTTCGCTATCAGAAAATTCAGATATCACCAAGTGCGCTTGCGCGGTGGACAATTCCTTCCCGAGGATGACAGCGGCAGCATTATGTCGACGGCTCAATACAAACTTACAAAAATGCTCATTGTTGTTTCTCTTGTATTTATAGTTTTGAACTTTCCGAGTCACGCAGTCCGGGTTTTCCTGATGGTGAATCCCCCAACGCCAGAAACTATATCAAGTGCGCATGCGCTAATAGTATTCATGCAGCCGTTCTTCCATTTCCTGTACTACATCAACTTCAGTGTCAATTTCCTGCTATATGCTTCTTGTAATACACAGTTTCGATGTGCCGTTAAGACATTCGCGCCAGCAATAATCCGATGTGGTGGTCAGAGAACGTTATGCCAGCTGCTAAACCGAAAGTGGCGAACAATGCGATTCTGTGCTAACGGTTCAAAGGGGTCACGCTCTCGATCTGGAAGCAGTCAGTCATCATACGGGAGATCAAAGTTCGTCAGCTCAAAACACGGATTGAGATATTCATGACCAAACGTTTCGTGTTGTGATTAAATGGCAATATTATTGTTTTTACCTGTTTTGTGACATTCACTTGGTCGGTGAATGTGTTTTCCACCTGACGCCCCTACAAACATCGTATACACGAACATACACGTAAGAGAATATATTGGCCTAACAATATTTAACTTGACCTTGTAAGCCAGTGCAATCTCTTATATATGCGAGGTTCCATATGGAGACTCGTATATATAAGGGAGTCACTGGCACAGTATTTTTAATGCTGCACCAGCGAAGCTCCCGTTATCAAAGGGTTGATCGACGAGTTCGGTTGGAAATACGCATAGGTATATTTTGTATGGAATCCTATTAGGGCAACTTGCTAATGGCGCTTTCGGCGCGCACCGAAAGAGACAGAAAGTGCGCCATTAGTAACGCACCGAAAGCACCGAAAACGACAAAAAGTGCGCCGCATGTTTCGGCGCGCCGAAAACGTCAAAATGTGCGCTAATTGCGCACTTTTTGTCGCTTTCGGCGCGCCATTAGCAAGTGATGGCCCTAATAGGATTCCATAATTTTGACATTCCTCCATTCAATGCGTAATGTGGCCGTTCGAATGAGCAAGGTTCAAGTGAAGTGATAGTTCAAACATATTTAGTTGTCTAATTTATATAACACATGATATATGACACATACATTGTTTATACAGACAATGTGATTGGAGGACAAGTGCTGACTCACTTATGGGTACCCCCTCTCCCATATGTTATTACACTGAAAAATAAATAATTTGTAATGGCAAAGCAACATGACTAGCAAAAACAAGTTGAACATATATACATATCACCGGTCACCCCCACCCCCGAGTTTGTCATAAGTTTGTATAAGTGTTTGATTTAAAGTCGGGTTTCTTTGTTTCTTAGGTTCGCTTGCTGGCTTGTACGTATCATTATTTAGCAGAGTTAGTCAAAATAATCCTGATTTGTCTCGCGTATGAATGACTGTACAGCTAAGAAAATTTTCATGTTGTCACAATAAGGAAGTGCAGGATCTCCAAAAAGCTAAATCTTTAATGAATAAATGTTGTAAGGAAGTAATTTATTCAATAGACGAATTTTTGGGATTGAATGTAGGTAGCAATCAAAGAAATAATGAAAGGCATTTTCTTCACCGTTTCCACAGGTGCAGTCTTTTGAATTTGCAATGTGATTTAGAACCTTATCGGATAGCAAGTTGCTACATTCACATCGTAATATACAGTGAAATATGTTTTCAGTCCGCTTTCCGGCTGAATAGTACTTTGGTGGTTTGGGTGTTATAGGTTTAATTTTGTTTACATAACAAAGGTGGCGAGATCTCGAGTCTCAATTTTGGTTGCATTCCAGTTTTTTACACACGTTGGCATGAATGTAGACTCCATTCGTTTGGATTTGGGTTTAAAATGGATAAAGTTTGACGCAAATCTCGTATCATGATCACTTATGTCAGAAAATTTGGGGGGAAGTAAGTCGACTAAATATTTGGGCACTTTGTGATTGACAATGTTATGAAAAAGTGAAAAACTCTTTAATTGCCTTCTATCTGAGAGTGTTTCCCAACCCATTTCGGTTAGTAGACGTTTGTGGGATACTGATCTCGTACAGCCACTTATTATTCGTGCAGCCTCGTATTCTACATCATCAAGTTTTTAAAGTAACTTATCTGGTGCTCCAGCCCAGACACTACTCGCATATTCCATGATTGGACGGACGTGTGATAAATAGAGGATTTCAAGAGTTTTGCGGTTCAAAATATACTTCAGTCTTCGTAGTTGGGATAGTTGAGCATAAGCTCTGGTACATACATTTTCTATATAACTGTCCCATGTTAAGCCGTCATCTATTTCCATACCTAGATGCGTGTGTTGTTTAGAATATTCGAGTTGCAGTCCATTAAAGACTATATTCGGTTTCTCAGGGCTTTGTGAACTTGTACAAAATAGTAATTTTGTTTTAGAATTATTGAATTTCACTAGCCATGTATCGGCCCACTTTTTTATGTTTTCCATGTCTTTATTTACACTTTGTTCAAGGTTGTGAATGTCCGTATCGGAATTTATGAGGCATGTGTCGTCCGCGTATAATCTAACATGCGATTTAATATTGTCTGCAATATCATTTATGTATATTAAAAAGAGCAAAGGGCCGACCACAGACCCTTGGGGGACCCCTGCCGTTATTGGAGAATATTTTGAAAAGCTAGAATTTATTTGCACCCTTTGCTGCCGCCCTTCGAGATAATTTCTGAACCATTTTAACAGAGTGTAAGTAAAAGACCTTGGTGCCATACTTTGTCAAAAGCTTTCGAGATGTCACAGAAAACAGCGCACGTGCTTTGTTCATTGTCTACAGCGTGGTGTATATTGTGAAATATTTCAATAAGTTGTTGTTCAGTACTGTGACCTACTATAAAACCGGATTGGTATTTGTATAATAGGTTGTTTATATTTAAATAATTAAAGACTTTGTTGAAGACTACCCTTTCTAGTATTTTACCAACACAACTTATTAATGAGATGGGACGATAGTTGTTCGGATCATGACCGTCACCATTTTTAAATATTGGTATTATGTTTGCCCTTTTCCATGCTTCGGGGAAACAGCAGCTCTTAAAAGATTTATTAAAAATATAACGTAGGGGTTTACTGATGGAGCTGCGTGTTTCCCTGAGCAATTTATTGTTTATCCCATCTGGACCGTTTGCCTTTTTAATAGGAAGACATTTTAGGATTTCAAAAATTCATTTTCATTTGTCTTAATTTCATTTAAAAACGCATGAATTCTATCTGAAAAGATCGGTGGTTCCCTTGTATTAGTTTCTGGTGTGCTGTGTTTAGTGTGTTTAGTGAATATCGCATTGAGGACTTCCGCCCTTTGTATATCATCTTCTATAACTGTATTGCCCGATTTCAGTATGGGATTGTATTGTCGGTCGAAAAATTGCTTAGTAGTTGTTTGACAGTGTGCCAGAATTGTTTTGGTTTAGAATTCACGCTTAGATTTTCATCTAGATCATTCATATATCTTTCCTTTGCAGCTTTTTAAAAGTTGTTAACTTTGTTTCGAACACAACTGCCAGTTTTTTTTAAGTCGGTCCCGTTTTCTGATGTGTTTTCTGATGATACCATCAAACCAAGGTTTCTCACGTTTTCTGATTGTTATTTCATGGTGCGGGATGTTTTTTTTTGAGAGAAATAAGAATGTTTCAGTGAAAATTTCAACCATTTTGTCTCTTTGCGTCGAGTCACCTTCAGTATATAATTGTTTTTCCCAATCAATATCGGAGAGTTCCAAGTTTAATCTATCATAATTGCCCTTTGAGTAATTCCACACAGAACGTTTGTAGGATTTTGGTTTATATATTGGGACGCACACTTCAACCGACGTTGCAAGGTGGTCTGATACTCCGAGGTCATAAGTTGAGGGGTTCATTGCTTTGATGGTCTCGCTTATTATGATCGGATCTAATAAAGTTTCAGAGTTCCCTGTTATTCTAGTTGGTCCGCTTATGACGTTTTTGAGGGTATATTTTGTCATGATTGATTGAAGAGGACCCGATTTTTTCAATAAGTCGCAGTTTAGATTGCCAACTATCACCAGTGAGGAGTTTAATGACAATGCACGTTCAATCGCTTCGTCTAATTTACTCCAGTATGTATCTATACATTCATTTTCTGAACGGTAGGTTACGCATAAAATAAATTTATGCTTGGTCCCTACCTCAAACCGTAAAATTTCATCGTCGAAAAGTGAAGTGAAATATTCCGATTGAGATGTATAACCCTTTCATGGAGGGAGCTGGGCTGGTGTGGCATTAAAGATAATTTGCCAGGGCATTATCTTACAAATGGGAGTCTCGCATATAGAAGAGAATACACTGGCTTACAAGGTCAAGGTAAATATCTTTAGGCCAATATATTCTCGTATATATGCGAGGTTCCCTATGGGAGACTCGCATATGTAAGATAATGCATTGACACATTGTTTTCAAAAATTCAGGAAGCTCCCGCCATGGAAGGGCTAATGTATACAGCATAATTTAAAGACATAGTATGTACTTGTTCTGGCACGAGGAACTAATACGTTTGTATTCAGGTACCATGCCAACTGGGGAAATATTGCATTCTACTAATATAGCCGAAAATCTTAAGCAAATCGACCGTACCACTCCATAGAAAACACCGTCCGAACTACGCTCAAATGTAAATATTTACATCTCGATTTGGGACGCAACTATCAACGATAAATTTACGAAAACGATTTCGCCACCGAGAGTCACTGCATTTCATTAATATGTAATAATGTCGATGTGTGTTGTTAATTTGGATATACTATTCATAAAATGCAACCAATTTGAGGAAGATTATTCACCATTTGAATTGATGGGTGTGACTAAACACCGCCCGGACCAGCCCGGACCAGCCCGGACCCCCCATATGGACTATATGAGTGATTTTAAGGGCAATATAAGTGCAGGGGTGTCATGGAAACCCACTCAGGGTCGCTATTAACCCTCAAAATGCCGGCATCGGCGAAAATGTTCGCCGCGAAATGCAGCTAACAGCCCGGACCGCCCCTGCTGCGTCCAGGTGTGATATTAGTATTCATATCTGTGCGAGAGTGTTAATGAAAACCCAGATACGCACGGAGAGTGGTCAAGGTCAAACGGAAGTGCCGCTTATTAACCCCTAAACTTCCCATGCAGATTCATCCAGAATTACAAAATTGCGCCCGCAATAAACAAACTCACAGCCCGGACCCCCTTAATGTCCTCGTACTTCTAATAACTCCTTACATATGTGTTGTGGAACTACCCACGACTACACTCACAAAGATACAAGGGCGAGTCGCCCACAAATGCCTGGCAATTAACCCCCAAAATGCCGCCATCGACTATTATGTTTACCCATAACGACGCTGACAGCCCGGACCATCCTGGTCCAGCCCGGATCCCCCATATGGACTATATGAGTTATTTTAAGGCCAATGTAAGTGCAGGGGTGTCATCAAAACACACTCAGGGTCGCTATTAAACCTCAAAATGCCGGCATCGGCGAAAATGTTCGCCGCGAAATGAAGCTAACAGCCCGGACCGCCCTGCTGCGTCCAGGTGTGATGTTAGTATCCATATCTGTGCGAGGGTGTTAATGAAACCCACATACGTACGGAGAGTGGTCACGGTCAAACGGAAGTGCCGTTTATTAACCCCTAAACTTCCCAGATTCAGCCAGAATTACAAAATTGCGCCCCAATAAACAAACTCACAGGCCGGACCCCTTAATGTCCTCGTACTTCCAATAACTCCCTACATATGTGTTGTGGAACTACCCTCGACTACACTCACGAAGATACAAGGGCGAGTCGCCCACAAATGCCTGGCAATTAACCCCCAAAATGCCGCCATCGACTATTATGTCCTGGACGCAGCAGGGGCGGTCCGGGCTGTTAGCTTCATTTCGCGGCGAACACTTTCGCCGATGCCGTCATTTTGAGGGTTAATAGCGACCCTGAGTGGGTTTCCATGACACCCCTGCACTTATATTGGCCTTAAAATCACCCATATAGTCCATATGGGGGTCCGGGCTGGACCGGGATGGTCCGGGCTGTCAGCGTCCATATCGGTAAACATAATCGGCGATGGCGGCATTTTGGGGGTTAATTGCCAGGCATTCGTGGGCGACTCGCCCTTGTATCTTCGTGAGTGTAGACGAGGGTAGTTCCACAACACATATGTAAGGGGGTTATTAGAAGTACGAGGACATTAAGGGGATGCGGGCTGTGAGCTTGTTTATTGGGGGCGCAATTTTGTAATTCTGGATGAATCTGGGAAGTTTAGGGGTTAATAAGCGGCACTTCCGTTTGACATTGACCACTCTCCGTGCGTATTTGGGTTTCATTAACACCCTCGCTCATATATGAATACTAAAATCATACCTGGACGCAGTAGGGGCGGTCCGGGTTGTTAGCTTCATTTCGCGGCGAACATTTTCGCCGATGCCGGCATTTTGAGGGGTAATAGCGATCCCGAGTGGGTTTCCATGACACGCCTGCACTTATATTGGCCTTAAAATCACTTATATAGACAATATGGGGGGTCCGGGCTGGAACGGGATGGTCCGAGATGGTCCGGGCTGTCAGCGTCATTATGGGTAAACATAATAGTCGACGGCGGCATTTTGGGGTTAATTGCCAGGCATTCCTGGGCGACTCGCCATTGTATCTTCGTGAGTGTAGTCGAGGGTAGTTCCACAACACATATGTAAGGGATTATTAGAAGTAAGAGGACATTGAGGGGGTCCGGGCTGTGAGTTTGTTTATTGGGGGCGCAATTTTGTAATTCTGGCTGAATCTGACAAGTTTAGGGGTTAATAAGCGGCACTTCCGTTTGACCTTGACCAGAATGGGGGGTCCGGGCTGGACCGGGATGGTCCGGGCTTGTTCGGGCTGTCAGCGTCGTTATCGGTAACCATAATCGGCGATGGCGGCATTTTGGGGGTTAATTGCCAGGCATTCGTGGGCGACTCGCCCTTGTATCTTCGTGAGTGTAGTCGAGAGTAGTTCCACAACACATATGTAAGGGGTTATTAGAAGTACGAGGACATTAAGGGGGTCCGGGCTTTGAGTTTGTTTATTGGAGGCGCAATTTTGTAATTCTGGCTGAAGCTGGGAAGTTTAGGGGTTAATAAGCGGCACTTCCGTTAGACCTTGACCACTCTCCGTGCGTATCTGGGTTTTCTTTAACACTCGCGCACAGATATTAATACTAAAATCACACCTGGACGCAGCAGGGGCGGTCCGGGTTGTTAGTTTCATTTCGCGGCGAACAGACTAAGATTTAGTAGGGCGGTCACCAATTATGGTTCATTTAGGGCACGTTCATACATTGGCAAGTTTGCCAGGCAATCTTTTGCAGGCATTTTGGTTTCGAAAGCTAAAATGTGCCAGAAACCAAATGCAAAAATGATTATGAAATGCATCTGTACAACAGCTGACTATATCTGACCCGCCATATCAAATCCAGTCGGAAGTTGGGATTTTTTTTACCCTGTGCCAATGCATTCTCTTATATATGCGAGTCGACCATAGGTCGCCTCGCATATATATAAGAGAATGCATTGGCCTAACAATTTTTTATCATTTTTTTTAAATAAATGTTTCTTTCAATTTTTAGGACATAAAATAAAAAACATCCATAACCCTGCAGGGAGCCCCACACATATATAGAAGCATATGGAAGAGTGTCGTCTGCTCATGTTTGTCTGGGGCTCTGTATGGGTAAAATTATAAAATTGTTAAAGAATACAAGAAAAAATTATTAAAATTGTAAAAAATTGTTAGGCCAATGCATTCTCTTATATATGCGAGGCGACCTATGGTCGACTCGCATATATATATAAGAGAATGCATTGGCACAGGGTAAAAAAATCCCGACTTCCGACTAGATTTGATATGGCGGGTCACATATGCGAAGTTAAAATTATTATAGTTCCACTAGTAGCGATGCTATCGAAATTAACCTATAAATTGCATGCAATTATCTCGTAAGAATCAATCATAGAGCTATTTTACGGCAGTGTGTTTGTAGCACCGTTACATGCATGTGGAACTACCAACAGTTCACTTCACATGTCGTTAGCTTTGGTAAATTAAATATGCATTAATATGCGTGTTGCCATTCATATGCTGGCACTATACGGATTTATATGAGCAAATGCCTGCTAGAAAATGCCGTGCAAACTTGCCAGTGTATGAACGTACCCTTAGAGGATCGCAACAATTGGGGAATCTCATTCCCGATTTAACCACGCCTCCGTAATTACTTCCTAGATACTGTCGCTATCTCTTACAAGCTCTGGTGGCTGGGCGGCTTATGAGGCTGTGAACTAGAGCGAGTGCATGGTGCTAATTTCTAGAATTGTTTGGGCAAAAAATAAAACACGATATACAAATGTTGGAGACAATATAATGTTTTGATATGATTTAAGACTGAATCAATTCATGTTCCAGGACACGTCTGCACCCAATAAAAATTAATAATGTGCCAGACAAATATTATGCGAAATAATTTCGTCCTAAGTGTGAATGAATAACATGTGTAAAGGATAACATGTAGGGGCCAATGTATATACGTAGTGAAAGTAGCCCTCCCTTTCAATCTTAATTTCCAAAAAAATTCAGGCACGTATGGCATTTTTTCCCTTTCGATCATTTTTTTGTACCCACCCACCCCCACCGTCAATTTTTTTTCCGTCTTCGGCACTTTTTCCGACCATTTTTTGACACCCACCCCCCTTTTAACACTAACACAGAGATTTGCGGGGGGAATTCACTGTAAACAGATGTATGTGAATTTCTGTGCATACTATTTATCATGGATGTTAACATGGACATGTAAATAGGAATGAGTCATTTTGAGGTCATTCGGCCAAAAAAAACATGGCTGCCAGCGGCCATCTTGGATTTCAAAATTTGCAACAAAATACAACATGATAACTGCATGCAGTCAGTTTACCAGTTAGAATTACATTATTTCTCTCATTCAAAGTGGTTTTGAAGCCCAACTCATTGCCAAAACACTAAAAAAAAAGCAGGAATTGTTTTTTTAGTTACGGAAAAATTGCTTGTTGGTGGATTTGACCACCCACCCACCCCGGCATACGTGCCGGAATTTTTTTTCACCCCCCTGCATATACCGGTATTTAACAAGTAACTGGCCCTACCCAGCTAGACATGTCAGCTTCTTAAAAGGAATCATAACATAAATGACGTCAGAAAGCAGTGCACGTGCTAATCAGATTTTGCCATGAAGTGACAACCATTCATCTGAGTTGCGCGTCCGCTTTTTCTTTGATGTACCGATGTGACGTCACACAGAGGAGGCAACACAAACTGTTCTCAAAGTACATGGTGTTTGGTTTTGAGTGTAATATTAAGCCGATGGTCATTTCGAATCGCTGGGACAAACAACCGGTGTTATTCAACCTGATATGTTGGTCTTAAAGAGGTTATAAACTAATGGATGTCACAACCTATAACGGATGTGTTGGATTGACACACAGGAAACGAGGCTGCATTTCATTTGATTTTTCACACGTTTGATCCGCGAAGGCATTGGTAATCGACACTACAGAAATAATAGAGTTTAGTTGTTGCATAATATAACAAAATGAGCTTTAATAACACGGAAGTGATAAACTTATTTGCCTTCTGGAAGAAAGATATTGTTTAGACTGTTAGTACTTCCAACCAACTATCTGCATCCATGCATCGACTAATAACAATATGTTTTGCTCTAATTTCTCTTATAGACTTTTAGTCACTATTAAGTTTGACTTTGTACATTCAACGATGTCGGTTTACGTAGTCGAATCTCGGTAGTGTTTATAATATGCATCGTCTAAAGTCGAAGTTTTGTCTTAGGTTACATAATTAATGTCAGATAGAACTGCTCCTTCAAATATAACTTCCCCATGTCTGATTTCTTGACACCTTGTACATATGGTAACGGATGAGTAGAATCATTTGAAACAAGAAACGTGTATACTGCATCGAAACGATAATTACTGAATCCGGTATAATATTGTAGAAGGTTGGATTTCTTTGAGGCATTGTCTACCGAAAAAGAACGGTGGTGATTTGTTTGCATCTTTGTTCTGTTTTATTGTCCCTCTTGAAACGAAAGTTATTTTAGCAAACTATATCACTTAAAAATCCGAAATATGGATATAAACTATATTAACCTACCTTTGAACAAACACACGTATTCCTTGTAATCCTGTCGATATTGAAGTTTTCATGACTTTTGTTGCACAGTCTGAACCAACGTAAACATCGATCATTGTTGGTTTTCGGCTTCGGAAATGGCCAAAATATCACCGTTGATTTAACTTTAGAATATGGCTCCAATTTTATTTATATAACGACTGTCACTATTACAAGATGCATACGCACATCTAGACATCTTTAAAATCTCGAAAAGAAGTTATATTATCGTGGTAAACAACGTTTTAAAACGAGTGTAAATGCATCATCGAGAGGTTCTTTTATTTGGGAAGGCGACGTCCTTGAACTTCGTTAGCTGTAACGCGATTGGTCAGTTACCGCTGTCAGTCAATAATATGAGATTCGTCAATGATATAACTGTTGGCTGTAAACAAGAGACTGGAATATATTTCATTTTCAATCTCGTAGCGTCGTTCTACACAACACGGGGCGATTCCATTCATTACTCTTGGCTACAATGGGTAAATTACCCTGGACAAAAATAAATATTTTTGGTGACCAGAGTAATCTAAAAATAGCATAGTAACAACTGTAAATAAAACTTATTTTTTAGGCCAAAAAAAAAAAATGTTTGACTCTCGGGCAATTGTTTTTCAAATCAATGAGGGAGGGAGGGTTTTTTTCTTCTTTTTTTTCAGCTGGTATAATAAGTGTATATTAACCTTTTTCCCCCATTGTAAGTTCATACTTAATACAGTTGTTGGAAGTTCTGACTAAAAAACAATTTCCCCATTTATTCTACCAGTCCTTTTTATGTACATATACATATATATTTTTAGTCGGAACTTCCAACAAATGTGACGAGTGAACCACATATCTGTTTAAATTATTAGTAGCAAATATGATGCCAAATTGTAAAGTTTAATAAGACACAAGTTTGTTTTAGACATGGACACATCATGTCAGAGGTACATCTTGTATCCTAAAATTGTGTGGCGACAAAAAAAACATGTGCAACATTAACTTTACCTCATTCAGCATGGTTTGATATCAAACACTACATACCCACTTTCCTATGATTCACAACGAACACAACAATCTAAAATTGAAAGGGTTAAGCTCAGCTGTGACTGTGCTCTCTTGGTGTTGTTCTGAGGCAATTCTCCATTCAAAATACCCTTTACAAGTAGAAGAAGTGTATATTGATAGTTTGCATTTACTGGCAAAATACACCAGTCCCTCAGCATCTATTGTATTTTATTTGCAAAGAAACAAGCATAATTTGCATGCTCCTATTACCACAGATAGTTTGTCGTATTTTGGGAAAATCCCCTTTTTGGTTTATAACAAATTGTTTTTAAACTGGGAAGCGGAACATTAATTCGAAACAAACGTTAGATCATCAACATATATATTTTTTTCACTTTCAGCAGACTATCAGCATTATATTGTCATATTGATGTAAGAATGTATATCATGGTCAGCTCTCACAGATGTATAAAAGTAGCAAGCTAGAAAATATTCCAGATCAAGAATGGTCTGGTATATTAAACTCCACATTCCGAATATTTTTACTTTACCAGTACAGTAGGAAATTTTAAATTTAAAATCGAACACAAACAGACGTAATTACAAACAATCAGGAATTTGTTGTCACTATACCTCACTCAGGGACCTGACAACCGAAAGTGGTGTTTTTATCTCTTTATTAATAAAGCTTAAGGAGAGTTTGACAGCAGAGTATGTTCATGTTTTATAATTTCACTGTACTGTAGTCTATACCACCCGTTGAAGTTCAATACAAACGATCAACGCGGCTATTGTTTTTTCAATGCGGCGGGGCCTGAGAACCAAAACCTGTTTTTTGCCTTATTGAGAACAGACGAAGACTTAGGCAAATGAGCAAAAATATCTCATATTCACAACGAAACTAACGAGAATATTATAAATTTAATACACAATGTTGTGTACAGTATGTGTTTTTCTTGTACGAGTCCAGGTTGTGGTGAAAAGTCATATTGGACGAGACACGACAGTGTCGAGTCCAATATGACTTTTCACCACAACCTGGACGAGTACAAGAAAACTCATACTGTACACAACATTGTATAATGACATTTTTATTATCCATCTGTATGTTTATCCAAATTTTGATGATTATAAAAGCCTGTATATTCACCAGAAAGCATGATTTGGAAAAGTAAACACGGAAGTGAGAAAAAAAACTCAATGCGGAAATGAATCGTCTGCTAAAATCCATCAGTGTTGCGCGCGCATCACAATTTCACCGATTCATTTCGCAATAGAGTTAATTCGTGACGTCACGGAGTCCCAATAAAAAGTGATATTATACAGTCGGGAGTCCAATATGACTTTCGGGAGTCCAATATGACTTTTTCCACGACTATCACGTGGCGGCTTTTGCCCAATCGGAAATGGTGTTAGTTAAGGGATGGATAATAATGACTTTTATCGAACTAATTTTAGAACAACATTGATGACACTAAGTATCTAAAACGTTGGATAAATAATTATAACTGTGATCCAATTGAATTACATATTTCTGATATTTCTGAATGATATATTTTACAATTATGACAATTTATAAAAAAAATATTATTATCCATCCCGTAACAAACACTCTTTCTGATTGGGCAAAAGCCGTCACACGATAATCCGGGAAAAAGTCATATTAGACTCCCGAATATTTCACGGATTCATTTGGCAATCGAGTTACTTCGTGACGTCACGGAGTCCCGATAAGAAAGTCATATTAGACTCGATTATGACTTTTTTATCGGGACTCCGTGACGTCACGAAGTAACTCTATTGCCAAATGAATTGGTCACATTATGATGCGCGCTATACTCTGGTGGATTTAGTAGACTTTTCACTGCCGTGTTTACTGTTCCAACTCATGCTTTCTGATGATCAAATACAGGATTTTATAGAGAATCAAGTGCCGACAAGTACCAACAATATCCATGCATACAAATTTTATTCTTAAAGTTTGGATAAACATACAGATGGATAATAAAAATGTCATTATACTATGTTGGACTGCGTGTCTCGTCCAATGTGACTTTTCACCTCAACATATACTGTAAACAACATTGTATAATAATTTTATAAAATTCATTTAATCCATTACATCGATATTTTCTATTTGCTTCTCAGTTGACAACCAATTTTCGCGGGGAAAATTACGTCATATTACAATACGCACGCAATTACACAATATCGGCTTAGGTGTAGACAGCGTAGCCCGGCGTAATTCAAACTCAAATTTAATTACCCGTTGTAGCCAAATGAGTGGAATGAGTGGAATCCTCCCATCGTCTCGACTAGATTTATTCTGCGCCACGTAACCACCGTGTACTTTTATGTTGTCTTGACTGAATGCCTGGGGCGGTTACTGAAGGTTCAATCAGTGGGGATGCTCAATATCAAATTATTATCTTCACAGCCTTGACATGACTTGTTTTTCTGGGCTAACGAACTGACGCATGGATCGTTCAATGAATGCGTGGGACGTTTGATCTTTCACTCTGGTATGAGAGTCAACTCGATCACAAAACAAATACATGCTCCAATCTTAAAATGTCCAGGTCAACAGGGCGAATTTATTCAAAGATATATCGTATCTAAATGAATATAAATGTTTTCTGCTAGAAATGCACATAATTGGAAATGTGTATCCTTCCGCGAGCGCGAGAGTGCCATCATTGATCGGACAGTAACACCCAAGTGTTGTTGTCTTTGTTTATTACACACCTGACCTACATCTCATATCGGTGGTACTAGTATCCACGAACACTTTAACCGTTTCTAGTATGTCAATATTTCAGATTTTAATAAAATTCAGGACCAACGTGTGTATTTTACTGACAGAAATCTAATTTACTGCAATCTAATCATCCCACGATTTCATCGAAACGGCTAAAAATTTACTTTTTTCGATAATTATTTTATTAAATGCTCCATACCGAACTCAAAACAATTCGGAGTGCACATGGCAAACCAACATAGACAAAGAATTATTTCCGGAAATGTGTTCGTCAATACTAACGATACGCCTCCTGTGGTCATTATAGTTCGGGAGCCCGCATATGTTCTATTTATTATAGTTCGGGAGCCCGCATATGTTCTATTTATTATAGTTCGGGAGCCCGCATATGTTCTATTTGTTATAGTTCGGGAGCCCGCATATGTTCTATTTATTATAGTTCGGGAGCCCGCATATGTTCTATTTATTATAGTTCGGGAGCCCGCATATGTTCTATTTATTATAGTTCGGGAGCCCGCATATGTTCTATTTATTATAGTTCGGGAGCCCGCATATGTTCTATTTATTATAGTTCGGGAGCCGCATATGTTCTATTTATTATAGTTCGGGAGCCCGCATATGTTCTATTTATTATAGTTCGGGAGCCCGCATATGTTCTATTTATTATAGTTCGGGAGCCCGCATATGTTCTATTTATTATAGTTCGGGAGCCCGCATATGTTCTATTTATTATAGTTCGGGAGCCCGCATATGTTCTATTTATTATAGTTCGGGAGCCCGCATATGTTCTATTTATTATAGTTCGGGAGCCCGCATATGTTCTATTTACACTTTTGCGTACAAAAGGTTTGACCCCCTAAAGTTGGTACCAATAATGGAACATTCTGAAAAACCGATTTCTTAAGTTGCGCATTCCTGGGGTTTAGGGGCTGCTGAACCCCAAAAAGTGCCAAAAATCACTTCTATTTACACTTCCGCGTACATCGATGAATTTTGGTTTGATGATACTCCTAAGTGTACTGATTAAGAAAACACAACTTAAGAAAGTGATTTTCCTGGGGTTTTCAGATAAGAAAAGGGGGTCTCATGCTGAACCCCAAAACGTGATTTTTCACTTTTGTTTACACTTTCGCGTACATCCATAATTTTTGGTCTCAAAGTACTTTGATATATACTAATTATAAATACACAACTTAAGAAGCAACTTTTCCTGGGCCAAAATAGAAACTCACCATCCAAGATGGCCGCCAAAATGGCTGCCGGAAGTTGAAAATATGACATTTTTTCACAAATATCTTCTAGATCAATTTATGCTGTTTGGAACTGGTTGAGTAATGCAATTTTATTTTGTGTTTTTTATATTAACTGATCATTGGAGCAATTAAATATGCAATTATTGGGCTCCTAACCCCTTCCGATCCCTCAAAAATTCGATTTTACAGAACGCAGTACAAAATTTTACAAAAAATCACAATTGGGATTCTAGTCATATTTCAACAAGAAATGAAAAGAACATTGTAATGTAAGTGAGGCATATCATTACCAATGAATATTCAAACTCTCTGGAACCATAAATCTTACCTTGGCTCAAAATGGCTGCGAAAATGGCCGCTAAAATATGGAAAATGGTAAATATTGCCCAGGGTGTCCTGTAATCGCCTACAAGTTGTGGTTGGTGTACACAATTGGCTAATATGTTTTCTATACATTGCATACTAACATGTCTGATGCACCATGGATAATTTTTACTATTGTCACCAGAAATATTGGACATAAATATCGGCAAAAATTCACTTTTCAGGGTTGGATCATTTGTTCAAGTAAAATGTAATATCTTTGGATTGAAAGGTGTTTATTGTTTTCGTCTATTTTAAATGTGTCACACTACGGTGTTTATAGACTAAATTGCTCAAGATGGCTTCCAAAATTGCAACCAAATTTGTAGAAAGTTAAAAGTTAACATATCCCGAACATTATTATCAGCGTTATCCGAAAAAAAGTGGCAAATTGTGACTCACTTGGTCATTGTACGTGTTAGTTACAATGTAATTAACTGACAACTACGTTCTATTATGTTTGTCCCAGTTCCGTATGGGACATGACAAATTCATTTTAAAGTTGCAGTATTTAATTTTGCGGAGAACCATATTATTGAAAGGAAATGGGCAGAACTTTGAAGCTGAACTGAGATGAACCATGATATGTGGGTATTCTGGCCCATAATGATAAAAATTTATCAACTGGATACAGGGTGGAAGCCAAGATGTAGCCAGGGAGTTATGATCATAGATGAGGATAATAGGTATACAGGGAGTTATTGTATGGTCATGAATGACGTGTGGGTATATAGGGAGTGCCCTGTTGGTAACGGTGGGACGTATATTTATATATGTTGTGGATGTGTTAACATTGGTGGTGTATGGGGAGTAGACTTATTATCATGGATGACATGTATGAGTATGGTAAGTATAAAACTTATGAGTGGTCGTATGTGCGGATATTGGTATATATGGAAGGGCTCACCATTGGTGATGTGCATATGTATACATCTCCATGGTCATGGGTATGGCGAATAGGTATACATGTAGTGGCTGTATGGTCCATGGTGAGGTGAATATGTATGAACAATGAGTGACTGTATGATCGTGAATGTAATGAATATGTATACATATAGTGACTATATGGTCGGGTGTAGGTGTATACCTGTTGTTCATGCCTGGTGACTCGTGGCTGTATCGTCATTTGTGGTATGTACGGGTATAACCAAGTATGGCTGTATGATCAGGTGTACTAGTACATGTACGTGTATAAAGTGGGTGACTATGTTTTCAGTTGTGTGGTGTTTATGTACATATGGGGTGACTGGGGTAATGGGTGTGTTGTACATGTGAACCGTGGGTAGCTGTCGCTTTCCACAATAACTCAAGGATATGATAATCAATAGAGAGGTCATGTCATATCGTGGAAAGCGATAGCCACCCATTATCACACAGTCATTACATATATACATAAACACCACAGACATAACAATATAGTTACCCACTGTATACATGTACACCTGACCCATGACCATGGATGACCATACAGCCACGCGTCACAATGCAGGCACACCGGGTATACTCCTAAACATGACCCATAACCATATAGTCACTCCATGTATACCCATTCATCTCACCATTGGCCATAAGGTTATACCTATTCTCCAAACGCATGGTCAAATGGACAATCAATATATACATCAACACCACAACAGTGAACATAAAGTCATTCCGGTATACATATGCACATCACCAATGGCCATATAGCCACTCGCTTCATACACATACCCTCACCCATGTTACCTGGTATACTCCTTCACCTGACCTATGGCCATATAGTCACCCCGTGTGTACCTATTCAAAACATTCATACACGATCATGGTCAATCCTTGTATTCATATTCACCCCAACAGTGGCCATGTCAATCCCTGTATCCCTATTTGTCACACCATAGCCGAATAGCCACTCTAGATATACTAATACACCCCAGCCATGTCAGTATAGTCACTCCATGTATGCATATGCACCTCATCCATGACCATATAGCCACTCGCTATATACACATATCCCTCGCCCATGACAATAAAACAACACGTGTGTGTACTGGTATAACCTACACATGACGATACCGACACGAGTCACCAAACAGGAACACCAGGTACATGTATACTCATACGCCTGTCACCCCCTGTATAAATGTTCATTACATTTATGATCATACAGTCACTACTTGTATACCTACATGTACTCATCTCATCATTAACCATACAGTCATTATCTGTATACCTATTCGACACACATAGTCATATAACCACTCGATATACATATGCAGCCCACCCTAGACCATAGATTCACTCCAGGTATACATGTAACCCTCACTAATGGGCATTCAGCCCGTCCAGATATACACAAAAACGCACATACGACCACTCAAATAATCCATACTTGCATATACACCTCACACATGACAATTCACTGTATAATCATACAGGCCATCCATGATAATACAGCTAAGCCCTATACACCCACCAATGATAATACATCCACGATATATATAAATATACATCCCACCGTTACCACAAGGACATTCCATATGTACCCACACGCTCGATAATGTCCACCCAGCTTACTCCAGGTATTCATATTCAATCATGACTGTACAGTCATTCCATGTATACCTATGCACATTACCCGTAACCATAAAAGCACTACCTATTTATCCACACACCCCATCCATGATCATACAGACAACACATGTACATCCCACCCATGACCTTACAGTCACTCCATATATACATAATCAACACATAGATGACCATGTAGCTATATCCATACACCACACCAATGACCATACAGGCACACCGGATGCACCCTTACTGGATATACACAATCATACACCATAAGTCACTCCATGCATACCGATTCACCTCACACCTGACCATGACCTCTCCCTATATACCTAGATGCATCTTGCCATGGACAACCCACGTATAACCATATAGTCACTCATTGTATACCTACTCACATCAGTCATGACATACAATAACTCGTTGTATACCTATTCACCTCACATATGATCACAGAGTAACTCCCTGGCTACGATCTTGGCATCCACACTGTATCCTGTAGACATTGTTTTTATCATAATGGACCAGAATAGCCAAAGATTATGGTCCATCTCAGTTCTGTCTCAAAGTGCTGCCCATTTCCTTCCAATTAATATGGCCAAAATCACAAAAGAGGTTTTCGGCAAAATTACATACTTTAAAATGAATTTGTCATGTCCCATACAGAACTGGGACAACTGGGAATAGAACATGTAGTTGTCAGTTAATTAACTAGCACGTATAATAACCGAGTGAGTCACAATTTGTTACCTTTTCGGATAATGTAGAGAATGTTCGGGATATATGTCAAAAATTTGCATTTTACAAATTTGATTGCCATTTTGGAAGTCATCTTGAGCAACTTGGTCTATAACACCGTAGTGTGACACATTTAAGATAGACCAAAACAATAAACACCTTTCAATCCAAAGATAGTTATATTTTTACTTGAAAAAATGGTCCAAACCTGAAAACTTAATTTTTGCCAATATTTATGTCAAGTTATTTAGAGAAAAGTCCAATATTTTTGACGATGTCAGTGGTGAAAATAGTAACAATTAACCATGGTGCATCATACATGTTAGTATTGAATGTATAGAATGCAGAATGGTCAATTGTATACATCAATACAACTTGTAAGCGATTGCAGGACACGCTGGTGTAATATTTACCATTGTCCATATTTTGGCGGCCATATTGGCAGCCATTTTGAGCCAAAGTAAGAATTTTGGTTCCAGTGATTTGGAATATGCATAGGTAATGATATGCCTCACTCACATTACAAAGTTCTGTTCCTTTCTTGTTGAAATATGACTAGAATCCCAATTGTGATTTTTTTGGGTAAACTTTTATACCGCATACAACAGGGGGGGGGTCTGGAAAAAAATTGCACATATAGGGCCTAAAAAGTTTTTTTCCGACCTCGAGGGACCCACCACCCCATTTTTGCAAAAAAAAAAAAAATTTCCTCCAAAATTTTGGGGACCCACCCCCCCGTTTCTCATGTTTTTATCAAAATATCATAGGTTTTTTTTTAGCCGTTCTTCAATAACTGTGTTAACTGCCTTACTAATTGGTAAACACAGATCAGAAAAACGAAAAATATACTGTATTTCCATGTGTTTCCTGCATGGTGTTTTCAGTATCTAACAACAATATTAATTGAGCATTGCAGGCTGTTGCAGGTACACTATATGTCACAAATTGCCCTAGACCCCATTATAGCCTTAATATATCGAGTGTGTTGTGTCTGACAGAGAACACTGGCCAGTGTAAATAATGGTAAACAGGTCAGGGGTTCCACAATTATATATGCATGATCAAAGAACTCTTTAGTCTTATCCAACGGGATGGGGTGGGAGGGGAATTGTTTTTTGGTTATGTATACACATAGATATATGGTTATTATACTGCCCGATATTAGTCGGCGGATATATAGTTGACGTCTCGAGCCGTCTGTCCGTACAAGAATTTTGAATTTTAACTCAAGAGTCAGTTGTCATATTTGATGACCTATGGCATGGTGACGGACCAGAAATGGGGGACGAATATGCATAATATCGTGGGTTGTGACCACCAATGCCTACCAGAGTTATGGGCCCTGTTCGACTTTATGAAATTCAGTCCATACAAAGTTTTTGCAATATAAGTTAAGTGTCGGTTGTCATTTCTCAATGCATCTGAATGCATCACATTATTTCAGTTCATCTATTTGTAAGTGATAACAGTATACAATTAGTATTTTAGTTTCGTCTTGTGGAGCAGTAAAGCTCCCAGATGAAGTTCGGAAATTCACTGAGAATAGCGTCACCTTCATTTTGGGATTGTCTGAGCAGTAAACAGTAATGCCATTCATCATAACCAATTCAGTTTTATTTGGATAATTGTTGCAAATTAACATTACTTGCAATCATTCAAGATGAGAAATAACCAGAAGGAATGAATTTGATTACATGCCAGAACAAGACAGTATTTCAGACATTAGAAATTTAAGAGATACCCTTTTCAATTTCATGTTATGCAACAATCAGGTTAATGATATCTACTAGTAGTCATCATTGAGTATTCACCATGTAGTATCCAATTAGTGATAAGAGTTTTTTTGTTTTATTACTTTTATTCAGATAATATATTAATTTTGTTACTAAATATTTCTTCCGTTGATCATAAGTTTCCTGAACGTTAATACAGTGGTCCACTGTGAACTGGTCCGGGATACTGTGAAATCCAGAATGTTGCTAAATCTGAGGTTAAAGAGTCACTTTAGCTGCCTATATAGCCCTATACCAACAAGCATGGTACTAACATGCTTACAAACAACATTACATGGTCAGTACTTGTAAATTGTTTGAAAAAAAACCATTTTGGAAAAAATTTACAAGCACCATTTTTTCCGCCTCTGGACCACCCACCCACCCCGGCCCTATATACGGATTTTTTTTGCAGACCCCCCCCTGCATACAATCAAATTTTTGAGGGATCGGAAGGGGTTAGGACCCCAATAATTGCATATTTAATTGCTCCAATGATCAGTTAATATAGAAAACACAAAATAAAGTTGCATTACTCAACCAGTTCCAAACAGCATGAATTGATCTAGAAGATATTTGTGAAAAAAATGTCCTATTTTCAACTTCCTGTGGCCATTTTGGCGGCCATCTTGGATGGTGAGTTTCAATTTTGGCCCAAAAAAGTGTCATTATGTCTTAGAGTCTCGAAAATATATACATTTGTATACCTTTTACTAGATTTTCCCGCTATAATTTTCATAAAACTGGCTCACTTATAGTTTTAGAAAATGAATCGGGGTGTGGGGGGGGGGGGGGGGGGGTAACAAGTCTCGTTCTTATCAGAAAACGACAAGAATATATATTTCTTAAGTTGATCGTATCGATTTAGGGATGTAGTGGTTGTGATAGTACAACGTTCCAGGGGTGTACGCACATACACACACGTTGGACGAATGCAATCGTGTAAATAAAAGTGATTTTTTACGTTTTGAGGGGTGACCCGATGACCCCCTTCTTGTCTTAAAACCCCAGGAAAAGTTTCTTCTTAAGTTGTGTTTTTATAATTAGTATATATCAAAGTACTTTGAGACCAAAAATTATGGATGTACGCGAAAGTGTAAACAAAAGTGAAAAATCACGTTTTGGGGTTCAGCATGAGACCCCCTTTCTTATCTGAAAACCCCAGGAAAATCCCTTTCTTAAGTTGTGTTTTCTTAATCAGTACTCTTAGGAGTATCATCAAACCAAAATTCATCGATGTACGCGGAAGTGTAAATAGAAGTGATTTTTGGCACTTTTTGGGGTTCAGCAGCCCCTAAACCCCAGGAATGCGCAACTTAAGAAATCGGTTTTTCAGAATGTTCCATTATTGGTACCAACTTTAGGGGGTCAAACCTTTTGTACGCAAAAGTGTAAATAGAACATATGCGGGCTCCCGAACTATTACTGATGTTTTTCGAAGAATTGATGTAAATTTCCTGAACTGTTTCCGCCATTTAGTTTTTTCTCTTCCTTCGTTAGATTTTTGTTTTGCTAGCTTCTTAATTATTTCGCTTCCTTCGCCACGAAGGAACCGAAGCAAGCGAATAAATCTAACGAAGCAAGCGAAAAAACCAAACGAAGCAAGCGAAGTTTCACGAAGGAACCGCCGAAACCCAACAATAACAACCAAGAGAAAAGTCACGGGACACCGGTTTGCCGAATGATCTAGCCTTCAGGATTAGATCGTTTACCTACACGTATGCCGTATGCATGTTTAGCACTGTTTACATACTAAAAATACGTCTATATATGTGCCTTTAAACAGAGCTCAAGCATGTGGTTCCCTTCGAAATTTTAAATATGTTTACCGGCTCTCTGACCGTCACTTGTGGTAAACAGGTGGACGGAACATTTTCTTGGTTGTTGTTGGGTTTCGGTGGTTCCTTCGCTTGCTTCGGATACTTCGCGGGGCAAACGAAAAACAGTCGAAGCGAAAAAAAATGTCGCACAAAACAAAACAAACGCATTTTCATTATTTTTTCCAAAACAAACGCATTTCATTATTTTTTTCAATGTCAATTGCATATTATTCCAAGAGTAGACTTGCTGAACAAGCTACGACAATTCAATATTTATTCAGTAAAAACTGTACTATTTGGAGATCCAAGCTTATCACATTCCAATAATGAAGACATTTTTAAGGCTGTCCAAATCTTTATATTATAAGAGACACATCACAGGAAGAGAACATACGAATTTCAACAGCAGATGACAATTAGGAAAACTGTATCTCCAACAAGAGCAACACCGTTACTGCATTAATAGGGCATAATAATCGAAGATGTGGTGCCATTTTCTTTCGATCGACTGTCATTAGTAGATGTTATTAAAAACAATGAAAAACTTCCAAACATTGTTCATTACCAGGCAAGCTGAAGTTGAAGCTTAGTTTTGTCAATTCTCTGTATCAAATTCACGGCAACAAAATAGCAATTTAATATTTTATAAAATTATTTTGCTATATTTCGTTCTGTAACAATGATACAATTTTGGGAAGGATAATAAATTTGCTTCTCAACAAACCCATTTCCATATTAGACATTCCAGGAGAATGATCTGGTATGACCAAATTACTTACTCTCACCCATCAAAATTTCTACCAAAAGACAATTGGCATATTGACATTCCATCTGTGCGTCAGAGTTTTTGGTATATCATTCATGTGAGAAACGAAACCACACACCTCCATATATTCTCCATATATGTTAAGGTTAGAGTTAGGGTTAGGGTTAGAGTTATGATTAGTGAATTCATACATGAAGAAAATACCGATTTTTCGATTTCTGCCAATTATACTTGATCAAAAAACTACCTTAGACATTATACTCTTTACCAAAAACCAAAAACAAAAAACAAAAAACAGGAGAATAACTATATACATCGACATTAAGACCATGTGGACCAACATAATACTGCCAGTGTGGCTTGTTCACACCCATCGCAATATAAAAAAAAAAATTTAAATTTAAATTTGCGAAAAATACAATATATGCATGTTTAATTTTGTTGTAGTTTACTATTATATGATAACATCCCTTCATAATGAAACCAACTAAGGGAAAAATTAGAGAAGAATATATGTATCAATTCGTTGGAAATCTGCGTTAAAAATATATTTTAAATTAATTTTGATGCCCCTTCCCAACCCTGACTCGAACGGCGCCAATTTGGGCATCTTTAAACCACGCAGTTAGACATCTCATATCATGGAGATGATTATGTATAAGTTTTGAGGAAATCGGCGATAAAAAAATATATAAATTTTGTTGCCCCTCCCCTTTGTTCTGTGCCCAAGACAATCAGCGTCACTTTAGGAACTTTTAACCTGCACCAATATGTTCCTCATACCCATGTTAGAGCCACTTTGGAGAGATGGTCGCCCGTTAATGTCTATATAACACAGACAGACATTGGCAATACAGATATAGATAGATTTACCATCTCATCATTTGTCTATCGCACGTATTCATATCTGTGAATTACTTGGCTTCGGGCTCGTCAAGCTATCAAATCTATTATTTCTTGATTGATCTGGTATGTTCCATATGTCGAAACCTATGGAACAAACCTCCGACAGTGACATTCAATAATTAACCGTGGTCACTGCCAAATATAGCCACCACTTGCATATCTGAACACACATACGAGTTAACAATGACAACTATGTGACAAAAGGCAAGCACGTGGTGATTGTGGTGGGGTGTTTCACGCCCAACTTTGCAGGATCAAAATATTCAACAGTTGAAGACGCGATGCCCGACACATATGATTCAGTTAGAATTTTCAGACCAGAAAGAAGTTGAAATTTATCTGATAGCTTATTCCTATCTGTGTTCAGTGTTAACCCTTTACCCAACAAACCGGCCAAAAACGGCCAAATAAAGGTACAACAGCCTAAATTATCTTGGGTCTGTCTCAATAAAACCATACAAATATGGATATTATTGGAACCGGCTCATTGACCACATTGTGATGGTTACAGTTATGCCCTGTGCCAATGCATTCTCTTATATATGCGAGTCGACCATAGGTCGCCTCGCATATATAAGAGAATGCATTGGCCTAAAAAAAATCTTTTTTTACCATTTTTTCTTACATTCTTTAACAATTTTATAATTTTTAATGTGTTAAGCCAATGCATTCTCTTATATATGCGAGGCGACCTATGGTCGACTCGCATATATAAGAGAATGAATTGGCACAGGGCCGTTATGTTGGGTAAAGGGTTAATATCAGATGGAAATACTACGGCGGACGAGGTTCTGACTGTAGATGAAATGGAAACTGTATCAGTCCGATAGCATGGTCGTTTGCGTTCAACTTGTTGTTGTCACCCCCCCCCCACTTTAATTTCCAGCCAATATATCAGATGATATAGAGATGAAATTGCTGAAACTTTGAAATGGGGATGGACCTGAGAATAGGGAACCACCCAGAAATGACACAGTAGTGGGGAGGGGTAAATTAGAAGTATACTGTTTTAATGGTTTCATTCCGTTTACGTTGAAGTGACGAAACGATAGTGCTTAATAGCGTAAATTCTGCTGATAACAAATGTATGTAACTTCTATTTTATTTTGATGTGATGATATACCTTTCATGAATGAAAAGCGAATAATTATTATTTTAAGATTATGATAAGAACAACCAACATTTAGTCATTTTGGTGCAGACATGTAACCTGTGCACAAAGAGGCCCAACGTCCCCACTTCATGACCAATATACTGCTGGCGATATTTCTTTATATGGCAGAAATGTAAGGAAATATATAACCGTTCCTTGGATACTGACATACAATAATCTTTAAGAATGATGAATATGTACACCCACCGAAACATGCATGGACAGAAAAGGGGCTGTGGTATCAATTCAGGATACGATTATCAACGTGAGCCGGGACGTGACTAGAGGCAACTATTCAAATGTTACAACAAAAACAAGATATTTCACACTACAAACTGGGCGGAATATCAGATCATCAACAAAACAAAAAGACAACGTTTGGCCAACGAATGTGGTGGCAACGATGAAATTCCCAACTTTCGAAAAAAAATTGTCAATGTTGTGGGGTGAGATCGATAATGCCACGAATCTCTACTCCAGCTACGCCCGTCGATATCATATTCCATCGGTCCAATACCTGGGAACTTTTGAAATTCCCTGTGAGAATGGGTCAGAACACAAAACATTTCCCAGGTTTTGTACTGGTGGAAATTGGAATATGATTATTAGGGGCGTATGCATGCAAAGTACAGATTAATGGATGTCTAAGGGAGAGACAATCCGAACGACCCCACTTTTGGGCATGTCCCTGACAGAAAGGACTTTCAAGCCTGCGACAACGTGATATGGAACACATAATTATGGTAAACTGTGTCAATAAAAGGGATGTGGCAATATAGTGTTGGGGCGTACCCCCGCCCTCAATTTTGGTAAAACTTTTCAAAATTTGGAATTTTTAATGACTTAAGTTGAATATTTTAGGCAAAACAGACGGCCTAACATTTGAGAACCAGATATAACAGTAAGTAATGTTGACGTTATATTGTGCATCCCGCATACAGTTGGATGAAACAATACCTATGACATTAAATTGATATATTTACATCCCATTCTATGTCACACAAGGGACGGACTAAACATGTATGCAGTAATACTAATACCTCGTCGAATATCGAAGATTTTCATACCGCAAGCTTCGGCCAATCCGAGAAGTTCCGACTAACAATACTGATGACATATTTGGTAGAGTAAACATTCGGATGGTCTCGCCACTTTCTGTCAATGCCGAACTTTTGACGTATCCGATACAACTGTGACTGTACGTCGCATGGCATTTAAATTTAAATTCAAACTCGGTACACCAACCTTTTGATAACTCGTGTTTCTGAATAGCATCTCTCTGTATGAGACGACAACCATATACGAACATGTTGGTAACATGTTTTTATTACATGATCCTACCCTTATTCCATTCAGTAAACCAATTCTATAAATTATGATATTAAACATTCGTTTAAAGGCCCACTTAATTTTCGAACACCATATTTTATACCATTTGAAAGAGGAAGCTCCAAAACATTGTATTATCAACTTATCCGGTGTAATAAACTGTGAACATGTTGTTTTTGTTGAGTTTTGTCATAAAGATTGAAGTAAAAATCAGTATTATTTGCAATGCAGGGGGAATAACTATATATATAATAGGCTTTGCACAAAAATTCAAATAAAAATTGAAAAAATATGAAATAGTTGACAAAAAAGTTATCATGTGGGGTTTTATGAATTTACAAATTCTCGACCAGTATCCTCGTGTGATTTTTCCATACCCCTATCAAAATTTAATCACAATGTTGTAAAATTTTGAGAAATTAGTAAAAATTACCATTTCTCACAATTTTCCCCCAAATTTGCATCTTAGAACACGTTCGGACAAGGTTGTTTATAATTCCCCTTCATCAGTCTCTACGTTGTTTCATTTTATGCCCCTAAAGCCTTCTTTGCATGCGGCATTCTAAGTGTAAACTATACAATTCATTTTTCGAAGAAAATTCTATTTTAGGGGGTGGGGTTAAGTTTATGCCCACAGCGCATTTTCACAGAAATATAATTCGCATTCCATCATCCAAGTTGTTTTGCTATGTCTTTGGGGCAATTTATTAGACACGTTGCCCGTCAATAGCCCATGTTTTTCACAAGTTATAGCCAATTATATGTGACACTATTTTTAAAAATCCAAGCAACTAGCTTATACGTTGGTCCAGTTTTGTGTCACATGTTGTTTTATGGTGATCTATAATTAATATAAACGATGTCTTGTTCACTTTATAACCGCAGTCATTTTTCTATACGCTGACAGTTGTACTCGAAGAATTTTTTAATTTTATTTTAGGGGTAGGAGTTGTCTTCCCTGAAAAATCTACTTTGGCACACATTCTGAAGCGGGAAACAAGCAAAATCGGATGCGTCATATAATTACCTTTAATTATATATATATAAACCTTTGTGGAGGGGGGGGGGGGGTGCAGCCAAATTCTAAAGTAGAGGCCTTATGAGAATTGGCCCACGGACTATCACGATTTTATCTGTGGTATAGATGCCTACGTATAGCAACACAAGAGTACACTATCAGAAGCTACAACTTCGACACTGCAGCGACGATATTGGAACATACTTTTTCTGCCAAAGAGTAGTGATCTTGTGGAACAATTTATCAGATTTCGTTGTTAGTGTTGGAAATTTAACCGATTTTAAAGGCACGTGAGGCCTTAGTTATCGAAAATATTTATATTTGTTCTAATCACCGTAAACAGAAACACATTAAAACGCATACAGTTTCGTTCATATATACCATGACCATCACGTAAACAGCATGTTATCATAAAGACCTACTATATTTTACCTAAGCAATAGCCTGATTGTGTTACAGAAGACAGCACAATGCTACTGGCTAATCACACACAAATGGCATAAACGCTCTTTATTAGTTCCATATCAGGAATTCACCAACAAAGAACGCTCTTTATGTTTACCATCATAATATAAACAAACACCAGAAAAGTTCCTTTTTATGCTTTTGTTTACATAACAATGGTAAAACATTTGACAATAACATACTGTTTATGCGATATTTCTTATTTGAATACGGACAAAGTCTGTCTACATTTTGATGTTCTTTCTGTTTGTGGCGGTTTTTGACGGGTGGAAATATTTTCACAGGATACCCACCGCCAAGGCCAACCGTACCTTTAAATGAATGATTGACTCCTATCTTTTGGATAAAAAAATATGACTTTATTGTTGATATATTTTGTGATATTATATTACATTTACTGCAATACTATATGGGACATTAAATCGAACGAATTGTTCCTTCTTGAATTGATACTGATATTTATTTATTATAAAGACAATTTTGCGTTAGTTTTCTGTCACTTTATTGCTTTCTGTATCAAAATACCTGCAATAATTGCCATTGTGTGAACGCAGCCTTAGGTGCCGATGATTGCAAGCTCATCCGCATGGTCGACAAATGGTGCTATCGTATCGATGAAGTTTGGCAGCAACGTACAGTAGCAGAAACGAACTATATCATTCTATTAGATCATGCCATGAATCTCTATACTCTATAGCTACTCCTGCAGATATCATACTCCACCAGTTGAAAACCCGGGAACTTTTTGATGTTGTGAAAGGGAATTTTATAATATTTAAAAAACATTTCAGGTAATATATTTCTTATTTAATACCTGTTCCTTAATAATGCAATTCACTGAAAGTGAAGTTTCTATCTAGAAATTTCACGATTTAAGTTACTTTTTGAGAATTTTTTCTTTGCGTCGCTTACAACCAGGTAATTTCTCCCGGGTATTTAATTCAATGTTTATTGCGATATCGGCTCACAAATTCACAACAATTCATTGATGAGGTTGGGACCACCTCTAATATGAAGAACATCATTCAGGAACAAGTGTTAATTAAGAAATACATTCCCCGCCTTGTTTGTTCAATGTTATAAAGTTCCCTGCATGTCAACAAGTTGGAAGATAAAAAGTTCCCAGGTATTTACCTGGTGGATTATGATCTATATGGGGGGGGGGGGGGGTAGCTATAGAGTACAGATGCATGGCATGATCTGCATTTCTATATCTGCTATCTAACTCTCTCGGGGCTGTAGTACTTTCTGTCCCCCAAGAGCACTATATTGAAGCTATATTGAAGCTATATTGAAGCCCGCACGTCGACGTCCCTTGTGGTGATATCGCGGTATGAATTTCCATTCATGGATCGGGAAAAACAGAATGGGGTTCGCGATATCGCAATATCCAAGACCCGACAACACAGTTTCCTGCAACTCGCAATTATGGCTGACATTCACCTTTTTGAACTCTTATACACTGCATGTGTGGCCTGTAACTGGAGCTGTTCAAAATAACATCTTATGTCGGCACAACATACATAATGAATGTTTATGTTTGTAGTTTATGTTTGTAGCTCGACCATAAAGTATTTATGAAATAACTACAACGAATGCATGTGAAAATATTGAGAAAAACAAAACTTTAAGGGACAAATCTGAAGTGTAGCGATAAATATCGTTCGCAGACGATCAGTTATATACAACAAATGAGAAAACATTATGAAATGACGAATACGATAGTGTTACACTTATTTTTAGCATCTCCCAATCATGGATTGGGTGGGGATACAACGCGGAACTTCAAGAGTAGAGTGAGGCTTGGCCGCCATGTCAAGCGAGTTAAACCAATGAAAAAATCAGTCGTTACAATTGCCATGAACATCGTTCTGATGGCGCAGTAGTGACACCGTTTGAATGACAAAAATAAACTGCACAACTTCGTTAACTCTTCACCGGCCCTGCAAACGCTGGCGAACATCAATAAATATATTTATGGACCCCCAACCCCGCATATCTAAAATTTGTAAACGGGCCAATTCTACCTTGGGTTTTTTACGTCGTAATCTGAGGCAGTGTCGACAATCACTAAAGATGATTGTTTATAAATCCTTGATCAGGCAAGGTTCATATTGGCTTTTCTTCACATAACTGCACGGTAATTACACGAGGAGCTTGTAGAAACAATATTTCAAAATATACCTGATATACATACCACAGGGGGTGTCGCTAATCGGTACGGAATAGCGTAGTACAGCCGTCACCGTTGAATTTCTGACTCACTGCACCGATTATGGTCGGGTAAACCCTGAGTGTATTTGAGCAACACAGGCTACAGCCGTAGCCGGCTATGCATGCGCAGTAGAAGCTACAGAAAGCTGCAGCCGGCCACAGCTGGTGGCCACTAACTATTGTACCGCTACTCCGAACTTGGAATGTGGCTGATGGATAATATTATACCGGCATAATGTTGGCATTATGTTGCTATATCAATTCACCAATGGTCTCGCTCGCTGCAGCAAGCACATTTGAAGCAATTAACACTCGTACTAAGTCCATGTCTCCATAAATCTGATATTTAAAAGAGTATGATATGTGATTATATCTCGTTCTCTAAATCGGCATATGCAAACAAGATATAATTATATATATTTTTACGAAATAAGTATAATTATTCACCAAACAATAAATATATCATAGATATAAAATATCTAGTTTGATGCCAACAAAATGGGAATGACAATTATGTGTCCCCAGGGAGCAGTATTAAAAAAAAAATCACCCCGATAAGAAATTATCCTATCTGAGTCGAGTACAATGTTTAGTGATAATCGCCATTCATTTCCCTGGCCGCTGTAGCTTCCTACTGCGCATGTCTTATAAGTCACAGTCGGCTACAGCTTTTTTGCTCAAATACACTCCAAATTGTCGCGTATATTGCTACTTCCAAAAGTGATAGAAACCCTCCTTATCATATACCATGCTGTAGAATTCCGATATAAACCTGTTTTATATTTTCAAGTGGTAGAAATCTCTCTGCTTGAAGCAATAAACATGACTGATTCATTAACGTGGGGAAAATATAACCCTCTTTCTGATTGGTCGATATCAACTGACGACTCACGTGGCTTTGTTTACGAAAACACGGTAAGAAAAAAAAATTATGTATATTAAATATCGACCAATGAGAAAGGGGTAGCAGTAGAGTTCATGTCAATGCTTCAATTCTAAGCAATTTTCTCACTTCAAAGAATACAAAAGTTTTTTTTGGACATTCCACTGCACTTGACAGTGTAAGGAGGTTTTCTTTCACTTTTGAAAGAAGAAAAACAAGCGACAATAATGAAGGGATGCACATTTCAATGATATTACTTTAATATTTAATGTTGCAAAGTTTGTTCGTACTCGCTACCTTTTTCGAGCTAATGGAGGTTCACATCAATCCGATAACGTGTCTTGAAACCGCATGGCACACATGTGTGTCGTCGTGATTCATCTGTCCATGTCCATGTTGGTAGTATGATAAAACATCCAGATCTTGGTTGAGGCTAAGTTTAATGGTGTCGAGTTTGTTTTATTATTTTACCCTCTCTTGTTTTGCATTTTCTTGTGTCTGTCAGACCCCAATGAAGCACGGTGACACTCCTGTCGATGGCTGAAGGTCCTGGTCCGTTAAAATGTTCTCCAACTGCTATATCTGTATTGTTTGTTTGTTTTTTCGGAAACGATGCCCGTTCAGTCTTGCGTGTAGATTCTGGAATATTTATAAATTGGTCGTGCCGAAATCAAGTTAAATGCGTTGTTCAATGTATATGCCTGTTTACATGTTATATTGTTCGCTGTAGTGGTGCGCTGTCCTTATGTCCTTTCCAACTTCGATTCGAAATGTTCATGTTAATACAGAGCTGGAGTACACCGGTTAACATAATCCAAGGAACCCACACACTGTTGTTGGGTTGGATAAAATTGGAATAATGACTGCGCATATTGATTGAATAGATGTTGGCAATGCCGCACACACTGATATTGCCAGTGGCAAAATTGTCGGTAGCAAGGAGCCGACGATGCCCTGGCAGGTCGAGCATGATAATTGGTTTGGGTGTGCATCAAGTGCAGCTGACAATACATCGGCTCCAGTTCGGCGTCCTGTGAGATATTGGTCGACTTGGTCATCAATAATGTTCCTCAGCAGGCCGGTGTGAGTTCTTTTCCAACTTACGCCGGCTATGAGCACTGGACAGATAACCGCAACGAGAAACATACTGGCCTTCATTGTTATTTGTCGTCGGTAGCAAATATTCGTATAACTCAAGTGAACATCACTGGGTATTTATATTGAACTTGCCTTTGTAATAATTGCGCATACACCTACAGGCCGGGCGTAAACCATAACGCTGAATTTCATTTTTATATCCGATCAACGATAACGCTGAATTTATTTTTAAATCCGATCAAACTGAAGTGTCAGTTTGTTCTTTGCATAAATATAATGGGATTATTTGGAGTATTCTGTCGAACTTTGTGTTTCAAAACAATTCAGATGCGATGACGAAAGTTACGATCCAGACGAGACTATTAGATGCGATTATACAGTTTGTCGACATTTGTGTTTCAAAACAACGGGACATTTTTTGATTGGTTGAGAAATTTGTCAGATGCGATTAGCAACGTGCGAAAATATACTTGCGCTGGACTGGTACCCACTCCCAACAGATGGCGCTGCTGGTGTGATTACGAAAGCGGTTTAGGGCACGGTGACTAAGTGGCTATCACTTGCCAGACATCTGGCGTGTGTGAGTGATAACCATCTCAAGATAAGTAAGTTTCCACCTCATATTATTGCACTGCATTTCAAAAACTCGGTTCAGAGGCTAGGTGGGCTCTCAAAAATAATTATGTCTACATCAGATTATCCACATGTCTTCAAATGTTCTTCTATCTCTAATCGTACAACTCTATATCACACGCAATTCATATGTGTCCTCCCTTACTCTCAAGTATGTCTGTCGTGAGTATAATGCCGGTATTATTCGGATTTCTGGTAAATCAGCGGTCAGATGCTCGTAGCCCGTTTATATATAACATTGGGTATATGCTAGATATAACCGTTCACAAAAAAACGCCGTTCTTTTGACCGTTTATTTATCCATGGTGTGTGTGTCTGTGGTTGGCCGTAACCTGGTGCCCGGTGTCATTGCTTTGAAAGGTAATCATGTTCGACTGGTGTTGTTAGATTGGTAATGAGATTAGCGGTTTCTATGTCTTGTCTGGTCATATTTACCGTTTGAACATGTCTGAAATAGACGCACTTTTTATACCAGAATTTGCGCAACAGGAGCGCAGGGAAATCGCACGTCGGGTTGGTTTAACATATATGGCAGATTTTGGTGCAGAAAAAAAATACGACGCAATTGTAACCAGTTACTGGGTTACAAATACGTCGTGCATTTTTTTCCAAGTCGATTTTGTTCAAAGTCGACTCAACGTTTGCTCGTACGTTAGCTGCGACCAGTAGCCCGGTTACAGATACGCCCTATTTTTTTGTTTACATTAGGAAATACAAAGTTACATTTGCAAGTCGTTTAAAAAATGCGACGTGTTTTCCAGGTTACGGTTACAAATGATTAGCAGAGAAAAACTCCAACTAGAAAAGTGAAAATATTTCACCTGTCCTTGTTTAAAACGGGTTACAAAGTTACATTTGCAAGTCGTTTAAAAAATGCGACGTGTTTTCGCGGTTACGGTTACATTTGCAAGTCGTTTAAAAAATGCGACGTGTTTTCGCGGTTACGGTTACAAATGGTTGGCAGAGAATAACTCCAACTAGAAAATGAAAATATTTTACTATTCTACTTGTTTATGGCGGTTTTTGACAGAGGTGAATATTTTAACAGCATAGCCACCGCTAACGCCGCCCATATCTTTAAGGGTTTCTAGAAAAAGTGTTTATATGACATAGAGAGGCCAACATAACGATACCATATATACTCTATGCGACTTCATCCATTTTTTTATTTATTGGGATGTCTTTAGTGTAGTTTTGTGGTTATGAGAGCTCATTTCCCCCGATTTCTGCTCCATATGTGGTCTTCTCCTTCAAAATTTCTACTTGATTTCAAACAATGGTTGCGCCAGGATATTCCCGACGCAGGGGCTATACGATTCCCTGACAGGGGGTGGGCTTTAGCTACCGGGTTGGCCATTGCAGATCTCACTGACGGGGTGACCATCCCTCCCCGGCAGGGTGGGGATGTAGCCCCCTGACTCCTCCCCGTAGTTTAGTATAGATGATTTCTCGTATTCAGTGAATGCAAGACCGCTCTCTTAGCATGGGGTGTCAAGCAGGGACGTGTCGACATGGGTGGCTATGCAGTGGTCTTACCCCCCAAACTGTAGTCAAACCTAATGCAACATTAATTGGAAAATTCGCACCAAAATTAGGATGAAATTTTTCTCGTATAGCTTGATTTTCCAACAATTTCTTAATGACGAATTTGTTGTTTTTAGACCAACATTTGCATATTTCCCTTTCATTTGCAAAATACTGGACTGGATTTTCAAACCTAAGGGTGAGTGTCAGGTTAAAAAAAAATTCCCGAATTGGAAAGCTTGAGACAAGTCTAGATGCTAGGATTGTCAAATGTTCATGTTCAGATTTTCAAAATCTTCTCACATCGGGTCTAACCATCGGCCGACCCGTGTGTGCTGTGCCTTGCCAGTAGTTACTTACTAATTAATTTAAGAAAAAATAAATCGGGGTGTAAATTTGTCTGGTGTTATACCACTATATGTTAGGATTTTTTAATCCCATACTGGGCCAAACCATCCTTTTCACCCCCTTGCATGGCCAGTGGCCACAATACTACTGATCCATTTAGAATAGGCTACCATCTTGTAGTCTGTGAGAGAACATTTGGGAAAAATCAAAGCACCGGGGTGGGGGTATGCAAATTGAATTACGCAAACTTGTGAGTTTGGTGTGGTTCAATGGGATGGGGTACAGTTCGAAATTCCAAGGTGGAGACCACCCCAACCAAAAACCCTCTAGCCAAGTAACGAGTGCCAAATATCCCAGACTCAACCAGGGGTGCCCCTCGCGACTTATTTTCTGCTTTCGGCACAGGCGTATTTGTTTTCTATCCGAGAATACACTGAACCGGCGGCAATATATCCATACTCTGAATGAAAACGCGTCCGTTGCGATCACGGTAACTTCGTGCTACAAGTAAGACGATAATTGTGTTGTAGAAAGGATACGGAAGACCGATTGTCAAAAAACGCAACATCAAAATATACACAGGGCAAGGCTTATCGATCCAAACCTTGGAGTGTGTGTTCATTGTGTATTTATCGCATATACCCATGGTTATATATTAACGGACTACGAGCATCTGACCGCAGATGTTTATAGTGGAACAAAATAAACACTTGATTAAACTGGTGACGTGAAATAATTCATTTGAGGCAGAGACAATTTTGTAAAACACTCGAACAATGCGCTCTCGTGTTTGCACAACGTCCCTGTCTCTCGTGAATTGTTTCACGTCATCATTTCAATCAAGTGATTATATAAGGAATAATCTCGGTGTCCTAATGTAATTACACAGTCTAAAGGCATATGCCGAATCACAAACTTATAAATCGCGAAGTTTGTGATTCGGCATATGCCTTTAGACTGTGTAATTACATTAGGACACCGAGATTATTCTTTATAATTATACCATTAATTGTTAAATATTGATTTTAAAACATTTTCGCCCTTGAAAGACGGTTGAAGAAAGGAACTATATGTTCTCAAATAACGGACCGAAACAGAGTTACTGACCAAATAGTATCTGCGACGACTTGAGCCGAAAACATCTCCCCGTGTCCGTCCCAATAATATCGATCGATTGATAGATCGAGTGGGTATTCCCCGAATCGTATTATGTCAAGGACGAAATAAATTTTGCCATCGTTGGAGGAAAATTAAACATTATAGCAGGATTTTTGGAATACATTTAGTCTTCATATGTCAACTATAGGACTCACGAACAGGCGATAATCAATAAGTTTAGTGAACATTTTCTTATAGGAATTATCCTATCTGTCGGCATTGAGCCAAATATTTTTCTATTTCGATTTTTCGCTCCACACTGTATTGTATACACAAAACAAGTTTTCAGAAGAATAAACTATCATGGTATTTAAGTAATTTCAAGATGATTTATTTATCAAAAACTAATATATTTGGTAAAATTCAAAGTGAATATTAAAAACTTGTTCACAGACATGAATATGACCAGTTTCTGAGGAATCTCAGAAATCACAAAATGTTCCGCAACTTGTCAATTCATTTCTTTGCATTCTAACAATTACATGTTGCTACACTGCGATGGGGTCAAGAAAATTATGCTGTTATTCTCATGGGGACTTGGGAGCTTTGCATTGAACAATAATTTGAACACCCGTCTACCAGCGATACATCGAATGATCGATGTGTGGAATCTCATAAATCACACAATCCTTCGTAACTACACTGAGACTAGTTGAAGAAATATCCTCGTTTTTCTCATAGGGACTTTACATCATTTGCATACACCCATCAACGAGCGGTCTCTGTGGATCTCAGAAATCACATAACGTAATGCTTCGTAAAACTTTGTAAAATAACTTATCGCTACACTCGGATGATATGAAATAATATACTGCGGTTCTCTCACAGGGACTTTATATCATTTGTAACAACTGTCTACGAGCGGTCTCTGTGGATCTCAGAAATCATTTACGTAACGCTTCGTAACACTTTGTAACATATCGCTGCATTGAGATGAGTTTAAAAAATATGTTTTCTTATGAGGACTTTATATAAGGATTAACTGTCATGTGGACTGTTTTTATGGAGATGTAACCGTGAGGTAAGTGGGCATAGCTTGTGTAAAACCGACATACAAGTTATGAGCACTTACCTCACTGTTACATCTCCATAAACATAGTCCACATGACAGTTAATCCTTATATTTATATACATTTAGCGAAAAAGCCACTTTTGTAAATGTATTTAAATCGAAAAGTGTATCGTGACAAAACAGCCCAACATACCCAATAGCACCCTTGGCAAAAGTTAATAGGACAATTTCTCTTCATATTGAAACCCGATGATGTATTAAGTCAATCCTGCGCGAGTCCAAATGCGCCCAAACATTACGCGTTCGTCTTTCCAAACCCAATGACGTATCGATGGTGTTTTGAGCTTGGTGTTATGAGGCGTTGCGCATTCACCGAGAAATAACTGCAACTAGCCACGTGGGCGCCGACCAATCAGAATGCTGGATTTAGTGATGACAACACTTCGTATGTAAATATATTATTTGTAACACGTACCGGTTACAACTTCGTAACACTTTGCAACATATCATTACATTGAAACGCAGTGAAGAAACATGCTCCATTTTTAACAGGGACTTTGTAAGTTTGTAGGGTCCTCTACTCCTCTGGCTTTGTAGCCTGTAGGGACGGTCTTTGGAATCTCAGAAATCACGTAAAGGTTTGTAACATATCGCTACATGGAGACGAATGGGAAAAATATGCTGCGGTTTCTCACAGCGACTGGTAGATCATGCCATGAACTATACTCTGGCTGACGCCGTAGACACGGGCGTTAGCCAATGTAGAGATTCGTGGCATGATCTAGGGGACTGGGTACAATGTTTGGGAATATTTGTAAACAATAATTAAAAATTTCATCACAGTATATATATAATTTATAAATTGTTGACATGACAGAAAATTACAATGTACGGTAGGTAGGCCTACCATGCATGGACTTGTGACGGTCTTACCAATACCATTGGAGTTTGGAACTTGATCAATAACTCCTTAATTAGCAAATTTTAGCCCAGCATTATAACCAAAACATTGCTAATTAGACTAATTAAGGTAGTTGTTGATCAATTCAATCAAGTTCCAAGCTCCCGTGGTCTTTCTAAAATCATAATGCCTATGCGGTGTGAAAATGTAAATAAATGAAACGAAAACAAAAAAGTTATGTAACTTTGTAAGTTTAGCCATGCATTTCGTAACGAAACGTCGCAAATATGACAAAATTTATACTCTAAACAGCTTGGGAATGTTTATTTCATTGGGGAATTGTCTTTATTTGGATATTTATTTATTATTCTTTTATCGGCTTTCATACCGTTCGTGAAAAAAAAATGTGTACTGCGAAGTGGGTGTGAAGAAAGTAGCGTCCTTAGTTACTATGCAACGGACTACACATATTATTGCGCTCAAGTACTTTTGGGTCGTTTTTGTTGCACTGATAAAATCGCGACCTAATGTAATTATCCGATATAATTACATTAGCTTTGATAAACTTAACAGCAATTTACTATAGAGAATGAAGTGGGTGTAATTATTATCTTATATTATACCATATTATTCACATTTGATGCTCATCATTTCATGTGGTGTTAAATTAGATTATGTACGTTGACGTTACTGGAGCAACTCTGAACACATCTTTAACTAAGGGTACGTTCATACACTGGCAAGTTTGCACGGTACTTTTTGCAGGCATTTTCTCAGTTAAAACCCTATGGTGCCAGAATATCAACAAAATAAAATATAAAATATATAAAATGCATATCTACCAAAGCTAACTACATGAGAATTAACATTCTGCAGTTCTATGTGTAACGGTACAACTAACATTTGCCGTCAGATTACTCGTACGATTGATTCTCGGTATAAAATTGTCACAGGAATAAACACCCTCTATTCACAAAGACAATGAGAACGTCATTAGCGAACACCAGCCATTGCACGCATTTCCAACCACATGGAACAGATTAGAAGACGACATGACATCAGTTCCAGTTGTGCGTTCAGTAAACATTTGTAAAAAAAACGATCCAGGTAAGCGATTCTAGTACCAGTCATGTATGAAAATTGTAACGTGGACCTTGTAAAGATTATATACTTTTAAAATATTTTCTTTTTTAAACAACGGTTCTGTGTTAATCCTATACTTGTATAGCAAACGGTTCGTAATGCTCTTTTTTGTAGCAGGAAGACTTCGGGAACATGGTCCCATATTTGAATTCCGAAAACCAGATGACTTTGGATAAGTGCATAATGTAGTGATTTAATGCACTACAAGGCATTTGTTTTTACTTTGTTGATGTGGTATATTGCCAATTTGGACAGAGCGATGCGATGTTAAATGTTAGATTTTCATCAATATGGATCCAGGAATTGTTTTGAGGATTCGTGCCCATGGTTTCCGATTGTTTTTACCTCTGCGTTTTTAGTATTTTTATGCTATTGCAATTTGTCATTGCTATCCCCCGTGTGGGCCCGGTGTAGAATCGGCCTGACCCCCCCCCCCCCCCCACTGCGGGTAAGAATCCCATAATGTAGCACACTGCTTGTCGTGTTTGCCGTGGGGTGCATCGCGCGAGGTGTGGCGTAGGAGTCCTGGCCGTACTAGGGTGGCCGTATCACGTGAGACATCGATCTGCGGATACGTCTTAGCTCATGGTCCTCATTCGTCCTACATCTCTTCAAGACGGGTTTCACATTACGTTTCTGTCGTCTGTTCTATTATATTTCTGGTGTCTGGTTGTTTCTTCTGTTTGTCATGCATGTTTCTTTCGTGTCAAGTATGTTTGAATTTCGTCCTCATCACTGTTAAATGTTTCAATTTTGTACTGTTCACGCCTGTCTCACAGTGGCGAGGTACCGGGAGGACGCTGTGATATGCAGTGGCTAAACGGATCACCGATGCAGCAATGGCCAGACCATAATTCGAACGGCAGTCCGATGCGGCTGCTGGTCTAGTTAACGATTATTTGCTTTTCATATGGCAACTCAAACCAAAAAACAACGTAAGAATGAGCACCGCTTAGTTTCACTGATGCTGCAGGCCATGCGCACGGGTGTAGATATAAAACAATATGTGACCCTCCGTAGGATAGGGTATCATATAATATGTGATCCTCGTCTCGGGAGTCACTCGTGGCTCAATGAAGGCAGGATCATATATCAAAATGAGAGGATATGGTGATCCCATGAAAAGGGGATCACCATATCCTCTCATTTTGATATGTGATCCTAAAATAAGAAAATATTTTTATTAACTAAATAACGGAAATATTTGAAGAAGTAATTTTGACGAAATAACGGAAATATTTGAAGAAGTGTTTTAAAGAGCGTTACTCCTCACAAGATATTGAACCAGATATAGCTGATTCATCTGAGTCAGAGATATTGGCTGAGTAAGCACAACAAGGGGTTACAGACGTCCGTAGATTTACGAAGACAGTTGCTGGTCAAACGTTCAGTTGAAAAGTCCTCTTCTGACCTTCAATCGGTGCGTACATCCACCGACATTGAAGGTTGTGTATATGAAGATGGATTTAAGTACATATGCTCCAAACCCATTGCGATGTTTTAAATGTCATGGCTATGGCCATGGCGAGGAACATTGTAAAATTAATGAAACCATATGTGCACGATTTTCAATTTCTGGTCATGATCATAAGGATTGTATGAATCTTAAGAAGTGTTCAAAATATCAAGGTTCAGATGCTCCAATGGATCGTTCATGTCCCATTTGGATCTATGCATTTAGGATTCAACGATTTAGAGCTGAGAAGCATCTGTCATACATGGATGCTAAGAAAATAGTTGGTCCTCGACCATCCATTCCACAGATCAACAATCGTGTCTACCAACAAGTGGTTTGATGCCAGCACCCAGACAGAGTCAAACCAAACTTGCCAGTGTATCACTACATGTAGCAACACAGTTGAGGTTACTGATATTATTCATGTTCCAGAACATGTAGCGCAGGCTACGGATACAGCTTATGTCGTTGAGACATTTCCTCCGAAACAATACTATGCAAGTTGATCATATTGTTCTAAAAGAAAATTCGCATGTGCTTCGAAATACAGATCGCCAAAGTCACTCAAACGTTTCGACTCTCAGAAAGAGAGCTTTCAAAAGTGGACCAAATGAGTGAAGAAAAACGGTTAACTCTCAAAGATAAGAAACAATATTTGCCGATCAAGGCTGTCGATTGGGTGAAGGATGACATTCTGTCTTACCAACCCGACCATCAGCCTGACGCATTGATAAAGGTTCACGAGCGATTCATCAAATATTATAAATACATTATCACTGCAAAATCTGATTTTAAAAGTTACTTTAAATATTTTGATGTGGATCCTTGGTAATTTCGTGCTCTTTAGTTGCTATTTATTATCTATTATTGTACTACTTTTATACGTTTTATAATATGATTGCGCACTAGTCAGTTCTTTAATTTATATTCCTACTCCAAGTGGAAAAATTCCTCTTGGGCGCTTGTATTTGTACATAGCTCACCATTGCATTGTTTTAATCTAATCCACTGTCTGATTTATCTACACAGTTGCTTCGCTACGATCTATTTTGTGTTCTTGGTCGTGATATGGCCTAGCAGCTAACGACGTTAAACCCTCAATCAACCAATTGAGCATTTGTCATTGCTTTCTGGGTGAATATGCATATAATTACTTTCATCAGAGTTTATCTCTAGCTTATTGCAGCAGCACCAGTCAAAAATGTACGAAACTCGTTGGTAATGTAACTTACTAATATCCCGTCATTTCCGCTTGTAATTAAGGTGGTATCATTTGCGTATGATAAGATATTCATAGTTGTTGCGTTATGCATTTCGTTTGCGTAATAAACAAAATATGGGCCCGAAGATGGGTCCATGGGGACTCCACACGCTATGTCTAGTAATAAACATTTATTTCCCTGGATATCAACGTATTGCCATCTGTTATCCAGGTAACATTGGAACCATTCTTTAGCAATGCCTCTAATGTCATAGTGACCTAGTTTGGAAAGCAATATGTCGTGATGGATAGTGTCCAAGGCTTTTGTTATGTCTAGGAAAAGGGCTACTGTAAGGTCTTTTGTTAGCTTATCGTTGTTGTTGGCAACGCAATCAAGAAGACATAAAATTGTATTAAAAGTCGAGTGGCTGGGACGAAAGCCATATTGGTGTCTATATAAGATGATGCACACGCAAACGTTCAGAAAGTCTACCAAGCGTTTGCGCATTTTTTTCTTTCTAGGAGCTTAGCAAATGGATGAAGAATACTTACTGGTCTACAATTGGAAATATTCGGTGAGTTATCAGTTTTTGGGATTGGGACTACCTTTGCTTTATTCATTTTGATGGGGACTGTACCGTAATCGAATGAGATATTGCATATGTGTTCCAATGCATGGGCTATAATCTAGATCGTTTCTTTCATAAGTCTGTTGTTTATTCCTTGAAAGTCCATGCTAGTTTTCCCCTTCACCAATAAACAAGGAACGATGCTTTCCTGGACTGTTGTTGGGTAGTTGTAAAGTCGTCAGTTATTCTGTTGCGTAGATAATCGGAAAATTTAGAATCGCTGTCATTCACAATACTTTGGCTGGTTTTCCGACCAATGTTTGAGAAAAATTCATTAATTGATTCGGCAATTTCGGCAAAGTCGGAACTAGTGAGTTGTGTGCCAGCATTGTCAAATACAACTTTTGGGTGACTAATAGTGCTACCATTCATTTTAGTGCACCCTTGAGAATTTTTCAAGTTTGTTTTAAGTCGTTTTTGTTCTCTTCCAATATTCTCGAGTAATACATGTTTTTGCTCTTTTTAATGAGTTTCTATAAAGTCGGCGATAATTCATGGACTTATTTGTGTCTTGAGTAAATTCAGTTGACGTTTTATAAATATTTTGTTTTGTGTTTTGTTCTTTCTGGGTGGGGAAGCCATTTCGTATGCATTCATATATATTCGAGAAAGTTTTAATATTCATATATGCCATATTGAAACATCTCTGGGTAGTAATTGTATCTTGGACGGACGGTTCGAACCTATGTTTAATATCACTGTGTACATACACTCTTAAACGTTTTGGTTTTTTTAAAATACCAAATTTGGTTTTGAACTTTTGTCCCATATATTTAACCATTAGGTTTTGATCAAAACCAAATACCAAGCGCCAACTGGTTTTGATAAAACCAAAATTGGTATTGAACTTTTGTCCCATATATGTAACCAAATTAGGTTTTGATCAAAACCAAATACCAAGCGCCAACTGGTTTTGATCAAAATCCAAACTGGTTTTATATATGAAACCAATTTTGGTTTTGACCAAAAAGTTCCTTTTTTGCACAATTTATTGATAAATGTGCCATACAACATACTTATGCAACCTTTAAGGGTACTGTACACTAAATCCACCCATTTATTGTACCATATCCATACTCAACAAAATATATGCAACACATGAATGAATTTGGTTTTCCAAGTTCGACATGTAAAATTATAATGAAAATTAATTTATGACCAAGTCATAAATTGATTTTTATTATAATTACCAATCCATTGATATATTAAAGGGCTAATTATAAAAAGGCTTTAGACAGTCTGAAACAGATGCCACCAGATTCCATTTCCAGTACAAAAATTCAGCTGATCACTTGCATGCAACAGGCTATCAAATTTCTATATTATGCCTTTCATACCCTCCCACAAACATACATGTACATGTATATGGGTTCTTTTTGCCATTTGGTCAAATCTTAAATTATACGAAAACCCATTATTTGTTATGGTTTCTACCATAATACTGTTGGTTGCCAAGTAAACAGAAAATAAACGGTGATCATGTAATTTTTTTGTTTACGGTTATCACTTATTTACTGTTTACACAGTCGTGAAATTATTATGATAGAAACAGTTGGTACGCAAACAGTCAAGTGTTTCTCACATAATTTTGTGATTAATTTTTCAAGTGTGCATGCTGGCATAGAACTAAATTCCACAAGATGCTGCAAGATGTGGCAAATTACATGTAAAATTTCCTGAAATCACAAACCTTTGAGGACTATTCTACCATTTAAGTGCTGTCAGTAACCTTAAATTGAGGCATGTAATTAGCCTGCACATGTGAGGGCCACCCCATGAATCATATCATAAGCAACCAAAATTAAGAGTCGAAGATGAAGTAAATTGTCCAAATGACATAATTGGTTGCATCAATGTTGAATGAAGTTTAAGATAAACATCAATGAAGACACAGTGAGATTTTGAAAATTAAACTTTAATTCAAACATATCCAGCAGGAATAATTGTCATCCTAGCCATTCTTCCACAGCAGTGTATATTCCTGATGTATGTGCACACCTCACCATTGCAACAATTGCAATGAATTAACACTTAATATATAGTTCATCACACCCTTCTTATATTGAACATTCCCAAGAATGACAGCTCATCTGTTTTTACACCTGTCATGCAGTAGAAATTTAAAGATCAGCAAACTCCTTTATATTCGCATCTGTTGAATATAACAGCAATTGACAGCATAGCATGTTACTAACTTCCCACAGGCTGCACCACACTTGTATATTGTGGTGCAATATTTATGAATGAAAAGTTGACGAACAACATATTGTATCTGCACAGATAACACACATGCCTCCTCTGTATGCTGTGCACATTCTGGTACTAAAGTTTCCAATGCCAGTGAACGAACATACTCTGAAAAGAAATGCATAAAATACTATGTTTAGGAAAAGTCAGATTTAAATACATATATTGCAGACTTATTTCATTGAATATTAAAAGCATTGTTAGGGCATGGCAAAATATGCCCATGGTATTTCCAACAAAAGGCCTTTAACTCTGGTGAAATTGACGTGCTGAACCAAAACTCAAACTTGACCTGTATTTTGTACATTAAAACACACACATTTCAAATTTCATTCAACTCAGTTGAGACTTTCTAAAGTTATCATCTGACATCTGGAATCCAAAAGCGAACTAACAGACAGACATGCAGCATAATACATCCCCTTTTTTAAACAGGCATATATGGGTGCATATAAACAATCAGTTAGTATCCAAACACTATCCCCACTGGAATTATGTAGCAAAAACCTGAGATTAAGAACTAAAATTCCAACCATATCCACTGTAGCATTTCAGAGAATACAACGGTTGAACCACGCACCAATGTAAACATTTACTACTTTATTCAGGGCACCTTATTGAGTATAAACATTACTGAAATGATAGTCCCACTACTATTATACTAGTCACTGACTTTAATTGTTGTTTTCTGACTATTTGGATAACTTATTTTGGCATGATTGTTTATTATTCCATCAGCAGGTCCGGGAACACCTCACTGGATTGTTTCACATCACTTTAATTTGTCTTTAAAAGCACATTAGGTTATTGGATATTTACCAGGCCATTTATAAGGCTATCATGGCTATGGTTTATATAGTGTCATCAGTATTCTGTGAATTAAAGTGCAAAATGCAGTGATTATTCACCCCCCCCAATTGCCCCTGTTTTTTTAATCTCCAGTTACCCTTCACAGGTATTATTTTATTTAGTCTTATTCCATACCATGACACTTAGAAGTACACAATCTGCTAGACATTATTTGTTTGGACTCTTTTCCATAGGTAGGGAATTTAGACCTAAATTCAACAAACATACAACATAAGTCTTTTTGTTAAAGGTGCACAATCTGATCTGATTGTCCCCGGATCATCCAGTTACAACATGAACAACAACGGAAATTTACACCGAAAGCCAATAGTCATCCAACATTACTTTTCATAATGTTATCTTCCGAAATCGATTTGCGATGACCTTGCGAGACCTCTCAATATCTTGTATATCTTGTATTTCTAGAAGAAGACAGTGGAATGTTTGGTAGGCTGACAAATAATCGAGGTGGATAAAATTAACAGATTTGATAACTCAGAGCTTTGAGGGATAGGATCCTCAACTCAAATAAAATATTATTTAAACCCGAAGCTGAAGAAATAGTTATTTAGGGGGCGTCAAATCAGATTATACATCTTCTAAGTGATGCGTATTTATATAAAAACTTACATGTACAGTTGTAAATTGAATACATCCAAGTTCCAACTTTGGTCCAGTGTATGTCTTCCAGTCAATTAACTTCCACAGCAAGACTTCTAGCTGACCGTCCTCTATAAAATATAACATACAGGTCTTATAAAATGATACCAACAAGCCTTGAAATAGTGTGTCTGTCATTTGCAGAATGAGGTCCCCAGAGAAAGAATTTAGTTATGGTACCCCACATAGTGGGCTAGCATCACCAAATTCACCCTCTGTGAATCTCCTTCTGCTGAGGTGTAAGCAGCATGAGCTCTCCAGAGGGTGTATTTGGTGATGCTAGCCCACTGTGCGGGGTACCATCACTAAATTCACCCTCTGGGGACATCATTCTGCAAATGACAGGCACACCATTTCAAGGCTTGGACATGACTAGTATATCAAATGACATGTACATTTATAGATTTACTTAAAATATCACATATTGTTCTGGATATAAATTTTTTCAATGTACTGGCCACGATATATAGGATTTCAAACAAAGAAAACATTCTTGTAGCATGGTTTGATGACAGGTGAAATACCCATCATGGGTGGGGGTGTTAGTAATCACATTCTTCATGACTTCGGGGCGGGCGGCCTTCACTTAGGTTATAGTTTAGAAATAACATTTATCAAATTATGATAATTTCCTCAAGAAGATACTATTATATAGTATAACATAATTATTATATGAATGTGATATTATTCACAAAACACGCTGTGTGTCAGAGAAAATGCAAGTCGAGCAAAAAGAGCAGTGAATTGTTTATAAGCAGAGTCACGATAATGCATCATTTCCTTATATTTGGATTTGTGTTTGGTGCATCTACAACTTACAACTCACAATACTATCATAGTAAATTCCTTATTTGGTCTGTATTACCATATTTTGGTTAAGAGAGAATCCTAACTGGATAAGGGGGTGAGCTCGGAAAATAATTCAGGCACGTATGCTGATTTTTACTTTTCGACCCTAGTTGGGACTCACTCATCCCCACATCCAAATTGTTTTTCTGTTTTCGGCAGTTTTTTCGACCATATTTGGACACCCAACCCCCCTTTTATCACTAAAAACAGAGATTTGCGAGGGTGGGGGGGGGGAATTCACTGTAAACAGCTGTATATGAATTTCTGTGCATTCATGGATGTTAACATAACATGTAAATAGGAATGTGTCATTTTGGGGTCATTCGGCTAAAAAAAACATGGCTGCCAGTGGCCAACTTGGATTTCAAAATTTGCAACAAAATACAACACGATAACTGCCTGCAGCCAGTTTAGCAGTTAGAATTACATTATTTCTCTTATTCTAAGGTGTTTTAAAGGTACTCAATCCGATCAGACGCTCCTAAATTACTATTTCTTTGGCTTCGGGGTTAAAATATATTTGAATCGAGTCAAGGAACCTACCTGTCAAAGCTCAGCGTGATCAGATCTAGATTTTTCAAGTTAGTTATTTAAATTCTTTCTGGGCCAGAAACTAGAATTTAAACAGAAAAAATTGAGTGGTAAATTATTACCGCTCGAGTTTTCTGTTTAAACCAGTTAATAACCCCGAAGCCAAAGAAATAGTAATTTAGGAGCGTCTGATCGGATTGAGTACCTTTAAGCCAAACTCATTGCAAAAACATTAAAAATACATGCAGGAAAAAAAATTTGAGTTGCGGAAATTTTTTTTAGTCCCGTCGACCACACATCCACCCCGGCATACGTGCCCTGAACCCCCCCCCCCCCCCCACCGCCGACTGGATTGAGTAATATTCAATTCTTTGCAAGAACAATTACATTATTTTTATCTGATGATTTCCCAATCATGAAGTAATGTGGATTAGCTATATTATGAACTGACAGCGGGTAGAGTAGAGTGGTCAATTACAATAAAATTTGGTGTGATTTCAATGCGATTATTGATTGCGCCAATAATTTTATCTTCGCCTTCCAGCGCAACGGAACATTTTCATTGAACGATCCGATAGTTCCGAGTGTCCATTCGGAAGTAATGTAGTTTTCCATTGAAATTGATGTTTTTAAATAAATCACTGTTTAATTGTTATATATTCATCAATAATTTGCTTGTGAAAAATCATTGTAAATGTGTTAAATATTGATGAATGCGTAGTTCCCAAATTGCGAACTAGAATCAAGCATGATGTGGTCATTTTTCCAAGAATTCTTTGAGCGCCCTGTAGGCCTATATATTTAGGGGCTTGTTTCATGAGCGGGACAACTGGGTTAGCCGGGACAACCCGTTCTGTCGGGTGCCTAGGTCCTCTGTGCTGACTGACTAAAATAATGGCGTGCTGTTACATGAGCCGCGTCAACTCGTCAAACCGAGTTCGCTGGGACAACTCGGTTAGCTAGCTGGGACAACTCGGTTAGCTAGTTGGGACAACTCGGTTGACGTTGACTACCGAGTTGTCCCAGCTAACCGAGTTGTCTCAGCTAACATAACAGCATGATTGATTTGTCCTCGCAAACTGTGTTGTCTCGGCTAAGTGTACCTTCAGACGACCACGATACACATCGCAAGTGGAGGGATCGGGCCCGATGAGATCGTGGATAGTTTGTTCAGACGATTGCGATGTCACGTGCATTATTCTATCGTAGGTTGTTCTAAAGCATGTGATTGACTACCCTACGACCATTTCCAGCTACGATTTTTACATACACACGGCTGCGATTACGTCGCAAGTGGATGTAACCAAGGATACGCCACGATATCGCATCTAAAATCAAACACTGTCTGATATTATGTTTTGTTCTACGATTTAGACGTGAGCATGCATACTCCATCTTCCTGTTACTTCCTGCGACGAAAATCCTTCCACTTACGATTGAATCGTGGTCGTCTGAAGGTTCACTAACCGAGTTGTCCCGGCTCATGTAACAAGCCCACGCGAGGAAATTCTTAATTTATTTTATAAGTCAACAAGACAGGTAAAATAATTGCTATCATGACTTCATTGTGTTAACAGTAGACACTGATAGAACCACACGAATAGTGGTCATTATATCAATGTGAAGACAAATATTTTGAGAATATATGTCTGCCGAAAGATCATGAGGGAAACTAAAAGCTGCCTCGAGGCACAGGCAGTGGTAGTTTAAAAAAAAAAAAAGGACTATAAGTAAGAATAAAGTCCAGGTATATAAGTAATTCTGCAGCAGAAATCACGAAATTTTAAAACATGTTTTTTATTTACCCACACTACCGAAATGTCTGTACTATACACGCTTATATATACTTAATGACATCAAGATATATAATATTACCTTCTTTTGCCACAACTCGTACCTTGAAATGTTTATTTTGAAGTAATAAATTTGTTAAAATATTACGTCTGTTTCAGGTAGCACCATTACTTTAGTTGTACTCGATTACAGAACTAGCTACTCCCGGTTGTGTTCGATTGCCGAGCCCGTGATGTTCCAGCTGCCCAGACTAAGCCGGCACTCTTTGTCAATAGCAAGAACTTGAAATGTTATATTGTCTATTAAAAGTTTAAAACATATTTTGATGTAAAAAATGATAAAAATAAAGTTGCCATATTTATGTGGGTTTTATGTTGTATATATATCAATTCTCCTTTCTATATTTCTTTGTTACCAATAGTGTTTAATTGAATGGGTCACGGTGCGACTAAATATAAAAGTTACAAGGAAAACCAGTTCTATTTATATTTACTAGGCCTGATACATGAATGGAGTTTGAGCACATTTGAATGATTTTGAGTGATAGAATACCCCGTGCGTTAATTTCCCCTTGACCCGATTTCACGTTGCATGGTCGAATCACGAATGTCGATAAAAGTTGAAACATAAGACTTACAAATTATCTGTTTAGTTTTTTTCATTTGTGATTGGCATAACTTACCACAAACCAAAATTCATCATTATTGGAATTATATTAACGACAATAAACGAAATTGAAAATCCCAACTACACATTTTACTGGACTCGGTCTCGGACTCGGACTACAACTATTAGAGTGTCCCAATTGAACCGGAACTAAGTTCTGGTGTCACGCGGGTGCTCAACCGACAGAAACATTCCCGTAAACGGTTGCAAAAAACCTTTGTTTCTTTCTAATAGTTGGAAGAATCTTTAGTAAGACGAACACTGTAAGTAAAGCTAGTGTTAATTATATGTGTATGCACGCGCGACCGTTAATTAACGTCGATAGGGTAAATAGTATTACAAGGAAAGAAATTCCAATTTCCTCACTGGATATTTGATCTACTTCCGGTTTTCTAGTTATAAACCTGGTCATTTATTTACAACAACGGTCACATCATTCTCATGAAAAAGGTTTATAAAACTACCAAAACCTGTGCTCGAGGTAATTTATTTTTTAAAGAAAATTATACGGGTAATCAGTTTGTATGCCGTAATTTTCTGCCTATATGACCTTACCTGTTTGGGTCCGTGGGCAGCAAGTAGACACAAGTGCGGCTCAGTGGTCGTGCAGCATGTGCTAATTTCATAATTTTCAATAATTCGAAGATATGAATACATGCAAATAATTTTTTGATTTGTAATTTGTGCATGATTAAAATAGGTCGTAAATATCGGGTCCATTTATTGATCGACGTATAGTCATGTCCATATAAATATAACATCATACAACTGTTGTTAGCATTAAGTTTTTATATTTAAAACAATAATTATTCAGTCGGTGCGGGTGGTATAAGTAACCCCTTAGCCTTAGTAAGCCCATCAAATTGTTATGTCTATGTTGTGACATAATTATCTTCATTTTGATTATATGATTAATTAATGAAATATTATAAAATTCAAACAGGTCTGGGTGATCCATTTGTCAATTTTGTGCTTAAGAATAAATGATAATGATTTGTGCTCATTTGTAAATAATTTGCGCTTAAGGGTAAATAATTTGCGCTTAAGCGTAAATAATTTGTGGTTAAGAGTAAATAATTTGCACTTTTGCGCAAATAATGAATAAATGTAAAAATGCTTTCCTTCTCTTACAATTTAGTTAGACCGGTGTCAGAGAAGGTACTGACAGGAAGACTTTAGACCAATTGGTCTAGACGTTTCAGACCGATCGGTCAAATAAAGAACATTCGATGGTTCACCAATATGGGATGCGATTTTAACATTTGTACCTTATTTGCGCTTGAGCAAAAATATGATCCATAATTTTTGGATTCTAATGTTTAAGTAATTTGCGCATGGCCTCCCATACACCTATTCACCTAGACCTGATAAATTCTCATGAATCATGATAATTTTCAAACGGAATGACAACTTTTTATCAAATAAACGGTCAAATGTCTTTTTCAACTTTAAGATTTTTTTTTATGAAAATTTTATGTCTTATCTATTGGCAAATTATCAACATTCAATCTGTTTAGACTGATTGCCCAACACATTTAGACAGATCGGTCTAAATAAAGATTGATTTGTGGTTCACCCGTATTGGTATGGGAAGCCAAATTCATATTTAATAGCTACTTATGCTTAAGGCCTAAACAAAAATATACGTTTGTTTCCGCTAACGAGCTGAAAAAAATTAGGGTAGGTAGGTAGGCTTTTTTTTTTTTTGTTAACTTTTTTTTTTCAGTATCTTTAAAAATAATTGAATAATACTTGCACTTGCAATAACTAAAACTATGCACTTCTTAGCCCCAATCAGGTTAACCCAGATGACAGAGGAACTAGAAACTCCAATTCAATCTTACATGTACATATGCTTTAATATTTACATATATGCTAGTCTATATACTAATATAGTCTTTGATAATCCTAATATTTCCCATATGGTCTGGCGACAACTGGAGTCAGTCCAGCACCACTGCACTGCTCACATATTGGAGTGACCGTCTTGTACCGATCTTTTAATGATGGGTTCACAACACCACCTTCTCCTCCGCATGCAGTGAAGGATCTAGGTATTTTTTGGGGACACCTGTTTTTGGGCAATGATATGCCGAACGCATAACCTGAAGGCCTGAGCAGAGGAATGTTTGGGAGGGGTGACCCCCTGATGATGGTGGAGGTTCTCCCCCTGGAAAAATTTTGAAAATCCATTGCACTTAGAGCTAATCTAAGGCACTTTGAGTCAGTATTTTGAATTTTACCGAGAGGTCAATTTGATCAAGTTTCTCAAGCATAACTTTGGAAATTTTGTATATATGTATGGATTGGAAATGCCTATAAGTTATTGTCAGATATCTTTTGGTTCAATGGATTATGCTTATCCTGCTTGAAATGAGACTTACCATTATCACTCTAATTCATATAATAGGCTATTTTATAAAATTCAAGTGAGACACATACCGTACAAAATATACTACATGTAGTACAGAAACAATGTCTATTAAGGTAGTTATTACTATATATGGTACTAATTTTTATATTAATTTTTCATTTGGTATTATGAGATCCCACCTGACAACCAGGTGGATTTGATCAAATTGTTAATGTTCCTGTGCTGTAATTGATTGAAATACTGAAGTCTGAACGCTGAATGATAAATAAGCTGAACTCAAATTATTTGAAGTTTTCACAGATGAAAGCTAGATAAAGCCAAACATACTTTACAGTATGATTCCAACTGTTAAACTTAAATCTTTATGTAAACTTAAATTTCTTTAGTCAATATATATAAATATATAAATGTTTTGCATCTTGTTATGATATGAATTGGGACCTAAATTAAAAAAAAAAAAATTTTGCTTTTGTTTTGGTCCAATTGTTTTTGTTTTTGCAATGGCAATAAAAAGTTTAGGGTCGGGGGTTTAAAATAGGGTCGGTCGGGTTAGCGGAAACAAACACTTTTTTTTTAGGCCTAAGGGTTCAAAATAGATTTAATATTGAGAGATTCCAATTAGTCATAAATCACTGCAAATTGAAAAATACACTTAAGCGCACTGCCAATACGCTTAAGCATAACATATTTTTATAGCCTTATTACCTTACATATAATGACATAATCTAAGCTCGATATTTGTCAAAAGTTACTAGCATCAGGAATTGGCTGCATCCATTTCAGCTTCCGGGGAGTTTTCACATATGGAATATGAATTACGCTTAAGCATATTGACATTACGCTTAAGCATAACGACATTACGCTTAAGCGTAATGGCTTTACGCTTAAGCGTAATGGCTTTACGCTTAAGTTTAATAGATAATGCTTTGAAAAACATAATGGAAATATGAATTACGCTCATGCGGTCTTAATGCATTACACTTAAGCGTAATTGGCTATTAAATGTGAATTTGAACTCCCATACAATATGGGACATGGTTTTAATATTTACTTATTATTTGCACTTAAGCATAAATATGAAAATTATGATCTTTTCGTGCTTAAGCGTAAATGATTTGCATTTGAGCAAAATAATTTGCATTTACGCGTAAGTGATTTAAGCTTAAGCGCAAATAAGGAATAAATGTAAAAGTACATGCCATTCCATAAACATGACCTAAAGTTCTAAACCTGATAAATTACTGTGAACATGACCAATTTCAAACAGCATGACAAATTTTTATCAAATTTCCTGAGAAATTTAATTTTCAACTTGAAGTCTTTTTGATGAAAATTTGTTATCTCTTATCCATTGACAAAGGCATAATCTTATTTGTTGAGTTTGAAATGTTCTGTCACTTCTCTATCGTGTTGGTGCCCATATATGAGCTTTTGTGTTGATACAAAATATGTGTGAAGATTTCGTGTAAAGTTGAAGTCGAAACCGAAAGCATCCTATAATTAAAAGTTTGTAGATACATACATGTCAAGATTCCCGAAGATAAGATTGTCCGGCCATCAGGAAACATATCTGTGATCACCCATTGAACCAGTCTAAGTTATTTGCTGTGATTTTAACACTAGAATGTGTTTCAGTCGCTTCGAAATAAAATGGCGACCTCCAATCTGGCCGTGTGCTAAACGGAAACAGTAACGATAACTCTTGAAGACTATCGGTCAAAACCAATATATGGTATTGAACATGTCCTCAAAACCAAGGGATTCAGATTTGGTTTTGATCAAAACCAAGGGAATCAGATTTGGTATTGATCAATACCAATAAAATTTATTGTCAGTGTACGACACCCGAAACAGTTAGCATCCCGAGTGTTTTTATGCTACAGTGGGTGCAGATATCAGGCTTTTTCTCGTAGACTTGAGACCTTACAAATACGAACCTCCGCGTGTGCATGGCAAATATGTTGTAGTTAATGGTAGTTATTGTCACTTTGACATAAATCGCAAGGTTCATTCGTCAATGGACAATTTAGGCGAATATTCGCACGACAAATTATCATCTAATTTTGTTTTAAAATGAGAAAAAATAGAATAGCGCATAAATCTAACAAAACAATGGGTATTATAGATATATGATGATTTGATCTACGTTATATATAACGTATCTGGTATCAATAAGGCAGTTTTCTTGGCAAAAAATCCGATTAAAAAAAGCCAGGTGTACGGCAGTATGCTAATGTAGCTAGTGGATAACTGTACTGCAGTATGCGAGTTCGGTGTACGGCATCTTGTTTTAAAAACACAAATATAGGCACTGCGCACTGATTTGGGCATGTACCTGGGAATTGAACTTCTCACTAAAGCGAGTGATGTGGATTTTGAACACATTTGAGCAAAAGATTGTTCTATTTGCACGACATATAAATCATTCGTTGTTTCCATGATTAATTAGACTTTGTGGCCCACCTTTGTGAGGTCAATCCATTGACATGCGACTGCATGGTTATTAGATTATCTGACCACTGTCGATTCTCCCAGAATATGAAAGCAATTATATAATTAATATATGTGCGTGTTTGGTGCGGTGGGTGGGATTGCAGTGTGCACGGCTGCATGCATTTGCACTTATGTATAACATGGTAGACGGTTTATTGTTTGAATATGCATGCATGTTGTGTATGCCTACATAATACACATGTAGCTGACTGTACCGTAGTTTGTGTCCATTCTGTGCGAATGAGATATCATACCTTTGATTAGAGGCCTTTGACTCCGGCAAACATTTTCTATTCAGATTATGGCAAATAAAAAGCATGCGGATTTTTATGTGTGACACGCTTATTGCTGTATGTATACAGTCGTTCAGTCGTCATACAGTAGTTATGTCATATATACGTCGGACGAATCGATGGACGTGGCTCCTAAGCGGACAACAGAGTACACATGTTCGGAAAGTACGCACAGCACAACCAGACTGTATAATCTGAGACGACAAGTAAAAACACATACATAATCGCTGCAGATAATCCGGATCAAGATAAAGAACCAGGAAGCTCCCATGTGTGTCACTATTGTGGCAGATCGTTCAGCAGGCCATATGCGCTAAAGATGCATGAGAAATCGCAACACACAGAGCCGTTGAGCACACGTGCAACGTATGTGGTAAGGGGTTGTGCCGTTACGTTATCACAAAGCGTCACATGCTGAAATGGCCATCGACCAGTGTAAAAGATGTAAGAACAACTTCAAGGCACTGGTGACTTTGAATAGACACAACAAAGCAGATGCACCATAATTCCCTTGTGATGTTTGTTCTAGGACGTTTTCCACCAAATTAAATATGGAAGACCACAAGAAGGGGATGCACCAACTCCCAGTTACCAGTGCAGCAGATGTACGAAATGTTACAGAATGATGGCGATCAAGTCTGAATAAACACGAAACTCTATGTAAAAACTGATACACAAATAAAGTGTTTCCATTTGATAGTATTTATTCTTTTTATCTCTCAATTGATAGTCACGAGTATGATCATGCACGGGGTTGACCATGTTCGGATTGACTGACAGAAGGATTGTCTCTTATAACAACACATATCCAGGAACGTGGATTTGTATATATTATTTTGGTGTTCAATCTTGATTTTGTTTACCCCACCCCCTTGAACACCAACATTTCTAACCAAGAGAAACGCTCAATATATAATTTTTTCCAACCATAGTCTTAGTGTGGTTTAGTTTGAATATTTAGACAAATATAGGTACATGTATAAACCAGTAGCAAAAAAATCCTCTAATTGTCGAAATATTCAAACTAAACCCACTTACACTTTTTTTGGAAAACAAAATCAGTAGTCGATTTCAGTTTACTGTCTAAAATATGAATGCTGACTGAATCACTGTTGTAAAAGCCATTTTTCATGTTAAATTTTGGTTGGAAACAAAGTTATTTATTTTCAAAATTAATGCTACATTTTTCATACAGTTCCATCAAAATCATCCGGACCATGGTATGGCTTCAACGAGCATCAGGGACGTGGCAACAGGGGTTTGCGGTGCCTCACCCCCCAATTTTGGTAAAACAAATTTCATCAGTTGGAAATTTCATACCTGACACAACATTAGTTGGAAATTTTACACCACATATAGGTTGAAATTTAATTTCCAACCAGTAATAAGAGTGGGGAATATGATTTAGACCACAGTTAGACCACAGCAAATGTTTCTACTTTTGGTCAAAGGTCGGTCTGAAATGGTCATCTTCTTAGTGGGCGAATCGTTTGGTTCAGCGTCACCTCGGGACACGTGGATAATTATGTTGTCCGAACCTGCTCACGACAAAGCTCGGGAATGATGGAAAATGATGGTACTATGGTTGGTTGTTTGTTATTTTATTTCGTTGTTTTCATTTGATGTTTCCTTGTGGCGTGCCCAACAGCTTCGCCAAATGTATTTCCCTCGTATTCACAGTAACATCATTTGAACACCGTTGGATATCTTTCTGGCTGAAATGAGAAACAATGTGGCGTTTACTCATTATGCATACCTCATTAGGAACAATTATTGTGTCAATAAGCGCCCATATTGTTTGTATTGCAACTATTAGGACATGATGCAGTACACTTGGTAATTTTCTTAACCCTTTACCCAACAAACCGGCCAAAACCGGCCAAATAAAGCTTCAACAGCCTAAAATATCTTCGGTCTGTCTCAATAGAACCATACACATATGGATATCATTGGAACCGGCTCCTTGACCACATTGTGATAGTTACAGTTATGCCCTGTGCCAATGCATTCTCTTATATATGCGAGTCGACCATAGGTCGCCTCGCATATATAAGAGAATGCATTGGCCTAAAAAAAATCTTTTTTAAACACTTTTTACCATTTTTTCTTACATTCTTTAACAATTTTATAATATTTAATGTGTTAAGCCAATGCATTCTCTTATATATGCGAGGCGACCTATGGTCGACTTGCATATATAAGAGAATGCATTGGCACAGGGCCCTTCTGTTGGGTAAAGGGTTAACTCGCATACTGTTGTACACTTCTCAGCATACTGCCGTACACCAACATGCTAGAACAAACTCGATTTTTAGTGATAAGTGTCGTCAAAGTGGCAACATGTTATATACGTATGGAACCGCTAGAGCAGTGGGAAAATACACCACGTGCAAAACGTGCGTAAATATCAGTTATTATATGTGCACATACACGCAAAAAACTCAAGTGCTGTATTCTTACACTTGGCAAGTGTTACACTGATTTCGGCAGTACAGGTGCCATTTTCACACCTGAAGTGTACTCAAAAGAGCCTCACGTCAGGTGTAATGCGTTTTCGGTAGCACCTCGCAAAGTGCTGAATTTCCAACACTTCTACGGACTCATCGTTTCGGACAAGGACCATTTTGATTGGACGTCACTAGATTCGACGTCACTAGTCTGAGACTCAATCACAGATAAAGTTTTTTCCACGCGGTCAACTGGTCGCCATTTTGATCAACTGAAGTGAAAGTGACTGTGACGACCAGCTTCTTTCAACAATTTTTCAACAAAAACAACATTATTTCACTTTGGATCACTTTGGTGAATATTGAATGTTGAATGCAGTGAGTATTGGACTAAGAAGTGTTTTAAGAAAGAGGTAAAGTGTGCTTCAGACATTTCCAAATCGGGACCAAGGTAGTCATAGGGTGTTATTTCTACACTTGTAAGTGCATCTCTACATATCCCCAGGTGCAGTAGTATTACACTTCGGGTGCTGCAATGTAAAACTTGGTAAGTGCTATATGTTTAGCACCCGAATAAGTGTTGTCCGCGCACTTCGGGTGCTGTCCCTATTCGAGCACTTGTTAAGTGTGATATACAGCACTCTAAAGGATAGGTTTAGCACTTCGGTTTTTGTGTGTGTACACAGTGAAGTTGAAGAGATAGTTATTTACATGTGAGTTTTTATACATTCGCTTTCTTTTTCTCGACAACATCAAATCATCCGATAAAACTCGTCTGCTGATTGGAAAATACCATCTCATAAAAATTTTGTAGTACTGAGAGAATAATTAGAAGCAAAAACACTTACCCTGGTATATATTTCGAGTCGTAGATTCCACTTTTTCCGATTCCACTTCTGGTTATCGAATGTACACAGTGAATATGTGATTCGGTAAAAAACAATCCAAAGTGGTCTGAGACATCACAAGTGACTACACCTGCTCGTTGTTCCTTACGGATATTGTTTATATATTATCTATCAACGCTGCTGAATGGTCCGTCATTCTGGTTGGTTGTAGTGATCATAGGCACGAATCCTCCAGTGATAGTATGGTCGTAGTACGCGAAATGACGGGTTAACCCGGAATAAATTGGTAAAGAAGCTATGTTGGTGTCAATAGACACAGGCGAGTCCTCAGTATAACATATCTAAAATCCGCTAAATTCCGCTTTGGGGAAACTGTGTTATCCAAGATGGCGTCCAACATGGTTGTCTATATGATATCAGTTATCGAAATAAGTCAATATACGATTTATTGTGGCATAGAAACTACGCAGATGTGCTAGTGTGTGTGAAATTAGAGTACGAAAGCGAATAGAAGAACACGGTCAGAAAATAATACACTCGCGGACATGAAATGGCCGTCAAAATGGCCGCAACTTCAAGCCATGCCACTACAAAAGCAACATATTGGGTAACCCATATTCGTGAAAATACGTATTGGTAATATACACGTCTGGTATTAAATATCGTTAAAGGTATACAGATCATTAAAACAGATCCATCTGAAGGATTTATTGGTGACTACAACGCAAGTCAATCCGGTGCTGAAAGTTCGGGTTTTTCTCCTTAGAATACACCCAATAGCCGGACAAAACATAATAATATTGGGCATGCAGCACACGAAGCAATGTTTCGCCACACAGGGTGTGGTAGTTTCATTCGGCATGATGATTCATCGTGGAATGTAACGCAAAAACTGAAGCGCATAGCCTTGTGGTATGCATACCAGTTAAATTCCCGAATGTTTCAACTCTCTGTGATAATAAACCACATACGTATGTCGCAATGCTTATTATACTGTAAAGAAACACTCATCTCTTCACTAGATTAGCCCACCATCTCACCATGTCAAAGAGACGGTACATCTTACATTCAGTTTAATACTAATGTGCATGCTTCTACCAACCCGGTTTCTTAGTAGACAATGTTGTTCAAATTACTTCAGTCGGTAATGTACAACTGGAATGTGCTACCATACAATGCACAACATTAATGTTCAGTATGTTGTTTTAAAACATATTGCCGATACCACCCGCAAAAGTGTGCTAAATATCAGGTGATTAGTGCTTAAAGCTGTTATTTCAACGTTGAACACCCACCCAATGTTGCTATTTGTGGTTTTGTGTGCAGCATATATGTGTAACATTAATGAGAATGTGTGAATGCGGTTGTGCGGTTGCAGACAACGTAATAATTTTGCCGTATATGTGGCATTGGTGAATATAAGTAAATTTAATTTTCACGTATAATATCAAAAATTCACACATATAAAGACATAGGGTTTAAGACATACGAAAAACTCTTTCTTAACTGTGTAACTCCGATAATGGACTATGCTTCAGCGATTTGGGGCTATAAGAAATATAACTGTATAGACATGATTCAACATAGGGCTTTTAGATATTTTCTAGGGGTGCATAGGTTTTGTCCGCTTTTTGCAATAGATGGGGAAATTGGTATTCAGACTAGCAGGATGCGACGCTGGGTGAACATGGTCAGACTTTGGAATCACTTTATAACATTACCCGATAGCCGGCTTGCGAAAATTGTTTTGTTATGGGATTTGATGGAAAATGCAGATGGTTGGTGCGCATCCGTTGGTAAAGTACTTGCTGATCTAAATATGACTCAGAATTTTGAATATTTACAAACTTGTTGTTTGGACGTATTTCAACGAAGACTCTTACGAGAACACGAAGATTCCTGGTCACAAAGCCTAAACTATGTCCCTAAATTACGCACATATAAACTATTTAAAACCGCATATGAACCTGAGAAATATGTAGACATGAATATACAAAAATCACATCATTCTATCCTGGCACAATTTCGATGTGCTATTCTCCCTTTGAGGATTGAAACTGGGCGTTTTAAAAATGAGAATCTCCATGAACGCATTTGTGTTATATGTAGCTTGAACGAGATCGACGATGAGACACATTTCCTCTTGCGTTGCCCTTATTATCATGATCTCAGAATATCCCTCTTAATATCTCTACCTGAAAGAATTTCTGAATTGGTATCCGAAGGAAAGTATAAAGAAGCACTTATCGAAATAATGTCTTACCCACGACAAATATCTAAATACCTCTCTGACGCTTTCAACAAAAGAAAGAACTTGTTATATAGACATTAAACTACTTATTATGGTAATGGTTAACACACATATATACAACGAATCAGTATGAATGTTTAAATTTTTATTTTTAGTTTGTAATTTGATTTAGCAGGAATCGTTACGTGAAAACGTATGCGAAAATATTATATTTAAGCGTGACATATAGGCCTTATATGCCGGGTGTTTACTGTATACTGTTCTTATTATATTTTGTATTATATATACACATGTCACGGAAATAAATGATATATCTCTCTCTCTCTCTCTCTATAAACCCAGTCTCTGCGACAGAGTATGTAGGCAATTTTGGTAAAGTTTAGAATTTATTGAATATACTATATGGTACTCCCTTGTGTTTTGATAAATTGCGTTAATAATATACCAACATGCAATTTTGTGATACAAGCGAAATATTCATGTTTCATCGCTTGATTGGAGGCAACTATGACCAATATTTCCAGACGCGAACAATAGGATCTACATAGTTTGCCCAGCACTCTATGAATATCTCTCAAACTACTATAGCAGTGAATTTTAAAAGGTTTGGTGTTGTAGATATCAAAATAAATTATGATTGGTCACACTCGCGTTACTGCTTTGAGTACATATGTCTCTGCTTCTAGAAAAGGTCACAAATTCAATACATCCATACTAAATCCCATTTAGCTGTTTAGTTATACATATATCACACGATTCAAGACAAACATTACAGATAAAACTGCGTTGTTCCGTTTCTAGGCTCCCAAAAGTCCGGATTTAACCGTTGTATGATACCCTGCTTTCGCTTGCTCTCTCCTGAGCTACATTAGAGAGAATTCGTGCATCTCTAATAAAAAGTTTCTCCTATACTCTGCAATAATCTTTCCTCGCATAATTCGAGTGTTTGCTCACTCTTATAGGACCAGCTAACAATTTTGTAAAAATTTAATTTTCATTCGATTTTGTCCAGTTTGGCGGCCATTTTGGGACAGACATCCTACATATATGGTTTACGACTAAGTACCGCTATTGCATATTTCAATTTATTACAAATTTGGCACTAATGGGTGCACCTACCACAGAACCTCAGCATTTCCCGATACCAACTGCCATTTTGGACGCCATGTTGAATTGAGAAGTTTCCCCAAAGTGGATTTTATCGGATTTTGTATATGTTATTCAGCAAACCAGTCCGCGCGTTTTGAGACCATTATATTATATAAGATATTCGTGCCTATGATAACTAAACCAACCAGAATGCCCGACCATTCATCAACGTTGATAGACATCAGTTTCTGTTCATGGCAATTATTATGAGTAAACAACGGACGTATTGAAACACATGCTCTCCAGACATATACTTGTTAGCAGGTGGGTCACATATATAAAAGTTGGATCTGTATTATTCTTCTGCGTGGAACAATAAAAGCGTCAAGTTCTTTGTTAGTCTATTCCTAATGTAGTAACAAATAAGGAGCGTTTAAAAAAAGATTGTACATTTGTATGTTTATTCAGTGAGATGTTGTGTGGCTCATCTGAATCTAAAGATATATATTTACGGAATTAGGTAGTGAAGGAACAAATATGTCAATAAAGCCCCGAAATTCCCACTTTATATTTACCACAGCAAACGAAGCTATATATTTCCAGTTTTTCGTACAAATGAGAGACAACCTCTCTTTAGTCATATCAAGAACAAGCTGAACATTAACTCTCTTTGTTAATTCAGAAAATAATACGAAAACACGGGAGTCGATCTTAATAAATTCTTTTACTTTAATAACTTTGTCTGTGGCATATTAAGTTATAGATAGACATCGAGTTGGTATTGGATATGAGGAAGAAACAACACTGTTGAGGGCCGAAGACCCGAAGAGGGGTTGTTTCTCCCGCATATCCAATACCAACGAGGTGTCTATCTTACTTGGAACATTTTTGACCATCTGGTGGTTCAAGATGTCAGAATCCAGATACCAGAAAAAAGCAATTCATGGTCATTGGATTTTGTAATATATAAACTTTGAACAATTAACTTGATATATTCTATTACCAATTTCGCGAGCCCAAACGATGATATTGTCTATGTCCGCGATTAAGCTTACCCAGGGCTTTAATCTAATTAATTGGTACGCTGGTGCCGTGCGCATTAGCCAATTGGATGTCTCCAATCAGCTAATCATTTCCAGATCATCACTCGTTTGCTAATATATTTCCAAAATGTTCACAATGCGGTCCGAACACGCACGAACGTGAACTTGAATATGACATTGGTTGACAACGTGACGCGACCACAGTCCTTATTCGAAAGAGGGACTTAATGTTGGACTTAGCATTCTGTATTGGTTTTGGTTGACTTATTTTCAAAACTGATTCTGCATGTGTGCTTGCAATGACAGTGCTATTTTCGTCCAGCGAAGACGACCTAAGTAAAGATATAAACTTTCTGTGTCGGCTTATCTAAATGGATAGTACATAATTACATGTTATAACCATGGCGTCCGTTTTACACGCGAACTAAACATCACAAGCGTCCGGGAGGTAAATGAGGATCCGGCCGATGACCCAACTGATGTTTTCCGTTAATATTTGAATACAAAATAATAGCAATTCTTCCGAATAGCAGTTTTCGTTTGGGCATTCCTGCTTATCGGATATATTTATTCCATGAATTCGAAGATGGATTTGGAAACAGTTCTCAACCAACAAGTTATCGAAAGAGGTCCGGTGACATGTGGCGGACCTTTATTTACTGTAGATATATTTTATTCGTTGCCTGTGTAAAACGGTCTTCAATGATTGCATTTGCGTATTGTGGGGGTGGAGGCAACTATCAAGTGCACCATGGTTCAATTGTATGTAGTTAACCCTTATCTTTTGTAATATATATGTGGTCTATCCGTGTCAAAAGAACGACAATTTTCGCATATTGACTTGTAAATTTTAACATTCTAAGAAATTCCATGTAATCAACGTAAATATTCCACCGAAGTTCTAATGAGGCATACTCGGCATTACAAACTGGTTTGGATAATCAGCATTTCAATATTTAGCATGATGTAGATACGTCCCTGCATTTGCATGTTGTAAGAAAACTTGATGTCACAGCCCATATCAGTAACGCTTATAAGTGGACCAATATTTTGATTGAATGCTCGGGGTGCATATTTGGTCAATGAGTGTTGCGCGAATACAATGCCTGTGCATATTTTATTTTAATCACGACATACCATTTCGCTTCACATGCGACGACTTAAAGATCTTTGCAATAAACAACGGTCGGTCACCGGACCTCAATGCTCACATTGACGTTACAATCCCCAGGCCCACCATATTGATCGCGGCGACTTGAATCGAACCAAGTGTCTGACTTGTTGTCTCAACAATTGGATACTTGTAATATCCAACGCTTGTCCAACGGATATTCAATTGTCACACCCAGATATCCAACGCTTTTACATTTGTCAATTTCACATGGCAGCCAGCCCATTGCGTCTATTCGTCAGGAAATACACCTGCTACAGACAATTGATGATTTCACGGAAATGTTCTAAATCCATAAAGAAGTATTTACCGTATTGTATCGACTTATAATGCGATAACTGACGGACCGGAATGCGACATAATCGAGCATTACCACCATACATATACTGTGAGGCTGCAAACCGACATGCAGCTTTAACCCATTAAAACAAATTGCACAACTTTCATATTTCAGGCTTCAGCCTGATGTTCAATAGTGTAATATTGTACTCTCGAAAGTACGTGCATCGTCACCAGCTGAACGTTGATCTATGTGGAGTAGGTTGTCCCAAATAATTGTCCACAGCACGCGCCCCTCATTAAAATTAATCCCACCAATAAATCCGATACGTTACGTACTACTTAAGCTGTGTCGGTTAAATCCATTATTTCAATGAACGCTGCACGTCTGGAGTATATTGTGATATATTATGTAAACATTGTTTTCTAAAAAGTGTCTGTGGGTAATTACCCAATATGGTGATTGTTGGATTGTGTTATGATCTGGATAACACATATATGACATGCTGAATGTACTACACACAGGTCCCAGTGATCATGTTGGCCTAAGGAAGTTGACGTTTTTGATGAGTCTATTCTTCAAAGTGTATCTATATATGTACGCAACTTTTGTGACTGATGTATGGCTAATCTGATACCAAAGCTTATCACAATGTTCTTAATGACAATGCATTGCACATGTTGGCAAGAACAGGTCCAGTACGTTTACCGATTGGGCTAAATGTCTCAATCAATATACTAACTGGGCTTGATGTTGCTTAACTTCAATCATCCGATGAGAATTTGGGTAGATAGCCAGTTGTTTTGCATTTTGCAATTTTAGCGTCAACGTTTTTCCGAACCCTTTTACCACAGCAGTGTGGTATAACCTTTTGAAGCAAGACGTGATCTAACATAGGATTCCTTTCAAACAGTATAGTCAATGGCAGGGCTGTAAGTAGTAATTAGAATGCGCATTACAATGTTTGGTGTTTCAGGGAAAATGTTTCATAATCATCGCCAGATAGAATAGTATGTGTTGATATAAATTCAAAGTGGACATTTAAACATTCATACTGACTAGCATATATGTAGATAATCTGATCTAACATGATTTTAAAACCCAAACATAAGTCACCATTTAATGAGCGTATATGTTGTAGTGTGACAACGAGCTGGAAATAAACAAAATTGTACAATCGTTATTATACTGATGTGTAATGATATGACTCCTATTTTGAGCCAATTATTTGCCTGTAATTGGCAAATATTTATTTCTTCGACTTGCAATTTGCCGTGTACTAACAAATTCCAATTTGCACGACAGCGCTCCTGCAATTTGCCGTAGACCTGATAATTATTTCTTTTGGCAATAATTTTAACAAGCAGCCACAAAACTCATGTTTGGAGCTATACATAAGCCATTATGGACTTTTCGTGCATCGCCTGCATAGCAATATTCCAAAATCCATACGTTTTATGTATAAGACATTCGTTATCTATCAGACCAAGTAGCAGACGACCCGGGGAAATTCGCATACTAATCTTCATTTCTGATGACGTATTTTATCTCCAGGATTTATAGACAGATTTTAGAAGTACATGTATAGTATACCCGATCGTCAATTATTCCTCGCATTTAGATATCATCAAACATTTTGTGAAAAATATAAAAAATTAATGTTAACAAATGGAAAACTCTTGGGCAATTTCCGGTGTCGGGTATACATGGTGATTACCCCCAGTTGTTGAGCAATGGCGAGTCTTATGCCTGCTTCACTTGAGCGGCGTGTGCTTATCAAACACGCCAGGTATGTACGACGAAGCCCCCGCAGTACGAGTAACCGTGATCAGGTGTAACAACGTGGCGCAATATCTGAACAGCGTATGACCCTATACAGTCACACGCGTCGCTTAACCCGATTTTAAAATGAAATAAATAGAAACATATAACTGTCAGCAGCTCAAATTATTCAGTCTCAGTATTCTCAAATCAATGTGTAAAAATGAAGAATCTGTTCCGCCTAAATAAATCATGTGTAACATCATAATATGTGACCCGCCATATCAAATCCAGTCGTAAGTCGGGATTTTTTTACCCTGTGCCAAATGCATTCTCTTATATATGCGAGTCGACCATAGGTCGCCTCGCATAAGAGAATGCATTGGCCTAACAATTTTTAACAATTTTAATAATGTTTTGTTGTATTCTTTAACAATTTTATAATTTTACCCATACAGAGCCCCAGACAAACATTTATTTAAAAAAAATGATAAAAAATTGTTAGGCCAATGCATTCTCTTATATATGCGAGGCGACCTATGGTCGACTCGCATATATAAGAGAATGCATTGGCACAGGGTAAAAAAAATCCCGACTTACGACTGGATTTGATATGGCGGGTCACTACCCCCTTTCCCCCCTACCTCTGTCAACTCTACCTTTTTACAAACAGTACTCAAATCAAACCGATCTATAATGTATATCTACTGCCGAGCCCTGAATCTAAACGACAAAACACAAATTAAAATTCGAAATATTTAACAGGGCCCAAAAGACACAGCCGGAGGACGACATCCATAAGAGCCACGTGCTTACTGTTGTTCTCCCCTCTCATCAGACACAAATCATATACATAAATCACCCAGCACGGTCATTCTATTATCTGATCAACTCATGTATAAACTGTTCATGTAATTATTAATATGATGGGAAATAAACAAAATGTTTAAATCAAACTATAGGTGTGACTGTCCCAATGGGAATAAGGATACCCCACCCCCGTGTTTTTAAAACACGAAGATGCTTCACATGTCAGTATACATTTAGTTAAAATAATAATATAACAGATTCCCATTGCAGATGCACAACCCTAACCCCTAACACTAATCATAAACCTATTGACCGAAAAATGTTGGAATAAAAGCTCGGACAAAATTATGCTTGTTGCGAAAAATGAGGATAAAATAACTCCACCAAAAAAGTCGGACATACGTCATAATCGCAGGTGAACAGGTTCACATGGTGATGGATATCTGTGCCAAGTTTCACGGAAATGATAAAAAAACTACTGAAAATTTGTGTCAACGGACGACGGACGGACAAGCTTATTCCAGTATCCCCCCACAACTTCGTTGAGGGGGTATAATTGCCGAACATTTTTATAATTCATACTGTAATAGCCGGTAGGCATCAATGTGTATCAAATTAGCTCCACATAGACATTACACATGAAACGGATGCAGGGAGTCTGGGAGTGTCTTTGATCGTGGCATGAATCTCTACTCCATAGCTACGCTCGCGGAGATCATATTCCACCAGTGCAAAACCTGGAAACTTGTTGATGTTCTGACAGGGAACTGTATAACATTGAACAAACAAGACAGGAAATCTATTCTTTATTAATGCTTGTTCCTCTATAATCTACTTCACAGTAGGGGTGGTCCCAGCTCGAGATAGCATGCTTTTAGTGACTTTTGTGAGCTGATATCGCAATAAATATTGAATTAGTTACCAGGGAGATATTCCACGATTGTAAGCGACGCAAAGAAAATTTGCTGACAGTCACTTAAATTGTACACCTGCAGTGACATGCATTATTAACGAACATGTATTAACTGATATATATTATCTGCACGGCTTTTCCAGTGTTATAAACTTACCTGTCATAACATCAAAATGTTCCCAGGTTTCGAACTGGTGAAATATGATCTCTACTTGCGCAGCTAGAGTAGAGATTCATGACATGATCTAGGAGTGTCTCACTCCAAACTGTGGACACAATTTGTAACTGTTGGAAACTTCATGCGACACAACATTAGTAAAAATTTGTTGAAATTCTTCTCATAGTTTGATTTTCCAGCCAGTAATTATCATGGCAATGTGTGGTTTTTAAGCTAACAGTCGCATTTTTATCTAGTCTTTGTCAAATGTTTTGACTGACATGGCCATCAGTTGGGAATTATACAACATTAGGTGGTGTGAGGTCGGAAATTGAACCGTTGGGAAGCTTGGGCTACCAAGGGGTGGGGGGGGGGGGGGTGCAAATGCATGTTCTCTAACTTCTGAGTGAAATTTGATCTGGTTCAACAGTACATGTAGATTGTCATAGTGTGACGGTAAGCTCATCCACATGGTCGTCAAGTGGTGCCCTCGTGTCAATTATGTTTGGCGGCAACGTTCAGTAGCAGAAACAAACTATCTATCTTTCTATTAAATCGTGTCACGAATCTCTACTATAGATGCGCATGTAGATATCATATTCCACCACAACAGAACCTGGGAACTTTCTGATTTTATGACAGGGAAGTTTATAACAACGAGATAGAAATGCAGGTAATATATTTCTTAGTCAATACCTATTCCTTAATAAAAGCATTTCATTGTAAGTTTAGGTCCCAACTCGAAATTGTACGACTTTGTGAGCAATTTTGCTTTGCGTCGCTAACAATCATGGAATTTATCCCTGGCAATTAATTCAATGTTTATTGCGATATCAGTTCACACAAGTCACAAAAATGCATGCAACCTCGAGCTGAGACCACTCCCTGCTCTGAAGTAGATTATTAAGGAACAATTATTAACAACGAAATATATTCGCTGCCTTGTTTGTTCAATGTTATACAGTTCCCTGTCAGAAAAGTTCAAAAGCGTATATAGCTTAGCTATAGTAAAATTCATGACATGATCTACCAAGGGGCAGGTGCAAATGCAAGTTCGCTAACTTCGGAGTTTGATCTGGTTCAACAGGAGGGTGCAGTCAGTTAGAAATTTCAAGATGGACACACAACGACGACACTCTAGCCATGCACGTCTCTGTGTGCATTTATAACCGGTAAACATTAATTATGTCTGTATGTGTCTCGCAAAAAGTCCTTGAAATATTAAATTTATCACCTCATTCGAATCTCCGGCTAGTGACATTAAAGAGTAGTCTTTGCTAGTTCTTCACTGAAACGGTAGAGATAAAGAGCGAGTGTATCACTTGTGTGCGAAAAGTTGAAAACAGGTGTCAAATTTTGCTGCATTTTGGCAATTGTTTCAATCTATTATATATTTTGGAAGATCTGTGTGTTTGTGTGTGTGTGAGGGAGGGTGTGTGTGTGTGTGTGTGTGTGTGTTCGCGATGGACTCGAACATGGCTGGACCGATTTCGACCAAACTTGGTACGGCCACGTAATTCGACCCGGAAACGAACATGGGCCTATTGATTTTCAGATCCGAGGTCAACTTTTCACGTGTCGAGGTCAAATCTGTTTTTACGCTGTGTTACGGGACTTTCATTTGAGTTCGGTGCTTACAAATCGATTCGAAACAGCGCGAATAATAAAATGCCAGTCATAATAATGACACTGTGAGAATCTTTCGTGTTTCCTCTTTCCAACGATATATAATTCGTATGTATCCGTTTTAGTTATCTGCCTCAATTATCAAGAAGAATTGGTACTATCTTCCATCAGGATGAAAACAATGCGTAACTTCTATGACGTCGTTAGAGGTCATAACGTTAGATCACGTTAACGCTTAACCGACCGATGCATTTGACTATTTCAGACGTCTTGGCGATATCTCGGGCACCGATGGTAATTTATCTTTACGTTGAAACTTGATAATTAATGAGCGTGTGTATATGAGGCGCGTTTATATACTTGAGTGGAAATCAAATCGGGTTAAACTGGCGGATTTTTACGGACGAAATTTGATGCATATGGTATCTCGGTATCCGCTGGGCCGATTTCCCGGTATCCGCTGGGCCGTTTTCCACCATTTTTGGGGTGTTGGTGTTTGACCCCACCTGACCTTGACCTTCAAAATGGTCAATTCAAGGTCAAAGCCCGGACGAAGTCGGGTCACCTTCTACAAGGTCAAATCGGGTAAAACCGGATGGATTTCGACGGGTACTTTTGTCGGGTACTTTTGTTCGGGCAGTGTTTTGGACGGGTCAAATCGTGACCCCACTTGACCTTCAAAATGGACAATTCAAGGTCAAAGACCGGACGAAGTCGGGTCAACTTCTAGTAATATATATATTTAATATATATATATATGTATATAGCTATATATATATATATATATAGCTATATATATATATATATATATATATATATATATATATATATATATATATATATATTAAAGATAGAGTTCTTTCCCTTTCATTGAAAAAGTTAGAATTCTGTTGCATTCTGTGTATCAGAGGCGGGGAGTTTTCAGCAGTTTTCTATTTCTCTGTGGGCATCTTCTGAGACACACATGTTTCAAATAGTGATGAATTATAGTATTTTAATCATATTTTATGGCATAGATTGTTATTAAAACCGTATATCAAGTCACTATAACAAAATTATCGGAGACTCGAAAATTAAGTGAGCCTTTAATACCATGAAATAGTGCCAGTTGACCTATGACTTCAGGTTTGTCAAACTATAATGAATGAAGATTGTGAAAAGTAATATACGCCATTAAATTCGACAAAGAGTCTTTATTTATATGAGACTATTTCTTGACGCAGGCAACAATGTGCAGTTACACGAAACGTCATCGCAGCATACCTCATAGAAGCCGATGTTAGTTTCGCGTCCCATTAGATGATTTTAGTATGTTTTGTCGAGGTTTTGGGTCATGTAATAAATATAATGTACAACTCGTCCCCAGTTTATAGCGGAATTTACAAAACTCGTCAAGTAAATTAATTTTCTGGACTCATTTTGTAAATTGCAATATAAACTGGGGACTCGTTGTAGTACTCTATGTATTTCATGTACTGTTCGCCAGCAACATAGGCTGGGAAAATATATTATTCTGGTGGTATACCAAGCTATCAAATTTAACTCAATTTGTCACCAACATGTAATAGACAAATAAAAAAAGCAATCACACATTAGGCTTCACATATCGGGGGATTTAAATAATGTTATGCAAATATATAAAGAAAAATTGCGAAGTGATTTTTATCGTGAATGTGCCTTGTCGAGTTCAGTTCGGAGATTACTTCCACATAACCCTTTACCCAACAAACCGGCCAAAACCGCCCAAATAAAGCTGCAACAGCCTAAATTATCTTGGGTCTGTCTCAATAAAACCATACAAATATGGATATCATTGGAACCGGCTCATTGACCACATTGTGGTGGTTACAGTTATGCCCTGTGCCAATGCATTCTCTTATATATGCGAGTCGACCATAGGTCGCCTCGCATATATAAGAGAATGCATTGGCCTAAAAAAATCTTTTTTTAACACTTTTTACCATTTTTTTTAATGTGTTAAGCCAATGCATTCTCTTATATATGCGAGGCGACCTATGGTCGACTCGCATATATAAGAGAATGCATTGGCACAGGGCCGTTCTGTTGGGTAAAGGGTTAACATAAGAATGACATATATTGATTTTGGCGTGGTCGTAATTGAATTTAAAGATGAAGCTCAATCTTGTATGCATGTGAACCAGATTATTTTCTTCCAAATTGCATGTAATTTGGGCAAAATCAGCATATTGCTGCTGGAAAGTATTTTGAATACATGTAGATATTTTTTATAGTTTAGTTATTCTTGAGAAAGCATGTGTGTTATGATGGGGTCGTTTACGTTCTGTTCACTCATTCTTTAACAATTTTTTAACTTTTGTGAACATTTCTCACATTCTTTACCAATTTGTTATCATTTTATTTTTCATTTTTTCTGACATTTTTTAATAATTATAAAACATGATATAAAATTTGTTAGGCCAATTCATAGGGAACCTCGCATATATAAGAGAATGCAGGGCCTTACAAGATCAATGTAAATATTGTTGGGCCAATCTATTCTCTTATATACCAAGGCTCCCTATGGTCGACTCGCATATATAAGATAATGTATTCGCACAGGGTTTTCGCAAAACATCAGGAATTAATACACGGGTTTAGATCGAGAATTGAATTCTCCAAACGCCAGCCAATATTAACTACATGTACCTATATGCACCGGATTGTCAGACATGTTCCTACAAGCGTAATTAATATTTACGACAGTCGAGCACATGCATCGGACCGTTGATGGCTGACAGCGCCTGGAGTTTGAACTAATATATACTGTATGATATAACGGATCATTTTATATAGCGCTTATCCAAGGTTCTAAGCGCTGTAGCAATCGAATTGCCTCAGTTGTTGAGCAATGTATACTCTACTGCATGCTGTCATTTTACAGACGCTTCGTGCAAATGGAACGGATTCCTCTTACCATGGCAAGTAATCCAACAAGTCAGCTGATTCTGTATATATTATAGGTACAACAAGGGTCACAACGTCGCGCGAGATTTGAGCAGCCACGCATCGCTTAATCCGACCAAGCTATTGTTATGATAAACTACAGTAATGTCCTAGACAATCAACTCCTTAATCACAGCAGAATTATGGGTAAAAACACTCATAATTCTGCTGTGATTAAGGAGCCGATTATTTAGGGCATTACTGTATATAGTCAACTGTCAATATGCGAACTCATCTCGAGATGACGAAGACAAGCGGGACATGCCCCCCGTATGTTCCCTACGTCGACGTTTGGTTTTGAACAAAGTCGTATATAGGTCTAATATGATCATACGCAATCGCAATTAATGAACCAAAGGTAAATCAATCACATAGGGGTTTCCGCATGTAGCGTTTAAAATAATTCTTGTCAAAATCACTTTATAGATTCCCACCAGATAAGACTTACATGCATAAGGCTTATGTTTGGTGGGCTAATTATAAATAGTTATATATGTTGTCGATAGTGCATGAAACTGAAACTAATGCTTATAATACTTGGCGTTCTGGGGGAGCTCTCCGTTTCAGATACTCAGGATGTTCATTTCATCCATCCATAACATGTCATCATGTCGATTTCAACGATAGTCGACAAACAACGTCATCGTGTAACTTTCACCATTGATCGAATTCGCGTAGAACTAAATGTATCTTCCGCTTTGTTCATAAGCATGTGTTTTCATTCTATTCAAGAAAATAGGATATATATATGGATTATCAGATGCATGTTAGTATGCAGACTTATGATAACAATCAAATCCATATTAAATATTATCTTATTTCCTTTCGCACGGTATAGTCCCTACAGAACCATGCAGTATTGCTCAACAGATGTGCATCAGTTGGAAAATAAAGCTTTGAGATACACGTAGATCGTGTTGAGTTGTGGTGATTTTAGTTTATTTAAAAAAATATTAAAACTTCCTAGGGTCCGATGATTTGATCCAGTAGAGTGCCGGAGTAGACCCGTTAGAAATTCATTATGGACCTAATTTCCCTTATAAATAAAAACAAATAAATGATTTTATGACGTTTATATCAATAGGAGAATGTTGCACGTCGACTGATTTGGATTGGCCTCTTGACAGCCGATTACGACATTAATGCTCTAAGCCCACCGATCTACTGTGCGACATTCGCGCTCGCGAAATTCAAAACAACAGCGTCGTATTAGATAATAATTGGTGACGTCACAAAATCAGATATAGTCTATATACGACACAAAGCGTCCGGCTTTGGTTCGTTATAATAATCTGCTTTCACCGTATTCCGGCATTTTTAAATATGAAATACACAAGCGCAATAACTTTTATCTGAACGTTCGTTTAAGGACTTTGCTAACCCAATTTCCCCCGAATTTGATGGAGTCAAAATAAAGGATTATGTTAAATGTATTAGTCACCACGGTAAACAAACCCATTGATTTTAAGAGTATAATTCATGGTGGAATAAGTTAGAAATACTAAATGTTAAAATTATAGAGGTTTTTAAAATCTATTTTTTCGAACCCAAATTCAACAAACACAAAGTCCACATCTAAGAAAAAATATGGCCTTGTGTATTGAACACTGTGAAGAATGATGAACAATAAAATAATATTCAAATTGATCAAGTGTTCTGTGATAAAATTACTAAGAACCAATTGTTTAAAATTGATTGAGTAACTTGCCTGACATCGCTTGTTATGAGATGACAGTTAAGTGTTAATATATGTGGTGTTTTGTGAATCTCTTGACAAAAGAACTGTGTAATCCTCAACCTGGAGGTACCACATAGCACAGAAAGTAGGTCACCAATCAGGAGATATTATTCTCATGGGTCAGCACCTGCTGATCATAATCCCAGCTGGCTTGAGTGAACATTAACTTGACCCATCACATTCAGTTCCCAAATACCATTACTGAGCAATGAAATCTACCATTTTTAAACAACTGCCAAATATCTGAATAACACTGAAGAAATGTGAGTATATCTTTATTGTTCATCATTCTTCACAGTCTTCGGTACACATACCCATATCTTTTTCTTTGATATGGACTTTCTGTTTGTTGAATTTGGGTTCGAAAAAATAGATTTTAAAAACTTCCATAAATTTCACATTTTTAATTTCTAATTATACTCGTAAAATGTTGCATCCATATGGGTTTGGTTGCTGTAATTACTAATAAAAGTGAACTTAAACCTTTATTTTGGACTCCATCAAATTTGGGGAAAATTGGGTTAGCATAGTCCTTAATAGTAATTTATTGCGGTATATTTTAAAACTGTGATTTAAACGGACGTGGCTCATTTGAGCTTTAGCATATTGTCTATGTAATTTGGAAGGAGATAAGACAGGTTGACAAATATCCGAAATATTGATATACCGGCTCCATGTGCAAGTGAGACGTAGCATGTCCGTAAAAAAGGTTGTTTAAGTATTCATCGACCTATTTCGATACCGGACTGAACATTTCAAAAAGTGAATATCATTAGGTGTATTCTGCAGCGCATGTTAATGGCCTCGCGATTGGCTGTTGGGAAGTGTAAGCTCCGACCATCTTGTTCCGAATAACCGGCCACTCATCCAATAACCCTGACCCAATTCGTGCGCATCGGGATTACTATTACAACAGTATTCACCATTTATACTTCTGATCAGGTAACGCACGAATTGTACGAGACAATTTATTATTGCAACCAATGAGCCATATTTTATCCTTTCAACTCAAATCGTTTATCGGAAATTGCCCACACATTTCCTCGTATATTTAGAAACAAGATGCTAATTGTAGGGTATACTACACTTAGTTATCACGCGTGTATTCGCCGTCGTCTATAGTAATTATCACATTATCGCTGTACATTAACCGCGGGTGTCTTTGCCTAAAGAATGGGATAAAATTCCAGAATCGCGAAAGAGATTTCTCTGCTGGCTGCCATGGGGCCGTTAACTATTGAACCCCTAAAATTGCCCCGCATCTGTGCGCTCATGAGGCATCTGTCCAGAGATGGAGGGATTGAATAGTCGCCCAGGGTTCCGCGAAGAACGATTTTCCGTTAATGCTGCAGAAAACTGGGCCATACCCACAGGTCGTCCTTGACATTGCTCGATAAACGAATTTTGTAATACGGCTTATTGATGCCAAACGTGAGATTAATCAGCCGCCGCAAAAGTGCACGACCGGATATTATTACGGAGCATGCAAATCTAAGGAGACCCACTCGGGACTGTAATTCGCGAAGTGTAGTGCTCTGACGGCTGAGAAAATAGTTTATTAAATCTTCGCATTTGACTAGTTTTTTCTGATTTAGATGGTATGTCTAACCCAAATACCGAGAAATGTAATAGTCTGTGTAGGTAACACGGTTTTCACCCCCCCCCCCCCGCGATGGGTAGACCCAAGAAATCGCATATATATCTAACGCAATTTCCAAGCTACGCTGACAGGCTAGAACATCGCTCTCCGCCAACAGGAAGTCGTCTAATGCGTGCACCACATTACCGACCCCAACGCTCTGAAAAATTCATGACAAAGCTGTGCTAAACCGTTCGAATATTCAGCAGCTAGAGCGGCCACCCATCGGGAGCCATTTATCATAATAAAATTTGCCATCAAAGTGGAGGCCGAGCTGGGAGTAGATTTCGGGCTAACGGCGAGTTGTTTGAAGGAATTTCTTATATAAGATTTTCTGAGCAAGGCAGAAGGACCAATTTCGGTGATGATTGAGATGTCATCTTGATTCGTTTGATAAGAAATGGACGAAATGGCTTCCGGTATGCTATCATTAACCGAGCGTCCGTGCTGAAAGGAGAGATGATGAATTAAATGAAAAGTTCCCGCTATAGGCTTCTCCACCAGGCTGATTGGTGAGATCGCGAGATCATGAAAATGATGTTGCGCAAATGGTCCTGCCATCCGTCCGGATGTCATCTCTTTGTCTAACTTTTCCGCCACTATGTCAGGATTTTCCAGAGCGGATCTAAGGTCGCAAATGCCCATCGTACCGGTTTGACCGGACTGAGAACCAATATAAAAACCGACTGTGCAACCTAATATAACAAATTGAGCTAAAGCTTCGTCATAACCCGCTTACATTGTCGACAATCTAGCGACGGTGAGATAACCTACACAGACTATTATCTTTCTCGGCATTGGGTTAGACATACCATCTAAATCAGAAAAACTAGTCAAATGCGAAGGCTTAATAAACTATTGTATCAGCCGTCAGAGCACTACACTTTGCGAATTACAGTCCCGAGTGGGTCTCCTTAGTTTTACATGCTCTGTAATAATATCCCGTCGTGCACTTTTGCGGCGGCTGATTAATCTCACGTTTGGCATCAAGAAGCCGTATTACAAAATTCGTTTATCGAGCAATGTCAAGGACGACCTGTGGGTATGGCCCAGTTTTCTGCAGGCATTAACGGAAAATCGTTCTGGGCGACTAACCAATCCCTCCATCTCTGGACAGATGCCTCATGAGCGCACAGATGCGGGGCAATTTTAGGGGTCCAATGGTTAACGGCCCCATGGCAGCCAGCAGATAAATCTCTTTCGCGATTCTGGAATTTTATCCCATTATTTAGGCATTCCGGATTTGGTGACCCCAACTCAAAAATCGCATAATTCTTTTTCACTCCGATAATCAGGCCGTGGTGAGCATTAGCAACCGTAAAACAACACGGGAAATTCAGCTCGTGACGCTCCTGGGCCAACTGGTTCTAGATCTCGTTTGGTTACTCAATAATATACAGTTCAGGGCTGTGTATGTCACAGGCACGGCCAACATTCAGGCAGATATGATTAGTCGCTTTCAATTCTAGGCTTTTCGGCGGATGTGCCCGCATGCTCACGCGGACCCAATTCCGATCCCGTAAGAGTTGACATAACGAACTTACTATAACACTGTGACCTTATTGGTACATCACGGCCTAGCGCCTCTGACTCATGCCCTATACGATCGGGCACTCGCGATCGCCTCTCCGCCTTTCCCAGCTAGCAACAATACAATTGCGCTCTTCGTCGCCTCTCTCTACCGGAGAGGCCTGTCTTATAAAACAATCCGCTCTCGTTTATCCGCCATCACTTATTTGTGTAAAGTGAAAGCACTACCCGATCCGGTATCAAATTTTATGATTAAAAAAATGCCGGTTGGTACCAGACGCTTGTGCGGCTGCCCGGATCGCCGGAAAACGATCACTCTATCTACATGTATACTCAGAAAACTGGTCATGTCTCTGAACTCGGTCACCGATACGACCTACTCTCAACATTTGTACCAGGCCGCCTTCACTACCGCCTTCACTTTTGTGCGCATAGCTGAACTTGGTCCGACCACGGTACGCGACAAAACATTTGTATTACAATTCAGCGATGTTACCATCTCCAAGAGGAAGCGCCGGATGTTTCTCACATTCCGGCACTTTAAACATAATGTCGGGGGCGTTCCTCATTAAATTCGCGTCGAGGCCAGCAGCACGCGTATTTGCCCTATCGATTCCATTCGGCAGTACTTGCGCTTCAGAGGAGCTCATCTTGGTCTGCTGTTTAGCTGGCACAATTGCCACCCTTTATAATATGGTCCCTTTGTAGAAGAGATGCGGACGTGCCTCACCTTGTGCTTTAGACCACATCCCGATTAAGGCACATAGTTTCCGTATTGATGCGGCATGCTGTGCGGCGGGGAGAATATATTCATGCTTGGGTTCACTTCGCATGAGCGAATGGGGTATCGCACTCCCCCGTTTGCATATATTACACTTATAATAGTAACTTCGATGAGTCTGCCACTTGTTTGAGTTGGTACAGCCTTGCTTGTTCACTCCTCGGTGTTATGACCGAGTCATTATGTTATTCAGTGGTGTAATTCCAATAAAATCTGCAACCGAAACCGGGCTATTGTGGTTCCTTTGTCATGGGGGCGGTGTCGCTGTTCATGCAGGCTAGTCGTTCACTCCGGCGATGGACTCTGTGGTGCTTTGCTTGAGCGAGTGCAACCGGGGCCGTCAACCAGCATATAACATTAAGACTTCCGTTAGCCAGCGCCAACCGTTAATTCCATTTACTTTCGCATCCGGTGCACCTTGTCCTGCCCTTCGCTTGTGCAACATATGCCTGGTAACGTATTAACAATGTTACCACGAAACGGCAGTAGCATCAAGGTGACATATAACCATGGTGTTTATCATATTCAGCAAATCGGGAGAGTGGAACTATTTTGTCAAAGGCACTTAACCAAGTTGTTACAGGGCCAAGGTCTTTTCGCAAGATTAGAAAATCGGAGAAAGTAGGTTTTGTTTGAAACCAACCCTCACACCCCTTCCTTTTGCTTTTAGCCTTCACATTCACATTCATATTCACATTCAAATTCCCCTGATTCGGCAGACAACACTAACCTGGTGGTCTAGTGTCTCGTTTCAGATCCTTTAAAGGACAGCGTGTTCCCACGAGCTCAGCTTGATACGTTGTTGCCATGGCGCATGGTGGGCCAAAAAAAAAGAAGGAAGGGACTCGAAGCAAGAATTGGATAACTGAACAGTGAACACCTTACCAATAATTTCGCGAATACCTTTTTCATTAACAATTCATTAAAGGTAGTCAATCAGGCAAACCTGTTTTTGTTGTGTTACGACCTTGCGTAAATAGATACCTATACCTAAACATGTAATACATATTAATGCATCACATGAATAATGTAAACGACACTGTTCAAAACATACGTACGTGCGTTGTATATATGTTACATGCATGTACATGTATATATGTTATATTATATAAATTGCTGGTTTACATTTCGGTTAAAGGGAAAATAAGTTAACCATCTTATATATGCGAGTCGACCATAGGTCGCCTCTCATATATAAGATAATGCATTGGCCTAACAATGTTTTATCATTTCTTTTAAATAAATGTTTCTTACAATTTTTAGGACATAAAATAAAAAAAACCATCCATTACCCTGCAGGGAGCCCCACACATATATAGAAGCATATAGAAGAGTGCGTCTGCTCATGTTTGTCTGGTGCTCTGTATGGGTGAAATTATAAAATTGTTAAAGAATACAAGAAAAAATTATTAAAATTGTAAAAAATTGTTAGGCCAATACATTCTATTATATATGCGAGGCGACCTATGGTCGACTCGCATATATAAGATAATGCATTGGCACAGGGTAAAAAATATCCCGACTTACGACTGGATTTGATATGGTGGGTCACATAAATTATATTGAGTTCGAAATAACCGGATTACCTTGTACCAGATGGCAGATAAGCCAGAATGCTAAATACAGAACGCTCTTCATTGAGATATTTTTTGTACAGTACATGTATTATATTTCAGTCATGCAGTCATCGTTTTTTCAACTTTCGAAAATAAACGATAAACTAATACTGTCTTCATGCCATTAATAACTGACATTTGGGACAATTTGAAAATTAGAATGGGGTGTATTTATGTGCTATATGTGACAACTAGCGTAATAATATTTTTCATTCTCGTGTGGTTTTTGTGGGGAGATGTAACTTTTGATTATTTTCTGGCTAAATAATTTTGTCAACAATTGAAAAACTTCGGAACAGCGAACCTTCGGAATAGCGAACCTTCGTAATAATGAACCTTCGGAATAGTGAACCTTCGGAATAGTGAACCTTCGGAATAGAGAACCCTTCCCCTTTGTGTAAATTATTTAGTATTGAGGATAATTGCAGCTGATCACAATTAGAGCTATTTTAGCGCACATAATTATATCAACTTCAATGAACGCATATTTGATTATCATTTCGCATTCGTTATCTCCACAATTTTCTTGGCAACAGTGTTGGATTGAAATCGATATGACGCGAGCCTAGAATGCCGCTCACAATGAAATTTGTTGGATAATCATGGACAACTAACAGCAGCATCCGATATGATTTCGTATTACACTCCCATGCAACATCCCACTGACTGATTTCGAGGATAATAAGCACATTGAAAATAAACGAACGAAATCGAAAATTGGCAACGAAAATAACATTTATGAAATTATTCATTTCTTGCCACGCTTCATCGAAAACAAATATACGGCGTCTATAGTGATTATTTCTGTGACTGACTGCGACAGTTTCCAATTGGCAATCTATATTCGTTAGTTATTCTATGGTGTTTCACGTTATGTTATTCGTGCGTATAGCGGTGTATGCAAATTTACTGCGCTTCGTTAAAGGGATACTGTACCCAAATGTTGTTGTTGGTTTCTTTAGTCTCTGAGTTGTAGAATACGGTAACCAGATTTTCATTATTTGAAAGTCTGTTGATTACGAATTAATGTTACGGATTGCAGATTAGCCGGAATGCGAAAATACCAATTGTCGTTGTCGAGTAATATTTGGACAGTTTTCAAGCAAATGTATCAAATAAATGTTATATTATATAAATACTAGTCCCATATACTCATTAAGTCATTGTATAGTCACTAGTCAGTGAGTGGCTTGAGTTTACGCCCCTTGTCAAAATAAATTTTTACACGATCATGTGTGCCAGGCTTTGCCCAATCCACTATCCGGAAATTATTTTGATTACGTCTTGTACACGGAAATTCGTAATTTAATTTATGACTCCAGCCATAAATTAAATTTTTATCAAAATATTAACTTTGATTTTACAATAAACACATTAACCTGAACATTTACAAAATATATCTTCGACTCAAATTACTTAGTTTTCAATATATTATCGATATTAGATCGTGAATTTATTGAAAATGACTTACAGTACCTCTTTAATTGCCGAATATTCACGCTTTGAATTTTAACTGCAGTTTTTTTGTGGTGTCTCTGGATTCCTGCCGATGATATCACTATACACTGTACATGTATTTACAGACTGAGGCGACAATCCAAACTCTAAGGGTCAATGCCCACTTGCAGTCATGCATGCGTGCGTCTAGTTGCATGCGGTGACTTGCACCTGTTTGAGTTTATAATACCAAAACCGCTTTGGCACAAATTTGTTCAAGGTCACACGCCTCATCCATGGAGCTAATAGACTCATTATGTCTATTACAGTATAGCAGTCAAAATAAGTGGTATAATCAGCGGTATTTTCGCACCCAATATCGCAATATTTCGCGCTTAGTATTGAGACATCTTGCGCTCAAAATTGTGACATTTAAAGCAAATTATTGCGTCTTCTATATTGTTTATTGCATAAATAGAGATAATAGTTTTAGATTTGTATATGATTATAGTTGTAAATGCCATATGTACATGCACCATACATGTATGTGTACTATATGCACAGTATTTATCTAATATAAATATAACACTATCGGGTCTGTATGAAATTTTGCGCGCTTAAAATCGCAATATTTTGCGCTCAATATCGGAATAATAAGCGCGAAGAATTTTTAATTAATTAGTATTGCGTTATAATCGCGCCTTTTTCAAAATTAGGCGGCTCAATATCGCAATAAAGGCGCGCCTCAATATACCACTTCTTCTGACTGGTACATAATGGATTTATCCGTACGTCCCGCCCACCAGTAGACTGCATGGTTACTATTACTACGCACCACAAGCCATCTCAATTTCGCTATCTCTTCAGTGCTAAAATGGCTTCCGATGAGAAAGGACTGTGTTGTTAAACGCCATGTAACACGATAATATAGCTTCTTTCTGAATATCACGATTTTCAAGATACCTTTGTGTGTATATACGCATCTTGTAAAAGTGACTGTCGTTAGATATAAACAAAAATAGAACCAGTTTTTAAACAAAAAACCAGGTGTGATTGTTAGGCCACTTCCGATAACTAACAAAGATATATGCTTACGTTGAATCAAACTGTGTAAATGAAGCCATTATGAAACTTCAATATCAAATAGCAAATTGATTATCGAAGCTATGCTAATGGTTCACACCTTGATGAAATAAACCAAACGGAGGTGTACATGTGGAAATTAATCTATAATCCCTCTTTTGTCGAAATAAATATAACGATATCAGTTTACCATAATACCACGAGCGTCCTGAATGAGCCTTTTAAAATTCCACATCCTATTTTGCCATCAATAAAGTACATTAAAGAAAACTATGACTATCATGGAGTCAGTTACATGTTGCCATGAGACAACAATGGCACAAAGTGAACTTGTTCGGCGAAGGTTACGTGTATACACCGCACCGCGAAGCACGTGCAATGTTTGAAATTTCGTGTAATACTCTTGGAAAACATCTGTTGATTCTCATTTACACGTACATTGTCGCATTAATATGGAGGAAGCTTTAGATTCTCAAATGGATTCAGTAAAACGTTCGCAGTAGATCCTACAGGTAAGTGTGACTAGCAGACATTTGAACTCAATATTACCACGGCGTTATATTAACAGCAACAAATGTATACATTTATAACGAAAAACACTTCACATAAAACACATACTCGCAGCACAATTAATATTCATAACGCATCATCGATCGGCACTACTATTTCCACGTTTTAGTTTTAAATCTGTTATATATAACTATTGAAATTTAAATAACATTATCCGAGTGTGGTCGTTGGCATTGTTCAATCTAGCGTAAACAGAAGTCTTAGTTACTTTTTTTTATTTAGGAAACCGAACTAAAACATGCATAAATACCGTTCGTCAACCGGACATGTTCCCCATGTACATTTCAATGCCATTTTAGCCTTTTAAGACATATTTTGCTCTCGTGTTCGTAATTTCCCTATGGCTTACAATGGTAGTTATGGCATCGCTTGTGGTGCGATTCATATCACTAGGCAGGCTTATGTCGCTTCCGGGTTTAAGCTATCGGCTCATTGGTTATAATTGAAATTGGGGCGGTACCTACGGATAGGTCCATTCACGTGCGCTTCTGATTACCATCATAGTCCACTTTTGTATTATGGTATACCCAACTTTGTAATTGTGACACATTTTGGCCTATATGGGCATAGTCATTATTTCTCTAAACTAGTTCACCATGCGCTATCACATTGTCTAGCGACATTCACAGATAAGAATGTCTATACTTATACTATCATTTATACAATAAACTAACTATGCATATGTACCGGTTGTTTAACTAATATGTCACTTTATTATGCTTCTTTCAATTTGTTTGATATATAATTTGTTATCGCCCTTATGGCGTACTTCACAATGTGTACCCAAGACTATACATTGCTTGCGTGCGGGTAATGGTTTAGGGCTTGCCCTCACTTCTCGTGGCATTTTCAGCAACCCTTGAATATTATTATACACAATCGGACTATGGCTAAATGTCGGCGGTACCATATAGCGATAGAGAGCATTCGAATGTTCCTATAGCAACGGAACGAACGTCCAAAGTCCCAGATTGATTGATTGTATTGTTTTATGCCATAGCTATAAGCGCGTCTAATTTACGTTTATTTGTCACAAAATTTCGCAATACCATTTCTGGTCTCTGTTAACAGTAACCACCATTGTTCGTTAGCTAAACAATCACACCTTTTTAGGCCAGAAAATATTCGAAATAAAATCAATATTAATAGATAGAAGCATTTCCGGACAGGAGTCTTCGATTCATATCTATTGTGTATACCCCGGTAACTATATAATACATGTTTAGAAAGAGATACTCCACCTTTAAACAAAATAAGGCTGGTCAATGGAGAGTTTGCCATGACATTTTTGCAACAAACGCACTGCGTTATCTAGATGATGAACCTACACAGTGTATGCGCTCAGTTTACAAACTGAAATCATGAATGTCTGCGAGAAAACAACTAAAACATTGTTCATTGTATATTTTAGTTTTGCCATTTACGGAACTATTTTTTGGAGGAAAAGTACCATAAAACAATATAACGTCTGAATGTCATATCAATATTGAGTGTTTATGTCTGTCATATTATTGCAAACGTGGTTGAATAATTTTCATGTTGTTTTATGTTGTTTTGGTCCCTCACACAACACCGAAATAGATATGCAAATGGCCACAAAAAAATATATATACAGTGAAAAATGTTTTATTTATTTTCTCGCAGCAGACCGTTGGTAGGCGATTGATTGAGGGTTTGTTGTCGTTTTAACCGCTAGGCCATATCACCACCAGAAGGACAAGCATAACAATCGCAGCGAAGCAGCTCTGTATATACATCAGACAGTTGATTATATTAAAGTGATGTGAGACACCCCACTGGTGTGATAAAATAGAAATTGAGAATAATCTTGCTCAAAGTAGTTAATTTTCACGAATATTAATCCAAATTGACAATAAATACTGTCATTCTTATATACTAATTAAATGCAATGACTCGATGACGAAATCATTTGTGTTAGTTTGTAGCCGATAATTGCGTCCCGAATCGAGATGTAAATATTTACAATGGAGGCTAGTTCAGACGGTGTTTTCTATGGGGTGGTATAGTCGATTTCTTTGAAATTTTCGGCGATGTTGGTAGAATACTATATTCTCCAGTTTGTCATAGCGCCTGCGTACTAACTTATCAATTTCTCGCACCGAACAAGTCCATAATATGTCTTTAAAACAATGAGTTAACTACAAATGAACGCACCGAAGAGCAAATTTCGCCGCTTGGAGTCAGGAATATAGATTCAAGGACTGACTATTGTGCAAACATAATATAACACGCAGTAAAGCAGTACAATGATATATAATTATTAGCAAATAAATAACATTAATTACGAGGGCTCCTCATCGAAATATGTAAAGTAGTTTCTAACATCAAATTTTGCATTGACAAGATAGTTATAATATTCAATGAATCGCGCATGAACCTTTATCAATGCGTCAAGCTGACGGTCGAGTGAGACAGAATGTCATCTTTCCTTAATCGTTTCAAATCTGGTCAAAACTTTGATAGTTCAAATATGAACCTCACTTTCTGCGAATCGAAACGTTCATGTGTTCTTGGCGATTTTTGTTTTGAAGCAACATGATCAATATTAATATTGTGTTTTTGTAGTGACTGGCTCAACTTGAGTGGAATATTGTTTTTTAAACAACAGTTCAACTTCGGTAGATTTTTCCATGGCCTGTTACACATCTCCAGGAACCGGGGTGATATCGGTCTGGTAAAAGTGTGTTGCCTGCGAATGATGTTGCTCTGATTTTAGACCAATTCTTCTGAGTTGTTTATTAGCCAAGTCAATATCGAAGTTGCAACATGCTACAACGTATATACATAAACAATACATAGCATACATGTACAACAATACATGCTTCCATCATATTATATGGTATTAACCCTTTGAGTGCCAGGTCCGATTTTTGTATCAACCCATATACCCTGTGCCAATGCATTCTCTTATATATGCGAGTCGACCATAGGTCGCCTCGCAGAGAATACATTGGCCTAACAATACTTCATCATTTGTTATTATTTTTTACAATTTTTTACAATTTTAATAATTGTTTCTTATATTCTTTAACAGACTTATTTTGTAGGTTTAGTGCCAGGGAATCTCACGTTTTTCATGGGCATCAAAATTATTACTACGATTACTTGGTGATAGTTTTGAGTTATAACATGCCCCTAAAGTTTTATCCAGTTTGTTTTTAATTTCGCTATAGCATGCTTAAGCATACCCAAAAAAATCTAAAAAGTACAAGAACAAAAAAAACATTTGTTTTTATTTTTTATTATTTTTAGGGCCGATTTAACAGACCGTAAATCAGGGCCGATGAGATTGGCCCCTGGCACTGAAAGGGTTAATAATAAAGATTGTCTTAGTACTGGCATCACCAATATGTTTTGTAGAAACCGCCGCAGGGTATATGATTGATTGAATTGATTGATTGGTCTATTTTCCAACTATTTTCTTTGAATCGAAATTGGAAAAATGTTGCCCAGCCTTACAACTTTGAATATTGAATTCATATTCCCAAAATGGACACGAACAATCCATTGCAACATGTGAACATTGCCAGTTAGAACATTAGTTTGGTTTTGTGCAATCGTTATGGACATGTCATGTCCAGAAACAGAACAACGCGCACTTATCGATTCTTTTCTTCTACAATGTTACTAACCATGACTATATGACTGACAGTTGAAACCTCGTAATGGATTTGGAACACAAGTACTTAAATATACATTCATGTACCCAACATCTAATGTTGGTTGATGTTCGCACGGTTTGAGTGTCAGAATATAACTATTATTTTTGTCCATCAACTGTCTTTGAAAATCTACCGACGTCTGTAACTCCCTATGGTGCCAATTCAGCCAATATATCTGATGCAGAAGACTCAGCTATATCGCGAGTTCACAACCCAGCTCTCCTACTATTTAATGGCTTGTAATGGGTAATAAATACTGGTGTTTGTGCAATATATGTTAAGGCATAAGGGCGTAAATCAGAAGGGAGCCACTAGTGGCCCAGTCCTGATGGGTTTGGCAGATTTGATATGGTTTGTAGCGTTTTATCAAAGACAAATAAGTCCTGATTGGTTTGACAGAGTTGATATTCTGTATTTGTCATTGACAAAATGCTACAAAGTATATCAACTCTGCCAAACCAATCAGGACTTATTTGTCATTGATAAAACGCTACAAACCATATCAAATCTGCCAAACCAATCAGGACTGGGCCACTAGGTGGCTCCCTTCTGATTTACGCCCTTATGCCTTAACATATATTGCACAAACAAAGCAGTATTTATTACCCATTACAAGCCATTAAATAGTAGAAGATCTGTGTCGTGAACTCGCGATATAGCTGAGTCTTTTGCATCAGATATATTGCTGAATTGGCACCATAAGGAGTTACAGACGTCGGTAGATTTTCAAAGACAGTTGATGGACAAAAATAATAGTTATATTCTGACACTCAAACCGTGCGAACATCAACCAACATTAGACGTTGGGTACATGAAGGTATATTTAAGTACTTGTGTTCCAAATCCATTACGAGGTTTCAACTGTCAGTCATATAGTCATGGTTTCTTGACATTCTGATAAAAACAAAAACCAAGTACTGAGGATATACTGCAGCACCAGTGAACGTAGCGCGTTATCATTCTTACATGTGTGTTTGTTTTGAGTTGCCATATGAAAAGGAAATAATCAAAAAATAACCCGGCAGCCGGACTACCCTTGGAACTATGGTCGAGCCAAAGACTAGTAGTAGTGCTAGCTGAAGTGGTGACCCGTTTAAATACAGCACATAGCAGCCTCCCGGTACCTACCAACAGTTAGACATGCGTGAACATTACAATGTTGAAATATTTAACAATCATGAAAACGATATGCAAGACACAAAAAAAACCCCAATATACTTGAAAAAACAGAACGCACAACTTGTTTACTGCGGAGCTATTTATTACCCACACTGACTGTGTTCGCCAACCAATACGTTCTCGTGACAACCGCGGGTGATTTGTCGCTTCGGTGCCAATCCAATCAATTAGTCAACATGTAATCAGTGGACCACTCAGTAAGGTCGGACCACAACACATACATGAAAACACGTAATAGTCACGATGAATGATTCGAGGACGAGGTCTGTTACCAAACCAATTATGTTCCGCCAATATCACATTGAAGGCAACCTTACCGGAGAGACGGCGGATATTAGGCGAATATGTCCGCGCCAAATGAAGACCGTCTGGGGATGAATCGTGCACACACATCACTATTGCGTCCCGATTGGTTACATCTTTATTAATGCAGCCATATGTGTGAGGAATTCGTGATCAGATGGATAATTGCTTGTGTCCGATAAGTACACCAGATAGATAGTATATATAGATAGAGTTTGTTGAATCCTGGATCTAGGATAACGATTGTCTCGTCAGTCAATCACGGAAATTAATAAATGAGTCATTGACGCAATGTCAAATATCAACGGAATCCAACGATGGATGTGAGTGGACATCTCACTAACGCGGACACTATATCAGAGTGGACAAGCTTTTGAATGTGAGGCAATGTATCTATATATTAGAGTAATGTTGAATTGAAGGATGCCCCATCCGACTTGGCACAAAAAGTGTTCTATACCCGAGAACAGTTAGATCATACCCATGAGCCCAACAACATGAGGTTTTGATGGCTAGATATATAAACTCGGAAATGGAAGTACAGTATTAATACGTTTTGATTTTATGCCAGCCAATTAGATAGTCACAAGTCGCTTTTTATAAATAGCACACATGCTTTCGTCACCTAAATACGTTGATAATAAACAGTTTTAAAATGTGTGCTTCGTTTTCGACGTATTAGTTATGGATGAGTGCATGGATTTATGTGATGACTGTGTAATAAGAATGATTGCGATTGCAACTATTTTTTTAATTGCTCTTGCCTGAATTTTGTTTACATCTGTTTTGCAGTGTGGATATATATAAATTTACGTGGATACAACAATGGAAGTCGGCCCAACATTCCACCTATGCATTTCCGATTGATCGATTAGTCTTATGCTCGCGCACTTAAATCCCGCCCAGTTATTCTATTTACCGATCTAGTCGTCTTGGTCAAGAAGGTGCGAGCTCGGTTCGTGTTATGGTATGTTTTAATGGGATAATAGGGCTGATGGGGTCATTGTCTCAAGGCTCCGGTCACATTCGTGGCCAGCTTTTTAAATCGATCACAAATGTAGCCAGCTTTTCTACGGCGATCACATTTGTAGCCAGCTTTTCATATTCATGCGAGCCTCAATGAACAAGATTAGGTTAGTCTCATTTTTCTGAGTTGATGAATGAAAAACAATATAAATTTAAATTTGGTATTAGTTCATCTAATAACCTGAGGTTTCTGATCAATGTCGTTAGATGCTCGAATTATATTCCAATATAAGTTGATAAACGAAGTTAGTTTTGGAGCATGACGTCGATACTTTAGTCACGAACGCGATGACGTCATATTTCGTGCCATATAAAGCATGGAATTAGAAAAGCTGGCTGCGAATGTGATCGCCGGCGAAAAGCTGGCTTCATTTGTGATCGATTTAAAAAGCTGGCTACGAATGTGACCGAAGCCTTGTGACAATGACCCCATCGGCGATGCTATGGAGTTGCCTATAAACGCTGTTTGATCGTATTCGGCCACATGCGGCAATTAGTAACAAAACTGAAATGGTGTCCAAGCGTACGTCGCCCCAACTCTCCTGGGGTGCCATTCCTCCCGGCGGTGGGGCCGGCTCAGTGTCGTGACAAGGAGAGCAGTTGTACATGCCGCAGAAACACGCCACGTACCTCCCCAAGCCAGAATACTGTAGCCAAGCCAAACCAATGGCCGAATCAACGGCGCCCAGCTACAACGACGAACTGATCCGGCACGGGCTGAGCTACCTTAATGGCGGAGGGGCCAGTGGCAAGACCACAAGAGCGATCGAACTCTTCCGGGTAAGAGAACCCCCCGTGTTTACCCCCTTCCATCGCCTCGCCAAAGCAGACCCGTGGGTCAAAGCCCAAACATACCACAGTTACTTCCGATGGAGTGGACGCCCGACCGCATTGGGCAGAAGTTCATCCCGCGCGTCATCATCTGGGACGAGGTCTGCACTGTGCCCCGGCCTATACTGGAGATGTTCTTGAACTGGCTTGACCAACACGGCGTCCAGGTAATTTGCTGCGGGGATCAAGTACAGCCACCACCGATTGCAGGTGAAATGCCTCACCACTGGCTGCAAAAAAGGGCCGACTACTACGAAACGATTGTCGTCGACTACAGATCAAAAGATGAAGGCCTCAAAGCCCTGAAAAAATGCATACGCCTTCAGAGTGACAAAGTCCAGTGCCAGGAGATGCCGAAGGCTCTCCCCAGCTGCTTGCGGTATGACCGGTTTGTGGAGCAGTGGATACCCAGTTACCTAATCCTCAACAGCCGTCAGAAGGTCCACGACCGGGCACAGGAGCAGTTGCTCCGACGCCATAAGAAGCATTTCCTAGATGCCCCAGTGCTTATAATTTACCACCCCAAGGACAGCCGAAAGCAGAACATGGACGTTGCGTTCCCAGGCACTGGCGACCCGCCGCGCAGAGAAGAGCTCGTTCTCAACGACGTCGTCGCGGTCACGATTGAGACCACCGAGTGTGCTATTAAAACCGACGATTGGCGGCTGGGCTATGCTCTCACCGTCCACTGGAACCATGGTCTTACGATCCACGACCCACATAAGGTCTGGATCATCGACGACTACCTCCAGTGGTCCAATATCAGCTACTTCGCCGTATCCCGCGTGGAGTATATGCAACAGCTCGAACGGGTAACCTGTCCACCAGAAGAGACGTACGATGTCAGGCCCGTAGTAGTTTCTACGGAACTCCGCAAGGCAATACAAAGGAAGCTCGTGGCATACAAGCTCCAAGATAAGGTTAATGGACCCCAGGGATTCAATCTCAAGGTCGACTATATCCTCGAGCTCCGTGAGGCCCAGCAGAACCGCTGCGTGGCGTGTGAGATTGAGCTGCTCTGGACCTTCCAACCCAAAGACACACAGCAGTTTAGCGTCGACCAGCATGGCAACAACAAAAGGCACTGCAGCGGACATGTGAGGCTGACCTGTCTAGAGTGCAACAAAAAAAGAGGTGCTGCAGCACTTAGCGTCTAGTCCTTCTGACAGTTCCGTAGGAACAATCTGGTGGCAGCTGGGTGTCGGGAGGCACTACAAGCAACTCTTCCCGGATAAATCCGCGTGCTGATCCGTCCACTAAATAGTAGAGCACAGGCTCGTCGGGATAGGTGACAGAGCGCTCAAGTCAGTACACCTGGAGGGACCACACAGGGTCAGTTGCGCGTCGGCGGCCACATTCCAGCTCACCAGGCTGGTAGATGCAACGAACGCCCACTCTCGGGTGGAGCATTTTCTATTTGAGTCCCATCGGGCGACCTGGAACCACAGAAAATGGTGTTTTGTGTCAACACCGAAGGTGTTTTTATCTTGATGGCATCACATGTCACTTCATTGTTCAGAGCGGATACAACAGTGCACAGCCGAGCCACCCATTCAGTCGACCTTTGGCCGACGGAGTACTGTTCTCTCTGAGTGCGGAGCACTCTATAGGGCCGTAGATGCTCATGTTCCTACGGAACTATCTCTACTACCACGGAGAGAAGAGAAGAGAAGAGCTCGTTCTCAACGACGTCGTCGCGGTCACGATTGAGACCACCGAGTGTGCTATTAAAACCGACGATTGGCGGCTGGGCTATTCTCTCACCGTCCACTGGAACCATGGTCTTACGATCCACGACCCACATAAGGTCTGGATCATCGACGACTACCTCCAGTGGTCCAATATCAGCTACTTCGCCGTATCCCGCGTGGAGTATATGCAACAGCTCGAACGGGTAACCTGTCCACCAGAAGAGACGTACGATGTCAGGCCCGTAGTAGTTTCTACGGAACTCCGCAAGGCAATACAAAGGAAGCTCGTGGCATACAAGCTCCAAGATAAGGTTAATGGACCCCAGGGATTCAATCTCAAGGTCGACTATATCCTCGAGCTCCGTGAGGCCCAGCAGAACCGCTGCGTGGCGTGTGAGATTGAGCTGCTCTGGACCTTCCAACCCAAAGACACACAGCAGTTTAGCGTCGACCAGCATGGCAACAACAAAAGGCACTGCAGCGGACATGTGAGGCTGACCTGTCTAGAGTGCAACAAAAAAAGAGGTGCTGCAGCACTTAGCGTCTAGTCCTTCTGACAGTTCCGTAGGAACAATCTGGTGGCAGTCGGGTGTCGGGAGGCACTACAAGCAACTCTTCCCGGATAAATCCGCGTGCTGATCCGTCCACTAAATAGTAGAGCACAGGCTCGTCGGGATAGGTGACAGAGCGCTCAAGTCAGTACACCTGGAGGGACCACACAGGGTCAGTTGCGCGTCGGCGGCCACATTCCAGCTCACCAGGCTGGTAGATGCAACGAACGCCCACTCTCGGGTGGAGCATTTTCTATTTGAGTCCCATCGGGCGACCTGGAACCACAGAAAATGGTGTTTTGTGTCAACACCGAAGGTGTTTTTATCTTGATGGCATCACAGGTCACTTCATTGTTCAGAGCGGATACAACAGTGCACAGCCGAGCCACCCATTCAGTCGACCTTTGGCCGACGGAGTACTGTTCTCTCTGAGTGCGGAGCACTCTATAGGGCCGTAGATGCTCATGTTCCTACGGAACTATCTCTACTACCACGGAGATCGGTAGGTCGCTATTCAGACGTGCGCCTCTATCATCACATAGCACTATCTTCAAGTCACTGAGTGCTCCGCACTGAAGCCGCTTGAACTCGGGATGCTCGACTCGGAGGGTGCCGATGCTACCAAATGAGTGACAGCCAACCCAATCGTTGCCATGAGGTTTCTGTTCCGTAGGAACAACTTACAACGTTTGTAGTGCTGTTTATCTGCTCCATGTGCAGATGAAGATTTTTTGTGGATGCACAGTTGACGGGGCGGTCCCCAGTATATGCGCCCGCAGAGAGCCACTGGCCATTTAAACCGTCGTCCAATCCGAGCAAAGATAGTAGCCCATATGTAAATAACATCTCCTGCCCAGCACCCAGGGTTAGAGTTACCAAACCTTTAACTTTGCTCATCGTCAGTATGGTGTCGCTATTTTCCTCCACAAGGTCCCCTAACTGTGTGAAGTTATACAGCCCCGGAGAAACGTCTATTTCTTTAATAATTCCGCGACTGTTCTGCCACGAGAACAACTCCCCATTTTTTATGTTGTACCACCCAGCTGTATAAGTGATGGAGCAGAGGCCAAGCTATATATACCTATTATTACAAAGTAATTAGCTATGATTACAAAGTTATAAGTTATATATATATATTTTTTTATATATAGCGACGACAAAGGCGGTCGGCTTTAATAGCGAGGCTAAGTACAGGACCAGTGGAGTATTCATCTCCAAAGTTGACCTGGAGCTAACGCGTTCCAATATCCAGATACGGACAGTTCCTACGGAACTACTATCCGCGGGCGCATTTCAAGCTGAGTTTCCTGATGTGTTTCAAAAGTACCTGCTGCCTAAAGTCGAGTCTGACAAGCTGGTACAGGCGTGGAACAGCAGCCCGATTCAGTTTTGGCAGAACTAGCTAAATTTCGCCGTCTGGTGTGGAACAACGGGTTGTGGACTTGTGGTGTGTCTGCACAATACCATTTGTCTGTCCGTGGCGGAGCCACTAACACCGAAGGTGCATCTTTCCTGCGGTCTCTATATATCTTTCACGTCTACTACCAGGTTCGCAGGATCCTCGATGAGTTGAAGGCTCCACTACCCCAAGATAAAGCCTGTGATACCTTTAACAACCCGTATGACCGACGGGCGTACGAACGAATTTGCAGTGAGTTCAGGGTCTCTCCACACACCGATTGGCACGTGAAAGGCTGAAACCACGGATTGGGCAGGACCTCCAACGACGAACAAGGGACCTCATCCTGTCTCATTGGATGGGACATACTATCCCAGTGGAATGTCATTCACACAAGAGATAGCAAATGATGTCACCCACGTGGACTTCATCAAACAGGACTCGCCTGGTGCAGATAACACATGGAGCACCTTCATCCTGGACAAGTCGCAAGGGTTCACGCAGCCGGGGGTTCAAAGGCTGAACGATAGTATCAGGAACTACGTGTGGGCAATCATAGGGGCGCAAGCTCTGACAAGAACACAAATGTTTGGGACAGGGACAGCCTTTGACGCTCAGAAGCAGTTCTTAGCTAACGTGGAAGATGCAATTGCATCCCCCGTGGATCTCCCCTCGGCGATATCAGGATGTCCTACAGCACGTTTACATGGCCCCGGGCGACATGCTGCTCCGCATAGGCAAAGTGGCAGGGTACAACAACGAAATCGTTATTGCTACACAAGACCAAAGTCTGTGTGTAATTACATACCTTAACAGATAACTCACCCCACCGCCGACTGATAGTTCCTACGGAACTGAAACAGGATTGGTCAAGCCGCTAACACAGTCAGCAAAGACACACCCAGGGAAATCACAAGTCGCTCCCGCCATGCCAGTTGTGTCAGATGCGAAGCAACAGATGACTAGCCAACATGAGGACGAAAAGGTTGCTATCGTTGTAAGAGGGGTTGTCATATGGTTAATCACTCTTTGGCTTGTTACGAAGTAACAACCATTCCCGCACAGTAACCAAGAGCAGCCCTCCGACGGCGAGGGCCAGAGCCCACACGTTTTCGGCCAACCACCCAGCTGTTATTGAGTGCAACCCGAACAGCCTCGAGACAACGGAACCTATAATTCCAGGTAGCGCAGCTGCAGCCTTCCCAGCCAGCTTGGCTAGGACATGCCCTAGGGCCTTCAATTGGTTTTCACCCAATATTTTAGACCACCCTTATCTGCCGGAGGCGGGGTCGGGGCGACGGGTGCACCCCGCCCCATCAGTCAGCGCAAGCACCAGGGTCGCGATTGCCATCCCAATCGCTGTGGGTATAGAAGCAATCGTAATCCCTGTTCCCGGAAGAGTGTGCGAATACACTCGGCCAGTGTCGTGTCTTCGTTGAGAACCCGGTCAATCGTCTCTTTTATGCGGTTGATTTGATATCGGAGATCCTCCGTGGTCGCTGCGGCGGCCTCCAGGCGGGAGGTCCGTTCATCTTCTAGGTTTTGCAATCGCTCTGCGATGCGGCGCCTGATATTCTCATCGATAGCCCCACTGTCTGCCTCATCCAGTTTCCGCTTCTTCACGGCGATGTGCCCATCCAATGCTGATAGTTTGGCCAGGCCTTCAATGGTCTGCATTGTCTTGTCCAGCCCATTGATCTCGCGGAGGTTCAGTAGGGGGGTCATGCATAGCTCCGAGGATCTCTTCCTTCTCGGCATCCGTGAAGTTGGTCTCCATTCGCCCTACCATAGCCGAGGCCTCTTTTGCAGTTTGCCCCAGGTCCTGCAGCTCGACACTATCTGCAACAGCAGCTACACCGATCGCGCCCACCCCCTCGTTCTTGGCGGCAGTCAACAACTCCCAAGTCGAGAATTGCCGCACTTCCACCCCGCCGACCGGCTATCGTCGACAGCGAAGGGGGTTCACTAGTACGAGTTTTTGTGAGAATGACATCGGGATAGGCCTTTAATCGGAGCTGTCCGCGTGTGTCGAGCACAAATTTTTAGGGGTCGCGGTCGAGGTCTGATGTTTGTCCCTTTCTGGCCAGGGCGGCATACTAGTCATCAACGGTCGACTGCAGAAGTTCTTGGTGTAGCAGCCCGGCTATTGCCGTCGTATCCATGACAGTCGGGTCATGGCACCCATGCCAGTCAAGTCGACCGGCTCAGCGAGTGGCATTGTTTCATCATCGGCTCTTATAGGACCAAGAGGATCCTCATCGGCTCTGATATCAGGATCAAATGTGGGATTATCAAAGTCTGCCATTGTTCTGGTATGTGCATTCATATAAAATTATATAATTGAAGGAAAGCCAGCTTCGATTCAATAGTCTGAATTGCGCAGCAATATATATATATATATATATATATATATATATATATATATATATATATATATGAAATTCTTGCGACCCCAATAGAAATAGCAGAGTAATTAAAAAAAACCAATCAATCATATATATAAATATAAAGTTCAACATAATTTAAAAATAATTTAAATAAACACAACGTCTCTGTACGACAAACCATTATTAAATAACAATATGGCTAATTTTTATTCCAAATAGCATAACTTACCATAATATCCTCGGTCACAAAGGGTGGTCTCTTTGATCGTGGTCATGGTAGTCTTCTACCGGATTGTATTTATTATTGTTTTTGTGTATGCATGTATGTTGAATGTATGTTTTGCAATATGTTTTCGCTGTTCGACTGAAAACGGTGGTATAACTATATGTAAGGGTCTACTCACATATGTACAATACCTATGTAATCATTTCTGTTATGCTATCTGGATAGCCCAACCGGTCGAGTGTCTTGTCGTCTGAATGCCGATATCATGATCAGATGTCTATACAAAATATGTCTTCTAACTGCCGAGGGTTAAATCAAGCCGAAAAACGCCGTGATGTATTCCGATACCTTATAAATTTGAAGTCCTCAATATACTGTCTACAAGATACCCACTTTACAACAGAGCAAGAGAAATTAATTACAGCAGAATGGGGATATAAGATGGAAATGGCACCATATGCATCCCAGTCTCGCGGAGTGGCAATCCTCTTTAACAATAATTTTAGCTTTGAAATACATGAAAGAGTAAAAGACAAAAATGGGAATTACCTTATACTCGACAAAACTATCGAGACAATCCGATTTACACTAGCTAATAGTTATGGTCCAAATGATGACAATCCTGAATTTTACAATAAAATCAAAGATATAATAACCGAAATGGGAAACACACAATTTATCATCTTTGGCGACTGGAACCTAGTCCAAAACCAACGGAAAGATACATTTAATTATGTAGACTGTAATAACCCCCGAGCAAAACTAGCAGTCGGTGTCCTTGTCGACAAGCTAGAGTTAGTAGACGCATGGAGGATAAATAATGAAAATGAAAAACGATTCACTTGGAGAAGAAAGTCACCAATAAAAATGGCAAGACTTGACTATTTCCTCATGTCTAAAGAGCTGGTAAATTTAACCGGACAAGACGCCACCGATATATTGCCGGGTTACAGAACTTATCACTCAATTATTACTCTCAAACTTACTCTTAATAATATAAAACATGGTCAGGGTTTCTGGAAGTTCAATACTTCTCTTTTACATGACGAAAATATATTCAACTTGTAAAAACAATTATCGAAACTATCAAAAAACGATACGACTATGTTCAAAAGAAATGTGACAACAACGATTTTACGTGCAAAATTAGTAAACGTCTATTCTTGGATACCATTTTACTTGAAATTAGAGGAGAAACAATAAAATATTCTTCTAAACGTAAGCGGGAACGCGAATTTCAAGAAACCGCACTTAAAAAAGCACAAGCTGAAACTTTGATGGCCCTAGATCAGAGTAATTTAGATGATGTTAGAAGAGAAGAACTTATAAAAACACTACACAAAACGGAAGGGATACTCTGTCAACTAAGGAAAGAAAGACCAAAAGGGGCTATGATTAGGTCCAGAGCTATTTGGGTCGAAGATGGGGAATAACCAACATAATATTTTTTCAATCTTGAAAAACGGAATTGCATATCAAAAACCCTGAAAAATCGTACAAAATTAAATGGGGATAGTCTTACAAACCAAAACGATATCTTAGAAGTGACTCGTTTTTTACCAAACACTATACTCTTCAAAACCAATCAATAGCTATCACACCGAAAATGTGTTTTCTGATTTGAACAACCCCACCCTTTCACCAATGTCTGCTCAAAATATTGAAGGTCCCATAACTCTAAATGAACTTACAACAGCTTTGAAGAAATCTAAAAATGGCAAATATAGTGGCCTAGATGGTTATCAGTATGAATTTTGGAAATTCTTTTGGTCAGATTTAGGTCAAATTCTATCTGAATCACTAAACGAATCCTTTGACGTTGGAGAATTGTCCATCACACAAAAACAAGGCCTGATTACACTCATTCCAAAGAAAGTCAAAGATCGCCAACTTTAAAAAAAACTGGAGACCAATAACCTTGTTAAACTGTACCTATAAATTAGCATCATCGTGTATTGCCGAAAGGTTAAAAACCGTACTACCAAACATTATCAATCCTGATCAGACTGGATTCCTAAAAGGCACATATATCGGCGACAATACAAGGCTAATATAATTATGACATTATTTATAATACGAAAATAAAAAATAAGTCAGTGCTTCTTCTCGTTGACTTTGAAAAGGCATTTGATTATGTGTCATGGAAATTTCTACATAAAGCCTTGATATGTTTAATTTCGGTGACTCGATTACAAAAATGGATCTCAGTGATCTTATTATTTCTCGAGGCTGTCGACATGGAGAACAAATTTCACCCTATATTTTTTTAATATGCGCAGAAGTGCTAGCACTCATGGTTAGAAATAATAGAAATATTAAAGGTATAACCCTCGGTGGTGAAGAATACAGAGTAACCCAATACGCAGACGACACGACACTCATCCTGGACGGCAATGAAACAAGTGTAAGAGAAGCATATCACATTCTTGACGTATTCGCACAAATTTCTGGTTTATGGATCAACCCTAGTAAATGTCAGGCGTCGTGGATTGGTTGTTATACAGGGCGAATTGACCATATATGCCCAGACCTCAATATAAATTTTCAGATTCTTTCGACCTACTTGGTATCCGCTTTAATACAAACTTAAACTTAATGTCAGATAATTACGAAAACAAATTCGACGACATAACAAGATCCATTGAAATTTGGAAGCACAGATTACTTACCCCGCTAGGTAGAATAACGGTGATTAAATCTCTCATACTCCCCAAACTTACTCACCTATTCATATCGCTCCCCAACCCGGAACCACAATTTGTACATAGACTAGAATCATTGTTTTTTAACTTTGTGTGGGGCAGCAAGCGTGACCGAGTCAAGAGAAAACTGTTATGCCAAGACTATAAACAGGGTGGCCTCAAGATGGTAGATATTAAAAACTTCATCACTTCCATGAAAATAACATGAATCAGGCGTTTAGTAAACAAAAGCTCTAAATGGACCCCGTTGACAGAACTCCCTATTCTTAAAGACCCTTTTTTCCTCACCTATCATTATTCATATTTTTACAGTAAAGCGAAAAAGGTTCAAAATCACTTCTGGCGCGACGTTCTTATAGCATGGGCAAATTTCCTAGAAAAAACATTAGAAATGTAAACATATCTACATGCACTCTCTGGAATAACGCCAATATAAAAATGAATGGAAGCCCTATCAATTTTGCTGCATGGCGCAAGGAGGGAATATATTTTGTACACGATCTGTTACAAGAAAGCGGCAATTTCCATACGACTGAAACGATATACTCAACTTACAAAATACGTACAAACTTCCTTATCTTAAATAGTATCCGACGACAGCTTATCTTTTACTCAAACAAAATCTCAAACCCATTGTCCGAAGCCCGATGCCCACCATCCCAGATAATTTCGTGACCCTACTCAGAAATCCTCGAGGAGGACGCGATTTCTATGACATATTGAACCACGATTGCCATGTACCCACTTCCCATGCAAAATGGCAAATAGAAATAGGCGATGAAGAAATTGACTGGAAGATATACAATAAACTACCATTTTCCACGACGCCTGACACAAAGCTTCAATGGCTTCAGTATAGAATTAACTCTAGAAGTATATCAACTAATAGCTTCCTGAAAATAGCAAAAATTCGACAAGATGACACATGCGTGGGTTGCAAAGACAAGAAGGAAAGCATATCACATATATTTTGGGAATGTGAACACGTTCAAACTTTTCTAACAGACATACATTCATGGGGTAACCGAAATAACGTCAAATTGCAAGCGACTAAACGAACAATGATAATTGGGTCCCGCTGTGTAAATGACAAGTATGCAACTAATTTATTCTGGCTCCTAGTAAAACAATATATCTATAGAAAAAATTCACAATTTCGTCATTCCAAGGAGATTTACACTTTCGATATAAATGTGAAAAATATAATGCACGCCGTGAATTTAAATTGCAAGAGTTCGAATAAGACTGGTTCTTGTTCAAATTTGCCGTGAAAGAAAATGCACAATGATTACTCCTATCACCAGAAATGTTATTATTGCTACTATTATATTAGTCCTACTATTCATAGCCGTCCTTAGTTGGCCATGAATGAATACAGAAATGTCGACCAGAGCACATAACTAATTATTACTTCCATTGTGTATATATATACCCACATCACATGTTGTTATACTCTGTTAAAGAAACTATATCTACTTGTTCACCACCGATAACAGCCGACCTTTACCCACGGGACTAAGGCTACGTTCACACACCTCGACAAAATGCACGCCAAATTTCCACACGATTCGTCAAATTAAAGCTAATTCCTGCACATATGAATGATATATCTTGAATTCTTAATGTATATTATTTTAGCATTAAAACATATGATTTTAGATACTAAACACAAATACCGATTACACAGTTGACCCTTAAAAATATTTTATATTGTATGTCTGAAATATCTAAAATTCCATGAGCGCATATATATTTCCAGGCTTCGAAACTGTCCAATATATAATAGACGGCAATGACTGAAAATAATACTAGTTTAAACTCCATATTTAGCAAATCTTTGACATGTAAGTCAAATGCTACGTATTCCCCTGACATGGTATCCCGGTTCGTGAACGTGGCCTCAGTCGGGATTGTATGTAAGTCAGGTATGAAGGCTGGTATGTCTGTAGAGAGCACAAGACAGCGATAGGCGTGTGTCTGCATTTTAATGCATTCTTTAGATGTAACTTGTATTAACTATGTATACCGTGTGTTCAAATGTTATTCAATAAAAATATAAAAAAAATAAATAATAATAATAAGTGGCCGCAGAAACTCCAGACAAGATGGCGTCCATCATGGCGGCCATTCTTTTTATATGCACCAGGTCTCTTTGATCGCCGTTATAGTAAAGATGTTATCACATGCGGTCTTGTTTTCTGCTCGATTCGTTATGCTAATATACAACCCTTACACATTAGCCAAAATTCCGACACCAGAATCCAATATGGCGGCCAAGTATTTCCAACTCAACTGTAAGCATGAGTGGAGTTGTCTCGACAGTAATGCCCAATGATGTGAATATGAGGGAATTTCGGTGATTTTTCAAAATCTGTCCGCCATTGTGGGCGGCAATTTGGATTTGGGGGACTTTTATTTGGATATGGTACAATGAATGTTCTTCGCCTTAGTGTTCCTAACTCACAACAGTAAGCAGGTGTTGAGTTGTCATGACAATAATGCTCACTGATGTTAAAATCTGCGATTTTTCTATTTCTGGTGACCATTTTGGCCGCCATCTTGGATTTGGGCAAATATTCCTCAACTCAGGTATAAGAGGAATCCTAGCTCGAGTATCTCCTGCACATATATATGCATGGGTGTTGTTATGATAGCAATAACGTCCATTGATTCGAAACATTACATTGAGTTATTAACAAAGATTTGGCTTTGACCTATTATACTGGCATTTGAGAAAACGTGGTATCGGACAAAACTATCCCACAATGAATGTATATTATGGTCCCCATGTATTCGCCAATCACTCCTCTATACGATAAATGTTTAACATCACGCAAAGATGCCAATATTTTCCCACAGAGACAAACGAAAGGTGGTAACACGTCAGAAAAATTGCATATTTTCACATTTCGGCGGCTACCTTGGCCGCCCTATTGGATTCTGGTGTCGGCCTTTTGGCTAATTTGTAAGGGTTGTATATTATCATAACGAATCGAGCGGAAAACAAGACCGCATGTGACAACATCTTTCCTATAACGGAGATCAAAGATACATGTTGTATATAAAGCAATGGCCGCCATGATGGACGCCATCTTGTCTGGAGTCTCTGCGGCCACTTTTTTTCTTGTTAACAACCGAAAAAAATTAGAGTAGACATTAAGAAAGAAAATTAGTGGGGTGAAGTTGAGTCCTGGTGGGGGTGCAGAGGTCGACCACAATCTCCAGTCCTGGACTAACAGGAGGGCCATGTGGAAACAGGGACGAGCTGAGAGACGCATAGCTCTCCCCCACTTGGCCTCCCCCGGCGATATCACCACCAGAAGCAGGGACGCCGTCGTAACTCCGGAGGTCCCTGCTATCGTCGCCGAGTTCAGCGGAGACAGGGACGCGGGTGCCACCCGACGTTCCTGCCGCTGATTTCGGGGTGGAGATGGATATGCTTCCACCAAGGACACCGGAGTACCAACATTTCCCGGTGTCCTCAACCACCAGCACCAACAACAACAGCAGCAATAACATCAGCAGCCACTCCGATGACGATCTCCTCAAATCGGCGTTGGCGACACTGGCGGAATCGAAAGCGAAAAGACTACAAGCCGATATAGCAATTAACAGATCTGAAGAACTCCTTGCTGTCACCAGTTCCACATCATCTCAACATCCAACAACAATATCAGAAAATAGAAAAAAGAAAAAATCAAAGCGTAAAAAAAAATAAGATCATTTTCACCCATGTATCATCATTTCATGTTTATGTGTTTCCATAATCATGTATTTAGATAAAAATCAAAAGTGGGTTGTAGGAAAGATAATCCTGCATATTCAAACCCCTCCCCGGTTGAATACCAAACCCCAATAAAAAAATGCATGATGTTATATATAAATCTTAATGGACAAACCTGAAGTCTAGCGATAAGTATAGTTCGCATATGATCAGTTATATATATATAACAGATAAGAAGACTTTATGAAATGACGATTATTATAGTGTTCCAATTAATTAGCATCTCCCAATCATAGGATGGGTGGGGGTACAACTTCAAGAGTAGTGTGAAGCTTGACCCCCCTTGTCAAGCGAATTAAACCAATGCAAAATCAGTCGTTTGAATAAGTTCACACAAGCCTATCGCTACCATTGCCTTGAATATCATTCAGACGGCGTATTATTGACCCACTTGGAATGACCAAAACAAACGGGACAACTTTGTTAACTCTTTGGTGACCCTACACAATTTGGCGATAATCAATACCTATATTTAACAATTTACATCGATCCACGTATGATCTCATAGTTATTAACTCGGCCATATCACGACAAAGAACACAAACAGGTTGGCCAACAAACTATTGTAGCGAAGCAACAACCTGTACGCGGCCTATCAGTGTCAGACATTGGTGTGTTGCAGATTCAGAGAAAGCATCATCACCAGTTGACCAATAATCTGCTTCAAAACGTCACAAAATAAAGATTTATGACCAGTTTTGTATTGATCAAGTGGAGGGGTTATCTGGCTATGTCTTTTTTATACTGGGGGCAATCTGGCTGTTGTTTAACCCTTTACCCAACAGAACGGCCCTGTGCCAATGCATTCTCTTATATATGCGAGTCGACCATAGGTCGCCTCGCATATATAAGAGAATGCATTGGCTTAACACATTAAATATTATAAAATTGTTAAAGAATGTAAGAAAAAATGGTAAAAAGTGTTAAAAAAAGATTTTGTTTAGGCCAATGCATTCTCTTATATATGCGAGGCGACCTATGGTCGACTCACATATATAAGAGAATGCATTGGCACAGGGCATAACTGTAACTATCACAATGTGGTCAAGGAGCCGGTTCCAATGATATCCATATTTGTATGGTTCTATTGAGACAGACCGAAGATATTTTAGGCTGTTGAAGCTTTATTTGGCCGGTTTTGGCCGGTTTGTTGGGTAAAGGGTTAACGCAGCACAAATAGGTTGTGTTGTACAAACTCGTAGGGGATAGGGCAATGTTTACCCATATAAGCATTCTATTGCATTTAGTGCAATTCCTGAGCATAACTTGTATATATTTTTTGTTAAATTCCCGGCAGCGGAATTCACGAGCAACACATGCGCATCGAAATCACTGCCGTATATATTTGACAATACGTGACAGTCAAACGAAACTAGGGGTGGTGATCACACAAAATGGCACAGCGGACTATCAGTGGATGCCAACAAGGGTTATGGCGCATTTCCTTCTCATGATAAGCTATGTGGGTAAATATCGGTCGATGTTTTATAAAGGAGTTCATCTACCTGGAAAGCGTCTCCTCGAATAGCGACACAATTGATCCAGAATGGTAAATGTGTGGGTTTAAAATACGAAAGTTCGGAAATTCAAGTTCAGTCATACAAAATGTTGGTGAAAGATATAACAAAATACCAATTTAGTCAACATTTGTACAAATTTCCTTTGAATTGGTGATGTTTTATTTAAACATATTTTATTGTATGTCAATTATATACATGGGGATTGGGACACACGTTTTGCCAACTCAGTGACGTCCCTCGCCGGCACAAAAGGTGTAACATAACATAACATATGTGAATATTTAAGCAGGGAACAGATGTGAATATTTGCACAGAGTATGGTATGAGTTCGGTTTTATTGTGTCCAGTTATTTCTATCAAGTTGTCATAATAGTCTTGGCAAATATGGATATAGGTGTCGCCTGGAGATGGAATTTATGAGACCTACATTTTTGGTTAGCATGAACGCTTAACTTTCGGAATCCTTATGTTGGATTTGTCAGATAGGCGGACTTTTTTCGCACCGCGTGGTTTTATTGAAGAACCTGGTGATAACATCGGTCATTTTAAAATTAAAGTCGACATATTTGACAGAGGATATTTACACCTTTCGGGAAGAGCTATTCGTCAAATTTTGATACGTGTGAATGGGGCAGTAACCGGAGTAAGGTAATACATGTAACCATTGAATCTAGGAACGACAGTCATGACATGTGACGTCAAATAATTTTTAGAGTGAGAAGAATATGACGATTCACGCAAAGCGTTGTCTTTCGTTTCTTATAAAATCAGAAGTAAGATAGTTATGCCAAATAATTTTATACCATGAGAAACTACTGCCAATTACCTACGTTGTAATATATCAATTATCGCTATTGGTCGCATCATTTTTTATCAAAGGCATAAAAATCAACCCTCCCCCTAAAGATGAGAGTCGTCAGGCTGTGGTGCCAGGTACACAGAACGCACGATTATGTGCCAAATTGCGAAATTAACACCACGGCCATTGATGAACTGCTAAGGTGTTGTCTAATAGATATGTGTAGATCGACATAGTCGAGTCGCTTAACGAAAAATCGTTCACTTTTGGATAGAAGCATGAAACTTCCAGGGTTAGTTGGGTATGTGGTCCTCATCAACCAGTTAGCTGGTTCCAGGTTCCTGGTGACTTCTTGACCTTCAACCTGACCTTGACATTTCGAAAATTTGCGATTTAGGGGTATATATTTTGTATCGAATATAATGGCTATATTAAATGATATATAGACATTGGAGATTGTCGAAGCGATACCATGGATGTCCGCCTTTGTATCTACATTTAATTTGTCTATGATAATCAAAATGGCCGCCATAATGGACGCCAAAATTTAAAAAAATACGTTTTTTTCACTAATATCTTTCAAATCAGTTCCTGCTTTTTGGAACTGTTTGAGAATTTCAACTTTATTTTGTATTGGTCATGTTAACTGAACATTGGAGCAATGACATATGCCATTCGTGGGCTCTCTGCCAACTCCAATCCCATACAAATTCGATTTTACAGAAAGTAGTATAAACATTTACAAAAATTCACCATTGGGATTCTAGTCATATTTCGTCAAGAAATGGGAAGAACTGAGCAATCTAAGTAACAAATTCCATTCCTTGTGAATATTCCAACTCAATCGTACCCAAATTGTCAATTTGGCTCAAAATGGCTGCCAGAATGGCAGCCAAAATGGCAACCTGAATATGGAAAAATGTAAATATTGCCCCAGCGAGTCATGCAACCGCATACCAGTTGTGATTGATGAAAAAATGACTATTCTGTCCTATAGATATTGAACACTACCATTTCTGATGCACCTTGGTTAATTATTACTATTTTGAACACTGAAATTACCAGAATTATTTGATTTTTCTATCACAAACTTGACATCAAAATCGGCAAAAATTAACCTTTTAGGTTACGACATTTTTTTCAAGTAAAATGGTATCGAAGGTGTTTATTGTCTTGATCTGTCTTAAATGGGTCACACTTATCTGTTTTTGGACAAAATTACTCAAGATGGTTTGCAAAATGGCAACCAAATTTTTTTAAACAAATTATTTTTCATATATATCCTGTATATTACTGTCTGATGTTCCGAAAAGGTAGCAAATTGTGACTCACTTTGTATTAACCATGTTACTTATGAGGCATGACAAATTAATTATAAACGATGTAGTACGGAATTTTGCCAAAATCTTCTTTTGGGATTCTGACCATGTTTTTTGTATGGAAATGGACAGCACTTTGAAACTGAAAGGGGCATCCAAATGACTAATGTCAGGAAAACGTTTCCCCCATTGTGCATATAAACCACCATCAGGATGTAGAACTCTCGGACATTACCTCTATATCGATTAACATGTGCCCGAATTATTGTGTAAAGCGATACCCACCCACTCGCTCCATATATTCATAAATGCCACACAAATTACCATGTAGCCACTCGTTTTTTACACACACACTTCATCCATGACCGTACAGCCATCTTTAGGTATAACCGTACACCACGCACTTGACTATATAGTCACAAGACACCATGCAGGCATACTTCTACGCCTCACCCACGACCGTATAATCAATCTATATATAGCTCTACACCCCGTTCATGATCATACATTTACTTCATGTATACATATTCGCCTCAGCATTAGCCATACAATTACTCCATGTATATATATTTGACATACCCATGGTCATGTAGTCACTCAAGCTATACATATACACCACACTCATAACAATAGAGTCACTCCAAGTACACATATACGCACCACCAATGACCATACAGACGTTCTATATATACAAATACCCCGCTCACACGACCATTCATACACCCAGGCTTGCATATACACCTCACTCATGACAATTCAGCCACTCATAACCACATTCGTGGTCAAATAGTCAATCATTGTTTACCAATTCACATCACCAATTCACATCACCATAGGCCATGTGGTTATTCCATATACACATATTGGCCGCACCAGTGGCCATATAGCCACTAAAGATATACGTATACACCCACCCATGCCTATACAGTCACTACAGGTATGCATATACACCTCACCAGTGGCTATGCAGCTTTCAAGACATACCAATACCCAGCACATCACCTCACCATTGGCCATACGGTCACGCCCTGTATACACATTACCGTATAGCCACTCAATATATGCATATACACCCCAATCATGACCATAGCGTCACTCCATTTGTGCGTATACACATCACTGATTGCCATAAATCCTTCATGACATATCCGTACCATTTACACCACCTCACCATCGGCCATATGGTATCTCCCTCATACCTATTTGCCACATACGTGGCATAAAGGCACTCAATATATACATATACACCCCACACATGACCATAGAGTTATTCAATGTATACATATACACCTCAGCATTGAATGGATACACCAATAACACGTGGTCATTTGTATACTCCAGACTAGCATATACACCTCACATATGACAAGTCAGCCATTCGCTGTATACTCATACATCAATCCATGATCACACAGCTACCCCCTGTATACACATATATCCCCTAATGACAATACACCAACAGCAAAGATGCACATACATACCATATGCACCTAAGATCACAATGCCACTTCATATATACAAACACGTTCGCCAATGACCATCCATCTATGTATGTATGCATATACAGTATTACAGTTCAACAATCATGCCCATTCAACCGTTCCATGTACACCTATAATTATTATACTCATAGGCATATAACCACTCCTTATGTATCCATACACCCACCCATTTTCATACTGCCAACACATGTATACATATACACCCATCCATGACAATGAAGCCACCAAATGTACACTTGTACATTCCACACATGATCATCAAGTCACTCCATATATACATAAACAACGCACGGATGGAATGTAGCTACTCTTGTTATACCCATACACCACTTCAGTGACTATACAGCCACTCCACGTATACCTATTCACCTCATACATTAGCACTCCTTATTTACCTGCATCTCACCATAAATACAACACACATGACCATATATATACACTCCTTGTATAACTAGTCACACTATTCGTGATTATATTTCATGTATACATATTACATCATCTGTGATCACAAAGTCACTCCCTGACTACCATTTTTACAAACATCATGTATTAAGTTGATCAATGTTGATAACTGTTGACGCTAATTTGTTGACGCTAATTTGTGAGAGTAGCAACATCCATTGGTCCCGCTCAGCTCAGTTTCGAAGTCCTGCATGGCGTGCATGCCCATTTCCTTTCAGAAACATGGCCAGAATCTCAAAAGAAGTTTTTTAGGCAAAATTCCATACTGCATCCTTTAAAGACACGGTTGGCCTTGGCGGTGGGTATCCTGTGAAAATATCTCCACCCGTCAAAAACCGCCGCAAACAGAAAGAACATCAATATGTAGATATACTTTGTCCGTATATAAATAAGAAATATCGCATAAACAGTATGTTATTGTCATATCTTTGACCATTGTTATGTAAACAAAGGCATAAAAAGTTACTTTTCTGGTGTTTGTTTATATTATGATGGTAAACATAAAGAGCGTTCTTTGTTGGTGAATACCTGATATGGAACTAATAAAGAGCGTTTTGCCATTTTTGTGTGATTAGCCAGTAGCATTGTGCTGTTTTCTGTAACACAATCAGGCTCTTGCTTAGGTAAAATATAGTAGGTCTTTATGATAACATGCTGTTTACGCGATGGTCATGGTGTATATGAACGGAAATGTATGCGTTTTAATGTTTTTCTGTTTACGGTGTTTGGAACAAATATGAATATTTTCGACAATTAAGGCCGTACGTGCCTTTAAAATGAATTTGTCATGCCTCATAAGGTACTGGGACAACCATAATATAACCTATAGTTTTCAATTGATTAAGTACATGTAACATGTTTAATAACCCAGTAGGTCATAATTTGCTACCTTTTCGGAACAGCAGAGAATAATGTTTGGGATATATATGAAAAATTAACTTGTTGTGTACATAAGAAATGTTAGTATTCAATCTATATAACACATAATAGTGTGCATAACAGTTCTGCCCATTTCTCGATGAAATATGACTAGAAACCACACTGGTGATTTTGGGAAAATGTTATACCGCTTTCTGTAAAATCTAATTTTTGAGAGATCAGAAGGGTTTCTGACTTCATGAATGGCATATTTCATTGCTCCAATGGTCAGTTAAGATGAATAGTACAACATAAAGTGAGAATCCCCAACCAGTACTAAACAGCATAAACTGATCTTAAAGATATTAGAGAAAACACATCAAATTTTCCACTTCCGGCTGCCATTTGGGCACCATTTTTGCAGCCATTTTGAGCCAAAGTAATAATTTTGGTATTAATGGGTTGGAATATGCATAATAAATGGAAGGTTTTACTAAAATTTCACAGTTCTGCCCATTTCAAGATGAAATATGACTAGAAATCCCAATGGTGATTTTTGGTAACATTTTATACCGCTTTCTGTAAAATCGAATTTTTGAGGGATCAGAAGGGTTTCTGACAACCACAATTCGCTTTTGGACCAATCCTGAGCCCGAAGATGCAGATAATGATATCATGGATGAGTTAATTCCTCCATCTAGAATTCGACGTTGGAACCACGAAAAGGGTTTGGGTTTTATAAATAATATCAATGTACATGAACTTGATATGGTTCGAAGCAAAATTGAATCTTTAAATAACAAGACAATTTTACCATCAGAACTAGATGATATATGTACGGGCGTTACTAAAATTATGACCGATGCTGCGGGCAAAACATTTGGAACTTTCGTTCCTGGGCGACAACATAATAATATTGCCCCAGATAAAAATAAACCTTGGTTTGACCAGGATTGTAAACAGGCTAGGAAGCAGTTTAACATATCAAAACGCGAATATAACCATGATAAATCTGAATCAAATAAAGAATTACTAAAAGATGTTGGAAAGATTTATAGAAAAATGATGGATTCAAAAATTAAAAGCCTGAAAGAAAAACATGTCTCAGAGCTTAGATATCTCTGTCAGACAGAAAGCAAAGGTTTCTGGGAAAAACTGCATAGCATGTGCGACAATTCCAAAACATCTGAGTCAAAAGTAAATCTTGACGAATTTGCAGCACATTTCCAGTCACTAAACTGTATAGAAGAGCTTGATGATCTTACACGTTTCGTGAACGATGATTATGATCCGTCGGATAGCTCTTATTTAAATAATCCTATATCGGAGGAGGAAATTAAGACTGCCATATTGAGGCTTAAAAATGGAAAGGCAAGTGGTTATGACCAGCTATGTAATGAATATTTCAAATCGACTTTAGATATGTTTATGCCAGTTTATGTTTTATTATTTAATTTGATTCTGAACTGTGGTATTTTCCCACTAGGGTGGGCGATAGGTATGATAAAACCTTCTATAAAAAATCTGGGGACCCCAAAAATCCAGATTCATACCGTGGCATAACACTGCTAAGCTGTTTCTCGAAGATATTCACATCAATACTCAATAGCAGACTAGTAGCTTTTTCCGAAGAATTCGAGATTATCTTGAAAACACAAACCGGATTTAGAAAAGGACACTCCACGATAGATAACATATTCATATTACAGAGTATAATAGATCTCTATTTATCAAGTGGCAAGAAACTTTATTGTATCTTTATAGACTTTAGAAAAGCATTTGATACGATTTGGAGGGACGCATTGTGGCTAAAAATGATGAACTATGACATTAATGGTAAAGTCCTAAATATTATAAAGGATATGTATGGCAAAATTAAAATTTGTGTCAGAGACAACAACTCTATGTCTGACTTTTTTGTAAGTAATATGGGCCTATTTCAAGGTGAAATAATGTCACCTTTCTTATTTTCTCTCTATGTAAACGATTTACAAAGTTTTTTGTATGATTGTGCAATAGACCCTCTGAAATTTCTAGATGAATCATATATGCAAAATGTTGGCTGCTTTATTAAATTGTTATGTATTTTATATGCCGACGATACAGTTCTATTTTCTGACGACGAAGATAATATGCATAGGGCTCTCCTCGCCTTTGCCGATTATGCAGAAGCTTGGAAACTTCAAGTCAATACAAAAAAAAACAAATTAATGATTTTCACGAAGAAGTGGTCAAAAAATCTTCCCACATTCATGTATAGAGGCTGTGTTCTAGAAATAGTTAAAGAATTCACTTATTTAGGGGTTAAATTATTTTATAATGGTCGCTTCTGCCAGAACATAAAGAAAACAGTTAATTCTGCAACGAGAGCCATGTACGGACTGCTTAATAAGGTCCGAAAACTAAACTTACCCATTGATATTATGCTTGATTTATTCGATAAGATGATTTTACCTATATTACTGTATGGGAGTGAGATATGGTGTTTTGAACGTATTCAAAGTGTAGAGACACTACATCTAAAATTTTGTAAGATGGTTGCGTCCATCAAAATGAGTACCCCCAATTACATAGTTTATGCAGAATTCGCACGACACCCCGTCTCTATAGAAATAACACGCCGAGCTCTGACATATTGGTCAAAGCTCGTATCGAGTAACGGCTCTGAGCTAGCTAAGAATATTTATACCTTAATTTATCAGACTCATGAGATGAACTCACATACAGCAGACAAAATAACTCCAAATGGTTATGTTTTGTCAAAAATGCTCTTTATGATTTGAAATTGCAATCAAAGTGGATCACCCAGACGGGCCTGACCGCTATTGAACTGAGAAATGCAAAAACTGTTCTCAAACAACGTCATTGGGACGCACTACTCGTTGACATAAACACATCTGCTTCATCGAGGGCCCAATTTTATAGTTTTATTAAAACTGACTACGGTTACCCAAATTACTTGAAGATTTTGCCGTCTAATCTATCGATATACCTCTTGAAGCTCAGAACTGCAAATCATAAACTGCCTATAGAGTGCTCAAGATGGAAGAAATCTCAGAATGATAATGACAATAGGATATGCACCATATGTGGAGAATATTTAGGAGACGAATACCATTTAGTTATTATATGCAGTCATTTGGATGAAATCAGAAAACAATATATCCCTGAGTACTTTTGGAAGAACCCTACGAGAGAGAAATTCCATGGTCTCCTATCTCTTCAAAATATAAGCCTCATAAAAAGACTATGCATATTCCTAAGGTGTGCCTTTAAGAAGGTGTCTTATACTATATAATCGAAATCATTTATTGTTATGGGTAAACACATGTAATTGTCATACTTGTTAAGTTTATCGCCTATTATTGTGTAATCTAATTTAATTACTGCTGTGTATATGAAATGAACAATGATTAATGTGATATTCAAAGTTGTGTACATAGTGTATATATGTTTTGCTTGTTTCACTGTTATGTGACTTATGCAATAAATCAATCAATCAATCAATGGCATATTTCATTGTTCCAATAGTTAGTTAACATCAACAATCCAAAATAAAGTCGCAATTATCAACCTGTACCAAACAGCATAAACTGATCTTAAAGCTATTAGAGAAAAAAATATAAATTTTCCACTTCCAGTGGCCATTGTGACGGACATCTTGAACGCTGAGTTCCAATTTTACCTTATAATGCTGGCGTGTTATCTTATCTTCACAAAATGTGTACATTTGTATACATATGACAATACTGTCTCACTATAATATGCAACAAACTGATTTAGTGACCCGTCTGAAAAACGGCGGCCATGTTGGGAGCCATCTTGAATTTAACTTGTTCCACTTAACCGAAAGTCGGAACCAGCTGGATTATGATCAAGGATATAGTAGACAATATATGTGCGAAATTTGGTGCTTCTATCCGGAAGTGAACGATTCTTCCATTATTAGCGACTCCACTAACACAGTCGAGCATTACAGTAACAATATCACATAATGTACCTCCTGACTCAATTTTTTAACAAATTTTAGATTTTTTCCCCAAAAAGATAATCTAAAATGCATTGTGTCTTCTTCCGGGAGGCAAACATGAAAAGAATGTATTAAGGGTGGAGATAATTAGTGTATACGGTAATTTCTTTCCGTCTTGGTTTAAAAACTGTCCTAATTACCCAAGATGGCTGTCAATATGGTGGCCGGTATATAGGTGGGAATTGCAAGAAATTTGTAAGAACGCACGATTACTTGCCAAAATGACTTAACTAACACAACGGCCGTTAATAAACTGCTACAGTTTTATATAATATACATATCCTGATCCATCGACTAGAAAATGTAAGTGAAACCGGTACACAAAACACCTCCTGGCCCCAATTTTTTATTAAATATTTAATTAGTTAAGTCCAAAACTAATCGAAAACCTATTTTTGTCATCTTCTCGAAATGTATAAAGACAATAATGTTGCATCTGTGGATATAATTTGTATGTCCGATAATTTCATGCCGTCGGCGGTTACTACGTGACATATTAACCCCAAGATGGCTGCCAATACGGTGGCCGGTATATGGATGGAAATTGTAAACTCTGTCATGACGCAATTAACACCACCATCGCAATGAAATGTCTTATAAAACAAATTGTCCTATTATATTCATATAATTTTTGCAATACTAGGACGTAACATTGGTCAGTTATATTAAATTGATAACCAGATTGGTACCCACGAGTGAGAGGATCGACACATTTTGCATTCATTCGCGCTCAAGTAAGATTTTTTCTTCGAAATCAGTGGCATGTCGTGCAAAGTAGTTCACAATAAACATGATTGATTTAAGGAAGATGGCTGTCTGACTATCTTTGGGAAAAGAATAAGGCAATTGTGCATGTTACATTAAATATAACACGACATTTAAGCATACTTGGCATTCTCTATGGATATTTGTAACAAAATGCGACCGCGAATAACATAATTAACCAATTAACCATTTCGGATAGATATCTCATCAAATAACTCATGTTGATACGAATCGTTAGTTACCCTCTATCAACGAGGCGTGGTTACAAGAACGGAGCTATACTGATACATTGGGTCTCATGTATATCGTTCTAAAAGTAAGTATAAATGGATCTCATTGACCAATAGCAATTGCTGCCCAGTCCGCAAGAGGACATACCCAGCAAATTGTCAAACCGTCACAGTATACAGGTTCGTTCAGTTTCACCATCATGCAATAGACTCGTTGAAATTTTAATTCAAACATTTACAGGATTATTTTCCATGAAATATTTCGCACACAAGGAGATAGAAACCTGATTGATTTTCCTCTTGTAGTTTGTCAGCTGCTTAACGGGTGGGAGGTATTTGCTTGTACTAGCAGTAGATAAGTTGCAAAGCAAAGTCAAGGCTCTAAGCGACATTTCCAACAACGAAAATACCAGCGATGTGGTAAATCACATACAACTGTCAAACTATGTCCTTATATATTTCGATTCTATGTTACTCTGTATAGTACGGTACTAGAGTCTCGTGCTAGATATATTACCCATATATTTCTATGCTGATGAGTAGGTATGATTACCTCTGGAAGACTGTACATTCAGAAAACAACATACATATCGGAGTATTGTCATGACGTTTCATCGTGTAGACTGGTACCTTTTGGACTGTTTTGGTATCCCAGTGTAAGTCTTAGCTCTTTGTAACACCACAATGAAAAGGACGACATTTTCAATTATTTGTATACCATATACAGGTGATACCAGGAAGCGTATAAAAACGTTCTAGATAAGTCCAAAAGTAATACGGTTAGGGGCCTGCTGATGCCAGCAGGTCGGACGTCTGAAAACATACCATAATTTGATTATGGCCGTTCATGATTAAAGCATTATAATTCCACCCACTCGTCATATCTAACGCCAGATGTGTTGCAGTTAAATTCAAATGTATCTATAGTTAACACATTATGCGCGACGTCAGTAGACCGTGAGTGTAGTGCATATCCTGAAATTATACTGTGGTAGTGTTGATGTACAAATGGGTAAATTTAAAACGTCTTGGTGTAATTTGTCGCTGCATCTCAGAAATAACATATAGCAACAACTTTTGTGCAGACCAGAATCTGATCTACGATAATTCATCCATAACAACTCCGATTGTGCTGAGCGAAATCAGTAACTGGACACGATAGCCGTAGTTTAGTATTTACCGAACAGTGTGTGGGGAATACGAGGAATTATTCGCCAAATTGTTTTCCCCGGAGTTGCCTGTAAATACGAATAGTGAATACAGCCCGATTGATAGGATAGGATAGGATCTTTTATTTCAATATACACATATTAATGCATAATACATTTGACAAATATTATGTTGCATATTCGAGGGGTGGCATAGTCAGGCTAGACTGTCTTACTGCCACCACCGATTGATACATTAATGACATGGGTTTTACGTTTCAAACACAAATGGTACTTGCAACAGCAGCATCTCTCCTGGTCTGAATATGACCAGTTCAGATGTAACATAACGTAGAAAAGTTTACTTTACCACCAAGTTGGAAACAACATTTGATATTTTTGAAGGTTATCGCGTTCATATATTGCAAAGAAAGCTGTCCTTCGTGGCGATCTTGTTCAAAAGAAACTGCATAATTAGGTTAGAAACACAGGACGGATTCTCATTCTGGAAATGACTAATCTTATGTTTATCACTGATCAGATAATTTTTCGAAAGATGCAAAATCTGAACTAATTTTGTACGACGAGCGCTATATTTTTCTGAATCTGATCTTCTTTGCGTTATTGGACACTAGTCAATGAACGCAGCGATGGTGATTTAGGGTCTGGAAAAATTAACTCTGTGTTAGCACGGCCGTCTTCCGTGGGTCGAAGCTATTGTACAGCAATTGTGCATTGTATATATAACAGATTAATGGAGGCACTGACTCAGAATCAAAATCATTGCTTCAAATGTGGTTGATTCAGTGAATGTGAAAAAGTTATCATTTCTTAGTGGTCATGTATTTAAAAGGATGGCACAAATATATGTTCCTTATCTCACACCTAGCTCGGTCCCAATTTTCTCCCAAACAAGTCGGTGTGAACCCGCATCAACCTCGTCTAGCCCAGACTTCGATAATGGTACCCACGACATATCTACCCCATGTGTACCATCATATTTGGTAGCTCTTGGAATAATATTCATTGAGAAAGATTGACCTTATATTGTCGGGTTTAAGTACTTTCATATTGATTATGTCAAAGGTGACTGGCATAAATAACAATCAGGCATTCAATGTATTACTTTACTCGGTTTTTCGTTCTAAACAATCCTGTTCATCTGTAAATACCTCGCTCAAATTGCCACCTATTTCAAGGGACACGGTTTACTTGAGCACCAATGCTCATGAATGCAAGATTCGTCAATAATGGGCACCATTAAGGTAGAAATTTTAAATAGAATTGCGCATCATGATGTCCCGGAGTAACATGAATATAATACTTTGGGTTGTGAAACATGATACATTTCACCATTTATTCTGACCACCGTATTGGCAGCCATCTTGGGTTTAGTGCGCCATTTTATTATCCAAAAACGACAATGAATAGACAGAACACAACGCGCATGTTAATCGAGACTCTTTTATCGAATGAGTTGCGGATGGCGCAAGGATATATTTCGCGAGAGCGTAGCTCGAGCGAAATATAATTTTGCGCCGTCCGCACCGAGTTCGATAAAAGATTCGAGATTATGATGCAAGTTGTGTTCTGTATTTATTCTACACCGTTCAATCCATGAATAGCACCTTCATTGCTACTATAGCTACCTATATTGTGATTTAAGTCTGACAAATAACCAGTAATTATGGGGGGATCACCGGAAGCGGATGGTCGACGTAATGTACGTCATCTTTATTGGCGACAACGTCAACTAGAATAGTTCCGGCTTGTATTCCACTAGAGGTATACACTAATATGTATTCACTGGCTGGGATTCCGTTGAATACATGTGACTCACGTCAATGGGTCTGGAATAAATTATCGTACACACCAAGTGCCAAGTGCCAAGAAATACACGCTTTCTTGACACGCCCATTATATTGTCTGAAGTACCAAATATCACGACAGGTACTCTGAAGTATTTAGGTACTATGCATAGTACCATGCAACTGTACCTAGCAATTGGGTACTCCAGACAACCAACATAAAGGTACTATGTGGAGAACTTGCCCAGATACCAAGCACTCGAAATTACGAAAAATGGCCGACGGAAATTCAACAATGTGACATGCAGATAACTTGACTGCAAAAATTAAGAAGGTATGCAGTGAAAATATCCCCAATAAGATAGTACTGATCCGGAAAGGTAGTCCCCAGTGACTTACGTGTAATGTTCGGAAACTGATGAGGCAACGAAATCGATTACATAAGACAGCTAAAAAGCGAAACACGCCTCAAACATTGGCAAACTTTAGATCTAAACGTAATGAAACTACATCGGGTATTAGAAAAAGCAAACGTGATTATGACACCAAGAATGAGGGTACCGGTACATTAAATAATCCATCAAATGACCAGTTATCTTGGTAGAAAACCCTCCAAATATAGTATTTACAACCAATGATCGATCAATACCCCCCTTGAACATAAACGGCGACTTCCTGATCTCACCAACTGAAAAAGCAAATGCTTTCAATTCCTTTTTGTACTTATAATCAGTTGATGACGTCGGGAAACGCCTACCAGTGCTCGATCCTGATAACACCATATCCACATTAAGCGATATAAAAATCACAGCCCCTGACATTTACAAAGAGTTAAAAAGTCCCAAAATATCTAAGTCAAGTGGGCCCGACGGAATAAGTCTGAGAGTTTTGAAAAATTGTGCTTCCTCGCTCTGCGAACCTCTTGAATTTTATTTTAGAATATTTACCGAAAACAGCTACTATCAACACGAATGGAAGCGTTCCCATGTTACACCTATATTCAAGAGCGTGACCGCAGTCTTATGTCAAATTACCGACCAATTTCCCTACTAAGCTGCGTCTCAAAGGTCTACGAAAAATGTATTTATAAATACCTATGGGATTTTCTTGATGAAAACAATCTCTTGTCATTTTACCAAGCTGGTTTCACGCGCAATGACTCAACAGTTTTCCAACTTACCGAAATATATGACAATATATGTCGATCACTAGACGACGGAAAAGAGGTCCGGTGTATATTTTGCAACATAAGTAAAGCGTTCGATAAAGTCTGGCACCGTGGCCTGTTGAACAAACTGACGAAAATAGGTGTAAATGGAAACTTGTATAACTTATTATCGTATCTTGAATGTAGGCAACAACAAGTTGTCATAGATGCCACACACTCGGAATTACAAGATGTAACAGCCGGTGTCCCACAAAGCTAGTATTATAGGCCCTCTTCTGTTCTTAATTTATACTAATGATATAACCGAAAATATACGGTGTAACATTCGTCTATTTGCTGATGATACCTCACTATTTCTCACTATCGAAGATCCCACTATACATGTATATGGCCGCAAAACTAATACATGATGACATCGAAACTCTCATGTGTTGGGTATATATCAGAATGGCTTGTATACAATTCAATCCCCTGAAAACGGAAGCTCTCTTAATCTCCAGGAAAGAAACGCCAGTATATCACCCACATCTGACCATGGGAGCCGCGACAATTATCGAGGTTGACAGCCATAAACATCTGGGACTTACTTTCGATAACATGGGCTCATGGGGTATCCACATCAGATCTATGCTCGATAAAGCATGGGGTCGGGTAAATTTAGTACGTAAACATAGATATAGCCTAAGCAGAGTAACGGTTCGTTTAACCCTTTACCCAACAGAACGGTCCTGTGCCAATGCATTCTCTTATATATGCGAGTCGACCATAGGTCGCCTCACATATATAAGAGAATGCATTGGCTTAACACATTACAAATTATAAAATTGTTAAAGAATGTAAGAAAAAATGGTAAAAAGTGTTAAAAAAAGATTTGTTTTAGGCCAATGCATTCTCTTATATATGCGAGGCGACCTATGGTCGACTGGCATATATAAGAGAATGCATTGGCACAGGGTATAACTGTAACTATCACAATGTGGTCAAGGAGCCGGTTCCAATGATATCCATATTTGTATGGTTCTATTGAGACAGACCGAAGATATGTTAGGCTGTTGAAGCTTTATTTGGCCGGTTTTGGCCGGTTTGTTGGGTAAAGGGTTAATTTGCTGTAGATCTGTATACAGATGTAAACATTATTACTGATATTGAACGCGCGCTCATCAGTACTCTGGTAATTGACAATTCACTATGAGTCGTGTCAGTTTAGGCCAGACAAAACAATGAATCAACAGTACTATCAGCAGACCAAAGCAGTTTATTCTAGCACCAGTTGATACTGGTGATATGTTATGCATTTTCGGTCGCCCTGTTGTTCACTGAATGTACCAAGGTATTACCAAACTCCAAGAAGAACACTTATTAATAAGACATACTGTATATAGTAAAAACTTTACTCTAAGTACTTTGTCACCACATGCACAACACACATGATCTCGCTAACACAGTGTGAAATACATGGGTTGAATTGACAAAGAAAGATTAAGCACATTCGCCAAGCCTGAGTAACAATTAATCAAATCAGATTTGCCTATCGCAATGCCTCGGTGTTGACCATGACGTATCTATTGGATACGATTTTTGCCCACACGAACCAATACCGTTTTCTTTCTGTGTGTATTTCTATATCAACCGTTTACACTAATATGCGTGTAGAACTGTATACAGATGAGCCCTAGGACAAAACAAAACTGAGCGACAACGGTCGCTGTAGAAATATTGTCCGATCATATTAACATTGTCCAAACTGGAACATAAAACTTAAGGACAAACGAAAATTATTCAACCGGAATTTAGCCATTTGCAATGTTCGGCTTCAACTAATATAAAATTGCCATACGCATGCAGTTTAACCATACTGGGGAGAAAGTACTAACACTTCATGTGAACATAATGTTCTCCGAGTTTCAATTAGTTATACCGTGAGGTCTTTCTGCCGAATTCGTTGCTCATTGGATGAAGCGTTCTGTCGCTCATCCTGAAGGAAGCATTCCTCGCACGGCCGATGGTACCATGAAACGAATTTGTACTAGATCGCATAAAGATGTTTATGCATTGTATGCATAAACTGTATATATAGCGCTTTGGAATGTATATGTATGCCAAGTTCCAGACACTATTATATGCATGTATAGACATGGCGACATTTAAATGGAAGACAACTGAATCTGTCTTCAGAAAAAAAATTCCATCAAAGTGCAATATAGATCTCGAGTTCATTTCTACGATACATACAATGATTGTTGGATATGTTTAGATTGTAGACCGCCAAACAGCGCCATTCAATTACAAACTTAACTTAAAATAAAAGTTGTATGTTTGGTGCGAACATCACCTAACGGAATATCATAATTATGTCAGCATAATGTCAAGAATGTATATTATGCACGAGTAATGGAAAGAGGTCACGGAATATGAGATTTATGACTAAAGACACAGGTGGCGAATATCGCCCGAATTCCATTTGAGACAAAAAATCTCGCTAATCGATTTTATTTTCCCGCCACACGTATGAACTGTTATATCTTTCTATCATAAGTCTTGTCACTGAGCCGCGGCCTTATTGGATCCATCCATCCCCGTTCCGTTGATCTAATGCTAAACAGGTCAAAGTTCTAGAATACCATAATGCATTTCATATATATAATTCATGAATATTCAAAACTCCATATATGGAATGCTACTCCAGAATGTTTGCATGTAGTAATAATCCACAGAACATGTAGTCATGTCTAAATTCCTTATGAAGAGCAACATTCAATTTCTTTTTAATTACGCCAAAACTTGTATATAGGACCAAAATAATTGAGCAACAAAACTATGTCATCTGAAGTATCACTGGCGCTATTTAAGAATATATTTTAACGTTATTTGATTCTAGTATATAAGTGTCAATAAAGGAAGAATAATCTATATAGTTGATGTTTGTTGGTCTCGCAATACTTAATAATTATAATGTCTGTGAATCGGTAGATTTTTATTGCCTCGGACTTTACGCAGAACCCGTTTAAAGCTGATTTGAAAACTTGAGGCGATAACTATCAAGCACGACCTAAACGCTTTCTATCCGAACAAAACTCCGCACACGAATGAACCATAATAATTCTTCCTATTGCGATACCGATTTCCGAAAAGAGTCTTGTAAAAATACATTTAAAATATGAAGACGAGTGTACAAACATACTGTACCCGCATTAAGGGCCTGTAATTCATGTAAATGTTTTGGATTGCTGCGGCCGTATAGTCATAAATACATGTATTTAAAGTATGAATCAATAATTCTTGTCACTGTCTCGCGGCCATATTGGATCCATCCAGTTTTAGTGCTACATGTCAAAGTTCTGGAGTAGCATTCCATATTATGGAGCTTTTTAATACTCATGAATTCCATATATGAAATGCTACTCCAGAAATTTGACCCGTAGCACTAAACAACGGAACGGGGCTGAATGAATTCAATATGGCCGCGACTCAGTTATAAGGCGCATTTCACGCCAGCGATGTTTCTCGGATGTCAAATAATATTATACTCAACGCACTAGTCTAGACGTGTTGGCACACCTATATAACATATGAGTGAGATACTGACATTTCCAGATGCACAAAGATTAATAACCCAAGAAGGGAAAACCCGAACAAAACAATTGGTCACTCCATTGAATGTTCTCATAGTGGTAAACATCCGTTCCAAATGTCATTAAGATCCGACACAACGTATGGTTGAAATATCTAAATTCTAAAAAACTAAAATTTCCGGAAAAAACAAAGATGCATAACTCCATAAATCCAGAATAACACGAATTACACGATAGAACATTATATTGAATCAATTTGAAAGTTCATACAAATTTTCATTGAGATACGACGGCCTGTGGTGGATATATCGGCTTGGACGGGCGGTTAGACCGACGAACGGACGCATGTATTTCAATTATCAACCATTCACCTATAATTGTTACCGCGCCCCTTGGAAAGACGCCACTTTAAGAATTTAACCCACACTCATCTATGTATTAGAACAATAATATAGTGTTTACTTTATGTGAAGCTATCCCCAGTGGCTAACAACATGGAACACACAAACAAATGGTCAACACAGTAACGAAACACGTCAAAATAAGTTTTAAAATATTTGTATTATCATTATTACACACTGCGAACTATCAATAGTTTATTCCGAAATAAGGTTCTATCTCCAGGTAGCACAGAAAGAGTGATTTCGTGCAGCGAAATAATTAGTTCCAGAACGTTCTATCTCCATTTCAATAGAAAACTCGTTTACTCGGCGACATTTTGTCAATAATGGAAATGTTTTTGTTGATAGACTCATTGAGTTAAGATGCCGATAACCTACCGAAAGACATGCTAACAATATTGAACAATAATACGCGACAAATTCGAGCATTACCTCCAAGTAACTTCTCTTGTGACTTGAGCGGCAGTCATTGGTGGGAATTTGGTCACGTGAGAAGTTGTCACATACTCATTCGATCAGGAGAGAGAATCATCTGGTCCGTACGGAATAATTAATTTTGGAGATAGAACTTTTATTCAGTGCTTTTTACATTGAATCCGTCCATGGTGGACAAGCTGTGACTGACTAACTTGATAGAAAATCCGAGTCTGGTAATAATGATACCAATACCTCATTTTCGCGCCAAAATGGACATAGAACCTTTTGGTTTCCACGCGACGAAATGTCTTCCGATTACTCGTGATAATTTTGTATACACGTGAAATGATTCCACATTAAGGATGCTGCGATATTCACAGTGAAAACCATTAAAATAAGAACTGGCCATTGCGATGACCCCCTCCCATGGAGCCTGACGCATGCATATTACTAGACGAGCATTATTTCTATCACGCAACAATTATTGAAAACTCCCCACCGCTGTCTTCATTTCACGATTCATCTGTCCCCCTCCTGTCTTTTACTTTCTCACACCTCTCTCTCTCTCTCTCTCTCTCTCTCTCTCTCTCTCTCCCTCTCTCTCTCACCCTGTGCTTCTTACTATCACTATCTTCTCCCTGTTTTATCCCTAACTCAAACTTAGCCACATGTCTCCATTTCTCCTAAAAACATTATTGTATTCCTTTCCCGTCTGATCGATACCCCTCCCTCACTTATTGGGGAAGGGGCATGTCGCCAAAGATGAGAAGACTTCATATAAGCCATCGGGCTTGTTATTTAATCCTCATTTCCATACATTATCTCTTCTATTTTGCATATTAATTTTGTATCATTTGTATATAATGTTATGTTGGAATTGGAAATAAAAATATGTTTACACTAACAATGTGACATGTTAGATTCCAAATGATGCTACGGCGTTTAAACATCGAATTAAGTACAAAACCACGATTGAGGTTCGTCGAGATCATGTTATCAGTTACATGGACCCCTTGCATAGTGCAAAATGAAGTAATCCGAATTAAATATGTACTACTTTTATTAGTATAGAAGCTTGATTGTGTTTTTGTAATTTATTCAAGGTTTAATATCTCGATTTCAGGATCCCCCTGAACTGTTCCCTGCATGTGGAGTAAAATGGTCTGAATGTCTAAAATAATCGGCCAAATTTCTTAATTTGTATGCAATAATATTAAAGTAAACATTATAAATCAAACATCTTAAACAAGTATGGATGAAACACCAATCAACATGTCTAGGTAAAAAGCTGTACTTGGTGTAAGGTGGCCATGTGAAAAATTAATACAGTGGTCGCAAAATATTATTACTACCGTAGTAAGATTACCCACGGTTGGCACATGTCAATCACTTGACCGTGGTTGAACGGCGGTAACCGTTGTCATTAACGTCCAACAACCTTGTTAAAGAGGACGATTAATTAGAGCATAGCTGTAGTACGTACGTTACAGTGAACAAAGTCAACTTCTAAGATTCACTGATAATGTGTGTCCCAGAATTAGATCCGTGTCTTCGAGATTATCCGTCTTTCCATACATATATAACAACAATATCGCAGAGTCACCAGCGTTTCGATCAAAATAATAGCAGACTCTGTAACTGGCGATATATTATGGCGATATGGTTCTCAAATCACGTTTCGATGAAAATTGAAGAATATGATCCATCGTCCTTTGTGCAGGTACTTGTATGTTGTAGCCATCAAAATTGTGACTGGCTCATGAGTCATGACCGATCTGCGACGTCATAATTCTGACTAATTTCTACATTGTTACATGTCTCGTAATCCTAGTCACCAGTGGTTGACTCTTGTGAGTTAACTGGTTAATTGGGCCATTTTTAATTTTGTGAAACTTAAGTATCTGCCTTTTGAAATTCGCAATACTGTCGTGCATGCCAAGTGTAATTCGCCTTTAAATGAAAGATGCAAGCGCTTGTTGTGTCGTGTTTCTCCGTTGTTATAAGGTATTTTTAAACGATAGATCCTTGACAGCAAGTCGATGAGCGGCCATTTTTTCCCTTTAATTTGATCATTTGCACACGACACTCGAACACGACACACTTGACGGGCTCACCCAATCAGCTTGGGGCCAACGATTAGGTTATCTGTGGAACCTATCATCTACAGGTTCTAAAGCGTTAAATAGGTTCTAACGAAATATATTTTCACGCAAATTAGGTACTATGGGGGATATATGTTCTATAGAGTACCTACATCAGTTGCTTTATTTAAGAGCGAAGAATATATTAATATATTTGAGTACCGATTTTTGAAAACTTTTCCAAGGATAGGGAGAAATGAAATTGGCCTATAATTTAAAAAGTTCGCGGGATCTCACTTTTTAACTATTGGTATTCCATTAGCTTTCTTCCATTTCGACGGAAATTTGCACATGTTCAACGATTTCTTGAAGAGTAATAGAAGCGGAGTAGCAACAGCAGTTTCGGTTCCTTTCAACATTTTAGCATTAATTCCATAGTGGCCCTGAGATTTATTTGTTTTTAGGTTTTCGATTGCTGTAACAATATCTGAGTGTGAAAACGGGAATATCATTACGTTTATTGTCTAACAGACACCTTTCGCACACGTAACGACAGATACTTATTACGAATAGCGTACGGCGTCACTGTAATAGGGTACAACGTCTATTCGTTGTCGTTTTCACATATTTTGCTTATGTTGCATAACACAGTGTGCAAACTTGATAATAACATACTCCTTACACGATTTTTATGATTGATATGAGAACAAGGTCAGTATATATTCTGATATTCTTTCTGTTTATGGTATTTTCAACAGGTGTGGTTATTTTAACAGCATCGAGAGGGCTTCCCGTGCCTCTAACTGGACTAATACTGACTAAATAACGCAGATTATTTTTATTCGTTTGCAGTGTTGATCATAAAGAGGTTTTTAACCTATATTGTTTCCAGTGGTGGTCCAAAAAGCATCATGCGATCCTAAATTCCTTCTTTTCCGGTGATGTGTATGCAATCATATTCCGCATAACTGCCCGTAACGGTATAATCGATGTTAAATCGAACTTCATTCGTCAGGAAGTTCACCTGCAGATAGAATAAACATGAAATCGTCACAATGACGTCATTGTAAGTCAAGTTGTATATTTTGGACTAAAGCCCGGATTTAATAATTTAGCACTGCCGTTTACCACTAAACTGTAACGTATAGGATAACATGAGAGAAGCATTACACAAAGATTGATGATGATTTAAATGAAATTAGAAAACCAGAAGACAAAGTTATCAACATTAAGACCACTTAATTGTTGTTCGCGATAATGCGCCTGTCACGGTGTAGGTTGTTTACTTTGTGACGTATGTAAGATAGATACAAGTTCCAGAATCACACCGCCGACATTTTGCAGCGTCTAGCATCGCCAGCCAGTAATTTATCCGCAGACAAACCGTGTTCGACATTTCTTAACTTTGGAGCCAATTGTCTCTTATTTACATGTAGAGCCGTACATACATACATTAGTTATCTCGTATCTAAATGTAGAGCCGTGCATGAATACATAACTTATCTTGTTTACGTGTAGATCCGCATCGAAATACATTAATTATCGTTGCACCAATTGATTCGTATTTACATGTAGAGCCGTAGAGAAATACAATAATTATCGTCGGGCCAATTATCTCGTATGTACACGTAGAGCCGTACAGAAATACATTAATTATCGTCGCACCAATTGATTCGTATTTACATGTAGAGCCGTAGAGAAATACAATAATTATCGTCGGGCCAGTTATCTCGTATACACGTAGAGCCGTACAGAAATACATTAATTATCGTCGCACCAATTGATTCGTATTTACATGTAGAGCCGTAGAGAAATACAATAATTATCGTCGGGCCAGTTATATCGTATGTACACGTAGAGCCGTACAGAAATACATTAATTATCGTTGCACCAATTGATTCGTATTTACATGTAGAGCCGTAGAGAAATACAATAATTATCGTCGGGCCAATTATCTCGTATGTACACGTAGAGCCGTACAGAAATACATTAATTATCGTCGCACCAATTGATTCGTATTTACACGTAGAGACGTACTTACATAAATACATTAATTATCTCGTATTTACATGTAGAGCCATAGAGAAATACATTAATTACCGTCGCACCAATTATCTCGTATGTACACTAGAGCCGTACGTACATAAATACATAATTATCTCGTATTTAGATATAGAGTTGTAGAGAAATACATTAAATATCGTTGCACCAATTCATACATATTTACATGTAGAGCCGTATAGAGAAACTGTCGTATATTGCAGTAGTAACCGATAGTTGAACTGCGAATGCTCACGATAAGATCGCGAGTACAGAAATATAGTATCAAGCCCTGTTAGATCTTAGATGCGAAATCGTGGCGTATCATCCACTTGCGACTGAATCGCAGTGGTGTGTACACATAGATCGTAGAATAGTCAACGACGTGGTTAACCTTGGACTTCGAACAACCCACGATATCCTCATCTACGACGAGATCGCAATCGTGGGAAGAAACTATTCACGATTTTGTCGGTGCTGATTCCCCAACTTGCGACTGAATCTGGTCGTCTGAACGTTCAATAATGCCCAGAACGGAAACAATTTATTTGACCCTATCCGTCGTGTGAACGAACTATCCATGATTTTGTCGGGCCCGATTCCTCCACTTGAGATTGAATCCTGGTCGTATGAACGTTCACTAAGGCCCGGTATATACTGAATCAAATGTTTAGACCCTCTCCATCGGAGGCGGACAGTTTTTGGATAATAGTTCACTCACCATGCACAGGAGTAGGGCTGCCCCACTTGGTCGAATTTGTGGGACCACTATTTTCTTGAGTCTGAACTATTCCCAGTTGCATGATGCAAAATGTAATTATGTTGACTTTTCGAATGGTACCACCCGACATTGTTGCGTTTTTGATTGGGGATAACACCACGCTATTTCCTATGCAATGCACAACATTTGCAATAAATACATTTTCACGTTAGGCGAACATTTGTAAAACTTTCTAATAAACATATTTGAGCGTGAGCATATAGACGGATATTGACGCATAATGTCATAATCATCAAAAAATCGTTGTTGACACAATGTTAAGTATATATGGAAATCTGCGACTGTGTAAAGATTCCAACACTCGCCCGAATGAATACATTGCTTTGTTGATACTAAGTTGTGATTGGCTGCGACTGACGTAATTCTTATTTGTGGTAATAGGGATCCCCCCACTATTCCAGACTTGGTACAGAGTTATAGCTGTCGAGTCAGTGTTTTAACCAGAACTGACAGTGGACATACATCAACAGAGAGAAGTGTAGACTTATGCATGTATTCAGTTCGGGTGGGGGTGACCTATTAATGTATTCATTTTGGATAGGGGTGACCTATACATGTATTCAGTTTGGATAGGGGTGACCCTATACATATATTCAGTTCGGATAGGGGTGAGTTTGTGTGTTGACATGTGATACACCATATTTATATTAATACAGTAGACATATACATGTATTCAGTTCCGATAGGGGTGAGTTTGTTTGTTGACATGTAATACCCCATATATATTAATACAGTAGACCTATACATGTAATGAGTTCGGATTGGGATGAGTTTGTGTGTTGACACCATACATATGTTAATACAGTTAAGTAGATTAGAGTCACATTTACAGTCATATATGGTTCATAACTATGACTGTAAATGTGACTCACCGGCGGGTTATAAGTTGTCGACCATATATGACTGCAAATGTGACTCACCGGCGGGTTATATGTTATCGACCATATGTGACTGTAAATGTGACTCACCGGCGGGTCATATGTTGTTGTCCATATTCGTGCAGCGTTTATGGTGTCTGCTGGCGTCTCTGTGTGTATTGATACGAAGTTACCCGACGGATCTTTTGCGAGTATCTCTTTGATTGACCCGGGATGGTAAGTTTCAAATACCTCGATCTGCAAGATGTACACTGGTGTGGCCAATCCGACCTGGAATATAGAACATACAGCGAGATGTACACCGGTATGACCAATCCGACCTGGATATAGAACATAGAGCGATGTGTACACCGGTATGGCCAATCCGACCTGGAATATAGAACATACAGCGATATGTACACCGGTATGGCCAATCCGACCTGGAATATAGAACATAATGCGAGATGTACTCCGGTGTAGCCAATCCGACCTGGAATATAGAACATAATGCGAGATGTACACCGGTGTAGCCAATCCGACCTGGAATATAGAACATACAGCGATATGCACAGTCAAGCAATTGCTGATTAGATTTTACTGAATTCAAGAGATTCAAAGAGACAATAGTGTAGAATTACGTGTGATTGTTATTTCTTCGTTGTTTAAATATTTGACAAAATCCATGTAGTTTTGCTGAAATGATCTTTGAATATTTAGGAAGTGGCCATTTTCATGAAAGGGTGAAGTTTCATTGCCGTCCATTCATCTGTTCAAACTGTTCAAACATGTTATAATGTTACCAAGAAATTGACACATACATAAGTAGTGGTGAATCGATGGCACCTGGCCAGTTGTGGAGAACTGGCTTCGCAGCAACTGTATTATAACTGGAAGTATATGCGAATCAGCTGCTGACGTAAACTCATGGCTCAAGCTAATATTAGTAGCTCGAGCGTCAGAGGAAACTCGGTACACAGAAATATGGTTCTATTCAAATGAGAGTGTGGTACAATTCATTGTTCTCGATTTAGTTAGTTGGGTTTAAATTTTACACTCCGTTCATCAACTAGACAATAGCGCGACGATATATTTGTTCTAAAAATGAGAAAATAATAATATAACCATACTATGCCTTTATTGTAGCAGTACACGATTTCAGGGTTGTAGGGGGTCTGAAAAATAGAAAAATAAGTATCTGGGGGGGGGGCATAACAACCAGTGTAGCCTGTGTTAACTGTGTAATTACTGGTGTGAAGGTTTATTTATTTTACAAAACTTGGAAAGTTCTCAAAAAATGGAAAAAATTGGATACGCAACACGGTTTTCGTATTCAGTGAAGGCCAACACTGTGTTATTGGTTAAAGGAAAATAGCCCGATTTCTCTTCCCTGAATTCTGTCATCTGGCCTCGCAAGATATTTTTTTTCAAATTGATATGATAACTTGTTTTCTATTTCAAATATTTCTCAGCTCTAACATAGCTCTATCAGGTGGAAGAAGCTTATTTACTGACATTCGCTCTATCGTGGTATGTTTTTGGGTTGAAAATGACCAATTTGAGTAAACAAAAGGTAAAATTGAGCGTTTTGTGTGTCAAACCAAGGGGCATAACTCAATGACAAATTGTAAAGAAACTAAAGTACAGACAAATGATTACACCTAATTTAAAACGAAATTAAAACATGCTTGATGGGACCTATGCGAAAGATAATGGCTCAGCATTGATTTGAAGTACAGTACCCCCTCCACCCATATAAAAATGTACCTGGGTAAATCTTGGTGTTTACCTAGGTATACCCCTGATGAACCCCGGTACATGTAGGTTTTACCCTGGTTCCACCCAGGTCACACCCAGGTTACACCCAGGTAAATCAGGGCTTTATAAAGATTTACCCTGGTGTTTTCTATATATGTTAGGTTAAACCCCAGTTTACCCGGGGTTTTACGGATATAATTTAGAAAAACGCTGACACACCCGGGTGGTATTTAGACCCAGGTTATCCGGAGTATTTACACCCAGGTATTTACACCAGGTTTTCGCCCAGGTATTTACTACAGTGTTCACCCGGATATATACACCTGTGGTATTTTGTTAAACTGTATAATCTGCACTTGAAGTTACCGTATTAACCCGTTCTATATTACAGCATCATTGGCGTGTAGTTAACCATTATTAACCATTCTATATTAAAGAATTAATTGACAGGTAGTTACCTTATTAACCCTTTCTATAGTAAGTAACATTGGTGAGTAGTTACAGTATTAACCCATTCTATATTAAAACATCATTCACGTGAAGTTACATTATTAACCCTTTCTGTATTAAAACATAATTGATGTGTAGTTACCATGTTAACCCTTTCTATATTATAGCATCATTGACGGGTAGTTGCCTTATTAACTCTGTATATACCAAATTATCATTGTCGTGTATAATTACCTTATCCATTTCTATACTAAGTACCATTGGCGTGTAGTTACCTTATTAACCCTTTCTACATTAAAGCATTAATTGACAGGTAGTTACCGTATTAACCATTTCTATACTTAATATTATTGGTGAGTAGTTGCATTATTAACCCTTTCTATATTAAATCGCCATTGACGGGTGGTTACCTTATTAACAAGTTTTGTATTAAAGCATCATTGACGTGTAGTTACCTTATTATAACCCTTTCTATATTAAAGCATCATTGACGTGTAATTACCATATTAACCATTTCTATATTAAAGAATTATTGCCGGGTAGTTACATTATTAACCCGTTCTTTAAAAGTATCATTGGTGAGTAGTTACCATATTAACCCTTTCTATATTAAAGCATCATTGACGTGAAGTTACCTTATTAACCCTTTCTATATTAAAGCACCATTGATGTGTAGTTACCTTATTAACCCTTTCTATATTAAAACATCATTGACGTGTGGTTACCATGTTAACCCTTTCAATATTAAAGCACCATTGACGGATAGTTGCCTTATTAACCCTGTATATACTAAAGTACCATTGTCGTGTAGTTACCTTATTAAACCTTCATATACATAGACGTGTAGTTACCTTATTAACCCTTTCTATATTAAAGCATTAATTGACAGGTAGTTACCTTAAACAACCCGTTCTATACTAAGTATCATAGGTGAGTAGTTACATTATTAACCATTTCTATACTAAAGCGCCATTGACGGGTAATTACCTTATTAACCATTTTTGTATCAAAGCATCGTTGACGTGCAGTACCATATTATAACCCTTTCTATATTAAAGCATCATTGACGGATAGTTACCATATTAACCCTTTCTATATTAAAGTACCATAGGCGTGTAATTACCTTATTAACCCTTTCTATATTGAAGCAATAATTGACAGGTCGGCCCTAGTTACCTTATTAACCCTTTCTATAATAAGTGGCATTGGTGATTAGTTACATTAGTAACCCTTTCTACAATAAAGCATCATTGACATGAAGTTACCCTTATTAACCATTTCTGTATTAAAGAATTATTGACGTGTAGTTACCTTATTAACCTTTTCTATATTAAGACAAAATTTACGTGTAGTTACCATGTTAACCCTTTCTATATTAAAGTATCATTGACGGGTAGTTGCCTTATTAACCATGTATATACCTAAGTATCAGTGTCGTGTAGTTACCTTATTAACCCTTTCTATACTAAGTATCATTGACGTGTAGTTACCTTATTAACCCTTTCTATATAAAAGCACCATTGATGGGTAGTTACCTTATTAACCATTTTTGTATTGAAGCATCATTGGCGTGTAATTACCTTATTAACCCGTTCTATACTGAAGCAATAATTGACAGGTATGCCATAGTTACCTTATTAACCCTTTCTATAATAAGTGTCATTGGAGATTAGTTACATTATTAACCCTTTCTACAATAAAGCATCATTGACATGAAGTTACCCTTAACCATTTCTGTATTAAAATATTATTGACGTGTAGTTACCTTATTAACCCTTTCTATATTGAGACATCATTTACGTGTAGTTACCATGTTAACCCTTTCTATATTAAAGTATCATTGACGGGTAGTTGCCTTGTTAACCCTGTATATACCTACTAGTAAGTATCAGTGTCGTGTAGTTACCTTATTAACCCTTTCTATACTAAGTATCATTGGCGGTTAGTTACCTTATTAACCCGGTATATACTAAGTATCATTGACGTGTAGTTACCTTATTAACCCTTTCTATATAAATGCACAATTGATGGGTAGTTACATTATTAACCATTTTTGTATTGAAGCATCATTGGCGTGTAGTTACCTTATTAACCCTTTCTATATTAAAGCATCATTGACATGTAGTTATCATATTAGCCAGTTTTATATTAAAGCATCATTGACGGTAGTTACCATAGTAATCATTTCTATATTAAAGCACCATTGGCGTGCAATTACCATGTTAACCCTTTCTATATTAAAACATCATTGTCGTGTAGTTACCCCATTAGCTCTTTCTATATTAAAGCATCATTGACGTGTAGAACTTTATCTTATTAACCCTTTCTTTATTAAAGCATTATTGACATGTAGTTACCTTATTAACCCTTTCTATATTGAAGCATCATTGACAAGAAGTTAAATTATTAACCTTTCTATACTAAGTACCATTGCCGTGTAGTTAGTTACCTTATTAACCCTTTCTATATTAAGACGTCGGTCATTGACAGGTAGTTACCTTATTAACCATTTCTGTATTCAAGCATCATTGTATATAGTTACCTTATTACTTGAAGTTTATTATGGCAGTATGACAATACACTACCCCGGACAAATGAAGCAATATCACACTTTATCTAACAGCCTAGCTAGGCTAGCTATAACTAGTGAACATTAAACTGACAAACAGACAATTTTCAGGGCCATTACCGGTATTTAATATTAAAGGGATACAAAATAAAGATATTTCTAATTATCAGTAAGAAATATTCTCTAAGTGATACTTATTATTTCAAATAAATGATTGCGTATACTATAGTAGACCATATACCAACAGGAAAATATTAGTGAATACAATTATTGTGTTTCAAAATTCGTTTCGTTTCTGCAGCCAAATTACAATCTTAACTTTTAGTTACCGTTACTTCGAAAAGAAGCGCCGATAATTCCTTGTGGTGTTTTGAGTTAATTTTGTCGCGAATCAACGCGGAATGACAGAAGGAAATGGTGTATTTGCTACAAACGGATAAACTGTGGACTTATATATAAGATTCGCCGATTTTGTCTGCATGGATGTGCGCAAATATCGAAAAAGACTGAATTTCATGTGACAAAAAATATTTCAATTCCCGGAACAGTAAGAATTAAGCTACGATAACGAAACGGATCAACTATAGTATTGAACGGCCATCTGCCCATAACCAGAATATTCCCGCTGACACATCTGTATGACCTGGAATATTTGTATCACATGAAAACCACTGACAGTGGACATAGTGCATTGGGATTGAATTGAAAAGTAATACATGTACAGTACATTGTAATTATTTGTAATTGTCACGCTACGACAATACGCAAAATTGAATTTGTGGTACCGGTACAAGCATGATGCAGTGGCAGTGGCCTGATCATGCATCTGTCCAGACGAAAATTGAGAAGTTTGATCTGCGATAGTGAGGGGTCTACTACTGTACATGTGGCCATAGACTCATACGGTACTGCTACAGTGATAGTGTTAAGCCTGCTGTTACAATAATACTACTTTTGCTGTTTTACTGGTCTTACTGTGTCAATGTGACATTGTTAATTCAGTTCCACTCTAATGTACATTAACTGGCAATGATGCATCACTATTAAAGGCACCGGTAATCCCTACATACCAGGAGGACGCGGCATTGAAACTTGGTACAACAGTTGTTACACGACAAAGAAAATTATCAACAAGTTCATGGTGACAATTGTTACAATTTACAAATATTTAAGGATTATACTAATGTCAATTTGATGAGTAGATGCGTGACTGATAAAAGAATTAGAGACTCCATATTTACTCAAAAGATAACAGTATACGATGCCATACAGTTATTCCATAACACCTCAACCTTAGGTAGATAACAGCAAACTAATGAAAATGATGAAACCCAGACTCAACATCAAGACTACATGTGCATGCATAAGTGACGGTTCAATGATTTTGACTCCATCAGATGATATTTAGGCGACACCAATTTTTAAGTCTGGTTTACGATAATGTGGGGATAAAAAAAGTAGATGCAGGACAGTGCAGGAGGGAAAAAAATAAAAAAGATTGTCCCCCCAATTTATATCAAGTAAATCGTGGAATTTCACATAAATTTTACAAAAATTGTGAAAAAATGTTTTTGAATAAAATTCTGAACCAAACAAGACATATCTTGTCATGATATACATGAAAATATGGATATGTAAATGATCATAAGCAGAACCGGATGCGACAACACATGAAAATCAGTACGCATGTAAAATATTTTGGGAGAAAACAGTTTAATTTTTTTTCATGAAATGGACAAAAAGTTGTAGGAGGTGTTCGTAAACCAGACTTAAAAATTGGTGTCGCCTTAGGCTCATGTTAACACAGGTTCACATATTCTCAAAATAATTGTCTCCCTCAACCGTACTAGTATTTATATCTGATAGAACCTCAGTGAGACCATGTTGAAAATTACCATCAATACTGTTCCAGTGTTGATGCAAGTTACATGCAACGTGGTCATGTTACTTCAAACCAGTTGCAATGTTCCTTCGTGAAAATAAATGTCAATGCAACTTACTCTCGGGCTCCAAATAAAAGTGCAGGCCCAAATAATAGTGCGGGGGGGAATTCCATTGAAAGTTATTAAATAAAAGTACAGACCCAAATAATAGTGCAGGGGGAACTCTGAGCAAAACATCAACTGTGTTTAACCAAATAATTTTTATAGATGGTATGTAGTACATGTATGTATCATGTGGTGTTTTGGTATGCCACATACTTGAATATGTACTCTTGAGTGCCTAATAACCATACATGTACGATTATTAAAATCGAGTTAAAATTCCCACCTGTACGATCGTTATTTGGTCCTGTACGTTTATTAAATTAACCAAAAGAAATAATTCACCAATCTTAAATTGTGTTATTCATAGATAAATGAACTCTGATTGTTGACAGTGATCAGCACACTGTAGATTCACAGACCTGGCTACCAATCAAAACTATTTCTGTCACATGGCATCAGTATATAAACCAGTCAGATTGTGCGTTTTGTTGGGATGTATGGTACTAATAGTTCCAGTCCGTACGTTTATTCCGCCCTGTACTATTATTCAGTTACGCGACATTTTCCAACCTGTACTACATGTAGTCTATTATTCCACCCTGTACTTTTATTAGGCACTCAAGAGTAATGTTTGCAACAGTGATGTTGTCGATTAATCAAAATACCGTAAATACTATGAGGCATTCCAGCGGTCAGCGGCATTGTAATTGAATGTGGTTGAACAGTCAAATACCGGTGGTCAATCTTGTTGTGGGGTGGGGTCATTTAATTAGAACATAGCTATATTTATGTTAAACTAGTCTCTTGTGTAGTTTGGGTTACTATTAATAAGATATTTAATGAATGTTTGGAATGTATGGTAGCATTCTTACTAGTACCTGGATAAACATATGCCATGCACAACGCTGGTCACCATATCATCACCACTGTGGGCAATAAACCCCGGCGGGCATCAGTAAACCGCTCATCGGGCTATAAAAATTAGAGTTTTCCATACCAGGGTTAGTCTAATCAATTAAAATTGGTCAATTTAGAGGTTATACCAACCAGTGGAAGACGTACATGTATATTCAGATATCTATCAGTTTTCGAGAAAAACCCCATCTTAGTCGAGCAGACTTAGAATATCGGGGTAAACTTAAATTTCATTCAGCAAAACTTTCACAGCAGAATAAAAAAAATAGTACATTATAATCACTTACTGTACATGTACATGTAGCCCAGGTGCAGTGCTAGCCTATATACTACCAAATCTTTTGGTCGGTTTCTCGATGTCTGACACTTGTAAACGCTTGAACGGGTATATAGTACATGTATGTGAATTAAAGATCTTATTAGTGACACAACACTTCACAAGAGGCTAGACATACATTTGTAACTACAGTAATGCTTTAATTAATCGACTCCTTAACCACAGCAGAATTATGGGTAATTCGGGGAGAGCTTTCCGATGAATGACAACAAGCCATATTTCCGACTAAATCCTGAAAAGTTACACATAATTCTGCTGTGGTTAAGGGGTCGATTACTTAGGACATTACTGTATCTGTTTTAGTGCACATCAAATTGATTTGTTGTATTTCCTCTTGTACTTTGTCTTTGATTGTGTTCGCCATTTCGATGGACTACATGTACTGACATCAATGACTGAAATGAGTCAAAATTTAGCAGTGCAGCCAATTATATAGATAAACAGAATTAAATAGCATCCAAATTCCAAATGACCATAAAATGATAAAACAAACTTTATTGAGCACATTTTTAATACTAGTAATTACAGCTACAATGAAAGCATACAGTTTGAGCTTCTTTATAATACCACTGAGTTAGGTGATGTTTTGATATTTTGGTTTGGGCACCTAATAAAAATTCTAAGTTTGGTAAAACTGTCTGTATACAAAGTTTATCTGACCGTGATGAATAAAACCTATAAATGGGATCATATACATGTATGTTAGATACCATTACATGATTATTTGAAAACACATATCCGTATGGAAAACAAACTATTTTACCACTGGCCAAGTGGTCCTGCTAATATGCTATGATGCTGGTGGTCCTGCTGAATTGCTATGATGTGGGTAGCGCAATTCATAGCAATTCAGCAGGACCCAACCGCATATCATAGCACATTAGCAGGAACACTTGAACAGGGGTATATTTACAGTGTCAAATCGAATGGGCATCTTTTAACAATATTTTTTAACAATTTCCTAGAAGTGTTTGAAAATTGAGAACTGAATTTATATTTTTTTTAATGAGGTTTCGATTGAAAAATTTCTAACTTAGCACATCAGGATTAACAGACTACTGGTATGTTTGGCATATTTTTCTGTAATCGACACCTGCTGAGGTGGGGAAATATCATCCATTTTCGCACAGCTATATTCTCTTTCCCAACAAAGTCCATAGAACATACATGTAATATTACAGCTATGCTTTAATTAATCAACTCGCCTTATAAAGGTTGACCATCGGGTATTACTGCAGTATTCAGGCGTGTTCATGTGATCAACCGCAGTCAGTTATACCGCTGCAGAATGTGGTCCACCTCACATTTGCAGTTAGGTTGTATTTTTCATGCGATGTTTAAATAAATTTTTTGTTTAAGTTGACATTGTAACCACACCAGAATGTTTTTTTATTGTTTCAAAATGTCTAGATAGAATTCAGAATTTTTGTGGTAAAACAATTAACTTGGTTATCACAGACATATAACTGTGGTAAGATTACTAGCGGATACCGCATGTTAACAGGGACTGCATGCTCTAATTATTATCAGGTTTAACATGTTTATACTGGATACAGTTCATCGAGACTTAATAGTGGCCCAGAAAAATTTGACGAGCCGACGGTCTCAGACCAAATTGCAGATGAAGATGGATAACACTAAAATCAAGAGGCTTTGTGTTGATAATAAGGCCAAACTTCATCGAACAGCATGTTGATAAATATAATGTATCGGGCAATTTGATACTATACATGCAGTTGACAGTGGTTAGCATTATTTTTGGGCAATTAATCGATTCTGATAACTGAAGCAGCATTTCTAAAACAAAATGTTGTTGGAATCTGATTATATGGGGACCATCGAATTTGATTGAGCACCTTTAATAGTTAACTATATGAACTAAATACACATAAGGCGACACCAATTTTTAAGTCCGGTTTACGAACACCTCCTACAACTTTTTTTCCATTTCATGAACCCAAAGAATTTACACGCATAATAGACATTTAAAATTTGAAAATTGCAGGTTTTGCTCTAAATTTACACATTCCCATCTTAAAAAATTATTTGATTTCCTGTATCGCAATACACATGATATCATGATATGCGTATCATTGATAGTGTATCCCAATACAATGCATGAATTCGCTATGAATCATTACAGTCCCACAAAAAATGGGAACTGCAGTTATCTCTCATTGATTTTAACTCAATAACCACATAGTAAATAATTATTGGAAGTTTTCCATGGAAATTTGTGTTGTCGATTAGTCTACTTCGACTTGATTTTTTTACTGTCGATTAGTCAACTATGAAAAACCCAAGCCATTTCAATACTAATGCAGTATCTGCTGGTATTAATTCTTACTGCAGTAATATTTTTGTTGTAACCAAGTGAATTACTGCAGTGTTTCAACCACGGTAAACCGCATTAATTTTTCTCATGACCGCCTTTCAGCCAGATCATTCTTTACAGTACTTACCATGTACATGTACCATATGTTCTATTTGGGGATAGACCATGATATGTCACTTTGTGGGTTAAGTTTATAGAATTGGTGCAGTTACACACTGCATCACTGCCTAACTCATTGCAAATGGAGGTCTCTTAATACATTTACATGTGTATAGTTTCTCAGTGCAATTTGGCTTTTTGGATGAAAACCAAAACTCGACAAGTCCATACAATAGGGACAATTTGATTGAAATTTAAAGCAGAAATATAGCTTGGAGCAATTCATAGGGTCACATAACCATTACCGCAATTATGTACATTATTACATGTACCTCAATCATATTTATGATGATTCAATGACAGTGCGTTAGACCGAGTGGTCATTACTAGTAGTCCAATGGGTTCGATTGTCAAGAAGTTCAATAGTTTGAGGGTTCAATAGTCCAAATGTTCAATGGTAACCGCGTTGAGAGTATCAATTACTGTACCGTAGTACAAAGTTATTTACTTGAGACATAACAATTTCCTAGAAGTGTTTGAAAATTGAGAACTGAATTTATATTTTTTTTAATGAGGTTTCGATTGAAAAATTTCTAACTTAGCACATCAGGATTAACAGACTACTGGTATGTTTGGTATATTTTTCTGTAATCGACACCTGCTGAGGTGGGGAAATATCATCCATTTTCGCACAGCTATATTCTCTTTCCCAACAAAGTCCATAGAACATACATGTAATATTACAGCTATGCTTTAATTAATCAACTCGCCTTATAAAGGTTGACCATCGGGTATTACTGCAGTATTCAGGCGTGTTCATGTGATCAACCGCAGTCAGTTATACCGCTGCAGAATGTGGTCCACCTCACATTTGCAGTTAGGTTGTATTTTTCATGCGATGTTTAAATGAATTTTTTGTTTAAGTTGACATTGTAACCACACCAGAATGTTTTTTTATTGTTTCAAAATGTCTAGATAGAATTCAGAATTTTTGTGGTAAAACAATTAACTTGGTTATCACAGACATATAACTGTGGTAAGATTACTAGCGGATACCGCATGTTAACAGGGACTGCATGCTCTAATTATTATCAGGTTTAACATGTTTATACTGGATACAGTTCATCGAGACTTAATAGTGGCCCAGAAAAATTTGACGAGCCGACGGTCTCAGACCAAATTGCAGATGAAGATGGATAACACTAAAATCAAGAGGCTTTGTGTTGATAATAAGGCCAAACTTCATCGAACAGCATGTTGATAAATATAATGTATCGGGCAATTTGATACTATACATGCAGTTGACAGTGGTTAGCATTATTTTTGGGCAATTAATCGATTCTGATAACTGAAGCAGCATTTCTAAAACAAAATGTTGTTGGAATCTGATTATATGGGGACCATCGAATCTGATTGAGCACCTTTAATAGTTAACTATATGAACTAAATACACATAAGGCGACACCAATTTTTAAGTCCGGTTTACGAACACCTCCTACAACTTTTTTTCCATTTCATGAACCCAAAGAATTTACACGCATAATAGACATTTAAACTTTGAAAATTGCAGGTTTTGCTCTAAATTTACACATTCCCATCTTAAAAAATTATTTGATTTCCTGTATCGCAATACACATGATATCATGATATGCGTATCATTGATAGTGTATCCCAATACAATGCATGAATTCGCTATGAATCATTACAGTCCCACAAAAAATGGGAACTGCAGTTATCTCTCATTGATTTTAACTCAATAACCACATAGTAAATAATTATTGGAAGTTTTCCATGGAAATTTGTGTTGTCGATTAGTCTACTTCGACTTGATTTTTTTACTGTCGATTAGTCAACTATGAAAAACCCAAGCCATTTCAATACTAATGCAGTATCTGCTGGTATTAATTCTTACTGCAGTAATATTTTTGTTGTAACCAAGTGAATTACTGCAGTGTTTCAACCACGGTAAACCGCAATAATTTTTCTCATGACCGCCTTTCAGCCAGATCATTCTTTACAGTACTTACCATGTACATGTACCATATGTTCTATTTGGGGATAGACCATGATATGTCACTTTGTGGGTTAAGTTTATAGAATTGGTGCAGTACCCACTGCATCACTGCCTAACTCATTGCAAATGGAGGTCTCTTAATACATTTACATGTGTATAGTTTCTCAGTGCAATTTGGCTTTTTGGATGAAAACCAAAACTCGACAAGTCCATACAATAGGGACAATTTGATTGAAATTTAAAGCAGAAATATAGCTTGGAGCAATTCATAGGGTCACATAACCATTACCGCAATTATGTACATTATTACATGTACCTCAATCATATTTATGATGATTCAATGACAGTGCGTTAGACCGAGTGGTCATTACTAGTAGTCCAATGGGTTCGATTGTCAAGAAGTTCAATAGTTTGAGGGTTCAATAGTCCAAATGTTCAATGGTAACCGCGTTGAGAGTATCAATTACTGTACCGTAGTACAAAGTTATTTACTTGAGACATAACAATTTCCTAGAAGTGTTTGAAAATTGAGAACTGAATTTATATTTTTTTTAATGAGGTTTCGATTGAAAAATTTCTAACTTAGCACATCAGGATTAACAGACTACTGGTATGTTTGGTATATTTTTCTGTAATCGACACCTGCTGAGGTGGGGAAATATCATCCATTTTCGCACAGCTATATTCTCTTTCCCAACAAAGTCCATAGAACATACATGTAATATTACAGCTATGCTTTAATTAATCAACTCGCCTTATAAAGGTTGACCATCGGGTATTACTGCAGTATTCAGGCGTGTTCATGTGATCAACCGCAGTCAGGTATACCGCTGCAGAATGTGGTCCACCTCACATTTGCAGTTAGGTTGTATTTTTCATGCGATGTTTAAATGAATTTTTTGTTTAAGTTGACATTGTAACCACACCAGAATGTTTTTTTATTGTTTCAAAATGTCTAGATAGAATTCAGAATTTTTGTGGTAAAACAATTAACTTGGTTATCACAGACATATAACTGTGGTAAGATTACTAGCGGATACCGCATGTTAACAGGGACTGCATGCTCTAATTATTATCAGGTTTAACATGTTTATACTGGATACAGTTCATCGAGACTTAATAGTGGCCCAGAAAAATTTGACGAGCCGACGGTCTCAGACCAAATTGCAGATGAAGATGGATAACACTAAAATCAAGAGGCTTTGTGTTGATAATAAGGCCAAACTTCATCGAACAGCATGTTGATAAATATAATGTATCGGGCAATTTGATACTATACATGCAGTTGACAGTGGTTAGCATTATTTTTGGGCAATTAATCGATTCTGATAACTGAAGCAGCATTTCTAAAACAAAATGTTGTTGGAATCTGATTATATGGGGACCATCGAATCTGATTGAGCACCTTTAATAGTTAACTATATGAACTAAATACACATAAGGCGACACCAATTTTTAAGTCCGGTTTACGAACACCTCCTACAACTTTTTTTCCATTTCATGAACCCAAAGAATTTACACGCATAATAGACATTTAAACTTTGAAAATTGCAGGTTTTGCTCTAAATTTACACATTCCCATCTTAAAACATTATTTGATTTCCTGTATCGCAATACACATGATATCATGATATGCGTATCATTGATAGTGTATCCCAATACAATGCATGAATTCGCTATGAATCATTACAGTCCCACAAAAAATGGGAACTGCAGTTATCTCTCATTGATTTTAACTCAATAACCACATAGTAAATAATTATTGGAAGTTTTCCATGGAAATTTGTGTTGTCGATTAGTCTACTTCGACTTGATTTTTTTACTGTCGATTAGTCAACTATGAAAAACCCAAGCCATTTCAATACTAATGCAGTATCTGCTGGTATTAATTCTTACTGCAGTAATATTTTTGTTGTAACCAAGTGAATTACTGCAGTGTTTCAACCACGGTAAACCGCATTAATTTTTCTCATGACCGCCTTTCAGCCAGATCATTCTTTACAGTACTTACCATGTACATGTACCATATGTTCTATTTGGGGATAGACCATGATATGTCACTTTGTGGGTTAAGTTTATAGAATTGGTGCAGTTACACACTGCATCACTGCCTAACTCATTGCAAATGGAGGTCTCTTAATACATTTACATGTGTATAGTTTCTCAGTGCAATTTGGCTTTTTGGATGAAAACCAAAACTCGACAAGTCCATACAATAGGGACAATTTGATTGAAATTTAAAGCAGAAATATAGCTTGGAGCAATTCATAGGGTCACATAACCATTACCGCAATTATGTACATTATTACATGTACCTCAATCATATTTATGATGATTCAATGACAGTGCGTTAGACCGAGTGGTCATTACTAGTAGTCCAATGGGTTCGATTGTCAAGAAGTTCAATAGTTTGAGGGTTCAATAGTCCAAATGTTCAATGGTAACCGCGTTGAGAGTATCAATTACTGTACCGTAGTACAAAGTTATTTACTTGAGACATAACATGTATTATCGATATACATGTACACAATGATATGGGAGGCCAAATTCACATTTAATAATGAATTGCGCTTAAGCGCAAATACCACATATTGTGCTTAAGCGCAAATAGGGCATTTACGCTTAAGCGCAATTAATTAACCTACCCATAAACTATTAGCATGACCTGGTGTATCACCTAGCAACACAAGATGAGCATTGGGCTAATTTTGACCTGTACTCAACAGTCAAACTGTTAGTATGTGTTCAACAAGGAGAATCCACTAATTACATATTATCAGCATCCCTCTATCCAAAGAATTGATGTGGCCTTCCCGGAACTCTAGTAATGTTTTGTATGATATTTTTAATGTATTTTTGCACAGATTTTAGCCTTTACTATGGTAATATCCTATACATGCATGCGGTGTCACTGCATGCAGACTTTCTTACCTCATACAGTAATGCTCTATTTAATCGACTTCTTAACCACAGCAGAATTATGGGTAACTTTTCAGGATTTAGTCAGAAATATGCCTTGTTGCCATTCATCGAAAAGCTCTCGTAAGCTTTCCGATGAATGGCAACAAGCCATATTTCCAACTAAATCCTGAAAAGTTATCCATAATTCTGCTGTGGTTAAGGAGTCGATTAATTAGAGCATTACTGTATGGTTTACTTATTGACTTAAATCAGGGGGAAAAAACCCTATTTTCATATTATCAGCATCCCTGTCCAAAAAATGGTGTGTAATTACTGGAGCTTTGGTGTCTCAGTCCTGAAGCTCTAGTTTTTCTTATTAAATCAGCAGCTCTTGCACAAATCTATAGCATTTCCATGATCATATAGTGTGAATGTGGTGTCACCGAGGGCTTGCTTCCCTCATATGGTGTGCCTGTATACTCGAAAATTGAAGAAAATCAATGTCGCCCCGACTAATACAGAAAGTAATGCTATTGCAAGTAGCCCCAACTAATATATACCGAAGATAATATAATGCTATCACGAATCGCTCCAACTAAAACAGAAGGTGATACTATTGCGAGTCAGCCATTTTGATAAAGAAGTTGGACTAGCTCCCTACCCATCCAAACCAATGAAACCAAGAAGTGACATGTCAATAGGAGTTAATGCTAAGTTATGGAGAAACCTATTTATTCACCAGGGGTGTTTTGTTACATATAACCATAAATTGCGCTTAAACGCAATTAATTGCGCTTAAGCGCAATTGATTGCGCTTAAGCACAATTAATTATTAAATGTGAATTTGGCCTCCCATACAATGAATGTTTTATCCAATTGATATTTTATGAATACATCTACTCACAGGCCCCTGGAGAAAAATACAATAATACCAATATGGACTATACCAGTGACTGGTATACTCACTGTATAGTCTATATTGGTAATTCATTTTTTTCCCCAGGGGCCTGTGTATGTACATGTAAATGTACTGATAGATGCTTTGTATGGGAGGCCAAATTCACATTTAATAATGAATTGTGCTTAAGCAATTGCGCTTAAGCGCAATTCATGGTTATATGTAACAAAACACCCCTGGTGAATAAATAGGTTTCTCCATAACTTAGCATTAACTCCTATTGACATGTCACTTCTTGGTTTCATTGGTTTGGATGGGTAGGGAGCTAGCCCAACTTCTTTATCAAAATGGCTGACTCGCAATAGTATCACCTTCTGTTTTAGTTGGAGCGATTCGTGATAGCATTATATTACATGTATCTTCGGTATATATTAGTTGGGGCTACTTGCAATAGCATTACTTTCTGTATTAGTTGGGGCGACATTGATTTTCTTCAATTTTCGAGTATACAGGCACACCATATGAGGGAAGCAAGCCCTCGGTGACACCACATTCACACTATATGATCATGGAAATACTATAGATTTGTGCAAGAGCTGCTGATTTAATAAGAAAAACTAGAGCTTCAGGACTGAGACACCAAAGCTCCAGTAATTACACACCATGTTTTGGACAGGGATGCTGATAATATGAAAATAGGGTTTTTTCCCCCTGATTTAAGTCAATAAGTAAACCATACAGTAATGCTCTAATTAATCGACTCCTTAACCACAGCAGAATTATGGATAACTTTTCAGGATTTAGTCGGAAATATGGCTTGTTGCCATTCATCGGAAAGCTCTCGTGAGCTTTTCGATGAATGGCAACAAGCCATATTTCTGACTAAATCCTGAAAAGTTACCCATAATTCTGCTGTGGTTAAGAAGTCGATTAAATAGAGCATTACTGTATGAAGTAAGAAAGCTCTCATGCAGTGACACCGCATGCATGTATAGGATAAAGGCTAAAAGGATATAAGGCTAAAATCTGTGCAAAAATACATTAAAAACATCATACAAAACATTACTAGAGTTCCGGGAAGGCCACATCATTTCTTTGGATAGAGGGATGCTGATAATATGTAATTAGGGGATTCTCCTTGTTGAACACATACTCACAGTTTGACTGTTGAGTACAGGTCAAAATTAGCCCAATGCTCATCTTGTGTTGCTAGGTGATACACCAGGTCATGCTAATAGTTTATGGGTAGGTTAGATAGTAGTCACAATTACGCTTAAGCGCAATTAATTACGCTTAAGCGTAAATGCCCTATTTGCGCTTAAGCACAATATGTGGTATTTGCGCTTAAGCACAATATGTGGTATTTGCGCTTAAGTGCAATTGATTGCGCTTAAGCGCAATTATTTGCGCTTAAGCGCAATTATTTGCGCTCAAGCGCAATTCATTATTAAATGTGAATTTGGCCTCCCATAGCTTTGGGGAAGATATTTTGTGTATAATTGGGTATCTACTATGTTACCTAATTGTACATGTAACTGTCACTATAAACTGGGCATGAAGATTACAACTTGGGAGACTATTATTATTGCGGCCTATTTGCAAATGGGGGCCTCTTGGACGGTACATGTGTATACTAGTAGTTCTTCGTTGCAATTTGGATGAAAACAAAAAATCAGTGTCGATACAATTGGAACAATTAAAGGACATTTACTAGTAAAGCAGAAAAATTACTTGGACCAATTCCTGAGGTCACATAACCATTAACTCAATCATGTAAGTACAGTGCATTAGTCAGAGTGTTCATTACTAGTACATGTAGTTCGATGGGTTCGATTGTCAGGAAGTTCAATAGTTTGAGGGTTCAAATGGTCCAAGGTTCAATTGATGGCACATAGGTTTTAAAGAATCGATTGTGTTTTACAACACATTAATTTAGTCAGTTATATACATGTACATGTATGGTTATAGTATTACCCTCATACAAAATAAATTACCTGAGACATAACATATATTACCCATGAAAATATACACAAATTAATGCAATATTTATGCAATTTATAGTTTACGCATACATGTACTGATGCTTTGGGGGAGATATTTTGTGTGTAAATGGGTGGCTATAATTAGACCTAACATGACTGTCTCGCTATAAACTGGGCATGAAGATTACAAATTTTGAGACAATGTACACTCTATAATAACCAAACACCCAGGTTATCAGACTCTCGGACTAATGCACAGTACTCATGATTTCCGCTTGGATCTCACATATTTGAAAATAAAAAAAATTGTTAGGTGAATCAGCTACATGTACTTGTACAGGTACATGTACTTGTAAATGAAGTAAATTGAAAACATTGATGCACAATTTTCAGGTGGCATGCATGATTCATACCCCTCTGCTAATTTGGTAGTCAGGATTCATTTGCGCAGTTTAACCAGTATTCCGGTACTCAGGATTCAACAAAAAGGCTGGTTCGCTTTTCTAGCACAAAATTAATTTTGTTTTACTATTTTCCAGCCCAAATGACATTTATGATGTAATTGTCCCCCGATAATTTCAGGGGACTATTAAAATAGCCGGTGTCCGTCCGTCTGTCCGGAAATGGATTCCAGATGATAACTTTAGTTTCGGTTATTAGATCAAAAGCAAACTTTGTATGTGTGTTTATCAGACCAAAATAAAGATCAAGTTCGAATATGGGTTTGCTCTGCCCATTTTTGCGAGAGTTATGGCCCTTTTTTTACATAGAATTTTGTAATTTTCTGGTTTCCGGATGATAACTTCAGTTTGTGTGATCATATCTGAAACAAATGTGGTATGTAAGTTTATCAGACCAAAATACAGGTTAAATTCGAATATGGGTGTGCTCCGCCCATTTTTGCAAGAGTTATGGCCCTTTTTTACTTAGAATTTTTTAATTTTCTGGTTTCCGGATGATAACTTCAGTTTGTGTGATCATATCTGAACCAAATTTGGTATGTGAGTTTATCAGCCCTATTAACAGGTCAAGTTCGAATATGGGTTTACCCATATTTGCGAGAGTTATAGTCCTTTTTCGACTTGTTAATTTCTGGTTTCCGGATCATAATTTTAGTTTGTGTGATCATATCTGAATCAAATTTAGTATGATAGTTTATTATTCACCATTTCATGGGACACTGGTTGGATTGTTCTGAAATGTAGTATCAGATTTAGGGTCTTGATATTTTTTTCAGACAAGCTGATGCCCCAATGAAGCCACTTTTTCGGGGGACACTGCGGCCGGACGTCCTTTTATTCAATCTATTATCTATAGGTATATATAAGTTATGGATACAACTTCAACAAATACTAGTACATGTATATGAAAACTATATTATTAGTGTAATATTAGTTTTCATTCAATATTTCCTTACTTGTAACTGGTACGCATGATTCAACCTTTTACATTAACTGGTATTGGGGCCAGGGAGGTGGGGGTGGTGACTCCTTCCATACTGGTGTATTCAATTGTGAGTGGCCTTTATGAGGGTGTTACCCCTCCTATCACCCATGAATACTGAATACCAGTTCACAGTTTTCTCACATTTGCTGAAATAGTATCCAAAACATCGACATATCAAGAGGTATTAGACTGAATTAGATAAAAATATATCACTTGGGTCTGTTTAGGCTGGAAAATACTCAAAATTTGTATAATTTTCTGCCACCGGTATTATATCTGCATACTAGCCTTTTTGCTGAATCATGAATGCCGGTTATATTACCGTGTGAAATCCTGGTACCAGATAACATTGGGTATGTATATAGCATACCACCTGAAAATGGCCTGAATATCACATGCCAAAGCGGGGTGGGGGTGTGTGTGACACCCTCCTTGATCATAGTATGTATTCTACAGGGTATGTTAACTGTTTCGAGTTGGTGCAATTAATGTGATTGTTTAATCTCTACCATCTGAAATCTATTTTTTATAGCATATTTTTCTGTATTCTACAGGGTATGTTAACTGTTTCGAGTTGGTGCAATTAATGTAATTGTTTAATCGCTACCATCTGAATACTATTTATAGCACATATTGCTATCTGATCAATTGCTACCGATATAAAAAAGGATAAAGATGGTGTGTCTCTTTCCCAAATGTTCTGTTTACATGTACATTTGGGGGTTTATGAGTCAAATAATAATATACAACATGTCCTTCTAACACTAAAAAATAATGTGTTCTTATGAACCAGGACAAAATATGACTATTTATGGAGCATTACAGCACACTATTACAAATATATATTTGTAAGCAGTGAGATAATGACAGGAAACATGTCCTTAGACTAAAAAAATATTTTTTTGGTGTGTATTTCACATCACAGCTCATGTGTATACTCACATTAGTTTATGTCATTCAAAGGGAGAAACCCATTTATAAAGTTTAAATGAGACAAAACTACCTCACTGTAGATGTAGTTGCAAGGTAAAACATGTACATGTATACTGGTAAATGACATTGGAACTAAAATAATGATTTTTGTGTCCACCTGTATGTCATGTACCGGTATACATTGCAACTACATGTACATGTAACTTGCCTAACATACCATATACATGTATGCGGAGGGAATTTGCAAGTGTTTTTTAATCAAAAATTTAACCCAACTCTTGTTGTCAGTAAGTTTTAACCCATGCAGTTTAATGAGTATATATATTTATGTATTACATGTGTTTCTATACATGTATTTTATCTTTAGTTAGTTTGTTGTCCTTGAATAAACTTGTATTGCTGCACAATCAGTTTCCTTAATGTTCTATTATACTAAAACAACTCCATTGATAACAATACCCCTGCATCCCATCCAAATCTACTTAATTGCCATCCTCATCATTTCACTTTGGATCCCCACCCAGGTGTACCTTGGTGTTATTCACCCAGGTGTTCCTTGGTGTTTCCTACCCATGTGTACCTTGGTGTTTCCCACCCAGTTGTACCTTGGTGTTTTCTTACCCAGGTGTACCTTGGTGTTTTCTTACCCAGGTGTACCTTGGTGTTTTTCTGCCCAGGTGTACCTTGGTGTTTCCTTACCTGGGTGTACCTTGGTGTTTTCTAACCAGGCGCATCTCAGTGGGAAATCCACCTGGGTAAGAAAACACCAAGGTACACCGGCGTAAGAAAACACCAAGGTACACCTGGGTGGGAAACACCCAGGTAGGAAACATCAGGGTACACCTGGGTGAATAACACCATGGTACACCTGGGTGGGGGAAACACCTGGGTGAATAACACCATGGTACACCTGGGTGGGGGAAACACCAGGGTACACCTGGGTGGGAAACACCCAGGTAGGGTACAACTGGGTGTGGTCACCTGGGTAAATACACCCAGGTTTATCCATACCAGGGTTTTTGTCCAGTTTCAGGTGGGTAAATCATGGTAAAACCCAGGTTTCAGGGGGTCTTGATGGTTGGTGGATATCTTGGTAGATAGATTTACCTGGGTTTCGGCCCAAAAAACCTGGGTGGATTTACCCAGGTACATTTTTATATGGGCAAGGTTGGCAAAATTGCTGGAAATCGTGTATTGCTACCTTAAAGAGACTATCAAATTGGATAAATTAGTGAAAATCTACTGAAACATTTTATCTTTCCTATTTCCGTGTGTGGGTTACTATTCACAGTTTCGCATTGATAGCTGTTGTTATTGGAAATAGGCGCATTTGCTTGTAGATTATTTGTTTCAGAGGCTATAAATACTATGGATTTCAGCTTGACAAGTCACTGAATGATCACACCGACAGGGCAAAAACAAAATTCAACGAACGCCTGCTGTGGATAAAACAAAAACATTCCGGTTCACATTGGGGGGATGGATGATGTGATCATATATACATCAGTTACTCTGTACGATTCGTTTCGAGTGTTGCGGTTTTGAGTAATTACATAAAATTGACATTAATTTAACGAAACGTGTTTCCAAGCAAAAATTTCAACAATGGAATTCCTTCGATACCTAGTGCGAAAAGCCGTATTAATGTTGGTTATTTAGTCTTGGTCGTATTCCGAATGACCGAGTAATGTCAATATGTATATTGGAGAGGATGCAACGTCAGCTACTGAGCTATCGTTAACAGCGCGTGTGCACCAGCACAATAAAAATGATATATAAGATTCCATAAATAATTAAATAGTGTGATTTCAGCTTGACAATTAAGTCATTGAATCAATGAATGTACACCAACCGGCTAAATAAACATGGTTCACATTTTGGGGGAGGGGGTGATTATATATGCATTAGTTATTCCCTACGATTTGTTTGGAGTTTTGCGTTGTTACATGCTTAATATGACCACATAAAAGTTATTTGCATGTAACGAAATGTGTTGCTAAAGGAACATCCCAACAATGGAATTCCTCGGATACCACCTACGAATAGGCTATTGGTATTGGTTATTCGGTCATGGTCGTGTTTCCGAATAACCACGTACATTGTCTTAACATATTCGGGGGGGGGGGGCAAGAACATTGTCTTAACATATTCGGGGGAGGGTGGGGTGGGGTTGGCTAGTAAATAATCACAGTGCATATGCTCTGGTCAGCAGAATACAGATGCAATATGACTGTTCAGACTGTTCGCTATAACCAATAATTGAAGTGAAATAGGTTCATTTTTATTGAAACCACAGTACTTATATCGACCTTATTTCCCATTCGCACCGAAAAAACACAATATGTGTTATATATCGAAGTTATCGATGTATGTCAGAGGCTTAACTGGACATGTGTACGTTGAAGTGGATAACTCTATTTTTCCTTTAAGGTAGCAGTACACGATTTCACGGGTTGTATGGGGTCTGGAAAATAGAAAAATAAGTATCGGGGGGGGGCATTACAGCCAGTGTAGCCTGTGGTAACTGTGTCATTACTGGTTTGAAGGTTTATTTATTTTACAAAACTGGGAAAGTTCTCAAAAAAGTGAAAAATTTGAATACGCAACAGAGTTTTCGTATTCAGTGAAGGTCAACTCTGTGTTATTGGTTACAGAAAAATAGCCCGATTTCTCTCCCCTGAATTCTGTCATCTGGACTCGCAAGACATTTTTTTCAAATTGATACGATAACTGTTTTTCTATTTAAATTATTTCTCAGCTCTAACATAGCTCTATCATGTGGAAGAAGCTTATTTACTGACATTCGCTCTATCATGGTATGTTTTTGTGTCGAAAATGGCCAATTTGAGTAAACAAAATGGATAAAATTGAGCGTTTTGTATGTGCAAACAAAGGGGCATAACTCAATGATAAATTGTACAAAGAAGCTAAAGTACAGACAAATGATTACACCTAAAATTTCTGTCGAAATTAAAACATGCTTGATGGGACCTATGCCAAAGATAATGGTTCAGCATTGATTTGAAGTACAGTACCTCCTCCCAGGTTGGCAAAATTGCTACCTATACGGCTATTATTAGATTGCGCTCACCCAACCAACATGGGATAAAGATTATTAACAAACAGCTGGTTTCGTCCAATGACTTGTTTGTTAAGTGTCAACATCTACCTTTGAACTATAACGCTTTGCCAATGGTATGCAAACTCTTTGTAATTTCTTCACATATTTCGACTGGCGATTAAATATGCGTTCTAAGCTAGTTAACAGGTTATAACTATATAGGTACTCACGGTTATGTATTGGTTTGCATCCCTATCACCGGGGCAAAATGTTCCATAGTAGTCACCATACTCTGGATATACTTTACATGCTCCGATTATCGTTAATGCTCCATAGCTAAGCATAAAACATAATAAAAACATGAATGAGCTGTCCCATATCTCGCAATTTAATACAAAGAATTAAATCAAGTACAAAGGAACGGTAAGTTATGAGTTGCATAACACATATAAATATAATACAAAGAACATAAATGAGTGCCGCATCAGCCTGTTCCCCCGAAAACCCACACATTATCTGCTCATAATTCAAATTCAAATATCGTCTCACATATAATCATTAATATATTATTACTGACTATAGACTACAGTAATATATATATATATATATATATATATATATATATATATATATACGGTATATATATAGTTTTAATGTGTTGGTTAACTCACCCTATGTCAACCTCTTGTTAATATTTCGTAATATGAGCTATATTAGCTATAGCTCTAGTTATCAATATATATAATAGATTAATTCGAGGGTATGTTTGATTTACGTTTATCTAGGGCTTCTTTGATGAAATTACATATTTGCTTTGTTGCAGAGGTTTTTGGATTTAGCAGCATCTTGGGGTTGTTAATATTTTCTCCCAGTTAAAATATGTCTTAAAGAACTTGTTTTAGTTACATTATCTGCTCATAAAGAACTTGTTTTAGGTACATTATCTGCTTATAAATAACTTGTTTTAGGTACATTATCTGCTCATAAAGAACTTGTTTTAGGTACAGTATATGCTTATAAAGAACATGTTTTAGGTACATTATCTGCTCATAAAGAACTGATTTTAGGTACAGTATATGCTTATACAGATCTTGTTTTAGGTACGTAATCTGCTTAAAATGACCTCATTTTCAGTCGATAATCTTAGACAAATTAGCCAACTCACGACTTTTCATGTGTACGCTCTTTAAAGGTGCGGTTGGCCTTAGTTGTCGAAAATATTCATATTTGTTCCAATCACCGTAAACAGAAAAACATTAAAACGCATACAGTTTCGTTCATATATACCATGACCATCGCGTAAACAGCATGTTGTCATAAAGACCTACTATGTTTTACCTAAGCAAGAGCCTGATTGTGTTACTGGAGACATAACAATGCTACTGGCTAATCACACACAAATGGCATAAACGCTCTTTATTAGTTCCATATCAGGTATTCATCAACAAATAACGCTCTTTATGTTTACCATCATAATATAAACAAACACCAGAAAAGTTACTTTTTATGCTTTTGTTTACATAACAATGGTCAAACATTTGACAATAACATACTGTTTATGCGACATTTCGTATATGTATACGGACAAAGTATGTCTACAGTTTGATGTTCTTTCTGTTTGTGGCGGTTTTTGACGGGTGGAAATATTTTCACAGGATACCCACCGCCAAGGCCAACCGTACCTTTAACACTGACATTGTTTTAGTAACATTATCGACTCATAATGAGGCTGTTCTAAGCAGATTATGCGCGGACAATGACACAAATAAACTAATCTACGACTTTGAAGGTGCACGCTCGCTAACACGTGTTTTCACTCTGACCCGCGCCATAAAACGAAATAACGGCTATGACTCTATTATCTGCTTATTTCAGAATCAAATAATTACAGTATGTACGAACATTTCAGAGTATAGGTCGAATATGTGCATATGTGCGTGAGGAATGTTGGCCGCACAGCTAACAAAACAATACAAAGGAAATTCATGAACCGCGCCATAGATAACAATAAAATACAAAGAAATTAAATGAAGAAAAAAAGTTAAATTACATGGCTCGTTTGAACCACAACAGTATGTGCACACACGCTGTAAAGAGATATCGCAAAACAAACACTATTTACAATACACAGGGAGCCTCGCATATATAAGATAATACATTGGCCTAACAATTCGTATCTTGACATTGTAAGCCAGTGTATTCTCTTATATATGAGAGGCGCCATGCGGAGGACTCGCATATATAAGAGAATGCACCGGCACACAATATTTAATAAAAGAAAATAAAGCAAAACACATGGAGAGTATCACGGGAAACACTAGAATTAATTCATCTCAAACGCAAAACATGTAGACTAATGCAAAAACACCCTAAATACATCTAATACAGAACCATGTACAACAACTTAACAAGACAAGTAAATAAAGCAGTTAAACGGGAACAAGGGAAACTTGGGAAAGGGTAACTACCGATCTCGGGGAAAGACAATTAGACAGGTAATTATGGGAAACATTTAAAGTCTTAACCAGCCAGGCCACCTCAAACAACAGCGACAAACCACTTAAAGACGAAAACAATGAATCATTCACAAACAACATAGACAAAGCACAATTGTTCGCGACGTCACTACACAATATACACAAAAACCCACACAGGGGACCAATTCAGCGAAAAGTTCAGAAAAGAGGTAATTGAATACGTAAGACAAATTTAACAAACACACATTCGCACACTTAAAATCACCCATACCTGAGGCAGACGATGAACACACATTCGCAACTCCCATTACACAACAAGAAATCCAAGACTGCCTTAAGCGACCCAAACCAACCAAAGCCACGGGTGATGACGAATTAACATTTGGAATAACCAAACAGGGCCCAAAATCAATGTTCGACAGACTAGAACTCATATACAAAAATGTTTACAACACGGCTACTTCCCCAAATCGTGGAAATCCGATATAGCGGTTATGATTCCAAACCAGGCAAAGACCATACAATAGCTACCAAATTTAGACACATTAGCCTGCTTCAATGTCTGGGTAAACTTTTCGAACGAATCATCAGTATTAGAATATTAACCCACATCGAGAACCAACACTTTTCAATATATTCCAACGTGCATATCGTAAAGGAAAAGAGGGAACCGAAGACATTTACCGAACAGTAGAAGATATGCGCACAGCAATGGGCCAGGGCTTGGATGGGGTGACATATTCTTGGATGTAGAAAAGGCTTTCGATTCAGTATGGTACCATAGCCTTCGATACAAACTAAAACAACAACCGACATCCCCACCAAAATGTTATGACTCATCTCCTCATTTATCATGCAAAGATCTATCAAAGTAAGGGTAGGGGGAGAAATTTCAGACAGCGTCAACCTTAAAGCTGGTACACCCCAGGGGTCCGTCTTAAGTCCGTTACTTTTCTTAATATTCGCCAACGACATACCCAACAATCCACTACACAACATACACATATCACAATTAGCCGATGATCTGGACCATTGGACGACAGGGGGGGGGGGGGGGAAACGCTGGAATTCAGATTACAAAAACAACTCAACGACCTGGAAGGGTGGTGTTCCAAAATGGCTGATCAAACTGAACGCCAAAACTCAATTAATCCTCTCCAGTAGAAAACATACCAAATACAAACATAAATTGTCCATCAATGTGAAAACTTTCGAACAAACTATCTTTCCATACTCACATTAAAAACATCTAAACCAGGACCTACAAAAGAACTGGGCTATTAACTCTTTCAGTGCCAAGTCCGATTTTTGTATCAACACATATTTCCTTGATCATTTTTTCAAATTTATTGATTATAATAAAGTGATACATTGATGGAAAGAGCTCTAAGAGCTCTTTCCATCAATGTATCACTTTAGTATAATCAATAAATTTGAAAAAATGATCAAGGAAATATGGTTTGATACAAAAATCGGACTTGGCACTGAAAATGTTAAGGATGCTCATGGGACGCATCATGGGGACTCAATTTATACGACCAATCATGTAATATGGGGCCATTTTAATGGCCGACCTACCCAAATCTACACTCAATAAACTCTAAATAATTCAAAACAAAACAGTAAGAATGGCACCCAAGGGTACACAAACGTCATATAAAATGCGCACAAAAAAAAACGATGTATTATCGACAAGGCGTGGGTCGCAATAAAAAGGAATAATTGGGACTAGTGCTTTATTATGGCACAATTATCATTCTGTTCGAATCCCATTTGTCGCACAGCAAAAAGTGCAGCCAAATAAGGATTTCGGCCCTATTTCCAAGGTCACTCACCGATATTTCCAATATGTGGAAAACGTTATGCATTCAATACAATTTTCAGGCTTAAGTTAGACTATGTTTGAACTAGTAGCTGTTAGTTTGAAATAGTTGGAAATGTTGAGATTTTTAAATCCAAGTTCCAATAAAATTAATGAAATTGTTTCAAGTGAAATTCACGACCGTTCCAAATTTGGTCTGATTGGTCGGAGTGAGGTTGAATGTTCTAATTATAACGACCCACACAACAACCATCTATGCACATACCTGGGATAATGCTACCAGATAGTCGGCATGCTGTATTCAATATATCTTGCCTCGTTTTGCATTGTGGACATTACAAGTTAAAAGCGAGATGCGCCCAACCAGCGAACACATGGTGTGATATAAAATGTGTATTTGATGACTGTCTAAATATTACATATACCGCGTGATAGTGAGACACGGACTCAGAGCTAATCCTTTGAAAGAAACTATATACCACATACAATATTATAAGTTACGGGACGCTTAGTGGTCGGATATGGTGTCATTTGAGATCAATATTAAGCGAGGTCGTAGGCCGAGCCTAATATTGATTTCGCTGAGCCTCGCATGACACCATATCCGACCACTGAGTTCCAGTAACGTATTTATTATGTCAGTGGACACAATCCAGCATATCCCTATAATTATTCGTCTCTGTAATTTAATTAATTTGGTAAGATAAATGTGTCGTCTATGACCATTAACTTATGTAACGTCAGTGACGCGTCATTGGCGTTGAACGTCAACGCATTGAGTCAATGGCTAATTACCAGAAGTAGGACAACTTGTCGAGTTTGATAGTTAATTTACGAGTCTTTAAAATTCCTCAAATATATCACATGCAGGTTTTGGTACATGGTACTATGTCTGTAAGGTCACACAACATGATTTTCGACAGATATCGCCTTTCTTGGCGCCAAAATACACCAAAAAATATTTCCGAGGCACAGAGCTTCTGAAATAACAAGATGGTGGATAAGCACCTAATATTGATTTCATATTATGTCACCGACCTAATATGGGTTCATATGCCGTCACTATATATCGACGCTGATTTGCTAATTACAAGAGCTGACATAATAAATACATCTATACCACGCATAATATATCCCAGGTATGTACATATATGGTTGTTGTGTGGGTCGTTATACTTCAAACTAATTGGTATAAACATCAAATTTGCAATAATTATTAATTGAAAATCACACTATCAACGCATAACTTATTATCCAGGTTCAAACTGACATGTGTGTATTTGCATAAGATTTGGATTGTTCAAAGTTGACAATCCACTAAACTCTGGAATCAGAAGGAATCTGGCTTTATGTTCATTGGCTGGAAAAGAATAATGTCTCACCTGACGGCGTATTGGCTGGAGAAAGCTAGTACTGAATCAACCAGCTGCGTAACTGGAAAATATATTGATAGTCTATGAATTTCTCAAGGGCAAGCTATTTTAATTTTAACATTCCAGAAGTGCATTTCTATTCACGGGGCCAGAAATCACCTGATATCGAATTGAAAGAAATTTGACTGATTTTCAAATAAAAAGTATAATATACAGTAACAAACTGAAAAGGCAGCACGTTCATATAACCATGGACTAGTCCGTGCATCGACACGTTCATATAATCATGGATATGTCCCCACATCGACAAGTTCATATAATCATGGACATAATCGAACTTTGACACGTTCATATAATCATGGACATGTCCGTACTCTGACACGTTCATATAATCATGGACATATACCGTACACCGACACGTTCATATAATCATGAACATGTCCATACTGTGACACGTTCATATAACCATGGACATATACCGTACATCGACACGTTCATATAATCATGGACATGACCGTACTCTGACGAATTCATATAATCATGGACATATACCGTACATCGATACGTTCATATTCATATAATCACGGACATATACGGTACATCGACACGTTCATAGAATCATGGACATATACCATACATCGATACGTTCATATAATCATGTACGTATACCGTACATCGACACGTTCATACAATCACGGACATATACCGTATATCGACACGTTCATATAATCATGGATATAAACCGTACATCGACACGTTCATATAATCATGTACATATACCGTACATCGACACGTTCACATAATCATGTACATATACCGTACATCGACACGTTCATATAATCACAGACATATACCATACATCGACACGTTCATATAATCATGGACATATACCGTACATCGACACGTTCAATATATTCGTGGACATATACCGTACATCGACACGTTCATGTAATCACGGACATATACCGTACATCGACACGTTCATATAATCATGTACATACACCGTATATCGACACGTTCATATAATCACGGACATATACCGTACATCGACACGTTCATATAATCACGGACATATACCGTACATCGACACGTTCATATAATCACGGACATATACCGTACATTGACACGTTCATATAATCATGGACATATACCGTACGCAGATACGTTCATATAATCATGTACATATACCTTACATCGACACCTTCATATAATCATGGATATATACCGTACATCGACACTTTCTTATAATCATGGACATATACCGTACATCGACACGTTCATATAATCATAGACATATGCCGTACATCGACAGGTTCATATTATCATGGACATATACCGTACATCGACACGTTCATATAATCATGGACATATCCGTACATCGATACGTTCATATAATCATGGACATATACCGTACATCGACACGTTCATATAATCACGGACATATACCGTACATCAACTCGTTCATATAATCACGGACATATACCGTACATCGACACGTTCATATAATCATGGACATATTCCGTACATCGATACGTTCATATAATCACCTACATATACCGTACATCGACACGTTCATATAATCATGGACATATACCGTACATCGACACGTTCATATAATCATGTACATATACCGTACATCGACACGTTCATATAATCACGGACATATACCGTACATCGACACGTTCATATAATCACGGACATATACCGTACATCGATACGTTCATATAATCATGGACATATACCGTACATCGACACGTTCATATAATCACGGACATATACCGTACATCGATACGTTCATATAATCATGTACATATACCGTATATTGACACGTTCATATAATCACGGACATATACCGTACATCGACACGTTCATATTATCACCTACATATACCGTACATCGACACGTTCATATAATATTGGACATATATATACCGTACATCGACACCTTCATATAATCATGTACATATACCGTACATCGACACGTTCATATAATCACGGACATATACCGTACACCAATCGACACGTTCATATAATCACGGACATATACCATATATCGATACGTTCATATAAACACGGACATAAACGGTACATTGACACGTTCATATAATCATGTACATATACCGTACATCGACACGTTCATATAATCACGGACATATACCGTACATCGACACGTTCATATAATCTTGGACATATATATATACCGTACATCGACACGTTCATATAATCATGTACATATACCGTACATCGACACGTTCATATAATCACGGACATATACCGTAAATCCATCGACACGTTCATATAATCACGGACATATACCATATATCGATACGTTCATATAATCACGGACATATACCGTACATTGACACGTTCATATAATCATGTACATATACCGTACATCGACACGTTCATATAATCACGGACATATACCGTACATCGACACGTTCATATAATCACGGACATATACCGTACATCGACACGTTCATATAATCATGGACATATACCGTACATCGACACGTTCATATAATCACGGACATATACGGTACATCGATACGTTCATATAATCATGTACATATACCGTATATCGACACGTTCATATAATCATGAATATATACCGTACATCGACACGTACATATAATCATGTACGTATACCGTACATCGACACGTTCATACAATCACGGACATATACCGTATATCGACACGTTCATATAATCATGGATATAAACCGTACATCGACACGTTCATATAATCATGTACATATACCGTACATCGACACGTTCATATAATCATGTACATATACCGTACATCGACACGTTCATATAACCACGGACATATACCGTACATCGACACGTTCATATAACCACGGACATATACCGTCATCGACACGTTCATATAACCACGGACATATACCGTACATCGACACGTTCATATAATCATGGACATATACCGTACATCGACACATTCATATAATCACTTACATATACCGTACATCGACACGTTCATATAATCCTGGACATATACCGGACATCGATACGTTCTTATAATCAAGTACATATACCGTACATCGACACGTTCATATAATCACGGACATATACCGGACATCGATACGTTCATATAATCAAGGACATATACCGTACATTGACACGTTCATATATTCACGGACATATACCGTACATTGACACGTTCATATAATCATGTACATATACCGTACATAGATACGTTCATATAATCAATGACATATACCGTACATCGATACGTTCATATAATCGTGTATATATATCGTCCATCGACACGTTCATATATTCACGGACATATACCGTACATTGACACGTTCATATAATCATGGATTTTAACCGTACATCGACACCTTCATGTAATCATGTACATATACCGTACATCGACACGTTCATATACTCATGGATATATACCGTACATCGACACGTTCATATAATCACGGAAATATACCGTACATCGACACGTTCATATAATCACGGATATATACCGTACATCGACACGTTCATATAATCATGTGCATATACCGTACATCGACACGTTCATATAATCACGGACATATACCGTACATTGACATCGACACGTTCATATAATCACGGACATATACCGTACATCGACACGTTCATATAATCATGGACATATACCGTACATCGACACGTTCATATAATCATGGACATATACCGTACATCGACACGTTCATATAATCATGGACATATACCGTACATCGACACGTTCATATAATCACGGACATATACCGTACATCGACACGTTCATATAATCACGGACATATACCGTACATCGATACGTTCATATAATCATGGACATATACCGTACATCGATACGTTCATATAATCATGGATATATACCGTTCATCGACACTTTCATATAATCATGGACATATCCGTACATCGATACGTTCATATAATCATGGATATATACCGTACATCGACACGTTCATATAATCATGTACATATACCGTACACCGACACGTTCATATAATCATGGACATATACCGTACATCGACACGTTCATATAATCATGGACATATACTGGACATCGACACGTTCATATAATCATGGACATATCCGTACATCGATACGTTCATATAATCATGGATATAAACCGTACATCGACACGTTCATATAATCATGTACATATATCCTACATCGACACGTTCATATAATCATGGATATAAACCGTACATCGACACGTTCATATAATCATGAACATATAACGTACATCGACACGTTCATATTATCATGGACATATAACGTACATCGATACGTTCATATAATCATGTACATATAACGTACATCGACAAGTTCATATAATCATGTACATACAACGAACATCGACACGTTCATATAATCATGGATATATACCGTATATCGACACGTTCATATAATCATGGATATATACCGTACATCGACACGTTCATATAATCATGTGCAAATAACGTACATCGACACGTTCATATCATCATGTACATATAACGTAAATCGACACGTTCATATAATCATGTACATATAACGTACATCGACACCATCATATAATCATGTACATATAACGTACATCGACACGTGCATATAATCATGTACAAATAACGTACATCGACACGTTCATATAATCATGGATATGTACCGTACATCGACACGTTCATATAATCATGGATATATACCGTACATCGACACGTTCATATAATCATGTACATATAACGTACATCGACACGTTCATATAATCATGTACATATAACGTACATCGACACGTTCATATAATCATGTACATATAACGTTCATCGACATGTTCATATAATCATGGATATATACCGTACATCGACACGTTCATATAATCATGGATATATACCGTACATCGATACGTTCATATAATCATGGACATATACCGTACATCGTCACGTTCATATAATCATGGATACATACCGTACATCGACACGTTCATATAATCATGGATATATACCATACATCGATACGTTCATATAATCATGTACATATATCGTACATCGACACGTTCATATAATCATGGATATATACCGTACATCCACACGTTCATATAATCATGGATATATACCGTACATCGACACGTTCATATAATCATGTACATATAACGTACATCGACACGTTCATATAATCATGTACATATAACGTACATCGACACGTTCATATAATCATGGACATATAACGTACATCGACACGTTCATATAATCATGGACATATAACATACATCGACATGTTCATATAATCATGGATATATACCGAACATCGATACGTTCATATAATCACGGACATATACCGAACATCGATACGTTCATATAATCATGTATATATACCGTACATCGATACGTTCCTATAATCATGGATATATACCGTACATCAACACGTTCATATAATCATGTACATATAACGTACATCGACACGTTCATATAATCATGGACATATAACGTACATCGACACGTTCATATAATCATGGATATATACCGTACATCGACACGTTCATATAATCATGTACAGATAACGTACATCGACACGTTCATATAATCATGGACATATAACGTACATCGACACGTTCATATAATCATGGATATACACCGTACATCGATACGTTCATATAATCATGGATATATACCGTACATCGACACGTTCATATAATTATGTACATATAACGTACATCGAGACGTTCATATAATAATGGACATATACCGTACATCGACACGTTCATATAATCATGGACATATAACGGACATCGATACGCTCATATAATCATGTACATATACCGTACATTGACACGTTCATATAATCATGTTCATATACCGTACATCGACACGATCATATAATCACGGACATATAATCATGGATTTTAACCGTACATCGATACGTTCATATAATCATGGATATATACCGTACATCGACACGTTCATATATTCATGGATATATACCGTACATCGACACGTTCATATAATCATGGACATATACCGTACATCGACACGTTCATATAATCATGGACATATACCATACATCGATACGTTCATATAATCTCGGACATATACCGTACATCTATACGTTCATATAATCATGGACATATACCGTTCATCGAGCCGTTCATATAATCATGGACATATACTGGACATCGACACGTTCATATAATCATGGACATATCCGTACATCGACACGTTCATATAATCATGGACATATACCGTACATCGACACGTTCATATAATCACGGAAATATACCGTACATCGATACGTTCATTTAATCATGGACATATACCGTACATCGATACGTTCATATAATCTCGGACATATACCGTACATCGATACGATCATATAATCATGGACATATACCGTACATCGATACGATCATATAATCATGGACATATACTGGACGTCGACAACTTCATATAATCATGGACATATACTGGACATCGACACTTTCATATAATCATGGACATATCCGTACATCGACACGTTCATATAATCATGTACATATTCCATACATCGACACGTTCATATAATCATGTACATATACCGTACATCGACACGTTCATATAATCACGGACATATACCGTACACCAATCGCCACGTTCATATAATCACGGACATATACCATATATCGATACGTTCATATAAACACGGACATAAACAGTACATTGACACGTTCATATAATCATGTACATATACCATACATCGACACGTTCATATAATCACGGACATATACCGTACATCGACACGTTCATATAATCTTGGACATATATATATACCGTACATCGACACGTTCATATAATCATGTACATATACCGTACATCGACACGTTCATATAATCACGGACATATACCGTAAATACATCGACACGTTCATATAATCACGGACATATACCATATATCGATACGTTCATATAATCACGGACATATACCGTACATTGACACGTTCATATAATCATGTACATATACCGTACATCGACACGTTCATATAATCACGGACATATACCGTACATCGACACGTTCATATAATCATGGACATATACCGTACATCGACACGTTCATATAATCACGGACATATACGGTACATCGATACGTTCATATAATCACGTACATATACCGTATATCGACACGTTCATATAATCATGGATATATACCGTACATCGACACGTTCATATAATCATGTACATATACCGTACATCGACACGTTCATATAATCACGGACATATACCGTATATCGACACGTTCATATAATCATGGATATAAACCGTACATCGACACGTTCATATAATCATGTACATATACCGTACATCGACACGTTCATATAATCATTTACATATACCGTACATCGACACGTTCATATAACCACGGACATATACCGTACATCGACACGTTCATATAACCACGGACATATACCGTACATCGACACGTTCATATAACCACGGACATATACCGTACATCGACACGTTCATATAATCATGGACATATACCGTACATCGACACGTTCATATAATCACTTACATATACCGTACATCGACACGTTCATATAATCCTGGACATATACCGGACATCGATACGTTCTTATAATCAAGTACATATACCGTACATCGACACGTTCATATAATCACGGACATATACCGGACATCGATACGTTCATATAATCAAGGACATATACCGCACATTGACACGTTCATATATTCACGGACATATACCGTACATTGACACGTTCTTATAATCATGTACATATACCGTACATAGATACGTTAATATAATCAATGACATATACCGTACATCGATACGTTCATATAATCGTGTATATATATCGTCCATCGACACGTTCATATATTCACGGACATATACCGTACATTGACACGTTCATATAATCATGGATTTTAACCGTACATCGACACCTTCATGTAATCATGTACATATACCGTACATCGACACGTTCATATACTCATGGATATATACCGTACATCGACACGTTCATATAATTACGGAAATATACCGTACATCGACACGTTCATATAATCACGGATATATACCGTACATCGACACGTTCATATAATCATGTACATATACCGTACATCGACACGTTCATATTATCACGGAAATATACCGTACATCGACACGTTCATATAATCACGGATATATACCGTACATCGACACGTTCATATAATCATGGATATATACCGTACATCGACACGTTCATATAATCACGGACATATACCGTACATCGACACGTTCATATAATCATGTACATATACCGTACATCGACACGTTCATATAATCACGGACATATACCGTACATTGACATGTTCATATAATCATGTGCATATACCGTACATCGACACGTTCATATAATCACGGACATATACCGTACATTGACATGTTCATATAATCATGTACATATACCGTACATCGACACGTTCATATAATCACGGACATATAATCATGGATTTTAACCGTACATCGACACGTTCATATACTCATGGACATATACCGTACATCGACACGTTGATATAATCATGGACATATACCGTACATCGACACGTTCATATAATCACGGACATATACCGTACATCGACACGTTCATATAATCATGGACATATACCGTACATCGACACGTTCATATAATCATGGACATATACCGTACATCGACACGTTCATATAATCATGGACATATACCGTACATCGACACGTTCATATAATCACGGACATATACCGTACATCGATACGTTCATATAATCATGGACATATACCGTACATCGATACGTTCATATAATCATGGATATATACCGTACATCGACACTTTCATATAATCATGGACATATCCGTACATCGATACGTTCATATAATCATGGATATATACCGTACATCGACACGTTCATATAATCATGTACATATACCGTACACCGACACGTTCATATAATCATGGACATATACCGTACATCGACACGTTCATATAATCATGGACATATACTGGACATCGACACGTTCATATAATCATGGACATATCCGTACATCGATACGTTCATATAATCATGGATATATACCGTACATCGACACGTTCATATAATCATGTACATATATCCTACATCGACACGATCATATAATCATGGATATAAACCGTACATCGACACGATCATATAATCATGTACATATAACGTACATCGACACGTTCATATTATCATGTACATATAACGTAAATCGACACGTTCATATAATCATGTACATATAACGTACATCGACTCCATCATATAATCATGTACATATAACGTACATCGACACGTGCATATAATCATGTACAAATAACGTACATCGACACGTTCATATAATCATGGATATGTACCGTACATCGACACGTTCATATAATCATGGATATATACCGTACATCGACACGTTCATATAATCATGTACATATAACGTACATCGACACGTTCATATAATCATGTACATATAACGTACATCGACACGTTCATATAATCATGTACATATAACGTACATCGACATGTTCATATAATCATGGATATATACCGTACATCGACACGTTCATATAATCATGGATATATACCGTACATCGATACGTTCATATAATCATGGACATATACCGTACATCGACACGTTCATACAATCATGGATACATACCGTACATCGACACGTTCATATAATCATGGATATATACCATACATCGATACGTTCATATAATCATGTACATATATCGTACATCGACACGTTCATATAATCATGGATATATACCGTACATCGACACGTTCATATAATCATGGATATATACCGTACATCGACACGTTCATATAATCATGGACATATAACGTACATCGACACGTTCATATAATCATGGACATATAACATACATCGACATGTTCATATAATCATGGATATATACCGAACATCGATACGTTCATATAATCACGGACATATACCGAACATCGATACGTTCATATAATCATGTATATATACCGTACATCGATACGTTCATATAATCATGTACATATATCGTACATCGACACGTTCATACAATCATGGATATATACCGTACATCGACACGTTCATATAATCATGTACATATAACGTACATCGACACGTTCATATAATCATGGACATATAACGTACATCGACACGTTCATATAATCATGGACATATAACATACATCGACATGTTCATATAATCATGGATATATACCGAACATCGATACGTTCATATAATCACGGACATATACCGAACATCGATACGTTCATATACTCATGTATATATACCGTACATCGATACGTTCCTATAATCATGGATATATACCGTACATCAACACGTTCATATAATCATGTACATATAACGTACATCGACACGTTCATATAATCATGGACATATAACGTACATCGACACGTTCATATAATCATGGATATATACCGTACATCGACACGTTCATATAATCATGGATATATACCGTACATCGATACGTTCATATAATCATGGACATATACCGTACATCGACACGTTCATATAATCATGGATACATACCGTACATCGACACGTTCATATAATCATGGATATATACCATACATCGATACGTTCATATAATCATGTACATATATCGTACATCGACACGTTCATATAATCATGGATATATACCGTACATCGACACGTTCATATAATCATGGATATATACCGTACATCGACACGTTCATATAATCATGTACATATAACGTACATCGACACGTTCATATAATCATGTACATATAACGTACATCGACACGTTCATATAATCATGGACATATAACGTACATCGACACGTTCATATAATCATGGACATATAACATACATCGACATGTTCATATAATCATGGATATATACCGAACATCGATACGTTCATATAATCACGGACATATACCGAACATCGATACGTTCATATAATCATGTATATATACCGTACATCGATACGTTCCTATAATCATGGATATATACCGTACATCGACACGTTCATATAATCATGGATATATACCGTACATCGACACGTTCATATAATCATGTACATATAACGTACATCGACACGTTCATATAATCATGGACATATAACGTACATCGACACGTTCATATAATCATGGACATATAACGTACATCGACACGTTCATAAAATCATGGACATATAACGTACATCGACACGTTCATATAATCATGGACATATACCGTACATCGATACGTTCATATAATCATGGACATATACTGGACATCGACACGTTCATATAATCATGGATATATACCTTACATCGACACGTTCATATAATCATGTACATATAACGTACATCGACACGTTCATATAATAATGGACATATACCGTACATCGACACGTTCATATAATCATGGACATATAACGGACATCGATACGTTCATATAATCATGTACATATACCGTACATTGACACGTTCATATAATCATGTTCATATACCGTACATCGACACGTTCATATAATCACGGACATATAATCATGGATTTTAACCGTACATCGATACGTTCATATAATCATGGATATATACCGTACATCGACACGTTCATATATTCATGGATATATACCGTACATCGACACGTTCATATAATCATGGACATATACCGTACATCGACACGTTCATATAATCATGGACATATACCATACATCGATACGTTCATATAATCTCGGACATATACCGTACATCTATACGTTCATATAATCATGGACATATACCGTTCATCGACACGTTCATACAATCATGGACATATACTGGACATCGACACGTTCATATAATCATGGACATATCCGTACATCGACACGTTCATATAATCATGGACATATACCGTACATCGACACGTTCATATAATCACTGACATATACCGTACATCGATACGTTCATTTAATCATGGACATATACCGTACATCGATACGTTCATATAATCTCGGACATATACCGTACATCGATACGATCATATAATCATGGACATATACCGTACATCGATACGATCATATAATCATGGACATATACTTGACATCGACAACTTCATATAATCATGGACATATACTGGACATCGACACCTTCATATAATCATGGACATATCCGTACATCGACACGTTCATATAATCATGTACATATTCCGTACATCGACACGTTCATATAATCATGTACATATAACGTACATCGACACGTTCATATAATCATGATTATATACCGTACATCGACACGTTCATATAATCATGTACATATAACGTACATCGACACGTTCATATTATCATGGACATATAACGTACATCGATACGTTCATATAATCATGTACATATAACGTACATCGACACGTTCATATAATCATGTACATATAACGTACATCGACACGTTCATATACTCATGGATATATACCGTACATCGACACGTTCATATAATCATGGATATATACCGTACATCGACACGTTCATATAATCATGTACATATAACGTACATCGACACGTTCATATAATCATGTACATATAACGTACATCGACACCATCATATAATCATGTACATATACCGTACATCGACACGTTCATATAATCATGGATATATACCGTACATCGACACGTTCATATAATCATGGATATATACCGTACATCGATACGTTCATATAATCATGTACATATACCGTACATCGACACGTTCATATAATCATGTACATATACCGTACATCGACACGTTCATATAATCATGGATATATACCGTACATCGATACGTTCATATAATCATGTACATATAACGCACATCGACACGTTCATATAATCATGGACATATACCGTACATCGACACCATCATATAATCATGGATATAAACCGTACATCGACACGTTCATATAATCATGGACATATACCGTACAACGATATGTTCATATAATCATGTACATATACCGTACATAGACACGTTCATATAATCATGTACATATACCGTACATCGACACGTTCATATAATCATGGACATATAACGTACATCGGCACGTTCATATAATCATGTACATATACCGTACATCGACACGTTCATATAATCATGGACATATACCGTACATCGACACGTTAATATAATCATGGACATATACCGTACATCGATACGTTCATATAATCAACTACATATACCGTACATCGACACGTTCATATAATCTTGGACATATATATACGTACATCGATACGTTCATATAAACAACTACATATACCGTACATCGACACGTTCATATAATCTTGGACATATATATACCGTACATCGACACGTTCATATAATCATGGACATATACCATTCATCGATACTTTAATATAATATCGGACATATAACATATATCGATACGTTCATATAATCACGGACATATACCGTACATCGACACGTTCATATAATCACGGACATATACCGTACATCGACACGTTCATATAATCACGGACATATACCATACATCGATACGTTAATATAATATCGGACATATACCGTACATCGACACGTTCATTGAATCATGGACATATACCATTCATCGACACGTTCATATAATCATGGACATATACCGCACATCGATACGTTCATACAATCATGGACATATACCGTACATCGATACGTTCATATAATCACGGACATATACCCTACATCGACACGTTCATATAATCATGGACATATACCGTACATCGATACGTTCATGTAATCACAGACATATACCGTACATCGACACGTTCATATAATCATGGACATATACCGTACATCGATACGTTCATATAATCACGGACATATACCGTACATCGACACGTTCATATAATCATGGACATATACCGTACATCGACACGTTCATATAATCATGGACATATAACGTACCCTGACACGTTCATATAATCATGGACATATACCATACATCCACACGTTCATATAATCATGGACATATACCATACATCGACACGTTCATATACTCATGGACATACACCGTACATCGATATGTTCATATAATCATGGACATATACCATACATCGACACGTTCATATAATCATGAACATATACCGTACATCGATACGTTCATACAAACATGGACATATACCGTACATCGATACGTTCATATAATCACGGACATATACCGTACATCGACACGTTCATATAATCATGGACATATACCGTACATCGATACGTTCATATAATCACGGACATATACCGTACATCGACACGTTCATATAATCATGTACATATACCGTACATCGATACGTTCATATAATCACGGACATATACCTTACATCGACACGTTCATATAATCATGGACATATACCGTACATCGACACGTTCATATAATCATGGACATATACCGTACATCGACACGTTCATATAATCATGACCATATAACGTACATCGACACGTTCATATAATCACTGACATATACCGTACATCGACACGTTCATATAATCATGGACATATACGTACATTGACACGTTCATATAATCATGGTCATATCCGTACATCGACACGTTCATATAATCATGGATATATACCGTACATCGACACGTTCATATAATCATGGACATCTACCGTACATCGACACGTTCATATAATCATGGACATCTACCGTACATCGACACGTTCATATAATCATGGACATATACCGTACATCGACACGTTCATATAATCATGACCATATGACGTACATCGACACGTTCATATAATCACTGACATATACCGTACATCGACACGTTCATATAATCATGGACATATACGTACATCGACACGTTCATATAATCATGGACAGATACCGTGCATCGACATGTGCATATAACCATGGACATATACCGTACATCGACACCTTCATGTAATAATGGACATATACCGTACATCGACACGTTCATATAATCATTGACATGTCCGTACATCGACACGTTCATACTGTGGATCAAACATAGCCCACATCATTCATGGGCGTCAAACATAGTCCATGTCATACATGGGGGTCAAACATAGCCCATTTCATTCATGTGGGTCAAACATAGCACATATCCTTCTTGGGATCATACATGGCCCATGTCATTCATGAGTGTCAAACGTAGCCCATGTCATTCATTGGGTCAAACAATAACCCATATCCTTCATGGGGAAAATCATATCCCACATCATTCACGGGGGTCAAACATAGCCAACATCATTCATAATGTCAAACATAGCCCATGTCAATCATAGGGATCAAACATAGCCCATATCATTCATGGGGACAAGCATATCCCATGTCATTCATGGGGTCAAACATAGCCCATATTAATCATGGGGGTCAAACATAGCCCATAGCATTCATGGGGGTCAAACATAGCCCAAATCATTCATGGGGGTCATCCGTTCGGGATATTTAGGTTACCGTTTAAGTAACTGCTAAGTAATGGGCGTTGCTTTAAGAACACATCAGGACATAATCCATCATAGATAAGTAGGAATGGAGCTTGGCTTTAACAACACACCAAACATTTGGACCAAAAACCCCATCCCATTCATGGGTCAAAGGAGTTCGTAATCTTCAAAAACCCCATCCCATTCATGGGTCAGGGGAGTTCGTAATCTTCAAAAACCCCATCCCATTCATGGGTCAGAGGAGTTCGTAATCTTCTGAAATTATGAAGACATTAAATTACCACTTTCAGTTGACGCTTCGTGTAGAAATTAGAAAACAAATTATGCCTTTAAGAAATTATGACGAGTAGTGTCACAATTGCGATCGTTGATTAGCGTTTTTTTTATTATTTAGGTTAGGTAGCAGTACACGATTTCACGGGTTGTAGGGGGGTCTGAAAAATAGAAATATAAGTATCTGGGGGGGGGCATAACGGCCAGTGTAGCCTGTGTTAACTGTGTTTGAAGGTTTATTTATTTTACAAAACTGGGAAAGTTCTCAAAAAAGTGAAAAATTTGGATACGCAACAGGGTTTTCGTATTCAGTGAAGACCAACTCTGTGTTATTGATTCCATGAAAATAGCCCGATTTCTCTACCCTGAATTCTGTCATCTGGGCTCGCAAGGCTTTTTTTCAAATTGATACGATAACTGTTTTTCTATTTCAAATATTTCTCAGCTCTAGCATAGCTCTATCAGGTGGAAGAATCTTATTTACTGAAATTCGCTCTATCATGGTCTGGTTTTGGGTTGAAAATGGCCAATTTGAGTAAAACAAATGGGTAAAATTGAGCGGTTCGTGTGTGCAAACCAAGGGGCATATCTCAATGACAAATTGTACGAAGAACCAAAAGTACATTTAAATGATTACATCTAAAATTGCTGTCGAAATTAAAACATGCTTGATGGGATATATGCCAACGATAATGGCTTAGCATTGATTTGAAGTACAGTACCCCCTCCCAGGTTGGCAAAATTGCTGGAAATCGCGTATTGCTACCTTAGCAGATAACTAACATTCGAGCAGCGTGATAGATATGTGGGAATGAGACTTGGTTTTAACAACTCATCTGGTCACCATATTCAATGCAATAGACAGAAATAATCGTAATTTCAACACAACTATAAATATTTACACGACACCGCAGTTTCACAGCTTGCTCCTTCCCAGTGGCCTATACACTGACATGAATATGAATTTACACCATTCGTACAAGCACCGAAATGTTGACAAGGAGCTGAACGGCATTCGTAGATCTCTGCAAAAAAAAAATACAAAGTAATATACGATTATAGATGGCTCTCGCCACCTCAACGTTGATATATAAGAACAATAGAAACAAAATATTAACAGGTAGTAATATTCCAACGGGGTCCTTTCACAATAATTATATGGCGATGAGAAATATAGAGAAATAACAGGAATAATGTGCTAACTTAGGCTCTTGTCACAATAATTTTTTTTTTTGCGATGGGGCTATTACACAAATAACCAGTATAGTTGATGCAACATCAACCAACCTGTGTATAGGGAAACATTATTAACAGGAAATTGACTCCAGAAATATGTTCTACTGGATATTTCATCGTCAGTATTAAAGGCACTTGGTGGTTTGAAGGTCCAAATTATGCTCGCTTATGTGTTACATCGCAGTCCGGTTCCAGGGATTAACATTATAAAAACTGTATATGTGACCCCGCCATATCAAATCCAGTCGTAAGTCGGGATTTTTTTTTACCCTGTGCCAATGCATTATGTTATATATGCGAGTCGACCATAGGTCGCCTCGCATATATAAGATAATGCATAGGCCTAACAATTTTTTATCATGTTTTTTAAATAAATGCTTCTTACAATTTTTAGGACATAAAATAAAAAACATCCATTACCCTGCAGGGACCCCCACATATATAGAAGCATATAGAAGAGTGTCGTCTGCTCGTGTTTGTCTGGGGTTCTGTATGGGTGAAATTATAAAATATTCTTATGCGGCCCTCCTTATGCCACAGAAAGACCAACGCAAATGATCGCATTCAGAAAGTTTGTGTCAGCATAACACAAAAAAGCGTCCATTGTTGGTCTATTCTGATATTGTAGAAAAAAATATGAAAATAGTTGGAAAATAGCTGTGACATGGGAAAGTATTTTTCATAGCATCTGATGCCGGTATATCACTATTCCGTTTATCTATCATCATAGCTCATACTTCTGTCCAAATTAAGTCGACACAATTTGGAAGTTAGAATGAGCCATGTCCGTTTAAAATGGAAAGTAATAACAAACTTCTCATCGAGTACGCAAACCATATAACTGATTCTCTGTTTTTATAGTGACGATGAACCCTTGGGCAAACTGAAAGACAATACACTTGAGTATGAACCTGGCGTGGGCTACCAATCTACCTTAAACAAGAAGATATACTACACAACTACATCTTCTGAAAACAAGCCCCGATATTGCCGCAAAATTTTGTAAACGTTCTTGTGACATAGCTACAGAAAAACTAGCCATACAACTGTGTCCTTATTGATTAACTATAATGCACTCAGAGAGATGCCAACGTGCGCAAAAATGTAATAAAAAATAATTAAAAAAATTATTTCACTGTATTTTACTTAATTTATTTTATTTAATGTTAGTAAAAAAAGACAATTACAATCTTCAATAATTTTATTTAGGGGATAACAGTGTGGTGTTTTGTGATTTCGGAAAGGTACATGACGAATATACTTTGGCCAATTTATTAACGGGTATTTGCCACAGTATATTCGCCATGTACCTTTCCGAAATCACAAAACACCACACTGTTATCCCCATTATAATGCTCTTCGAACTTAAAAATGTTATTTAGACAAACAAATGGCTCGTAATTATCAACGAAATGTGCGGCCATAGAAAACACTCAGCCAATTCACGACTTTTTATTTAAATTTTAATGCGCTAGATAAAATATAGTCCCCCAATTACCATCGCTCTTATCGTTAAAAATACTGATAAACATGAAAAATTGCCACCTCAAATAGAAATAAATATGCACAACAATTAGTTTCTGCATGTACCTGGTGTCTTTTTCAGATGTTTACCACTTACAAATTGCGGTTTTGATTTTACCGCGATCTTGAAGTTGAATTGAAACAATGGGAAATTGTTTGGTGACACTCCACAGTTTCGACAGGAATGGGCCCAAAAATAGGGGGCCCATAGATTCATTAAAATTTATCTGGATTATGATCCCAAATCATATAGACAATATATATATGCCTGAAATAATTACAGAATAGGCATTCAGAATTTGATACATAATTTCCATAATATATAGGCTATCAAGAGTTATGGCCCTTGATCTTTTGATTGAAAATGTGATTTTTATTAAAAAAATGACCAAAATATTGCATTTTCATTCCCAAGGCGCACGAATACCAGATTTTTCAAGCATGGTCACCTATGTTGGTTTAAAAGCCTCTGGCTTCCAACATCAATGTGAAAAAATTCAAACTTTCGCCGTTAAAATACCAGAAAATCAATTTTTAACGCAGATGACAAATTTTGGGTGCTAAAAAATGGACCCAGTATCTAGAGCCACTGTTTCGCAGAAAACGCTACTGCTGTCTATGGGTGGGGTCAAGGTCACTTGCACTTATTTTTTTCATCAGTCTAGAACACCTTCTAAAATTACACAAATTCATATCCCACCTTGTCTTAATATACATACCACATGAATGGTGTCAGAAACCACTAGCACTTTATATCTATAAAATCACCCCTACTGATCATTCGAAACGGTGGAGTGTCACCTTTACTCAATGCGATGTATTTCACGCCGTGTCTGTCGCGGTTTCATGTCAAGAAATTTGGTCAAATGATATCGAGACACTGATATTGGTGGGGTATAACGTTGTGGTGTTTTGTATTTTCTGAAAGTACATGTATACGGGGCGAATGTACTGATTGTCAATTTTCGACAAAAGCCACATCGCTGGTTTGTTTATATAGCAACGAGCTAGTAACGGAAGTCGGTGCCAAGGGCGTCAACTCTATAATCTACTCCGTAACGTCGCCGGTATGTACTGCGTAAGGGTGACGTCATGGAGTGAAATCGGTAGGGTGACACCAACCTACGAATCTGACTGATCGCCATACTGTTGCGCGAGCGCACGTAACTAGCTTGGCAGAGAAAGCATTATAGGATGGCGAAAGTCGTGTAGTTGTTACAAAAGTGCCAAAACAATGTGATACCAAACAAGAAGTCACATTGCCAGTTAACGACGAAGGGATAACACCGACCATTGCTAATGATAACACTGATTGCGCCTGGGAGGTCTTGGAGAACAATGCATATTCCCTATTTAAAGCCACATGGCTGTTTGCGCTCTAAAAATACACATAATATTATTCACTTTTGATTTTTTCTCAGTATCGAAATAGGTCGATACACATCTGAATTACCTTTCTATGTTACCCAAAAAGACGCATTGAAGTAATGAACAATACAACTGTGAATACGCTGTTTGGGTCCCAAGCAAATAAATGACCATTTGCGCGACATGGAACAGAAAAGAACGTTCCGTTATAGTCTATTCCTGATATGGTAGCAATTAAGTGCGTTTATCTGACTTCTGGCAAAAAGTTGAAAACGGCTGAAAAATGGCTGTTACTTTTGTAAGGTGTTTTTCAGAGCATATGAAGCCGGTATATCAATAATTCGTGTATTGTTCCACCTATCGTATCCGTCGTTCCGAATTATGCAGACTAAAATGTGGAGGTTCGAATGAACCATGTCCGTTTAATAAAACAATTGACTCCATGCAAAAAGGCTCTCTTCCGAATTCATTCAGTAAGCAATTGTGTTCTATATTCCGAAACATGCACCTGAAAAAATAGTCAGTACTTGGCCTTATCATTCATCGCTCAATTATGCAATTCGTCATATCAAGCATATGAACATCGTCAATCAGAAATGTCTAGAACCAGGCCATACACAAATGGGGTGGCATTCGGTGCATTCTGATATTGAACACACAATATAATTGACACATACACATAATAAACCACAGTGGGACACAATACTCACAATGACAAAGTGCAAAAAAATATGAGTGATCGTAAACTGGCTGCATGGAAAACATAGGAGTGGTCGTAAACTGACATGCATGGAAAACACAGGAGTGGTCCTATACTGGCATAAATGGATATGACATATTTCAGAAAGGTAAATCAATCAACGTTAAAAATAACACAAATAAATATAAAATATGAGCGGGTGGTATACTGTTTTAATATTAAATAATTCCAGTTCCGATGTTGTGATCCCGATTCAGCATTTACAAAACCAGATAGAAAATTAATTTATCCTAACCTTCCAAAATATTACAGTACATACTTACACAATCGAAGCGAACCAATATGATGTATCGATATCAAATATATTCTACTAACAGGTTAGCTCCCCACTGGCGTTCTTCGTCCGAAACATGACATTTTTTTTAATTATTTTTTTAATTTGTTTAGTAATTTTTTCAATGAGTTAATCCTGCTTTTTTAATTGTTTAATTTATTTTTTGTTTTAATGAGTTCATTCTGCCTTTTTAATCAAGAGAAATTATGGTACCCGTCCCTAAAGGAGGTGTGATTTACGGTAGATCGGGCGGAAAAATTGACCCGATGAAAATCTCCCCCGTTCCTAGGAACTACAGACATAAGAATCAAACAACACGCATTTTTTGCTTTTCAATGAGTTAATTCTGCCTATTTAATCTAGAGAAATGATGGTACCCATCCCTAAAAGAGGTATGATTTGCGGTACATCGGACAGAAAAACTGACCCGATGAAAATCTCCCCCGTTCCTACGAAACCGTAAGTACGACGACATACATAAGAATCACACGAGACGCTCGCGTCTGGATACAAACGCTGACGCCCGATTCCAGACTTAAGAATCACACTACGCGCATACGCTATTTATCAACGACACTGCGGATATGAATGCTCTTTACCTATCAAAGCGATTAACTCTGCAGTGTCAGGGACTGTGATTTTTGTGATTGAGAGTGGATAATGAGTGATCGGAGAAAAACTGACCCGATGAAAATCTCCCCCGTTCCTAGATACGACAGACATAAGAATCACACAACATGCATTTTTTGTTTTTCAATGAGTTAATTCTGCCTATTTAATCAAGATAAATGATGGCACCCGTCCCTAAAAGAGGTATGATTTACGGTACATCGGACATAAAAAAACGGACCCGATGAAAATCTCCCCCGTTCCTACGAACCCGTAAGTACGACGACAGCCATAAGAATCACACGAGAGGCTCGTGTCTGGATATAAACGCTGACGCCCGATTCCAGACATAATAATCACACTACGCGCATACGCTCTTTATCAACGACACTGCGGATAGGAACGCTCTTTAACTATCAACGCGATTAACCCCGCAGTGCCAAGGACGGTGATTTTTGTGATTGGGAGTGGATAATGAGTGATCGGAGCTTCTCTAAAACGCCGCGATCGCACAGTTCGTGGGATTTTACCCTTAGATAGGAAGTTTGAACTCAATATGTCCAGCCGTTTTCGATTCTATAAAGTACACATATACGGAAGTCTCAAATATATATAGTAGATAGCAGATTAGCCCGCCACTGGCGGGATTGGTCCCATGGCTAGCAGGTTAGCCCGCCACTGGCGGCATTCGTCCCATGGCTTTGTTCGAAAAAGCAATTGCAACAGGTTCCGAGACACTTTTAATATATTTTTTTGTTTTTCAATGAGTTAATTATATTGTTTTTCGATTTTTTAATTGAATTTTTTGTTTTTTTTTATTTTACCCGATTTTTTTGGGTTTTTCAAGGAGTTAATTGTGCCTTTTTCAATTTGTTTTTAAATTTTACCCGATTTTGTTTTGGTTTTTCAATGAACCCGTCCATGACACTTCCCGTATTTAGCAAGTTTGAGCTCAATCGGTTCGAGTCTATAAAGGACACACACATATATATATGACACTTCCCGTAGGTAGCAAGTTTGAGCTCAATCGGCATTCCCTGGAATTTCCCAGTAAATATTTAGCAAGTTTGAGCTCAATCGGTTCGAGTCTATAAAGGACACACTCATATATATGACACTTCCCGTAGGTATCAAGTTTGAGCTCAATCGGCATTCCCTGGAATTTCCCAGTCACCAACGCGGCGTAATTTTGGTACATATATAGAGACCAATTTTCCATCGGCTGTCATGTGTAGTAAAGATGTCTTATAAGCCGACATTGCCGTGGGGATGCCCGTTCCTACACGCGTTTTCGATTGTATGAAGTACCCACATATATACACACATACATACGGTAGTCTCAAATTATATAGTAGATTGGCAGATTCCAGTAGCTTTATAACGGTATATCTGGGGAGAAATCTGATGCTATATTCGTGATTATCTGGGATGATTTCGGTATATATACTGTAAAAACAAAGCGCGCCATCCGTACTCGCAGGGAATAAATTTCGAGCGATAACGTTTGCGTAAATACGAAATTGTGAGTGTTGGTTTGTAACCGGGATTTCGGAGAAGCATTATGCCTATAACTACCCCCCTAAGCCCTAACCTAAGTGTCATACATACTATAACAATGATGTTGTAAGAGCTCCAATAAATCTCCCCGCATAGGCAAGCACTCAATGCGTATAACTCTGCAGATGCTAATAACGTTGAATGGGAAACAGACGCTCTTTATAGAGATGCGTCAAAAACAAACGCTCATTAAATAATCACTTGATTAACCCACGCCGTGCCTTTGCGGTGATTTGAGATTGGAGAACGAGTGCGCTGAGCTTCTCTAAACCGCGACCACGGTCGTATCGGTGGTATTTGACACTTACATAGGAAGTTTGAGCTCAATCTTTACACGCATTTTGGATTCTATGAAGTACCCATATACGAAGTCTCAAAATATATAGTATAGACTAGCAGGTTAGCCCGCCACTGGCGGCATTCGTCCCGTGGCTTTGTTCGAAAAAGCAATTGCAACTGCATTTGTACCAAATTTCGACTTTAAATTTTTTTAATTTTAAATTGTTTTAATTAAATGTTTTGTCTCTGGCGGAAAAATTTACCCGTAGAAATCCCCCCTTCCTAGGAACGACAGACAACGATCGAGCGATAACATTGCATTGAATTGAAAACAAACGCTTCCCGTCGTGAAATGTCTCTGCATAATATTCCGAGCGACAGGCTACAGACTCCCGTCATACAGATAAGTAGATAGCGAAACGAAATTTACTCGTAGAAATCCCCCTTCCTAGGAACGACAGACAAAGCTCGAGCGATAACATTGCATTGAATTGAAAACAAACGCTTCCCGTCGTGAAATGTCTCTGCATAATATTTCGAGCGACAGGCTACAGACTCCCGTCATACAGATAAGTAGATAGCGAAAACGACGCTCTTTATAGTCATTCACGGCTTGGAGCAACACGCATTTTTTAATGAGTTAATTCTGTCTTTTTAATCAAGGGTATGCCAACGATGTCGTTGTTGTTGGCATTCAGGGCTTGGTGGCCACCCGAAAATTCTTGCCCGAAGATTCTCACATTGCCGTAAAGAGAAAATTAGCATTAGTAATTTGAACTAATTATTTTCCCACCAACAATGTCGTTGTTGTTGGTTTTCACGGCTTGGGAGTGACACCCCACCTTTACGAGATGGTCAAAGGAGAAGGCAGTGGAAGTCCCGTCAGATTCAGGGACGTATCGCACTGCCTCGTAAAATTACTAAGTTTTAGCAGCCATATAGCTGCGTCAATTAGCACGAATCGAGGGGTGTAAGTTTAGAGCTTGTTTATATGAATGTATTGAAAATAGACTAAGATTTTCAGCCGTAACAAGAAATGTATATATGAGAAAATGTAAATTCTATATTTTGCGAGGTATTAGCAAGTTTTGGCTCAACGGGTTTAGCAGTTTGAAGTGAATATGGATATAAAAATATACATATACAGATATACAAAATGTAGAGTTACTCCTCTTAAATCGCGAGCGAATATCAATTAACCCCGAAGTGCCGATTGCGGTGATTTGTGATTGGAGAAACGGTGCTCTGAGCTTCTCCTAAACGCGACCACGGCCGTATCGGTGGAATTTGACACTTACATACGAAATTTGAGCTCAATCTGTCCACGCGTTTTGGATTCCATGAAGTACCCACATACACACACACACATATATATATATATATACGGAAGTCTAAAAAAATATATATAGACTAGCTGGTTAGCCCGGCACTGGCGGCATTCGTCCCATGGCTTTGTTCGAAAAAAGCAATTGCAACAGGTTCCGAGAAACTTGTGCTGCATTTGTACCAAATTTCGTCAGAAACATGACATTTTTTGAATTATTTATTTTTTATTTATTTTTGTTTTTTATTTTTTAACATGAATTTAATGTTTTTTAAATTTAATATATATTATTTCTGAATTGTTTTTTTATTTTTAAATTTTACATTTTTAAAAAAAAAATTTTTGTTTCTGGCGGAAAAATTTACCCGTAGAAATCCCCCCTTCCGAGAAACGACAGACAACGCTCGAGCGATAACATTGCATTTTGAAAACAAACGCTTCCCGTCGTGAAATGTCTCTGCATAATATTTCGAGTGACAGGCTACAGACTCCCGTCATACAGATAATTAGATAGCGAAACGAAATTTACCCGTAGAAATCCCCCTTCCTAGGAACGACAGACAACGCTCGAGCGATAACATTGCATTGAAAACAAACGCTTCCCGTCGTGAAATGTCTCTGCATAATATTTCGAGCGACAGGCTACAGACTCCCGTCATACAGATAAGTAGATAGCGAAAACGACGCTCTTTATATAGACACTGCGGAAAACGAACGCTCTTTATATATCAACACTATTAACCCCGAAGTGCCGATTGCGGTGATTTGGGATTGGAGAAACGGTGCTCTGAGCTTCTCCAAAACGTGACCACGGCCGTGTCGGTGGGATTTTACACTTATATACGAAGTTTGAGCTCAATCTGAACACGCGTTTTGGATTCCATGAAGTACACATATACACACATATATATATACGTAGTTCTCAAAGTTCTGCCCATTTCCTTTCAATAATATGGTCAAAATCACACAAGAGGTTCTCCGCAAAATTCCATACTTTAAAATAAATTTGTCATGCCCCATACGGAACTGGGACAACCATAAGAGAACATTTAGTTGTCAGTTAATTAACTAACACGTATAATAACCAAGTGAGTCACAATTTGCTACATTTTCGGATAACGCAGAGAATAATGTTATATATATAATGTTATAATGATATATGTAAAAAAAATAACTTATTACCAATTTGGTTGCCATATTGGAAGCCATCTTGAGCAATTTGTTCTATAACCACCGTAGTGTGACAGTTTTAAGATAAACCAATACAATAAACACCTTTAAATCCAAAGATAATTACATATTACTAGAAAAACGGTCCAAATCAGAAAAGTACATTTTTGCCGATATTTATGTCAAGTTTTTGAGAGAAACGTCCAATAGTTTTGGTGATGTCAGTGGTGGCAATAGTAACAATCAACCATGTGCAGCAGACATGTTAGTAATCAATGTATAGAAGGCATAATAGCCAATTTTGTACATCAACCACAACTTGTAAGCGATTGCAGGACACCCTAGGGCGATATTTACCATTTTTCCATATGTTGGCGGCCATTTTGGCAGCCATTTTGAGCCAAAGTAAGAATTTTGGTTCCAGTGAGTTGGAATATTCATAGCTAATGGTAAGCCTCACTTAATTGCAACCTTCTGTTCATTTCTTGTTGAAATATGACTAGAATCCCAGTTGTGATTTTTTGTGAAATTTTATAACGCGTTCTGTAAAATCGAATTTTTGAGGGATCACAAGTGGATAGGACCCCAATAATTGCATATTTAATTGCTCCAGTGATCAGTTAATATATAAAATACAAAATAAAGTCATTTTACTGAACCAGTTCCAAACAGCATGAACTGATCTAGAAGATATTTGTGAAAAAATGTCATATTTTCAACTTCCGGCGGCCATTTTGGTGGCCATCTTGGATGGTGAGTTTCAATTTTGGCCCAAACTAGTGTCTTTATGTCTTAGCTTCATGAATATATATACATTTTACTAGATTAGTCATGTGAATTAGCAACAAATAACAAGCTACTGGTTTTACGTCTGGGAAAAATTAGGGGGGTATACTTTTTAGGGCGCTATAAAAAAAATTGCTCAAGGCTGACAGATGGCCAGCCGATACAATCTTGATGTCGGTTACCTGAATTTACAAAATCCGCAGAGAAAAAAACTTTATACGCGAAAACACGCATTCGTGAATTCCGGGGGTTTGGCGACAGGACATAGCTTCGACAACGTAAATTGATGGGTACTTACAAATAATCACAACACTCATAATTGCGGATATCAGCGTGTTAAACGGGCGTTTAAACTGAATTAATGGGACAGTCTGGGATAAAAGCGTACCTAGAATTTGAGATACCATGATTGTTTTCAAAAGGTAAAAACGGGGAAACTACGATAGAGACAATATTATAGAAGCAACTCGGAGCATGTGGTACCACATAGAAATGTGTAAAACATTTTATAATTCATGTTCAATTTGTCGTGAAGAGAAATATATAATTGAAATAATTGAACTGATTACGACCCTTGGCGATATATTTACTTGGTGAGGGGCCAATTTGTAAAAAAAACGGAAATATGTCATAGTGGCCTTGGCATACTAATTATGTGCAACTAGTAACATGCCGAGTACGCAGTCTGGGGCTTCATACCTCTATAACTAGTAGCATACCGAGTGACCAGTCGCCTTTTCGTTGGAATTTCCTCCGATATTCGTCCCCATATGAGGGCCTTGGTATATATGTCCAAACTGAATTGACTGGAATTTTACTGGTCCGGGATACGGGTTAAGTTCGAGTTTGGAATCCGCCCGACAATTTTGCACATGAGTTATAACACCTTGTTTATTAGTTTCGAGCGAATATGCCACGCCCTTAATAATGAGCGTTTAATTTCTATGTTTTTGTTACTATTATCCTGATATGTGTAAACTGCCGCAAGGTAGACTGCTCTGGACAACATTAATGAAGTTTCCACTACCGAAGTCCAAGACAGGGGTGTATCTACTGTGGGACCGGGATACGAGCATCCCCCTGTTCATATATTATGGATATCACAAAACCAAAAAATATAATACCCGGTGTAAGTACATGTATAGTGACATACCCATTGAGCAGTCCAGACCTTCGTATCCGGCATCACATACACACGTGTAACTATTGACCCCGTCTGTGCATGACCCATGCCCACTGCACGGATCTGGTGAACATTCGTCAATGTCTGAAAAGCGACGATTAATATTATTATTATATCTTTATTTTCCTCCATTTACTGAAGAGTCATACATAATGATACAGACAATACACTGACAATATATTCGGTTTTTATTGGTATTGATCAATACCCAATCTGATTCCCTTGGTTTTGATCAAAACCAAATCTGAATCACTTGGTTTTGAGGACATGTTCAATACCATATATTGGTTTTGATTGATAGTCTTCAAGAGTTATCGTTACTGTTTCCATGAAACACATGGTCAGACTGGCAGTCGCCATTTAATTTCGAAGCGACTGAAACACATTCTAGTGTTAAAATCACAGCAAATAACTTAGACTGGTTCAATGGGTGATCACAGATATGTTTCCCGATGGCCGGACAATATTATCTTCGGGAATCTTGACATGTATGTATCTACTAACTATTAATTATAGGATGCTTTCAGTTTCGACTTCAACTTTACACGAAATCTTCACACGTATTTTGTATCAGCACACAAGCTCATATATGGGCACCAACACGACAGAGAAGTGATAGAACATTTCAAACTCAACAAATAAGATTATGCCTTTGTCAATGGATAACTTGAAGACATAACAAATTTTCATCAAAAAGACTTCAAGTTGAAAAAGAAATTTCTCAGTATATTTGATAAACATTTGTCATGCTGTTTGAAATTGGTCATGTCCACAGCAACTTATCAGGTTTAGAACTTTAGGTCATGTATATGGAATGGCATGTACTTTTACATTTATTCCTTATTTACGCTTAAGCCTAAATCACTTACGCGTAAATGCAAATTATTTATGCTTAAATGCAATTTATTTATGCTTTAGCACAAAGGATCATAATTTTCATATTTATGCTTATGTGCAAATAAGAAGTAAATATTAAAACCATGTCCCATATTGTATGGGAGTTCGAATTCACATTTAATAGCCAATTACGCTTAAGCGTAATGCATTAAGCCATTATGCTTGAGCGTAATTCAGATTTCCATTATGCTTTTCAAAGCATAATCTATTACACTAAGCGTAAAGCCATTACGCTTAAGCGTAAAGCCATTACGCTTAAGCGTAATGTCGTTATATATATATGCTTAAGCGCAATGTCATTACGCTTAAGCGTAATTCATATTCCATATATATGTGAAAACTCCCCTTAAGCTGAAATGGATGCAGCCAATTCCTGATGCTAGTAACTTTTGACAAATATCTAGCTTAGATGATATCATTATATGTAAGGTAATAATGCTATGAACATCTATTATGCTTAAAGGCACGTGCGGCCTTAATTGTCGAAAATATTCATATTTGTTCCAAACACCGTAAACAGAAAAACATTAAAACGCACACATTTCCGTTCATATACACCATGACCATCGCGTAAACAGCATGTTATCATAAAGACCTACTATATTTTACCTAAGCAAGAGCCTGATTGTGTTACAGAAAACAGCACAATGCTACTGGCTAATCACACAAAAATGGCAAAACGCTCTTTATTAGTTCCATATCAGGTATTCACCAACAAAGAACGCTCTTTATGTTTACCATCATAATATAAACAAACACCAGAAAAGTAACTTTTTATGCTTTTGTTTACATAACAATGGTCAAAGATATGACAATAACATACTGTTTATGCGATATTTCTTATTTATATACGGACAAAGTCTATCTACATATTGATGTTCTTTCTGTTTGCGGCGGTTTTTGACGGGTGGAGATATTTTCACAGGATACCCACCGCCAAGGCCAACCGTGTCTTTAAGCGTAATGGCAGTGCGCTTAAGTGTAATTTTCAATTTTCAGTGCTTTATGACTTATTGGATTCTCTCTATATTAAATCTATTTTGAGCCCTGAATATGCTTAAGGCCTAAAAAAAATACCTTTGTTTCCGGTAACGGAGGGCAAAAAAATAGCGTGGGGGGGGGGGGGGTAAACCTTTTTATTTTTGTATTATTATTTTTTTTTTTAATTTCCATAATATACAAAGTATTAATACCCCTAAATGTGTTTTCTATACAGGTATACTATGTATACAGTTTATCTGGATATATTATTGTAAATGAACTCTTAAGGCACTGTATTTTATAATCTTTTATTTCAAATTTTATTAGTTTTTGCCACAATGGCTTGGCAATAACAGGAGTCAGACCGCTCTTAAATTTGTACACATCTCGCATATTGGAACGATTCTTGAATCTTTGTCTTAAGGAAGCTTTCACCACACCACCACCTTCTCCACATTGGACACAAGTGTCTGTTTCGCCGATATCTGAACCCTTGGGTATTTTGGGAAAGGGTCCGGGCCCCATGCAATTGGGAAAAATAAATTGTGAAATTTTCTATTTGACATAATGACACTATCAGATGAATTTAAAAAATAAGATGTTTAAATCTTGATGAACTAATGAATAAAACAACAGTATATATACCAGTTGACACTATTAAAGTCAGTGCGTACCTCTATAAATCTGATACATGGTGTGTGTATATATTCCATCTCATACTTAGTCAGTACATCTATATACCTCTGATATAGACTTTATTCTAGTAGGGTAATAGAAAATATTATATACAAATTATAGTCAGGACTAATAAATTATTGCTTCTTGATATAATATATATAGAGAGTTAAGTAGCTATGCCATAATAACACAATGTGTTAAACTTAAAGCATAGTATTCAAACTGGTAAAAAAAATCCCCATCTTCCCACATCATCAATGTTTGCATCTCATACTGGGGTTACATGTTTTAGAGCCTACCGGTAGAAAAACTGCAAATTTATTGAGAATTTCAATGAAACAATCACTTGTCATATATGTTCAAAGTCATTTAATTTATACCGGTATTAACCAACATCCCACACATATCAATTGTGTTAATAAACATATCCCATGCCCATGCATGGCCCATAAATATAATTGACTTTATTTATTTTCGGTTAAAGTTACCTATTTTCGAGGCATCCCGTTTTTGAATGTCAGTTGGCCCACAAACCCCAGTTTGGTGTGTTTTGTGAGCGCGATTTTGCAAGTTAATTGGGCTAACGACTCATTGAATTAAAGTCAGCAACTTAAACTAATAGAAACTGGAAGAATAAAGTCAAGTTGGGAGAATGAGATTGGTAATTTTCAGACTGAAAGGTGTGAAAAATTTATTTTGCAAATAAAAAGTTTACGGCGGGCGGTCCGGCGAGCAGGGGCGGGGGGGGGGGGGGGCGGGTTACCGGAAACAAAGGTATTTTTTTTAGGCCTAAGCATAATTAGCTATTAAATGTGAATTTGGCCTCCCATACCAATATGGGTGAACCTCTTTGAAAATCAATCTTTATTTAGACCCATCTGTCTAAATTTGTTGGCCAATCAGTCTAAACAGATTGAATGTTGACAATTTGCCAATATATAAGACATAACATTTTCAACAAAACAAATCTTAAAGTTGAAAAAAAACATTTGACAGTTTATTTGATAAAAAGTTGTCATTCCGTTTGAAAATTATCATGATTCATGGCAATTTATCAGGTATAGGTGAATAGGTGTATGGGAGGCCATCCACAAATTACTTACACTTTAGAAGCGAAAAATTATTGATCATATTTATGCTCAAGCGCAAATAAGGTACACATGTTAAAATCGCATCCCATATGGGTGAACCACCGAATGTTCTTTATTAGACCGATCGGTCTAAATAGTCTAGACCAATCTGTCTAAATTCTTCCTGTCAGTACCTTCTCTGACACCGGTCTAACTAAATTGTAAGAGAAGGAACTCCCAAATGTAGGTAGTGTCAGAGGAAAGCATTTTCAGAGTTATTCCTTATTTGCGCAAAAGTGCAAATTATTTACTCTTGAGCACAAATTATTTACACTTGAGCACAAATTATTTACAAATGAGCACAACTCATTATCATTTATTCTTAAGCACAAATGGACCTGTTTTATAATATTTCATTAATTAATCATTTAATCAAAATGAAGATAATTATGTCACAACATAGACATAACAAAAAGATGGGCTTACTAAGGCTAAGGGGTTACTTATACCACCCCACCCACTGAATATTTATTGCTTTAAATATAATAACTTGATGGTAACATCAGCTGTATGATGCAATATGTATATCAACATAACTGCATCGTTCAATGAATGGACCCGATATTTACGACCTATTTTAATCATGCAACGAATTGCCAAACAAAAAATATTACATGTATTCGTATTTTATAATTATTGAAAATTATGAAATTAGCGCATGCTGCAAGCCCACTGAGCTCACTTGTGTCTACTTAATGCCCACGGACGCAAACAGGTAAGGTCATATAGGCAGAATATTACGGCATACAAACAGGTCTGGAAAATGTGAGAATACAGCTACAATAGCTGTATTCAGCTAACCTAGCTGTATTCAGCTATATATTATACTCTCAAACCGGCTGTTTTTTTTATAATAAACTAGAAGTGCTAATTTGCTGCATCAAAATCAGGCTACCATATTCTCCGGCCACCCACAACCAAATCAAAACCCTCACTTGTTTTCTAACTCGGTTAGCTGGGACAACTCGGTTGACGTTCACGCAACTAGTTAATCATCTAGCTGTCTTTGAATCACGCGTCACGACATACTGTCAGCACGCCCATAACTGAGTGGCTTTGGTAGTGATTAAACGTCACTCACACGATGCGAGCATTTTATTGGCTAACGTCACATTAAGTTACAATAAATGGTGTTATGTTCCAGACTTTCATCCCAGCTAGTTGGGATGACTCGCTGTTACGCAAGCCAAGCTGTTCCCGCTAACCCAGTTGTCCCGGTTAGGCAGGATGACCATTATTTTAGTGAGAAAGAGTTCAAAGCACAGAGGCACCCGGCATACCGGGTTGGGCCGGCTAAGTGCCACCGCACACGCTGCGATTAAAATCGTAAGTGGGGAATATCGCAGGAGGAAGCATACAATACGCATGCCCACGACAATATCGTAGCCAAATCGTAGCAATCAAGCGCTGTTTGATTTTACCAGGAAAATCGTGGCATGACCTTGGCAATGTGCGCGATCGTAGCTGTCACTTGACCACTGTAGCACTGGTCATGTTGTAAATACCACGAAAAGAAAAACATTCAAAAATGGCGCAAAGTTTACACACTTCTTGCCACATTGGTGGAGATGTGGTGCGACAGGGAGTGCAGGCCTATACCACATATCAGGCAAGGAGTAGAGGGCTGCCACAATTGTTGAAATTCAATTGGGGCAGCTGAGCCTGTTGAGTTGACATTGAAATCACACCAAATTTTATTGTAAAATTGTAATCGACTCACTCTACCCGATGTCAGTTCATAATCCAGCTAATCCACATTACTTCATGATTGGGAAATCATCAGACAAAAATAATGTAATTGTTCTTGCAAAGAGTTGATATTTCTCTTGGTGGGGGGGGGGGTGTTTTCAGGGCATGTATGGGGTGTTGTCGATGGGACCAAAAAAAAATTCCGCAACTAAAATTTTTTTTCCTGCATGTTATTTTACTGTTTTTGCAATGAGTTTGGCTTAAAGGTACTCAATCCGATCAGACATTCCTAAATTATTATTTTTTTGGCTTCGGGGTTATTAAGTAGTTTAAACAGAAAACTCGAGCGGTAATAATTTACTATATCTATATCTGATCACGCTGAGCTTTGACAGGTAGGTTCCTTGATTCGATTCAAATATGTTTTAAATACTAATTTAGGAGCGTCTGATTGGATTGAGTACCTTTAAACACATTAGAAGAAGAGAAATAATGTAATTCTAACTGCTAAACTGGCTGCAGGCAGTTATCGTGTTGTATTTTGTTGCAAATTTTGAAATCCAAAATGGCCGCTGGCAGCCATGTTTTTTTGAGCCGATTGAACCCAAAATGACACATTCCTATTTACATGTTATGTTAACATCCACGAATGCACATAAAATCATATACAGCTGTTTACAGTGAATTCCCTCCCCCACCCTCCCAAATCTCTGTTTTAGTGATAAAAGGGGGGTTGGGTGTCCAAATATGGTCGAAAAAACTGCCGAAAACAGAAAAACAATTTGGATGTGGGGGTGAGTGAGTCCCAACTAGGGTCGAAAAGTATAAATCAGCATACGTGCCTGAATTATTTTCCGAGCTCACCCCCTTATCCAGTTAGGATTCTCTCTTAACCAAAATATGGTAATACAGACCATATAAGGAATATACTATGATAGTATTGTGTACCAAACACAAATCTAAATATAAGGAAACGATGCATTATCGTGACTCTGCTAAACAATTCACTGCTCGACTTGCTCGATTTGCATTTTCTCTGACTAAAGCGTGTTTTTTGAATAATATCACATTCATATAATAATTATACTATACTATATAATAGTATCTTCTTGAGGAAATTATCATAATTTGATCAATGTTATTTCTAAACTATAACCTAAATGAAGGCCGCCCGCCCCAAAGTCATGAAGAATATGATTACTCACACCCCCACCCATGATGGGTATTTCACCTGTCATCAAACCATGCTACATGTATGACATGCCTGCAATAATGTTTTCTTTGTTTGAAATCCTATATGTCGTGGCCAGTACATTGAACATATTTATATCCAGAACAATATGTGTTATATTAAGTAAATCTATAGATGTACATGTCATTTCATATACTATAGTGCATGTCCAAGCCTTGAAATGGAGTGTGCCTGTCATTCGCAGAATAAGGTCCCCAGAGGGTGAATTTATTGATGGTACCCCGCACAGTGGGCTAGCATCACCAAATACACCCTCTGGATAGGTTCACAGAGGGTGAATTTGGTGATGCTAGCCCACTATGTGGGGTACCATAACTAAATTCTTCCTCTGGGGACCCCATTCTGCAAATGACAGACACACTATTTCAAGGCTTGTTGCTATCATTTTATAAGACCTGTATGTTATATTTTATAGAGGACGGTCAGCTAGAAGTCTTGCTGTGGAAGTAAATTGACTGGAAGACATACACTGGACCAAAGTTGGAAATATGATGTATTCAATTTACAACTGTAAGTTTTTATATAAATACGCATCACTTAGAAGATGTATAATCTGATTTGACGCCCCCTAAATTACTATTTCTTCAGCTTCGGGTTAAAATAATATTTTATTTGAGTTGAGGATCCTATCTCTCAAAGCTCTGAGTTATCAAATCTGTTAATTTTATCCACCTCGATTATTTGTCAGCCTACCAAACATTCCACTGACTTCCTCTAGAAATATGCAGATATACAAGATATTGAGAGGTCTCGCAAATCAATTTCGGAAGATAACATGATGAAAAGTAATGTTGGATGACTATTGGCTTTCGGTGTACATTTCCGTTGTTGTTCATGTTGTAACTGGATGATCCGGGGACAATCAGATCAGATTGTGCACCTTTAACAAAAAGCCTTATGTTGTATGTTTGTTGAATTTATGTCTAAATTCCCTACCTATGGAAAAGAGTCCAAACAAATAATGTCTAGCAGATTGTGTACTTCTAAGTGTCATGTTATGGAATAAGACTAAATAAAATAATACCTGTGAAGGGTAACTGGAGATTAAAAAAACAGGGGCAATTGGGGGGGGGGGTGTGAATAATCACCGCATTTTGCACTTTAATTCACAGAATACTGATGACACTATATAAACCATAGCCATGATAGCCTTATAAATGGCCTGGTAAATATCCAATAACCTGATGTGCTTTTAAAGACAAATTAAAGTGATGTGAAACAATCCAGTGAGGTGTTCCCAGACATGCTGATGGAATAATAAACAATCAAAATAAGTTATCCAAATAGTCAGAAAACAACATTATTGTTATAAACAAATTACACTCAGTGACTAGTATAATAGTATTGGGACAATCATTTCAGTAATGTTTATAGTCAATAAGGTGCCCTGAATAAAGTAGTAAATGTTTACATTTGTGCGTGGTTCAACCGTTGTATTCTCCGAAATGCTACAGTGGAAATGGTTGGAATTTTAGTTCTTAATCTCATGTTTTTGCTACATAATTCCAGTGGGGATAGTGTTTGGATACTAACTGATTGTTTATATGCACCCATATATGCCTGTTTAAAAAAGGGGATGTATTATGCTGCATGTCTGTCTGTTAGTTCGCTTTTGGATTCCAGATGTCAGATGGTAACTTTAGATAGTCTCAACTGAGTTGAATGAAATTTGAAATGTGTGTGTTTTAATGTACAAAATACAGGTCCAGTTTGAGTTTTGGTTCAGCACGTCAATTTCACCAGAGTTAAAGGCCTTTTGTTGGAATTGCCATGGGCATATTTTGCCATGCCCTAACAATGCTTTTAGTATTCAATGAAATAAGTCTGCAATATATGTCTTTAAATCTGACTTTTCCTAAACATAGTATTTTATGCATTTCTTTTCAGAGTATGTTCGTTCACTGGCATTGGAAACTTTAGTATCAGAATGTGCACAGCATACAGAGGAGGCATGTGTGTTATCTGTGCAGATACAATATGTTATTCGTCTACTTTTCATTCATAAATATTGCACCACAATATACAAGTGTGGTGCAGCCTGTGGGAAGTTAGTAACATGCTATGCTGTCAAGTGCTGCTATATTCATCAGATGCCAATATAAAGGAGTTTGCTGATCTTTAAATTTCTACTGCATGACAGGTGTAAAACAGATGAGCTGTCATTCTTGGGAATGTTCAATATAAGAAGGGTGGGATGAACTATATATTAAGTGTTAATTCATTGCAATTGTTGCGACGGTGAGGTGTGCACAGACATCAGGAATATACACTGCTGTGGAAGAATGGCTACGATGACAATTATTCCTCCTGGATATGTTTGAATTAAAGTTTAATTTCCAAAATCTCACTGTGTCTTCATTGATGTTTATCTTAAAACTTCATTCAACATTGATGCAACCAATTATGTCATTTGGACAATTTACTTCATCTTCGACTCTTAATTTTGGTTGCTTATGATATGATTCATGAATGGGGTGGCCCTCATATGTGCAGGCAAATTACATGCCTCAATTTAAGGTTACTGATAGCACTTAAATGGTAGAATAGTCCTAAGAGGTTTGTGATTTCAGGAAATTTTATATGTAATTTGCCACATCTTGCAGCATCTTGTGGAATTTAGTTCTATGCCAGCATGCACACTTGAAAAATTAATCACAAAATTATATGAGAAACACTTGACTGTTTGCGTACCAACTGTTTCTATCATAATAATTTCAGGACTGTGTAAACAGTAAATAAGTGATAACCGTAAACAAAAGAATTACATGGTCACCGTTTATTTTCTGTTTACTTGGCAACCAACATTATTATGGTAGAAACCATCAAAAATAATGGGTTTTCGTATAATTTAAGATTTGACCAATTGGCAAAAAGAACCCATATACATGTATATGTATGTTTGTGGGAGGGTATGAAAGCCATAATATAGAAATTTGATAGCCTGTAGTATGCAAGTGATGAGCTGAATTTTTGTTCTGGAAATGGAATCTGGTGGCATCTGTTTCAGACTGTCTAAAGTCTTTTTTCTAATTAGCCCTTTAATATATCAATGGATTGGTAATTATAATGAAAATCAATTTATGACTTGAGTCATAAATTAATTTTCATTATAATTTTACATGTCAAACTTGGAAAACCAAATTCATTCATTTGTTGAATATATTTTGTTGACTATGGATATGGTACAATAAATGGGTGGATTTAGTGTACAGTACCCTTAAAGGTTGCATAAGTATGTTGTATGGCACATTTATCAATAAATTGTGCAAAAAAGGAACTTTTTGGTCAAAACCAAAATTGGTTTCATATATAAAACCAGTTTGGGTTTTGATCAAAACCAGTTGGCGCTTGGTATTTGGTTTTGATCAAAACCTAATTTGGTTACATATATGGGACAAAAGCTCAATGCCAATTTTGGTTTTGATCAAAACCAGTTGGCGCTTGGTATTTGGTTTTGATCAAAACCTAATGGTTACATATATGGGACAAAAGTTCAAAACCAATTTTGGTTTTGATCGAAACCAAATATTCATGCAATTTGGTTTTGATCAAAACCAATTTTGGTTTTTATCAAAACCAGTTGGCGCTTGGTATTTGGTTTTGGATCAAAACCTAATTTGGTTACATATATGGGACAAAGTTCAAAACCAAATTTGGTATTTTAAGAGTGTAATACATGTAATATGAACATACAATGATCCAATGAGCTATTGTGTTTGTATAACGTATGGACAAGGCGGTGTGAACCAGGACTAAGCGTAACTTGGTCCCTTTGTGAAATACTTCTCATACTTTCTGAATACAAATCTTATCCGTGGTTGTTGGTAAATATTATTGTTTTGGAATAGCATATATAATGTTACTTTCCTGAGTTGGGAATGTGGAGTTATTTTTGCTGAATGTTTTGAAATATTACTGTTATAAATGTCCGTTCAAACACTACTCTATGATCCTTTTCCAAAGTGAAACATGTGTACGTAATTTGAATATTGGGCAATGAGTCACGTAATTACAACCTCGTCGTTTTGAATATTTCAAGAATACCAGGTGAGAGTCAGCACCTGGGCACGAAATATATGACACATAATTTGGAATGTTTGAAAATTATACAACCTGGATCAGCGGTGGCTTCTGCGAAGAGGCGGTTAGACACAAAGACTCATTTTACCGGCTTACTCAACGTCGCTTTGATTTTGTTTTGTATAACAGATAGCAGATATCGTTGCAACGATGTTGAATCCTTTAAATGTTCTCAACAAAGATGGTGAAAAGGTGTAGGTATGGACAATGTAAAAGCGACTCGCGATGTCAACACCTGATTCCGGACGTTATTTGTGTGCCTTTTGTGAAGCCAAAGACGATCGAAGGTGTCTTGGGTTACTATGATTTTTCTGAAAGCAAAGAGTATGGGTGTCATGTAAGTTGACACAACATAATAATATAACAGTAACAGTATGCGAAAGCTTCGCCCAATATGGGCTTTTGGGATTAGTAAATTATGAAGGTTGGAAATGTCACGCTGAGCCAGAGAGGTGACAGATGGAAATATGATGAGGGGATTAGGAAGTGCTAGATAAGCTAATTAGTTAACACTATCAAATCAAACTATGTACACATTTGAGATAATGGACCACATAGTGTTATAATCTCCAAGGGATTATTTGTTGGGGAAAGAGGGACACTAAAATGGCCAAAGTATATGACAGCACCTGTTAAATTCACCTGTTGTCGATTAATACAGGCTGATTAGGGCGCCTCTTCCTGATAGCTTTCGGATTTGTGATGGTTAGATTTGGTACATTATACAGCATTTATTGGTATATTTTGTGAATAAATGGTTTTCATGGCATTTATACGTGGACTTACATACACAGACATTATGACAGACCAATGGAATACTAGGGAACTGTTATATGAAAAATAATTTCTCAATATACTGAAACATGTTTGTTCTATACGCGCAATGTGCCAATTGTGAAGATTGTTAATTGTTATTATAACATGGAACACGTTTTGATACCAGTATGGTGCATCTTCGAAAAAGTACAAAAACTGACTACAACGGATACATACAAGTCCTCGAATTTTCATCGAAATAGGGAAATTGTATGGTACACCATCGATAAATTGATATAATAACATTGAAAATGTATTATATGTTACATATCCAGCTTGGCAAAGAACAGTGAATATCCGAAATTATCGAACAATTTATCTCAAAATCGACGCCATGTGCAGGTTCATTTCTCCTCATGCTTCGGTGGCATTTTGCCCCAACAAACAGTTTGTCGCCGCAAATAAACATTGCAACTGAATGTATGTAGCCTTCACTAAAGTACTTGTATTCTTGTTGTCGCGATTTCAATGAAGTACCAGTCGAATTGAAGAACAATCCAGCGAAGTCTGGTGGTAAGTCCACCACATTTGAAACACGTCGTTCCTTGTGGTCAGACATATCGACGCGTGATGTCTAACCCACTGTTGTTGTGTAGTTTCCGGCCACAGGCCGGGTAGGATGGTCGGAACGCATTGTGCAGTTCCCTTCACCCTTTCTTTAATTCTTCGATGAAAATCGGTTGTTGAGGCTGTTGTATTTGGAGGCAAAGCAGCGGAAGCGTGGTGGAGGAATCGAGGCTGTTGTGGTTTGAGGCTTGGTTTAGGCTGGATGTCTGGTTGGTGTGACTGTTGGTTGGCTTTAAGGCTGATGCGTCTTGGATGCTTGGTTTGTGGTGTGGCTGGCGAAGTGCTGGAGTGGTTGGGGGCTGTATTGGCATTGGCTGGTGAGGTTATTGGCTGGCTGGTGATTTGGCTTTTGGTTGGCTTGGTTGATGGTTGTATGGGATCTAGATGGGCCTGTCGGTGTTGTCGATTTCTAGGATGGACTTGGTCTTTTTGGTGGAGAGCAGCTGGTTTCGTAGATGGAGTTCTTGGATGAGTGGGCTGTTGTCAATTCTGGCGAGGGTCTGGTTTCTGAGGTCGGTTAGTCGTTGTTTCATCGTAGGTATGTCTGCTGCGTCGTGGAGGGCTTGGATTGGTATGAAGATTGGCTGATGTAGAGCGATGCGGAGAGCTTTGTTTTGGACTTTCTGCAGGGTTTCGATTGAGCTGTTGGAGGCTGCTGCTATGATGGGTGCGCCATACTCCATTACTGGGCGGACGTATAGTTTGAAGAAGTTGATGATGGTCTGGCTGTTGGTTCCCCAGTCGGTACCTCTGAGACAACTTAGCAGGTTTGTTCTTTTTCTGGCTTTGTCGGCGACTTTTTTGATGTGCGCGGCGAAGGTCATTCGTTGGTCGAGGGTGATTCCTAGTAGGATGGCTTGGTTGGATGGTTGAACGGTCTCGTTGTCTATCTTGATGTTGATAGTCTGTGTTGTTTTTCTCTGGTGGAATATGATGAGTTGGGTTTTCTTGGCGTTGAGTTTTATTCTCCATCTAGAGCACCATGTTGATAAGTCGTCGAGGGTCTTTTGTAATCGTTGTTGTAGGATCCTGGGGTTTTTGTGTGTTGTCCAGTGTCCTAGGTCGTCGGCGAATTGTGAGATTTCTACGTTGTTTCTTGGGTTGGTTGTTTCTTGGGTTGGTTGTTTCTTGGGTTGGTCTAACCCACTATACTCCAGTCTGGCAATTTATGGCAGGCGTGGTTATCCCCGCTGGGCAGTAAGGTGAATTCCACACCGGACGCAACTAATTGAGATGCTGTATAATAACCTACATACATAATGGAGTTGTCACAATCCATTCTGATCCGTTTATAGCACCACTATATATATTCGTAACATTGTCGCTTCGCTAACAATGACGGTTTCTAAAGTATACGACATACATTGCAGTATAGGACCGCCGGGGTATCATGCACCCCACGGGGTGGAAGCTAACTTGCTGCTCACACTGGATATATGACATCACAAGGTGCATTGCACATAATCTATCTATGTGCTGTCCAAATTATTCCTGGGCTATGAGTTTCCCTGCCATAAGTTTTCTAATACAGGTGCATGCAGGTCATTTGCCAATAAGTTCGTGTTTTTTGTTTGTTTGTTTTTTACTTGATGGGCACCTGGCTACTTTATGGCGTAATTTCGGAGCTAAAGGGGACCGATACCGCACTTCTTGGTACCGACAGTACTTTGCGAACCCTGGTCGTGTAGTGACAGCCAGCTCTATTCCCCATTTCATTCCGGATGAACTAATAGAACACTAACAAAAACATTCCAGACCACTGCAATCTCTGAAGTTCATGAGATAAAAGACCCACGACTTTAACACCGAAGCATCCTAATTGAGAACAAGAACAATATTTGCGATCAATATGCAGTGTGCCACGCCCCTACTCTGAGTATACGCAGCAACGCTGTCAACACACACTTGACACTCACACCGCACTATGTCGTGTTTTTGAGGCAATGTGTCACCGCTTGCAAAATTCTAGTCATCTTCGTCAGGATAATCAACAAAAAAGGCAGTATTAACTTTGGATAGTTACCATTCCTGATTCATAGAGAAAAAGCAGGGGCAATTTCAACCCGAAGGAGAAAGTACTATGGCAGTGTTCATATATAATTATAATATCATGTAACCTTCCACAACGACGACGAATGATTCTTACATCAGATTACGTATTATATTTTGATCAATCTGATCACATGTTGGACATTATTATACGATCGTGATTCGCCAGATACGCTAATTTATATCACGCCTCCGGCATGTCTGGACGAACGCATATACACCTATATATAAGCATGCTTCCCCACCAGAATGACTCAATATTCTTTCGATACCAAAATCAGCTGTACCATGCAAACTAAAACTCATTTGTATTCAGTTGTGTTTACCCTAATCGCCGGTGTAGATCTATACATTCACCTCTTCTGCACTGATCGCCGATGTAACACCACAGTACTTCTATACTTACTTGTTTGGCACTGTTCGCCGGTGTAACCAATCGGGCAGATACAAACATATCCTCCGGTTAAGATATTTCCACACAATCCACCGTTTTCACAAGGGCCGGAACTGCAAACACTTATAACTGGAATGAGAAGTGGAACAATTGTTAAAAACCATGTCACGCGTGAATATTAGGTATAACAAAAACATACGAAGTCACAATATTTAGATCTTTGTGATGCCAGCACCAGCCGGCAATATATAACAAGTTGGATGGCTGTTAAGTGCCCAAATAAATTTTGCTGCGATCGCGGAACCGTTGGGGAAACACTTTTGGTATATTGTGTAAATGAAGTCCCTTTACCCTATCCATGCGCGGCATGTGGTTATACACTTTCAACCAGCAATCCTTACTATTTCATCCAGGTTGCATAATTACAACACATGTCTAACAGAGCAATGGCTCTATTAATAGAATTGTTACCTACTCTGTCAGCCTATCTTCAATTCATTTATATTAACTTTGACACTAATCGCCGGTGTGACCATTCAATAATTCTACACTCACCTCGTTTGCACTGATCGCCGATGTAACACCACAGTACATCTATACTTACTTGCTTGGCACTGTTCGCCGGTGTAACCACTCGGGCATATACAAACATACCCTCCAGTTAACTTATTTTCACAACGCCCACCGTTTACACAAGGGTCGTAACTGCAACTATTTAGAACTGGAATGAGAAGTGGGAACAAATGTTAAAAACCGAGTCACACGTGAATATAAGGCATAAAACATAGGAAGTCGTAATATTTAGATCTATATGATGCCAGCACCTACCGGTAATATATAGCAAGTTGAAGGGACATGACAATCAGCGGGATGGGATGGGATATGGGACAAAACGACAATCTGCGGGACAGAATTTGAAATTGCGTGGGACGGCCGATATCTCGAGGAATACAGGGCGTATGGGGCTCATTTTGGTGCCTAACGAAAGGCCCACATTCGCCCTATTCACACATATTAACACCACCACTGACCAGACACCAGAAGTTGCATTATTTGATCGACAACTGACCTAACATGGGGTGGAATTTGGGATAGAATGACAATCTGCGGGACAGGATTTTCAAATTGCGTGGGACGGCCGATATCGCGAGGAATACAGCGCGTAGAGGGCTCCTTTTGGTGTCTAACGAAATGACCACATTCGCCCTAACCCGGCCACTGACCGGACACCGGAAGTTACATTATTCGGTCGACAACTGACCTAACATAAAATGCCACAAACACGAAAAACTGCGTTCGACATTAATGTTTAGAATTTAGATTTCTCGATGAATACGCTAGCAAACAACAAGTTTTAGGTATCAAATAATGCAGTGGAATACTGCGCACTCGTTTTTAGCTACAATATGGCGGTTTTAGTGCGAATATTGTAATGGCGAACACGCAAACACGCGCCGATAAAACAGCTAAAAATAGACTCGATGTTTACAATTACAGGATCTATTTCAGCAGGTATATTCAATATAATGGGGCGTATAGTATAGCAAAATGTAGGATTAGACACAGTGGATGTATTTTTTTTCCAAATGGGTCCACTACGCGGTGAAATGGTTGAAGAAATTCGCTCCAAGCAAGAGCGCTACTTTTCTCGTAAAAAATAGAATGGCCGACTGAAGCCGTTCTACATGTATCGTTCCAGCTAAGCTGTTCTTAGCAGCACTTCATCCACAAAATACGAATATACACCATGCATCAGAAGACATATCAAATGTAATCTTTAAAAGGTATTTGCGCTTTTCATGTGTTATAATTCACACTTATTTTTTATTTTAGTTGTGATTAAAAGCCCAGGCCGGAAGCCGGTGTCCGGCGATTACAAGCCAAGTTACAAAATAAATTAACTGGTTTGAATGCATGAATATGTCAATGTTCAGACTGCTCGAAAGAATATTCAAATCAAATAGTGCTTATAGACTTAAAAACTTATGTGTCCGCAAGTCATACGCGGTGGAAGTTCTCATATTATCTGCTGGTCATACGCGGGGGAGGTTCTCATATGAACATATTATACGCCAGTCATACGCGGTGGAGGTTCATATTATCCGCCGGTCATATGCGAGGGAGGTTCTCATATTATCCTCCTGTCATACGTGGGAGAGGTTCTCATATGCACATATTATCCGCCGGTCATACGCGGTGGAGGTTCATATTAACCGCCGGTCATACGAGAGGGAGGTTCTCATATTATCCTCCGGTCATACCTGGGGGAGGTTCTCATATGAACATATTATCCGCCGGTCATACGCGGTGGAGGTTCATATTATCCACCGGTCATATGCGAGGGAGGTTCTCATATTATCTCAAATCAAATGAGGATAATATGAGAACCTTCACCGCGTATGACCGGCGGATAATACGTTCATATGCAAACCTCCCCGCCTATGACCGGCGTATAATATGAGAACCTCCCTCGCGTATTACTGGCAGATAATATAAACCTCCACCGCGTATGACCGTCGAATGATATTTTCATATGAGTAGCCGGAGGTTCTCATATGAACATATTATCCGCCGGTCATACGCGGGGGAGGTTCTCATATGAACATATTATCCACCGGTCAAATGCGGGGGAGGTTCTCATAGTATCCACTGTCATAAGCGGTGGAGGTTTATATTATCCGATGGTCATACGCAAGGGAGGTTCTCATATTAACTGCGGTCATTCGTCGGGGGGGGGGAGGTTCTCATATGAAAATATCATTCGACGGTCATACGCGATGGAGGTTTATATTATCTGCCAGTAATAAGCGAGGGAGGTTCTCATATTATACGCCGGTCATACGCGGGGGAGGTTTGCATATGCACATATTATCCGCCAGTCATAAGCGGTGGAGGTTCTCATATTATCCTCATTTGATTTGAGATAATATGAGAACCTCCCTCGCATATGACCGGTGGATAATATGAACCTCCACCGCGTATGACCGGTTGATAATATGTTCATATCAGACCCCCCCCCCCACGTATGACCGGAGGATAATATGAGAACCTCCCTCGCGTATGACTGGCGGATAATATGAACCTCCACCGCGAATGACCGGCGGATAATATGTTCATATGAGAACCTCCCCCGCGTATACGTATGACCGGCATATAATATGAGAACATCCCTTGCGTATTACTGGCAGATAATATAAACCTCCATCGCGTATGACCATCGAATGATGTTTTCATATGAGAACCTTCCCCGCATATGACCGGCAGATAATATGAGAACCTCCCCCCCCCCGCGAATGCCCGCAGTTAATATGAGAACCTCCCTTGCGTATGACCATCGGATAATATAAACCTCCACCATGTATGACACCGGATAGTATGAGAACCTCCCCCGCATTTGACCGGCGGATAATATGTTTATATGAGAACCTCCCCCGCGTATGACCGGCGGATAATATGTTCATATGAGAACCTCCGGGTTCTCATATGAAAATATCATTCGACGGTCATACGCGGTGGAGGTTTATATTATCTGCCAGTAATACGCGAGGGAGGTTCTCATATTATACGCCGGTCATACGCGGGGGAGGTTTGCATATGGACATATTATCCGCCGGTCATACGCGGTGGAGGTTCTCATATTATCCTCATTTGATTTGAGATAATATAGAACCTCCCTCGCATATAACCGGTGGATAATATGAACCTCCACCGCGTATGACCGGCGGATAATATGTTCATATGGGAACCCCCCCCCCCCCACGTATGACAGGAGGCTAATATGAGAACCTCCCCCACGTATGACCGGAGGATAATATGATAACCTCCCTCGCGTATGACCGGCGGATAATATGAACCTCCACCGCGTATGACCGGCAGATAATATGTTCATATGAGAACCTCTCCCACGTATGACAGGAGGATAATATGAGAACCTCCCTCGCATATGACCGGCGGATAATATGAACCGCCACCGCGTATGACTGGCGTATAATATGTTCATATGAGAACCTCCCCCGCGTATGACCGGCAGATAATATGTTCATATGAGAACCTCCCCCGCGTATGACCAGCAGATAATATGAGAACTTCCACCGCGTATGACTGGCGGACACATAAGTTTTTAAGTCTATAAGCACTATTTGATTTGAATATTCTTTCGAGCAGTCTGACCATTGACATATTCATGCATTCAAACCAGTTAATTTATTTTGTAACTTGGCTTGTAATTGCCGGACACCGGCTTCCGGCCTGGGCTTTTAATCACAACTAAAATAACAAATAAGTGTGAATTATAACACATGAAAAGCGCAAATACATTTTAAAGATTACATTTGATATGTCTTCTGATACATGGTGTATATTCGTATTTTGTGGATGAAGTGCTGCTAAGAACGACTTAGTTGGACCGATAGAACGGCCTCAGTCGGCCATTCTATTTTTTACGAGAAAAGTAGCGCTCTTTCTTGGAGCGAATTTCTGCAACCATTTCACCGCGTATTGAAACCATTTGGAAAGAAATACATCCACTGTGTCTAATCCTACATTTTGATATACTATACGCCCCATTATATTGAATATACCAGCTGAAATCGATCCTGTAATTGTAAACATCGAGTCTATTTTTAGCTGTTTTATCGGCGCGTGTTTGCGTGTTGGCCATTACAAAATTCGCACTGAAACAGCCATATTGTAGCTAAAAACGAGTGCGCAGTCAGTATTCCACTGCGTTATTTGATACCTAAAACTTGTTGTTTGCCAGCGTATTCATCGAGAAATCTAAATTCTAAACATTGATGTCGAACGCAGTTTTTCGTGTTTGTGGCATTTTATGTTAGGTCAGTTGTCGACCAAATAATGTAACTTCCGGTGTCCGGTCAGTGGATAGGGCGAATGTGGACCTTTCGTTAGACACCAAAAGGAGCCCTCTACGCGCTGTATTCCTCGAGATATCGGCCGTCCCACGCAATTTGAAAATCCTGTCCCGCAGATTGTCATTCTATCCCAAATTCCACCCCATGTTAGATCAGTTGTCGATCAAATAATGCAACTTCTGGTGTCCGGTCAGTGGCGGGGTTAATATGTGTGGATAGGGCGAATGTGGGCCTTTCGTTAGACACCAAAATGATCCCCCTACGCCCTGTATTCCTCGAGATATCGGCCGTCCCACGCAATTTGAAATTCTGTCCCGCAGATTGTCGTTTTGTCCCATATCCCATCCCATCACGCAGATTGTCATGTCCCAAGTTGAATTAGCTGAGACAGCGGGACCATTGCGGAAAACACTTTTGGTAAATGTTGTAAATCGTGTTATTTTACCATGTGTATCCATACATATGATAACACACGGTCAACCAACACTCTTTACTATATTTCACATACGTTACATAAATACGGCACATGTCTAACAGAGCCTATAGGCTCTTTTAGTAGATGTATTATCTACTCTGCCAGCCTAACATTAATTAATTAATATTCAATTCTTTGACACTAATTGCAGGTGTGACCACTCAATAATTTTACACTCACCTGTTTTGCACTGTTCGCCAGCGTAACCACACGGGCAGATACAAACATAGCCTCCAGTTAACTTATTTTCACACCGCCCACCGTTATCACAAGGGTTGCCACTGCACGTATTTACAACTGTAATGAGAAGTGCGAACAAATTATTAAAATCTTCCACGTGAATATCAAATATAGCAACATTCACGCTGTGTATTTTTGCACTGCCCGCCGTTTAGACTTTAAGTTAGACATATTGTATTCGTATATAAATATACAAAAGGGAACGGGTCACAAGTTATTTTTCAACTTAGGTAGCCCCTCTCCCGTACAAAATTGACAATACATTGTTATACAATGACAAGAAGGCGATAACGGAAACGTTTGTACATGTTGAGAAAACAATTTGAGTTTGCACTATTTCGAATAACATCTTTCAGCGTATGTGTCTGTGGGTTACCAATTAGGACGAGCATAGATCTATGCATATATATGTGATATTTAAGGAAGATGTTAAATATATATTCCAAGGCTATGTATGTAAAACATTTGACTGTAAGGTTAGACATGGGTTGGGATCACATTCATCCAAATCTGGATTAAGAATCGCGAACAACAACTGTTATAAACCACGTTTCGTGTTATGCTAATGCAGTACCTGCTAATATACTGTTGTAACATCAATGTAACATTATCAGAGCGTCGAAAAAATTCAAAATTCAAAAGACACCACCTTATCTCTATAAATTAGTCCCAAGATCAACAGAAAATATGCATCGATATCCACATAGGAAGCATCACATGGACAACCTGTCTTACGATTCTGCGTCATATGAGAAATCCTTCCTCCCTTCAACGGTGGAGTTGTGGAACTCACTTTCAGCTAACATACATAAATTGCGCAACTTTAGATGATTTCAATTTAGCTATAGGCAGCACCGATAATAACACAAGGGGACCATATATATATCACTATTATCATTACCCACGCCCATCGCAAGTTCATCACTGTAGGCTTAGACTTGGATGTAGTTTTCTTAATCAAGATTTGTGCGAAAATCACATAAGATCAAATCCTTTATGTGCATGTGGAACGGAAGAAACGGCGTCACATTTTCTATTCCATTGTCCGATATACCGAAAACAACGAAAGGAATGCTTCTCTGGAACCTTTAGAAATTTGACTCTCAAGTCTGCACTTAAAGGGGAAACCACAAAAACCTTAAGTGAAAACATATCTACCTTTAAAATAGTTCAGAAATTTAAAACTATGACAGAACGTTTTTCCAACTAAAATTATGAAGCAGCAGCCATTAATGATATGACAAGCGACAGGCGAAGTATTAAGTGCATTAATTACATATATTGCTCTCATTGTTCTCATTCAATCCAAATCTACACATGACAAATTAATGTATAAATTCCCTGCCTCTAAGAAGCACAAACTGAGTCAAATTGAGACATGGTCACTCGTGGAGACGGCAAATATAAGCCTTCAGGCTTACAGTCGAATCCACTTCCTCATTCTACACAAGGAACACAATATTATATGCTATTGTATTATACATGATGTGGTTTGAATGGAATAAAATATTATTAAACTAACATCAATGATTTGCGGTTGTCAATTATCGATAAACTGTCGCGAAGTGTAGTTCAGTTCAAAGACACCGGAAAACAAAAACAATGGCGTCGCTTTTGCGGAACGATTATTTGTTGGATAGTTTAACGGAGGCCGAGTTAGCGAAATTATGTTTGCAATGTGAACGATGCAGAAGAACGAACAGTGTAACCCGCCGACGAAGAGGAAGACGAACTAATGATGCGATAGATATACCAGGTGCATGTCCGACAGCCGCCAATGAGTATGAGTATACCCATAAAATAGGCTAAATGTGTGTCTATAACTTATAAGAATACACCGTCTCATCACGTTCATTTCCTTTTCGAACGCAATTCATAAAATAATGTTAAATTATAATGTCCAACTACGATATACTCAGTGAGCATTATATATTTCTATATTAACGATATAATACCGGTAAATACCCGGAATATACCCCTAAAATAGGCTAAATGTGTGTCTATAACTTATGAGAACACACCGTCTCGTCACGTTCATTTCCTTTTCGAACGCAATTCATAAAATAATGTTAAATTATAATGTCCAACTACGATATACTCAGTGAGCATTATAGATTTCTATATTAACGATATAATACCGGTAAATACCCGGAATATACCCCTAAAATAGGCTAAATGTGTGTCTATAACTTATGAGAACACACCGTCTCATCACGTTCATTTCCTTTTCAAACGCAATTCATAAAATAATGATAAATTATAATGTCCAACTACGATATACGCAGTGAGCATTATAGATTACTATATTAACGATATAATACCGGTAAATACCCGGAATATACCCCTAAAATAGGCTAAATGTGTGTCTATAACTTATAAGAATACACCGTCTCATCACGTTCATTTCCTTTTCAAATGCAATTCATAAAATAATGTTAAATTATAATGTCCAACTACGATATACTCAGTGAGCATTATAGATTACTATATTAACGATATAATACCGGTAAATACCCGGAATATACCCATACAATAGGCTAAATGTGTGTCTATAACATTGAATACACCTCCAGCATCCAAGAGTCTCATCACGTTCATTTAATTTGTGTGTTCCTCTCCCGTTATGCATACTGACTCGAATGGCCACACTTGTGAAGCATGTGACATCCTAAAACCACACAATTAGACTGCCGATATCATGGAGATGATTATTAATAAGTTTGGTAAAGCAATTTTTATCAAATGTAGTGCCCACTAACCCCCATCTCTCACCATAACAGCACACGATCAAAGTTCTCGTATTATGGATAAGAATGCGTATCACTTTGGAGGAAATTAGCGCCAAAATTATTGCGTATCAATTCTTTGCCCTCTGCCCTAAAGTTCTACCCTAACTCGAATGATGCAAACTTTTGACAAATTTAAGCCACAACATTAGACTCCTCATATCATGGGAATGATATTGTATAAATGTTTTGGCAATCCGCGACTAAACCCATTCTTATCAAACTGGGTTGCCCCTCCCACAATATTGCATCCAAACGACAGCAGTTTGGAGTCTTTAAATCACACAATTAGATTCCTTGCATCATGGAGAAAAATATATATCAATTTGTTGGAAATCGGCGCTAAGATTAGTTTATCAATCTTGTTGCCCCTCTCCCCTTCCGTGCATCCCTGACGCGAGTGGCGCCACGTTTGACATATTTAAACAACACCATTATAATCCTGATAGCATGGGAATGATTATATAAATATTTCGTGGCAATCGCCGGCAACAATATTTTTCTACCCCTCCCCCTTTCCGGGCCGGACAACGGCGTCATTTTAGAAAATTCTAACCCGCACCATTATCTTTCTCGTAAAACGTTACCCCTAGTAGCCCGTTTGTTGCCATCTAGATGGTCTCGCGGCGCTAAACTTATTTTTTATTAATTTTGTTGCCCCTCCCCCTTCCGGACATCACTGACTCGAACGGCGGCACTCTTGATATATTTAAACCACACCATCAGATTCCTTATATCATAGGGATGATAATATATAAGTTTCGTGGCAATCGGCGACAATTGTTTTCTGCCCCTCCCCCTTTTCTACAACTGACAACAGCGGCGTCACTTTAGAAAATCCTAATCCTCACCATTATCTTCTCGTAAAAAGTTAACCATTGTAGACCCCTTTGGCCATCTAGATGGTCCCCTGTTAATTTCGATAGAACACAGACAGACAGACAGACATTCGCAAATATATATATAGATTGGTGTACGTAAGTTCGTAGGTTAGAAAATAGAAATAATAGTAGACAGTCATGTACTAGGTATTAGTTTGTTGTAGCGCCCTGGAAGACAGTGCTGACAATTAATAAGAATGTGCAAGAACCTTTGTGGGGGAGGTTGGTCCAATGTGAGATAACTGTCACATGACTACGGCACATGTTTTACAGAGTCTTGACTACGGCACATGTTTTACAGAGCCTTGACTACGGCACATGTTTTACAGAGCCTTGACTACGGCACATGTTTTACAGAGCCTTGACTACGGCACATGTCTTACAGATCCTTGACTATATTGGTAGACGTATTACCTAATCTGACTAAAGCCTGAGTTTAGTGTGCATGTATAACCCAAAGAGAGCCCCACATAAACTGGAGCAGACGGCACTCAGTAGTGCATTCTTCCATTTGTGTGGGGCTCCCTGCGGGTTAGAGTTGCCGATGTAACCTCACAATACCTATACACTCACCTGTTTGACACTGGTCACCTGTGTAATCACTCGGGCATATACAAACATACCCTCCAAGTAGTTTATTTTCGCACTGCCCACCGTTTAGACATGGGTTAGGATCGCATTCATTTATCACTGGAAAAATAAGTGCGAACAGCAACTGTTATAAACCATATTAAGTATTCGCTATATATAGCCGAAAGTGGTCAGTGGCCTGAACAGATGTTCTTCTTCTATAGATGCTGGATGATCTAATAACCCTCTAGAATTCTCTCTCAATATACCCGGCGATACAATATACACGCTATACAATATAGCCTGTGATACAATATCCTCACGATACAATATACCCGGCCATATGGAATACTATTAGGGCCACTTCCTAATGGCGCCTTCGGCGCGCGCCGAAAGCGACAAAAAGTGCGCCATTAGAAATTCGCCGAAAGCGCCGAAAGCACCAAAAAGTGCGCCGAAAGCGACAAAAAGTGCGCCGTTACTTTTTTTAACATACCCTAATGGCGCACTTTTTGTCGCTTCCGGCGCACGCCATTAGGGAGTGGACCTAATAGTATGCCTAATGGCGCTTTCGGCGCGCGACGAAAGCGACAAAAAGTGCGCCATTAGTAACGCGCTGAAAGCGACAAAATGTGCGCCGTTACGGCGCACATTTTGTCGCTTTCGGTGCGCCAAAACATGCGCTAATATCGCACATTTTACAACAAAAAGCGACAAAAAGTGCGCCGAAAGCGACAAAAAGTGCGCCGAAAGCGACAAAAAGTGGGCCGTAACGGCGCATATTTTGTCGCTTTCGGCGTTTTCAGGCGCGTTACTAATGGCGCACTTTTTGTCGCTTTCGGCGCGTATTCCATACGGCCATACAATACACCTGGCCATACAATATACCCCGCCATACAATATACCCGCCCATACACTACAATATACCCGGTGATATAATATACCCGACCATACAATATACCCGGCCATACAATATACCCGGCCATACACTATAATATACCCGGTGATATAATATACCCGGCCATATAATATACCTGGCGATACAATATACCTGGCGATAACATAATACCAGACCATACAATATACCGGACCATACACTATAATATACACGGTGGTACAATATACCCGGCCATACAATATACCCAGTCATACACTATAATATACCCCGTAATGTAATATTCACGGGCATACAATATACCCGGCCATAAAATATACCCGGCCATATAATATACCTGGCCATACACTATAATATACCCCGTAATATAATATTCACGGCCATACAATATACCCGGTCATACAATATACCCAGCCATACAATATACCCGGTCATACACTATAATCTACCCGGTGATATAATATACCCGGTCATACAGTATAATATACCCCGTAATATAATATTCACGGCCATAGAATATACCCGGTCATAAAATATACCCGGCCATACAATATACCCGATCATACACTATAATATACCCGGTGATATAATATTCACGACCATACCATATACACGGCCATACAATATACCTGGCGATACAATATACCCGGCCATACACTATAATATACACGACCATATAATATACCCGGCCATACACTATAATATACCCGAAAATATAATATACCCGGTCATACAATATACCCGGCCATACACTATAATATACACGGTGATATAATATACACGGCGATACAATATACCCGGCCATGCACTATAATATACCCGGTGATATAATATTCACGGCCAAACAATATACCCGAACATACAATATACCTGGCCATACACTATAATATGCCCGGTAATATAATATTCACGGCCATACAATACACCCAACCGTACAATATACCCGGCCATACAATATACCTGGCGATACAATATACCCGGCCATACAATATACCCGACCATACAATATACCCGGCCATACACTATAATATACACGGTGATATAATATACCCGGCCATACAATATAATATACCCGGTGATATAATATACCCGCCCATACAATATACCCGGCCATACAATATAATATACCCGGTGATATAATATACCCGGCCTTACAATATACCCGACCATATAATATACCCGGCCATACAATATACCTGGCGATACAATATTCCCGACCATACAATAAACCTGGCGATACAATATACCCGGCCATATAATATAACCCGGCCATACAATATACCCGGTCATACACTATAATATACCCGGTGATATAATATACCCGGTCATACACTATAATATACCCGGTGAAATAATATACCAGGCCGTATAATATACCTGGCGAAACAATATACCCGGCCATACAATATACCCGGCCATACAATATACCCGACCATACACTATAATATACCCGGTGATATAATATACCCGGCCATACAATATACCCGGCCATACACTATTATATACCGGGTGGTCTAATATACCCGGCCATATAATATACCTGGCGATACATTATAATATACCTGGCGATATAATATACCTGGCCATACAATATACCCGGCCATATAATATACCTGGCGATATAATATACCCGGCCATACTCTATAATATACCCGGAGATATAATATTCACGGCCATACAATATGCCCGGCCATACACTATAATATACACGGTGATATAATATTCACTGCCATACAATATACCCGGTTATACACTATAATATACCCGGTGATATAATATTCACGGCCATACAATATACCCGGTCATACACTATAATATACCCGGTGATATAATATACCCGGTGATATAATATACCCGGTGATATAATATACCCGGCCATACAATAATTATACCCGGCCATACACTATAATATACCTGGTGATATAATATACCCGGCCATACAATATACCCGGCCATACACTATAATATACCGGTGATATAATATACCCGGCCATACACTATTCCCGACAATACACTTTAATATACCCGATGATATAATATACCCGGCCATACAATATACCCGGCCATACAATATACCTGGCGATACAATGTACCCGGCCATACAATATACACGACCATACAATATGCCCGGCCATACACCATAATATACCCGGTGATATAATATACCCGGCCATACAATATACCCGGCCATACACTATAATATACCCGGTGATATAATATACCCGGCCATACAATATACCCGGCCATACAATATACCCGGTCATACACTATAATATACCCGGTGATATAATATACCCGGCCATACAATATACCCGGCCATACACTATAATATACCCGGTGGTATAATATACCCGGCCATACAATATACCTGGCGATACAATATACCTGGCGATCAGTGTTCGCGCTGTCGGTAGCCAAATTAGCCAATGGCTAATCTTTTTCGAATTTGGCTAATAAAAATTTCATTTGGCTAAACTTTTGGCTAAACTTTTTTTTACCCCAAATGGAGACTGAAAGCATGATTTTTTGGCAAGTGGGTTTTCATTGTGAACGATCTAGTCCGAAAACATCGTAAGTGGGAATATATCGCCGACTGTACAAAGGGAAACCCGATCGCGGACAGTACAAAGGAAAACCCGTCACTCTGCACGAAACAGCAAAAGGTCATTGTTTTACATTTAATCCGCTAATCCCCCATTGTCTGTCTGGTCACTGGCAGGGCTCCTGCACAAGGCATGTTTATAGTGACATTGTATTTATGACGGTCAAGGTTTATGAGCACCAATTGTAAGACAATAGCTTAATCAGCCAAATGTGAATCACGACAGATATTTTGTGGCTATATGTCGTCAATACCGATGCATTCAAAATAATATGCTTTTACGACAGATTGTAATTTGATAATGTGGCGTAAAAAGTTATTAGTTTCCAGATGTCACTTTAATGATTTACAAAAAGATATTGATATAAAACAAAAAAATAATGACATTAAAAAGGACAATCCCCCCCCAAATCGTTCTTTCACATAAAGATTAATAAATGTTTAATAAATGATATATATATATAAATATTTTTAGTTCATCAAAATCAGTTAAATTATTGTGTATTTTACCTGTGTCTGTTAGATTTGACGTTTTAGTCACTAATTGTGAACCAACCAGAAAACGATGATTTAATTTGGCCATAGTTTTTTTTAATTTGACCAAAAAACATTTGGCTAAAGATTTTTTCATTTGGCTAATATAATTTTCATTTGGCTAAACTTTTGGCTAAAGTTTTTTTCTGTCCAGCGCGAACACTGCTGGCGATACAATATACCCGGCCATAAAATATACCCGACCATACACTATAATATAACCGGTGATATAATATACACGGCCATACAATATACCTGCCGATACAATATACCTGGTCATACACTATCATATACATGGTGATATAATATACCCGACCATACACTATAATATACCCGATGATATAATATACAAGGCCATACACTATAATATACACGGTGATATAATATACACGGCCATACAACATGCCCGGCCATACAATATACCCGACCATACACTATAATATACACGGTGATATAATATAGCCGGCCATACACTATAATATACACGGTGATATAATATACACGGCCATACAACATGCCCGGCCATACAATATACCCGACCATACACTATAATATACACGGTGATATAATATACCTGACCATACACTATAATATACACGGTGATATAATATAGCCGGCCATACAATATAATATACAGGTGAAATAATATACACTATAATATACCCGATGATAATATATACCCGACCGTACAATATACCTGACCATACACTATAATATACACGGTGATATAATTTAGCCGGCCATACACTATAATATACACGGTGATATAATATACACGGCTATACACTATAATATACCCGGTGATAATATATACCCGACCGTACAATATACCTGACCATACACTATAATATACACGGTGATATAATATAGCCGGCCATACAATATAATATACCGGTGAAATAATATACACGGCTATACACTATAATATACCCGGTGATAATATATACCCGACCGTACAATATACACTGCCATACAGTCATAGTGGTAGTTATGTATTCGTGTAGTTTTACACATCATCCAGAGATTCCCTGCATCTATACCCTCACTGTTAAACTAATTTACGACAGGTTATGGACCAAAGCACTGGAAAATATTTGCTAACACTCTGTTTCGTAAAATTGTAGAGCTATTAACCATAATCATACACCACTTTGTTGCGTAATTTGAGTGTACAATCATCTGTGGAAAAAAAACTATGATTGTAAATGTTATTTTTCAAAGTACGGTCTTTGTACGGACTTATGTTATGTAATTTCTTATGGTACAACAATCTGTGAAAGAAGTTAAGTCCGTAATATATATCTGTCAAACATTTGACATCATTACGCGTGTCGTAAATAATCCGATTAAACGCCACTAAATTACTATTTCTTTGACATCGGGGGTACAAAATATTTGATTCGAGTCAAGGAACCACCCACCAAGGCTCAGAGATATTAGATATTGATTTTTGAAATCTGTTATTTTTCTAAACAGTGAATATTGGCGGCTGGCAAAAAATAAGCTGACTTCTAACAGAACTGATACAGACATACGCGCATGCCGTTTCACGAGGTCGTTCAAGTTTGCGACTCCATGCGCGATCAGTGGCTTTACTCACCATCCTGGCATGCTTTGCCACTATTCCCTGGCGGACATCGGCAGTAATAGTCATCTGTTAGATCCATACATGGCGCCTGATTCTGGCATGGGCTTGGGTTACAAAAACCAACCCCTGAAAATAAACACAAATATAAACCGTAGGCCATGTGAATATCATGAGATACCAAGCTAAGTGCAGAAAAGGTAAACCAGAATCCAAGACAAAAATATCTGTTCATAGTTCCTAGTCCATGAAGCCATGCATGGCTGTTGATCAACATATGTAATAGCGAGCCAGAAACGAGACTGTGAATGAAAACTCATATATGTGTATGCGAGATAGAGTCTATACTATATACTAATTAATGTTTTGGCAGGAATTTTATAAATAACGCTAATAAAGGTAGCGGAATGTTACTATATAAGATGACGGAGACTAACGAACCTACTTCGATCCTAGTTTGGACATTTCGTCCAGTATTTTCTCTTTTCTGCATAATGTATGTCACTGACCAATTATAGTTGACATTACTTATCAATTAACAATACAAATTAATGTTAATTAATAATTATTGATTACTACAGTTGACTTAGATGCCATTTTCATTGCTTCCAATTCCACATAGTATTTCATAATAACGAGCATAATTTAGGAGCAAATACAAATGTCTTTTTCTGAAATGGTGAGTTATTACATTAGTCTTCTCTTATTCCATTCAATAATCTCATATAACTTGTGATATGCAACGATCGTGGCATAACAGGAAAGATGCAAGGGGTACCAATAGTCTGTTTACATGGCGTAAGAAAATACTATGACTTCCAAAATATTCAAACAAACTCTTATTGAATTGAGTTTTGCAAAAGTTACTTCATTAACTTTACAACATATCTGTATTTATCTGGGTCTATTTCTTTACACTGGGAAATAAAGAATAATTACGTGAAACGTCATTACATGCCTTATATAAGCCGGTGTTAGCTTCGGGTCTCATTTGTTGATTTAAGTATGTTTATCCAGGTTTTTGATAATGTAATAAATATAATCTGCAACTCGTCACCAGTTTATAGTAGAATTTATACATCTCGTCAAGTAAATTAGGTCTGGACTCGTTTCGTAAATTACGCTATAAACTGGGAACTCATTATAAATCGTCTATATAAATAGTAATAACATGAACATGAAATCCTAAATTCTACCATAAAAGTTTTGTCTAAAATATGTCATACTATTTTTTAAAATATTTCACCGGAAATCCAATTATAGGTCCAATTTCGACTTATGATTGGTGCAATATTGTAAAAGCGTGAAGCCGATATAGCCAAACATATAACTTTGGAGCAATAGATAATGGACAGTTACCAAGGAAGCCAAATAACTGCTCATTGTAACATCGCCGGGACAAGACATAGTTCCCAACATTGTAATCATTTGAGTCATTATTTTCACACAAACTAATTAAATATGTGATTATAATTAGTGACGAGGGTACAGAATTGATTTTTAACATTTTTTTGTAATTGTACGAGTGATTTGGAATTTCGGGTTTGTGGTAAATGAGGGTAATATGCAAAATTAGCCTGGTGATGACATTGAAATTTCCATTTTGAATTTAAATTTTCACAAATAGATGACGCTGAATTGGTGTAATCTAATCAGTTAAATAAAAGTTAATAAATAGAACACGCATAGTTGTCAAGACGGAGTATGCATAACACAGGGGTATTCATTGTGTGTCCATTTATGAACTTCATTTGAAGTAAATGTTTCATATTTGATATTTTGCTAGGCATGGTGAATGTTGCCAATGTTTTGCGCACACAAAATCACAACTTCCGCGTTTGACAAATGACAATTGAGGAATGAGGTTTCACACAATGAACTAGATGTAATATTTGAGTGCATGCTAAATAGCATGACAATACAGAAAGCGGTAAACAGAAGTTCCGCACGTTGAAAATTAATATTCCTAACTTCGCGGCATCTTGTCAATGTCAGTATTACAATCACATATTCTATGATCATCGACATCAAACTCATTCTAATACGACACGGGTGTTGGAAAGAATATTTAACGGTTGACAAGTGTTTCCCACACCTGACAATCATTTACACAATTCTTTAATAAATCAATTCTTTAATAGGTCAATTTGATGAAAATAATTGCATTTAAAATTTCACCTGTCAGGTGTATCTTGTTCAGTCAGCTGATACAATTCAGTTCTCAGTTTCTCATATTTGGTACATAAAACCTTCACATTTATAGATATCTGTTCAAGGTAGTGGAAGCGACCACCGATAATGTGCAGGCAGGTAGCACCACCACAACACTGAACAGTGTACATGTCATTCGTTCGTGGTTCTGTCTGCCATTGAGCACTGTGACCGAACTGCAACTTCACCGGGTTTAAAATACCAGTATATATATCTTGTATATTGTTTATGTAAGACAACTATTTTATATACACGGGTGTTTTTATTTTATATGCGCAGGTAAGTACCGGTATGCATAGTATTATTTCTGTACAATCGCACTTAATAATATACAATTGTTGTTATGAATATTGACGTCCACCAATATTATATTTCTTCTATTCCCAACAATCGCTGGGACGCTGTTCATAACTTGAGGAGATATTGTCTTTCTTAGAAATTTATTCCAACATAATGGCTAATGATTTTATGTATGAGCCATTGTTTCACGCATTCTGCCTTAGTCATGTTTCATGAAGATTCATTCATTCACTATTTCATCTCGCACGATTCATTATCATATGTGTTGTGGACCCACAGTAATTAATAATAGACAAAGAACTGTTTCTGGTAGGTTGATTCATGTTGAGAATATTTGGTGACCTGCTTTCCGCCGAGAGACAGAGTACCAACTTTGTGAGAGGAAAACTGAGAGTGTTATATACTTGAGTTGGTGCAGTGAGAAAGACACTACGTGGAGTTCTCAGGAATGGATTAACGTAAAGGTGTCGGGTGCAAAGCAGTCACCGAGTAAAATAAGGTAGGAAACATTTTGCTTATCGGCTGAGTCACAATCCATTCATAGACATTTTGTCGTATTTTTGTGTTAAAATCGATGCATTGTCCTTGCCATAGTTTAGACTTGTTTAGGTAGTACAGTTTTTAATACTAATGAAAATTTCATCGTGCCGATTTGTCTTCGTTTTCTCTGGTTTGGGAAGTAACGTTAGTAAATTATATCTGGTCTAAATGTTTGTGTAAATTGTCATAGATGCAGTTTCGAAACTATTATGTTCCGGGAATAAACACCGAATGTGTCGCCAAACCAGACTGATTGGGAAAGTACATTTTACGTATTCTGATATGGGAATATGTTTGTTTCTCACCCTAAAACAGACAACGAACAACGTATGTCTACATCCACAAGAAGTGGGAGTATTTACCCACCTGCTGTCCGTCAGTTCTCCCAGATCAAACCATTTAACATATTTTTTGCGAATGTTTTCAATAGTTTTTTGCTTTTGCTCACTCAAATTTTCGAGAACATCCTTCCACTAGTATAGTTTCTGAACGTCCACGGTGTCAAAACAAATGCCGATATATAGCTGAAGCTGCCAGTGAAGCACGGGATTCAACACATTTAAAAAAATGAATGTCATTCTCAATATGCGCCTGATGGATGGACCACAGTCAGTGCAGATAGATGTCAAAGTCGCAGTCCAAGATGCCACTAAAACGGATCAATTGGACTGCGAACGTCATCTGAAATATGAATCCATAACAAGTTCGAAATATTGTGTGCATACCTATTATGAATGGATATCATTAAAATTAATTGAACATCCATCTCAGCATTCAAATTTGCGATTTAAAAAAGGTGAATTAATGATAACGCGATGTCTCGTTCACACGCACGTGAATGCTGTCATTTGTATGCATGCATCTAACCATTATTATATTTGTTTAGTATTAACGTACTTGGGGTTTGCATATAGACCACACATGCGGAACAAAATGCTATGAAGTATCGACGATTTGTTATATTCATGTTATCTGACAGACTTTATTGCTCGTTCCAACTCGAGTAGATCTTATTCGTTCAAAATATATTGTATAACTGCAAATTATACAATGACTGGTTTTCTCATCAGATAATATTGTGACAATTCAATTTACACCCTAAACATCTATACACATATGATCACAATATATTATGTGTGGCACACTTGTGTGCCTTCTCATCTGGACGTCGATGGACCTGTCACCTTTTAATTGTGTCTGTGTAATAACATATGTGGTCAGCATATGTATATGTACCAAGCTACAACATCACGTATAAACAAAATCACACTCAGAATTTATTCTGAAATCGCTGAACGTGTTCGGTATGACACATTTTAAATATTAATACACTGTACATACATGTAAATACATATATAATCGTGGTACATGCAAACAATATAGATCGGATATCGTGTACACTGCAAATAGGAATGAGTGCGTGCTGTGGATTGGGTTTTTTGTGATTGGGTATGAAGTGTGTGCATGTGTATTTTAACTCGTGTATTTCGCTGTATGGATGGATACACGTGTATGTTTGTTGGAACGTATTCGTTCGTAATTCAGCGTTGGTTGGGTGCGGTTTTTGGTGCATCTGTGTGTAGTGGCTGGTCATTTTTCAGAAATAATAATATTCATACCGGTATGAGTAGTGTAGCATACACAATACGCTTGCCAATACACAATTGAAAATAATGACAGAAAGCAATCAACAGTTACTGCTATTGGTAATATAGAATTCACTGTAATCACATTTATACTGTCGTGAATGTTATTTATACATGTAAATTGCCCTATAGTTTATAATTTTCCAAATTAAGATATGGGACCACATGCAGTCGGCATACTATTTACATAAGACTATGATATAGGTTGCATATACTGTAACTGATATGTATGTTTAACCGAAATGAATCTTATCTTACCTTATCAGCGGACTCTGTCTGAGCATGAATTTCATAGTTTGGTATATGATTATAACCAAAATTGTTATGGATGTTCAGCGTCACGATGAATTTCAACTCGTTTTGTTCGCAGGTTCAGTTTTCGGCGTGTTTGGTTCTAGAATATTTATTACAGGGACCATCTAGCCACGTCTCTGTTAACGCATGATTTACAATGATTTAATGTTTCCATTCGTTGAAAAGGTTCTGGTCCTATTATATCCTATAACACATAATAATGGGGATATTTTCAATCAGCAACGGTCACAATGCGAACAACAAGATCCGCACCTTTGACATCCCAAACCTGTTTTGGTGACATTCATCGCAGGATCCATCCGCGGCTTTGACACCAGAAATTATGGTGGGTAACCACACTTGGTCGCGGATAATATGTTTCTCACCGCTCTGTATGCTAGACAATGTTATGCTAACTAAATGTATATTTTTCTATTGATATACGTATTTAAACCGTCAGTGGCTGATAATTATCTTTCAAAGAAATTACCTAACGCCAAAAAGTGTATACTATTTATGATAAAATCGGAAATGAGCCGGTGCTCTGTTTTCAAACAAGTTCGATTTATTTAAGGGTGTTCACCGTAATAATAGTCAGAGTTATAGTTATGTGCACGTAATTTCGACACCTTTATTAAAACCTATTATGGTGTTGGTGTATTGGTTTGTTGAGAAACAAATGCTGGTTTATAAAAGAGAAGTTTTGGTTTGTGGATTTAGTTTTAGAAAAAGCGTTAAGTGGTTCAGAAAATATTAATAAGCAGTCTGATTTTAGTGTGCTCATGTTTTGAAAAAATCATGGTTTGGAAATTGGATTCGGTTTTTCGGTCAATAAATTGAATTTATTGTTCCAGTGCTTGGACAATCCATTGGAATAAACAACAAGTTCTTACAGGGGGGGGGGTAGTAAAACATTTGCAGTAAGGTATGTCGTTGTTTTATTGTTTTGCATCGGTCATTTTCGGGGACCCACCACCCCCAAACCTGCAACAAAAATATTTTTTTATTCTCACTTTTTTGACACCCACCCCCCAAATTCCTCACTAAAATTGGTATAAAATATCATAAAACTCTACTGATATCACTCTTATGACTGGAAATTATCTCAATTAGTTCAAATAACAGTTTAACCTGTTTCGGAAGCTGTTTTAATTGAGTTTTATAAATTGCTGATCATCTGTAAACCTATGTCATTGTGCAAAATACACACAATTGCATAATTTCTAACTATTTCCTGATTAGTCTGCCAACCAGCCCATTATCTAACATATTCCGTACCACTTATGTTAGTATACTGGAGCAACTTAGTTCTATTATACTAAACTAGCTGAAACATGCTTCCTTTGGGAGCCTATATTCAGCATCGGATATACCTATGCCCCCCGTTGTTGGACTTCGCACACATTTTGATCATATACAGACCCTTCACTTAGCGACATCCCCTTTGTGCACTTCAAGCACATTTGGTCATTGAACATTTTGATTTATATATATTGTTTTAACATACTTTTTTTAAAGATTGAATTCCTTGCTCAATTTAACAAAAGCAATTATATTTTTATTTTTTTTAATTAATTAAACTTTTGAAAAACTAATACCATTATAACATCCGCCAGGATACACCGAGTCACCACACCAAATTTGGTTGAACTCGGTCGAGGGGTCTGAGAGAAAACTCCCGACAGATCCTACTCGTTTATATGTATAGATGACAAGCAGTCACATCACTTTACCAGACTTGGATACTTTCGGTCTGGCCAGTGTGAGAGATCATCTGAGTTGAAAGACATGCAAATAATTCACTGATTGGATTGCCGCACTGATGACAGATATTTTCTACTCATTGATAGTCACATTAATATTTGAGACAGTTGCTCGTTCTTTTTCCATGCACACAATGAATTAGGCATTAGTTGCATCAGGACAAGTTTATTTATATATGCAAACTTATGTCATTGTACAAGATACACACAATTCCATGATTTTTAACCATTTCGCGATTAGATTGTCAACCAGCCCATTATCTAGGATTATGCCTTAACACTTTTGTTAGTCTACTGGAGCAACCTCTGTTATAATAAATGACAAACAGTCACTATATATGCCAGGCTTGGATATTTTAGGTGTTGTGAGCGTAACAGATCATGTGAGTTCATAGACGTGCAACTATTTCACTGATTGGCTTGACGCACTGATGACCAGTGTGATGACAGTTATATTCTAGCCATGAATAGTCACATTAATGTTTTAGGCTGTTGCTCTGTTTCTGTTTGGATAGAGTTACATTAAGACAAGTTTATATATTTCAGTTTTAAATTTCTCGAAGCTTCTTTCCGAAAGTGTCAGGAAGGAATTATTTCACCCCACCGCCCCATATGCAACATGCCATATAGCTCAATGTCATCTCTCCTAAGGCCCATATGAGGTCACCGTAACATAAATATGGTGTTTTTGCAGTTATAAATTCTTATAATAAGTGTTAAACTGTTACAAATGTGATATAAGGGCACAAAAGGTCTTTAGTAAAAAAAATTGCATGAGGGTGTAAAAAACGCGTTTTTTTGCCCCTCGGCCATCCACCACCCCGGCATACCTTCCTGCAAATTGTTTAATACCCCCTCCCTGGTTCTTAACAAGATTAATGTAAACACAAGTCCAGTTTGTTTGTTGTTGACATCATACAGATATGGTCACTAACCTCGCGAATCAGAAATTTTCCACACAAACTTTTCTCTTCAAATTTGGGAGGCACCTTAAAATATGAACAATCTCAGTTAAGAGCGATACCACATCAATTCGCCACCGTTTAAGCAACCTTGTGAATCGATAGGCAAAGTTATGTGTATACCATATCTATATAAATGTCAGCTGAAACAATGAACTTTGAACACTTATTGTTCTAAGTTCTTAGTTGCAGGGCGATAAATTCATTTGTCAATGCATCTAATAAAAATGTTTAACAAGCTGACTCTGACCCTAATTGTCACTTTAATGCCGATACTTACAGGTACACCTGTATGGACATACTAAAAAACAATAACAGCAAATCTCTGCATTTACAATTGATTGTTGTAAAATAATTAAAGGGTTGCTATGGAAGCCGCTAGGTGAGGGTAAGTCCTAACCCACTGGTATGCAACAGGCGATGCCATACCTCTGCCGTGACCAGGGGCCTATACTATAGAATACAATGTTTGCAATAGCAGGCTTATTTGAGCCGTACAGAAGGTGTCGAGTACTATTGACCACTGTAATCTAACAACCAACTCGATTTCTTGTAAATCACAAAAAGACGGCAAATCGAGTACTATCGACCACCGTTCGTTAAACGCATATCTAAACATTTGTGATTTTGTCAAGGGAAATTACTCTAATGATATATGCGAATGATATGACAGTGCCTATTTGTGTCAGTTTATGAATGATTTATTTGATGAATAAAGGTGCATTATGTGTGTGAATGGTTTCCGATACTTGGTTTATTTTGACCACAATTGCGCACGGTGAAAAGTAATTCCTTCGGTATCGCGTGGAATATACTTACAATTTTCAGATGTTTTATGTTACATGTTTCTTAACGGTTTGTCGGCAAACACACATATCGGCTGCCTCTCAAATGGCTACTTCAACTTGATATAGCAATATTAGCAAGGGTGGAACCTGATTTGTCTAGCTAGCGTTGGGCAGGGACAGCGGCTGAAATATTAGAAGTGGAAACATCTAGACCTTATAGTTGAAAAGTTTGAGGTACCATGGGGGTGCGATGGCTGTTCTCGGACTTTGTATTTTCGACCTGTGTCAAGGATGGGTGTTCATTTGGAAATTCCATTGTGGACTCCCTCGTCCAGGGTCTCCGGGGAAATCCAACCTCGATTTTAAAACATATATATAACACCATCTACTTAAACTATACCTAATTCTCGGTCTCTTCCATGTATACCAACTAATCGGATAGATTTAGGTAAACATATGCCATTTGGTTTATAACTAACACGCACTACTACATTGGTAATGTTAAGAATAAGGGGACCCCTATTTTTTCTAAGAATTCCCTCATGGAACATTATGTGCGACACTATTGGCCAAATTAAATAGTTTAGACCACAAGGTGAACGCAAACGTCTTGAGCACACATATCGTTTATATATACGTTTTGAGCCCAAGCCCGACAACTGTAACTCTTTAATTCCATTTATAATTAGAATCTAGGCCGCTGACATGGCTATCTCCTTTCAACTCCATTGAGCGTAAACCACCTACAATGGGTTAACAATTGAGATTCCGTGACCGCATTACAAAGAACATGTACCCAGCTAATCGCACTCCCCAGTATACGCACGAAGAAGTCGTGATCACGGCGTGACAAATAAATAATGTAGCATATGCAGTTGTAATCTAATAAAGAATTTTTATAAAAATGGTAGTATTGCTGTACTATAGAACCCGCTTAGCCAGTACTTTATCATTCCGTATTGCGAATTTTTACATATTAGAAAGCTGTAGCGTTCGAGTACTATGAAAACACGCAGAGATGAAACTTTCAGGCCCCCTTTTTCTCCACCAAATGCAAAGATTTTCCGGTCAAGTAAATCCCGGTATATAGATGGTTCGCCAAAAAAGATCATATAAGTCATTACATGTCAATGTATTTTTCATTCAAAGAGTTTTAAGCATATGTTGAGTTTCAATCTACAATGAAAGAAATACACTGATAGAAATGCAGTCCAATACTATAGAACACAAAATATGTATTACAAAATTAGTAAATCACAAATTAACGCTGATATTACAAAAATTGTATTCTATAGTATAGGCCCCTGGCCTACTTTCGTACCAGTGGCACGACTTTCGGAAATATTTAATGCCACATATTGTGTTGGGACTATCTTATTTAGGCACCGTTCAACGTAACAGCAAGTCGAAGCAGTGATATTAGTTTCTACCTTGAAATATCTTTGACCGAAAATTTGCTTTCTTCAGCTCAAATAATGGTGATAAAAACAATAGACTATTTTGTTTCCTTCATAATAACATTGAATATCTCATATTAAAGCAGCTAAAGTGGTTGATGGTGTGTAATAAGTATTTCAGGTTTGCAGAATCAAAGTTCCAAACATTATGTGCAACATTAATTATTTTATGTTCAGAGTTTACCATAAACAGTATAATTAGTAAATTAACCACATTGAAACTGTATCGTAAATATTGGACCGACAGCTATCTGGAAAATACACAACGCTCACTGTTTTTGCTTTTCGGACAGTGTTGTGATGTGTTTAATAAAACAGGTGTATCTATTGCAGTTATCGTAGAATATGATTGGTCAAATTATAATGATCAGTGTAACTAAATTGGATATTTATCTTTCGCTCGGGTACCGGGTAATTCATTGTGTTGTGTTCATTTAAGATCGTGTGTATTTTTTAGTCTGCAAATATCGGGATTTCAGTCTATTATTTAATTTTTAAGGCATTTCGAAGTGTCATCCACTGGTTATCGAAGTCATAATTAATTTTACATTTTGCGTTGTATCTGTCGCATTCATACCTAAATTGAAGATCGCAAAGGAATGAGCGAAGCGACAGTTGTGTGGGCGTGAATTTTGTCCTGTATATATGCTGTTTCATCATTAGCAGGAAGAGGTTAGTTATTGACTTTCTGTATTCGTGATCTATACCGATAATAATATTCTTCTTTGTTAGATCAATGGGAATCTGGTTGTTTTCCGTCCATATTTGAATCTCCTTTATAAAGGGTTGTACATGGGGACAGTACCAAAAGATATGAGAAATGGTTTCCTGTACATTTTGACATCAATTGCAGAAATCCTCGACTCGAAGGTTAGGCACCTTCAGAAATTTATTGGTACCGATAATTCGCGTGTTTATTCTGAAATAGAGCCACTGTAATTTCGTATCGGTTGTCGTTTTAAAGGGCATGCTCAAATATTCTTCCCAATGTTCTATCTTCTCGGAAATTTCGGATTCCCATTTTTGAAATGAATTTGGCATAATTTGCCCTCGTTCTAGAACTTTGTAAAATAATTGGCCGCTCTTTTTGTCACGGAGTATCGCAGTAAGATTGTTAGGTAGGTATGGGCAGGGTATGCGGATTAATGGTTGGTTAAGAGAACCAATTTTTTAAAATAAAATTCATAGGTGTATCCGGGTGGCCCTGGGCTTTGATTATTTTTGCTGTTCTTAAGCGCGTTTGTTAATTCTTGTAAGGTTAATGGTCCTTCTATACTTGAAGCCTGCGTAGTGTTTAGTTTGGGACATGTTCCATCTTTAAGAAGGGAGTTTAGATCGCGATCGTCCATTGACCTAAATGAGTATAAATTAAAGTAGAAATTTCGGGTTTCTTTCATAATATCGTTTTGTTTCGTGATTGTATTACCATTCGCGACTGTCAGGCTAGTCATGGTTTTGGAGATGTAGTTACGTTTTTAAAAATTTAGGAAATATTTTGTTGGTTTTTCGCCTTCCTCTATCCATTTAGCACGAGATCTAACCATGGTACCGCGGATTGTTTATTTTCGCATTGCTTCAATTTTGACTTCTATTTTTTCGAAGTCTTCCATTATTTTCTGTTTTCATCAGATTCAAGATATGAACTAATTTTTGCCTTTTTGATGTCAGATTTTTCTCGATTTTTGATCGCTCATGTTTTCGATTTGCAGAATAGCGTATGGTGGCGCCTCTGATATCAAGCAACACTGCGGCGAGGAAAAGTCGTTTTCCAATGGAACATTTTGTCTTGCTTTCGTTTTCGTTTACATTTATGGAGTAAGAATATCTAATTTTATTTTCAGCTATGATCGATTTTACTAAATCAACATATTCTCTACAGTACAGAAGAGAATTATTAAATTTCCAAAACCCTGGGCCAGACTTGATATCACTGACGTTTAATGAGAGTGAAATAATAGAATGATCTGATTTGTACCCGGGTAAAATTTCCGGTCCTTCTCCAGTTATATTAAGGAGGTCCTCGGAGATTAAGAAATAATCTAGCCTCGCCATTTTAACTGGGGCTTTCCTTCTCCACGTGTAACGTCTTTCCTATTTATTAAATAGTCTCCACACGTCAACTAGTGCAAGGCTGCCGGCAATGTCAACAACTCTATTTATGGTATTGGGGTTATTTATATGCTTGTAGATATAAGTGTCTAGCTCATGTTTCTGAACAAGATTCCAGTCTCCACACATGATTATTTGCGTGTTCCCAATCTGGGTAATTAATATGTTTAGGTTAGAGTAAAAAGCTGGATTATCATCATTGGGCCCATATAAATTCACCAAACTTGAACGTATATTTTCTTTGGTTATATCAAGTACTAGCAGGGTTACCCGGCGTTGCCCAGGTTAAAGTGATGTGAAACCCTCTGCATGCTGTTGATATTTGTTGGGAATAGAGAATACTCTTGCTCAAAGTGTTACACATATTCTCATAAATTGTATATTCAAATAGCATCACAAAACATAATTCTTACACAGTCATGGAATATATGTAGTGGCTCACCTTGTCGATTTTCATTTTGATTATTGCGATTAATCCGTTCAACCAATAATGAAGTATTTATTTATTTACAACTGCATATACGTCAGACGTTATAATATCATATATGAACATCATACACACATTAGTTCGCAAAAATAAAAGACGACAATTGGGTTTTACATATAGAGATGTATCAATCAATATAGTTGGTTGGACTAAGATCTTGAGGACACCCGGCTATCCTATCTCCATGAAGATACAAATGTTTTAAAGAAATTTCCAGGTGCGCCTCTGTTCATGGTGCATATTGGCTAAATATTCTCAGTTTAAAAGGAATGTTGCTGCGCGTGTATATCAGCTACATGTGCAAGACACAGAGCGAGATTTTGAGTTGTTTATGTCAGTCGATGAGTCTGTTCTAAAAAAATCCACTGTCAGATGTCAGTATTGGAGGATTCTGAAAAGTCATGTGCTACTGACTGCGTTCTCTTTTATATCAGAAGAAAAATATATTTGACTGCACACTGTGACCACTATTTTTTAACAGGCCTTCGATACATTTCCATATCTCTCTGTGGAAACTGTATTGAATGGAACAGACTCAATTATGCAATCCTCTAACGGTTCGAGGTCTCTCAGTTTGCAAGAATATATGTATCTCTTAAATAAAATGATAAATATACTTTTAATGCTTCTTCTATGTATCTCTTTTTGATAGCTCATTATGTGAATACCCTAATTGCTATCCCCATATAAATATGACAGTTGAGAAGATACAACTGTTCAAGTGACTTAATTGAATCACCATTTGTCGATATTGTGAAATTTGAACGCCCAAAACTCCTTAACATGATATGGAGATGACCTGGGTGACTATATATAACTTATACAGGTTGATATCGGCGAATAGCATCTTATCATTGATATTGCATATCCTCTCGCCATCCGTGACCCAAACGACACAAAATGTGATTTAATTCATCTATCATTAGAGAAGAACGTGTCTGAATTTGGTGGATATTTGTGCTAAATATATTTTTATCAGCTTTGGTGCAATTGACATCATCATGCATGACTTTAACGGCGCCACTTTTGACATATTTAAACCATATCCATTAGACTCACGGATGCATGATATACTGGAGATGATTATATATAGGTTTGGTGGTAAACAGCAACTAAACAAATTCTTAGAATAGTTATGACCCCCCCCCCATCTCTCACCCAAACTGCAGCAATTTGGCGTCTTTAAATCACACGATTATCTTCCTCGTATCATAGAGAAGAAGAATATATCAGGAGATCTGAGCTGAAAATAGTTTATTAAATCAATTGTTGCTGCCCCTGCAACGCTGACTCGAACAGCGGCGTATCCGGATGTGATTATGTATGCGTTTGGTGGAAATCGGCGACAAAACAATTTCACCATATTTTTAAAATTTTGCCAACCTCCCCATTTTCTTACCCTGACACCAACAGCGTCACTTTAGAAAAATTTAACCCACACCATTATCTTCCTCGTAAAAAGTTACCCCTCTTAGAAGGCCTTGGTGCCATCTCGATTGTACTCCGTGAAGTTATATATAGAACGCACACAGACAGATAGAAAGACAAACAGCACGATTTGATTTCTCGTATCATTTGAGAAGAATATTGTCTGAATTTGATGGTAATTGGTACTAAAAATATTTGTTTTTATCAGTTTTGGTGACCGTCCCTTCCCTATTTCGGACTCAAGCGGCGCCATTTTGTCACCGTTAAACCACACACACATACAAATGGTGAAAATTCGTATCAAATTTAAGGTCCCCAAGGCACCAATTTTGTGTATCTAAACCACACGATAAGATTCCTCGTATCACGAAGAAGAATATGTATCAATCTGGTGGATATCGGCGCTAAACATATTGTTAAATTTGGTGTCCCTCTCACCTCTATACACCACTGACTCGAATGGCCGCACGTGTGACATTCTTAAGCCACACAAGTATACTCCTGATATCATGGAGATGATTATTTATAACTTTGGTGCTAATCGGCGACTAAACATATTTTTATCAAATTGGGTGCCCACCTATCCCTCCCCATCTCTCACCCAAACAGCACCAATATGGCGTCTTTAAATCACACGATTAGATTCCTCGTATCATGAATACGAACGTGTATAAATATGGTGGAAACTAGCGCTAAAAATATTGTGTATCAATTTTGGTACCCCTCTCCCTTTCAGTTTACCCCTGACTCGAATGAGGCCACATTTGACATATTTAAGCCACATCGTTAGACTCATCATACCATGGGGATGATTTTGTATAAGTGTGGTGGCAATCGGCGACTAAACCCATTCTTATCAAATTTAGTGCCCACCCCCCCCCCCCCCCCAATCTCTCATCCAAACGACAAACATTTGGCGTTGTTAAATCGCACAATTAGATTCCTTGTATCATGAAGAAGAATATATATCAATTTGGTGGAAGTCGGAGCTAAAATTAGTTTTATCAATTTTGGTGCCCCTCTCCACTTCCGTGCATCCCTGACTCGAACGACGCCACTTTTGACATATTTAAACCACACCATTATTTTCTTCATATCATGGGGATGATTATATGTAAGTTTCGTGGCAATCGGCGACAAAAACAAATTCTGCCCCTCCTCCTTTTCTGTCCCTGATAACAACGGCGTCACATTAGAAAATTCTAACCCCGACCATTATCTTTCTCGTAGAAAGATAACCCTAGTAGACCCCTTTGGTATCATCTAGATGGTCCCCTGTAAATTTATATAGAACACAGACAGACAGTCGCAAATATAGATAATAAAATTTCCACCAGAGTCTTTATATGTTTCGTGAATACTATACTCAAAGTTGTTTCTAAATAGAATAGCTATACCTCTAGCCTGGAAAGAGTATGATGCCATTATTGTTTTGCATCCCCATTCTGCTTCAATACATCTTTCCATGTGATTAATGAAATGTGTATCTTGCAAACAATATATAGATCCACCAAGGTTATGGATGTGATGGAAAACGTCTCGGCGTTTTTCGGGTTGGTTAGGTCCACGGCAGTTCAGAGAAAAAACTTTTATATTACTCATATACGAAATATATTAACCGAATTTGAGTCTGTGGATGCAAACTTACAGACTTCACAATGATCCGCGACATATCCCGGCGTACAATTACAGCTGTATGATGCGAGGCTATCGATACATGTCCCTCCGTTCAAACACTCCACTCCGTCGCAATAGTTTATATCTGAAAATAAAAAGCATAAGATTTTATTTTATATAAACTTCAAAGTTTCAGCTGAAAATTTACCGAGACATGTTCGCTTCTGCTGCATTCTGGCTTTTGCATAAGGTCGATAAACACACAAAACACGTGTATGTGAACAGTGTATGTCACTTTAAGCATTAGTGGCTCTTAATTCGGAGACAAAATCCAAGCAGACGCTTTCCTATGTATGAAGTAGTCGACGTCAGCCTGTCAATGATGAAAGTTCACTTTGTATATTCAACGGCACAAAATAATGGTCTTCGTTTTTTTTCAAATAGTTTTTTTTATTTTTCTTGCATACCACGATTCACATTGAGTGTTGCAGTATAATTAGCATGTATGAATTGTTTACCTGTCTTTGACTTGAAACGTATTTTATTTGTAAATAATACAAAAGGGATTGGGGCACACGTTTTTTCAACTTATGAAGCCCCTCTTCCAATACAGTCGATTTAAATACAAAATGTTTACAAGATGACAGCTGAACATATTTACATGCATGATTGAGTTATTTTATGGTGATTGATGTAGTGCCTTCCAGAGCTATATGGGTTATGGCTGGTTTGGTAGCTATAAGATTTGGCGGGGTTTGTGTGATTTTTGTTCGTTTTAACTAATGTTGAAGCAGGGTTTTGTGCAAAGGGCTATTTTCTTCATATATATATATGTTAGTCAAGTGTTTGTCAGCTACTCTGGAAGACAGTACTTACGGTAGATCAAGGTAATAGAGAACTGCATGGTGATTAGGTGGGGGAGTAGGTCCATAAGTGGGTAGCCAGTAGATTACTAAACTGCGTAGTTCCTATATTTACAGGTGTACTTAGACAATTTGTAGTCCTTCCTTGTGAATATATTTTGTTTTTAAATTCAGTTATCGAAACGCTTTGTTGCTACAATATATTGCTGAATTATATCGAGCAGTTTCTTATTACTTTGGGACGAGATATATGGTATTCCGAAAAGAATTTCGTTAATATTGAGGATTTGAAGGCTTTCGCGAGTCAATTTATCAGCGATGACGGCTCGCTCGGTCTGATACAAGGGGCAACTACAGAAGAAATGAAAGGCATCTTCGGATGGATTTCCACAGAAGCACGCAGGGCTATCGGAGATATAATTGTTATACATATCAGAGCGGAGTTCGCTACATCTGTTTCGGATGCGACAGTGTATAATGCTGTTTTTCGTTGATCTGTGTAGAAGTGCAGAGGAGGATCAGGTAGTTGCAAATTAGTTTTAAATATCGAAAATTGGCCTACGTCAGTGATTATTTTGGGAAGTTTATTCCACTCAGTGGTTGCCGGCGGAAAAAAAAAACTTTTTTGTAATGTTCTGTATTACAGAAATGTGAATAAAATTTGCCGGGTCGCCTCATGTTGTAGCCCGACACATCGTTTGCTCTAGGGGAAAGTGTAGACGCTAGATAAGATGGGGCGTGTTCGTTTACTATTTTGTAGACTATTTGCAGTTTGTGTATCTGGCGCCTTCTATCGAGAGAAGGCCACCCCACTTCCTGCAGAACTGTGTTATTAGATGCAGAGCGAGTGATGCCACAGACCATCCGCCAAGCTTCGTTGTGTAGCCGATCGAGTTTATCTAGGAGATATTGTGGAGCGCTGTCCCACACTACGTCTGAGTAATCAAATAGGGGTAGTATATATGTTTTTTTAGATAATTTCAATTATTTTTCTGTCAAGTTGGTACTTCAGGCGCCTTAGTTGGGCTAATCGAGATGCAATCCGATTTACCAGGCCGTCGATATGGGCATTCCAATTGAGGTTTGACTTAGTTCCAGACCAAGGTGTTTATGCGTGTCAACAAATGTTATTGTTTCATCAGCGAAATTAAGATCTGGGTGTTTAGTTTTCGGGGGCATTAATGAGAAGAAAATTCCAACCGTTTTTGTCAGGTTAAAGCTGACCAACCATTTTCGGGACCATGCGGATATTTTTTCAATATCACTATTCATAGCGGTTTCTAATAATTTGATGTCATAATGGCTGTTCGTAATGCAAGTGTCATCGGCATACATTCTAGCATCAGATTCTATGTTGTCAGCTACGTCATTGATATAGACAAGGAACAGGAAGGGTCCAAGGATGGAGCCATGTGGGACACCGGAAGGGATGACCTCGTATTCGGAATAAGCATCATTAACTAGTAATCTTTGTTTTCTATTGTTTAAGTAGTCTTCGAGCCAATATAATGTGTTTCCTTCTAAACCATACGCGCTCAACTTATGAATCAGTCCCCTGTGCCAAACTCTTTCAAATGCTTTAGAGATATCGCAAAATATAGAACATGTAAATAGACTTTTATCAAGGGATTGGCACAGGTTATGATATAAATCTACTAACTGATATGTTGTGTTGTGACCTGGGAGAAAACCAGATTGATGGAAGTACAGGAGTTTGTTTTCAATAAAGAATTCGCTCATCTGTTTAAGAACCACTTTCTCGAAGATTTTAGCGAGGCACGGTAAAATGAAATTGGGCGATAGTTTTTCGAATCAGCAGGATCATCTTTCTTGTAAATAGGAATGCCGTTTGTAAACTTCCATGCTGCAGGGAATTTCGGAGTGTTAATTGATTTTCTGAACATGAGAACCAGTGGGCGTGTGTAACAATTCTGCCTTGTGTCAATTGTATTGTAAATCAGTGAAGGCTCTTTAAACATGGGTTGTCGCATTAAATCGGAAAGGTAATTGTCTCTTTAAATATTCGAGCGAGAATTGACTAAACATCTTTAATTTGTCGCATCAAAGTGGTCAGACGAGATCAATCATTAATTCACGGGTGAATGCACGCTCAGTTGAACGATAGCTTGTGAGGCGTCGTTCACTCACGGTGATTGACAACAGGAATCTCGGGTGAACCCATGTAATTTACGATTGGCTCGCAAAGGTCAGTGAAGCGCTATTTAGGAAAATATTTCTAGTGAATCGGCAGTTGACTTGAATTTCCAAAGACTAAGGTATGTGTTGCTAAAACTTCTTCTTATGGGGGTGGGGGTGGCAATTATTTCGTGAGTTTCGGGGAGATGACAATATTTTTATTTAATTTTCCATGTTCGACCAAGTTATATTTTCCAAGCTAATTTGTCTTGTCCGAATGTATTCGCGCCTGAAATAATTCCCTGCGTTAATTGATATTCATAACCATTACAAACGCGATAATATTACGCTATGATCTGAGGATCATGGTGTAACAATTCTGCCTTGTGTCAATTGTATTGTAAATCAGTGAAGGCTCTTTAAACATGGGTTGTCGCATTAAATCGGAAAGGTAATTGTCTCTTTAAATATTCGAGCGAGAATTGACTAAACATCTTTAATTTGTCGCATCAAAGTGGTCAAACGAGATCAATCATTAATTCACGGGTGAATGCACGCTCAGTTGAACGATAGCTTGTGAGGCGTCGTTCACTCACGGTGATTGACAACAGGAATCTCGGGTGAACCCATGTAATTTACGATTGGCTCGCAAAGGTCAGTGAAGCGCTATTTAGGAAAATATTTCTAGTGAATCGGCAGTTGACTTGAATTTCCAAAGACTAAGGTATGTGTTGCTAAAACTTCTTCTTAGGGGGGTGGGGGTGGCAATTATTTCGTGAGTTTCGGGGAGATGACAATATTTTTATTTAATTTTCCATGTTCGACCAAGTTATATTTTCCAAGCTAATTTGTCTTGTCCGAATGTATTCGCGCCTGAAATAATTCCCTGCGTTAATTGATATTCATAACCATTACAAACGCGATAATATTACGCTATACTAATGGTGTACCCTAGCCACCGATGTATATCTGGCATAAACTTCTATATCGGACGTTGTTAAGTATGAAACACGTGTCAATGGGGAACGGAATATCGTCGCGACACTGGGCCATGGTATGACTGTAATTTTGGACTAACGTAGGGCGTCGCTGTCCAGTTGTCAATTTATCTTACTTACGCATATCGTCAAACAAAGGTTGAGACCATATTCATAAATCTGTTCAATCGAGAATTTAGACTCATCACAGAATTCCTCGAAAACATTGTCATTAAACCATATGTAAATTTACTGTACTCATCGTCGTTGGCGGCAAAATTACTCTCTTCCTGCACCAGCACCACTATCATCTCTTAAGGTCATTATTATTGCATGCCAGCCTTCTTTAGTTTGTTATTTTATTTAGTTTATACAAAATCTGATAGAATAGACAACTACGATGAGTACAGGGGTGTGGAAAAATTGAATTTTATGGACGGGTCTGCTTTGTCACCCCTTTTTGACATTTGTTGTTAAAAGTTATATATTACTCAAACGGAAGGATGCGATGAGTCTATATGTCGAATAACTTGTATGATATTTCTAATATTCTCAAATAGAATTACCTCCCATTTCTGTTTACATTATCGTTGGGAAATTTCGCGCCACGCCGAAATAACATATACCGGAAGTATCGAAAATCGTGTGTGATGCGAACCACGTGCATTTGAAAAGATGTCATTTCTGATCCGGTATTGTTTGGTAAATGCGGCCCCAAAATTTAGCCAAGATATTAGCGAGCAGTTTGTGGAATTCTGATCAATTATATGTCGAATAACTTGTATGATATTTCTAATATTCTCAAATAGAATTACCTCCCATTTCTGTTTACATTATCGTTGGGAAATTTCGCGCCACGCCGAAATAACATATACCGGAAGTATCGAAAATCGTGTGTGATGCGAACCACGTGCATTTGTAAAGATGTCATTTCTGATCCGGTATTGTTTGGTAAATGCGGCCCCAAAATTTAGCCAAGATATTAGCGAGCAGTTTGTGGAATTCTGATCAATTATATGTCGAATAACTTGTATGATATTTCTAATATTCTCAAATAGAATTACCTCCCATTTCTGTTTACATTATCATTGGGAAATTTCGCGCCACGCCGAAATAACATATACCGGAAGTAACGAAAATCGTGTGTGATACGAACCACGTACATTTGTAAAAATGTCACTTCTATTCTGGTATGGTATTTGGGTAAATACGGCCCCAAAAATTTAGCCAAGATAAAAGCAAGCAGTTGTGGAATTATGATAAATTATATGTCAAATAACTTGTATTATGGTTCTAATGTTAAAAGCAAGCAGTTGTGGAATTATGATAAATTTTATGTTAAATAAACGTGTATGATGTCTCTTATTAGCTCAATTAGATATCACGCTCTGTTGTTTCCTTGTAAACGAAATCCGACGTTGTTTGATACAATTATCAAACCATATTTTCGAGCCTTATTACCTTGCGGAAACAACGCTCTTTATTGTTGTTGTTTTCCCAAACAGGAAATAATTCAAGTCTAAATGTTTCTTTGTAAACGAAATCCGACGTTGTTTGATACAATTATCAAACCATATTTTCGAGCCTTATTACCTTGCGGAAACAACGCTCTTTATTGTTGTTGTTTTCCCAAACAGGAAATAATTCAAGTCTAAATGTTTCTTTGTAAACGAAATCCGACGTTGTTTGATACAATTATCAAACCATATTTTCGAGCCTTATTACCTTGCGTAAATAACGCTCTTTATTGTTGTTGTTTTCCCAAACAGGAAATAATTCAAGTCTAAATGTTTCTTTGTAAACGAAATCCGACGTTGTTTGATACAATTATCAAACCATATTTTCGAGCCTTATTACCTTGCGGAAACAACGCTCTTTATTGTTGTTGTTTTCCCAAACAGGAAATAATTCAAGTCTAAATGTTTCTTTGTAAACGAAATCCGACGTTGTTTGATACAATTATCAAACCATATTTTCGAGCCTTATTACCTTGCGTAAACAACGCTCTTTATTGTTGTTGTTTTCCCAAACAGGAAATAATTCAAGTCTAAATGTTTCTTTGTAAACGAAATCCGACGTTGTTTGATACAATTATCAAACCATATTTTCGAGCCTTATTACCTTGCGTAAACAACGCTCTTTATTGTTGTTGTTTTCCCAAACAGGAAATAATTCAAATGTTTCTTTGTAAACGTAATCCGACGTTGTTTGACACAATTATCAAACAATATTTTCGAGGCTTACTACCTTACTGAGACAACGCTCTTTATTGTTGTTGTTGTTTTTCCAAACAGTAAATAATTCATGTTCAAATGCGTCTATGTACGTATTCTTGCCCCGTGTATCATACACGACCGATTATACTGAAGAGTCTGACTAACTCAAATAAACACGACGCTCTGAATTATATCATGGTCCATTAATGCTGGTATATAACTGGTTATCTGCGAGTGTTGTCCTCTTGCTTTGACCGATGTTTATAGAGTTTTCACTGCCTTACATTTTTTTGGAATTGATTAAGGTGGTAGCTATTATAATATAATATTTTGCTTATGGTTATACACTGGATTTGATTAAGGGGTAATTGATATAATGGAAATAATTTGCTTTTGAGTATGCATTGAATTTGATTAAGGTGGTAGTTATTATAATATAATATTTTGCTTATGGTTATACATTGGATTTGATTAAGGGGTAATTGATATAATGGAAATAATTTGCTTTTGAGTATGCATTGAATTTGATTAAGGTGGTGGCTATTATAATATAATATTTTGCTTATGGTTACACACTGGATTTGATTAAGGGGTAATTGATATAATGGAAATAATTTGCTTTTGAGTATACATTGGATTTGATTAAGGGGTAATTGATATAATGGAAATAATTTGCTTTCGAGTATGCATTGGATTTGATTAAGGTGGTAGCTATTATAATATAATATTTTGCTTATGGTTACACACTGGATTTGATTAAGGGGCAATTGATATAATGGAAATAATTTGCTTTTGAGTATACATTGGATTTGATTAAGGGGTAATTGATATAATGGAAATAATTTGCTTTCGAGTATGCATTGGATTTGATTAAGGTGGTAGTTATTACAATACAATATTTTGCTTATGGTTATACATTGGATTTGATTAAGGGGTAATTGATATAATGAAATTAATTTGCTTTTGAGTATGCATTGGATTTGATTAAGGTGGTAGTTATGCTTTATTATTACTAAGGGGGTGGACTTTGATAAATGTATTTGTTATTATTGGGGTGGGTGGATGAAAAGTTTTAGTTTTTTTGTTATGCCGTGATCATATTTTGACGCCCAGAGGTGAATCAGTTATGTCCCGTTATATAAATAAACTTAATGAGTTGCTCCCACGATTTTCATGGGGTCGGCTGAGTTTGGATTTCCGGGAGACTGCCGAGCTGGGATTTCTTAGGGATCCTTACTCAGTTAGCCCTTTATACCACTGGATACACTTAATAATTTAATATTTATTGAATGATTTCATTTATTAATATTTAGACTCCACCTCACTATATTGTCACGGCATATCAAAATAGAAATAATCATCAAATATATATAGAAAATAAATCGCATCAATTTTTAGTTTTGTTTGTGTTATCTCCCTTTTTTTCATCAGCCTGGGTATATCCTTGTTAGGTTCCATCAGTGGTAGTCGTCTCTATCTTGCCATGTGAGCAAGACCCTTTGCTTTAGCTGCTCGTTTCTCTGTTATTAATGGATTGAACCTACATTTCTAAATCCGCTAATTATATTTATAAAATAATCTTAACTTATTCCGAGTGGGGTCATAGTACAAGTTTCGACTTGGACTTGTGACACTACTGGGGAATAGGTCACAATTTGACTGCATTTTTTTTTTGTCTTATCTTAAGTTAAGGTATAAGTTGATCTATATTAAATGACACGTAGTTCCCTTTATTTATTTTCCATTCTTGCACAACAAGTATAATTAGTCTTGACTACATTTAGTTCACCACACATAACAAGTTTTGAGCTTATAACTGACTCCAAGTTATTCACAATTATGGAGTTCCATCGCTTAGCGCGTCAATGGTAACAATGAACCCCATTCCATTCTTGATTAACGGTCCTCCCATTAAAAGAGAAATAAAACTGTAGTTGCTATATAACCCTAGAGTACAATTCGCTACACGTGCAATAGATTTTGCTGTATCTCGGAGCATTCTAACAGTTATCCAATCATGTCCGTGGGCTTTGTTCAGCTTGAACGATTTGATAGCCGATTCTACGTCGGTTTCTGTTAAAACCAAATTTGGCATGATTTTTTTTGCAACGCTTCGGAAAGGTTGCGATGCTATGTTTGGAGTCATTACTGGTTGAATTTGCAATAAAGCTCTTATTTAGTATTACAGCTTTTTCAGCATCATTTGTTGCATATGTGTGACCGTTTGCTATTATACTGCCTGTGGGGCTATATAGTGGGGGGATAGTCTTAGATCTTTTCTTATTCAGGAGGTAGTTTATTAGTCTCCAGAAGTCTCTCGGGGTTGAGGATTCTCTTATTCGCTCTTCCAAATTTTCGTCGAATTTGATTTTCGCGTGTTTTTGCATGTTGTTAATTTTATTTCGGATATTTTTGTAATTTTTTCATAATATCGGTTTATTAGTTTTCAGAGCCTTTTTTCTCACTCTGTCGCGCTTTTTTTTATCTCGCGTCGAATGTCTGAATTAAACAAAATTTTGTCTGATGTTCTTACTGTTACAGTTGATTGTGGGATTGTTTTCTCCATTATAGACAAGAATTCCGTATGGAAGTTATCGACCGCTTTATTTACATCTGTTGTGTGATTTATGAGGTCATCCCAGTCTACTGATTCGAGTAAGCTATTTGCATGTGAAAAGTTAGCCTTTCTATAATTCCACACGATTCTTTCGAATGAAGGTGCCGGGTATTATCGAAAGAAATGGTTGCATAAACACCTAAATGGTATGAAACTCCGAGGTCTAAAGTATCAGCGTCTATAACTTGCATAATCTTGGAGGTAATAATGGGATCGAGGAGAGTACTTGATGTGCTAGTTACTCTAGTGGGAACCGTAATGACATTTTTCATACTGAGACCATCTGTTATTTGTTTGATCTTCGAGGAGCTGTCAAAAAAAATTGCCAATTGAAATCGCCAGTGATGACTACATTTTACCTGTCTCAATCTGGTAACCGCGCTATACCCTGTTTGGTACCACGATTCCCTGCATTGAGTGTTCTAGTATAATTAGCACGTATATATTGTTTACCTGTTTTGCACGTGGCGCCGGTATACACTGTTTGTCACCACGATTCACTAAATTGAGTATTGTAGTATACTTAGCACGTATACATTGTTTACCTGTTTTGCACGTGGTGCCGGTATACCATGTTAGACACCACGATTCACTACATTGAGTTTTCTAGTATAATTAGCACGTACATGTATATATTGTTTACCTGTTTTGCACGTGGCGCCGGTATACCCTGTTTGTCACCACGATTCACTAAATTGAGTGTTGTAGTAGACTTAGCACGTATACATTGTTTACCTGTTTTGCACGTGGTGCCGGTAAACCCTGTTAGACACCACGATTCACTACATTGAGTGTTGTAGTATAATTCGCACGTATATATTATTTACCTGTTTTTCACGTGGCGCCGGTATACCCTGTTTGGCACCACGATTCACTACATTGAGTGTTGTAGTATAATTAACACGTATATATTATTTACCTGTTTTGCACGTGGCGCCTGTATATCCTCTTTGGCACCACGATTCACTACATTGAGTTTTCTAGTACAATTAGCACGTATATATTGTGTACCTGTTTTGCACGTGGCGCCGGTATACCCTGTTAGACACCACGATTCACTACATTGAGTGGTGTAGTATAATTGACACGTACATGTATATAGTATTTACTGTTTTGCACGTGGCGCCGGTATACCCTGTTTGGCACCACGATTCACTACATTGAGTGTTGTAGTATAATTGGCACGTATATATTATTTATCTGTTTTGCACGTGGCGCCCGTGTACCCTCTTTGGCACCACGATTCACTACGTTGAGTGTTGTAGTATAATTGGCACGTATATATTGTTTACCTGTCTCACACTGGTCATCGCTATACCCTGTTTGGTACCACGATTCACTACACTGAGTGTCGTAGTATAATTAGCACGTGTGAATTGTTTACCTGTCTACACTGGTCACTGCTATACCCTGTTTGGCACCACGATTCGCTACATTGAGTGTTGTAGTATAATTAGCACGTATATATTGTTTACCTGTGTTGCACGTGACGCCGGTATACCCTGTTGGACACGTGCATGTGTATGACCCGTCAGAATTAGTTGTACACTTGCCGCCGTTACTGCATGGCTCCGGGTGGCAGCTGTCGATATCTGAAATCAACAGTGGAGATAAACATTATCAAGATATAGGAAATACTCCAAGCCATGAGTGAACATTCGATATTTATTTCCAGACAAGAATGAGATGTTTCAGTTATTCAAACAAAAATGTAGGTATTCTTGTAATTATATGCCCCTAATTAATGTTCACAAGTTAACTCTTACTTAATTAAATTAATAACGTTACTTAATTAACGAAGCAATATAATGTATCTAATTTATGTCCATGATTAAAGAGCGCGTGTCAGTGTTTACGAACAGGAGTGATCTTAGGCCTAAAGTTGAAATTGACACGTATAATAATCGATTGATTTATCATAAATTCGTCGCTTTTATTTGGCTAGTGGGTAGTGTACACGCTCTGATCACTCGGTCAACCTTGGGGACAGGTGTGTTAAACACCAAAATGCGATTTCACTGTAGCTCCGAAGATTTCAGTCTGGTAATAAGTGAAAAATAATTTGGCATAAAACGTAATTTGGTGATCGCTTGGATCAAATAGACATTATGGTTTATTAAAATACTAAAATGTAGGCTTAATCATGTATAATGATATTTTTTTGGGTTGTGAGTGTGAACTCGAACATATCAAAATGGGGTTATATTACAACTAATATATAGGATTTTCTATGGTGTTAAATCATGCCTTTTCCATGACTGTAGAATCAACTGTTTTTTCGAAAATTACATTTTGCCGATATAAAAGAGAAATTTTTTATCATATTGGGCATTGGTTTAATGATCTGAATACGATAGGCCAAAAACACTGACCATTCAAAAAAATTCCCTTGGAATCATATGACTTAGCATTTTTTAAATTTCAGTATTCCCCTTTATACAAGGAGGACATCCATTTTATATAAGCGACCTATATGTCGCATTTCGAGTATAACGCAATACTGATAAAATACCACAATATGGTGTAGGGTGTGCATCATGTATATGGCTATTTCTTAAATCACTGTGTGATTTCAAATGTCATATGTTACAGTAAAGACATATGTCTTACACAATATACGTAACATGTGCATTTAGACTTTTCCAGTTCCTCGTCGAAGAAGGAAGAGTAGATTAAGATATTCGGAAACTCACTTGTTAAAGATTTTCTGCCAAATAACCCTTGTCTTGTCACATAAACGATATGTGTGCTTTTATAGTTACACGAAAGATTTTTTTTTCATAAATGTCTTACTCAATATTGAACATGTATTATTCCAACAAAACAGAACAGAAAGAAAATATATGGCTTAAATCAAGCATTCACCATATAGAATTAAGATTGTGGAGACTATAGTTTGCTCCGCTGCCCTCTGCCGTAACTTCACATACACCTTATGCACAACGTGGAACATCTACCAGCGATGCGCATGTATATATCAGAGATTTATACATGAGTTACAATAGTGTACCAACTGGGCCAATCAGATCACGCGCGCTCATTCGTCAGATAACCAAAATGGATGCTGCTATTCAATGCATCATGCATGTGAACATATCAACTCAATTACGTTAAGGGGAGCGTAGCCGCGCATTCAAAATATGCAGACACACAAAAACAAAGTATATGAGGAACTGACATTAAACATAGAATGTTGACTGTTACAAGCATATGATAGTTTATTTTTTAAAACAAGTAGTAACTTATTTGTTTGGAAATACTCGGTAGTTTTCTATAACATTCTGACCAAAGTTTCCAGTCGGAGGTTCGTGAAATAGATCAGTCCATACACCTAGAAGAATCCTTCGACTGACAACTTAATGGTCAAAATGTTAGATCAAACAACTGTGAATTCGGACACAAACGAGGTGTCAGCTTGTTTGAAAAATTGTATAGCATGTGCTATTTTTTTACCCTGTGCCAATGCATTCTCTTATATATGCGAGTCGACCATAGGTCGCCTCGCATATATAAGAGAATGCATTGGCCTAACAATTTTTTACATTTTTAATAATTGTTTCTTGTATTCTTTAACAATTTTATAATTTCACCCATACAGAGCCCCAGACAAACATGAGCAGACGACACTCTTCTATATGCTTCTATATATGTGTGGGGCTCTAGGCAGGGTAATGGTATGCAATAAATCACTATCCTAATGTATTACCTTTTTCCTCGATTTAGGTCGCGTTTGCGAATACCTGGGCCATTTTGAAAGTGTGGTACTCATCACCGGGAAACCACGTGATAAAACTTCCTCTCCTTTTCTTCCTACGACATATATATGGCCAATATGACCAATCGCTACTGGAGTTTCACTTTACATGTTCTGTCCACACCTTCAACATGCATGACATATGCTACTTCCAAACATTTCCGATTGCGCATTCGTGAGTTCTACGTCAGTGGTAGTTTGATACCTCGGTCTTTCCTGTAACCAGTATTCGGGTATTTGTGGATGTATATGAGCATGTTTAGTTGTGGTTAACATTGTAATTCACAGCAATAAAATATTGCGCCGCATATAACTTGACATTTTATCAAACCATTAGTACTATTTTGCGAGCAAATATGTATATTGCCGCAACAAATAAATCTTCTAACATACTCTGGTCTTGTAGCACATTGTATACTTAATGTGACGAACACGCGATCTAATCATGAATTAAACAGGAACTAATTATATCAATCTCATCTATACTCGCCTACCATAGTACAAGAATGAGTGTTTTATTAGAGTTGTCCCTCTTGTAATGTTCATTAGAATAGAGCAGTCACTAAATATGTCAACTTGCATGAACATTACATAAGGGGCAAATATGCATCCTTTTCATAAACAGCAAAGTGAGCAGGTAAAAGTGAGCTCAAGTCTCTGCAGCAGAAAAAAATACCCGCACTTACAAAGTGTTTTTTTTTTCTGGAGTCCCCGACCAAACTTCCCATGGACCACCGGGGTCACCACTAGATGGGAGCTTGCCATTTTTTTAAGATTTTTGATGAAACATGACCGGCGGTACCCATCTTGTATTTTACTCTTTGCATCACTAAATCCCTTGGCACCCCCCAGCCACAGGCCACATACCTAATCTGATTGTCACCAAGCTTCATATGGATCCTTGGGGTGACCTCTAGATTGGAGCTTGCCAAATATATCCAATGTCGCTAATTTAGTATTATTATAAAGACTATAATACTAAATTAGTGACAACTAATCGTAGTATTTCGTGTATCGTTTATTTTGCATGGAAATGTATCAATATCATGTTAACTTCGATCATTCGACACAATCATTTTACACTGCCCATCTAAATATGAAATCTCTAGACGCGGTAAACAAACGCTGAACAGAATAACAAACGATTTCTAGCTGTCACTTACAATAGTATAATCCATGTCGTCTATCGTGTTACTCGCAGTGTATTTCGTGTAACGGAAGCATAATTTCATACGACTTACTCATAGAAGATTTATGGTATATTATCAGATATGGTCGTTCATATCATAATAAGAGCACGAATTCGACATAGGCAATAAAAGCCGATTGTACTAAAAACTAACTGCGTTGTAGGTAACTCTTCTACTTCCTATAACCATTCAAGTATTTCCGGTAGCAAGATTTAACATGAGACACTATCCCAGCAAATGGTAACTCATAGAAATATAACTTCTTCACTAAAAATCTAAATTAATAAGACACCCAACAGTTTACACGTTATTCCACTTACACTATTGGTGCCTATATGTCAAGTAGTCTAATCTCAGTGTAAGCTTGTATTTCCAGTAACAATACTGGTCATTCCTGTAATGGTTTTCCTCGTAACGAGACTCTTAATCTCGGGATCGTGGGTTCGAGCCCCACGTTGGGCGCCATTTGTGGTATAGCACAGGGTGGGTCTTAAGTGAACTATCAGTCGCTATCACAAAATATTTGTGGGGCTCTGAATCCAAACATCAAGCAGGGTCTATGGAAACACTAAGCCTACTAAGTCTTATATCTATTTGTTTCGTCCTATACTATCAAACGGAACACATCCAATATAACAGCACAACATGGAGACGACATCACAGCACATCTATAGGCTCGACATCCAACAACATAAAAACTTCACATGCATGACATCACAACACCAGACATCAGACATCAAATCGGGAGATGAAGAGATGATGAGAGAGTGAATAATGACGCATTCTGGGAACGCATAGGTCAGATGCCATTACGTAGTATTGATCTTATAACTTTATACACATTCTTCGAGCTTGAAGAAATATGGATAACACTGAGTGCGTAATAATGACGAGCAATGATGACTGTTTGAACGCAAATTATCAACTGAGGAAAACGCGCGCAATAACGTTACCCGTGATTGGCTAAGACACAAGAGCGTCTGACTGTTTGGTCTCAGATTGGGCGCTGCATATTAGATAGAGAATAGACTAGTGGACAAGATATTGGGCTAAGGTAAGAATATGAAATAGTAAAATGGAGATCAGGAATGGAAATGGGAACGGGAAATGTATAGAACGGAATAGCGCGGAATAGAATGAAATGAACCAAGTACGCGAAACGAAATGATTGCGATGCGGCTATAAAATGTATATTAGTGAGTTAGGTTTCATAACTTAGTTAGTATACATGTGTAGAATGTAATAAAGGCATATACTGTTTTGGTATATAAAATAGCACTGTCACAATATGTACTGGCTATCAAAAACAAAATATCTCAATGATTTCTCTCTTAAGCGGGGAGAGTAATGTGGCAATCAAAATAACAAAGAAACATCTCATCAAAAATGAATTAGAGATAATGAGGTCCCGGGATATATCGATTAAATTCACGTTACATTTCAGATGTTTTTGAAATATACGTTTATGTGTGCACCTACCTGATACGTAATTTTTTCGCCACTGTTTATGAAAATGCCAAATCCGCGCACATTTTTAACATATCATGCAGTATTATCATGTGTTCTCTATTTCATAAGGCAAGTGATGTAATTTACTATTAACATGGCGGGCCTATTATTTTGCTGTAATGACACTTCGTTACATAAGAGATATTGAGTTGAGGACAAGATGTAAAAAACAAAATATGTGAGGAGATCTCGGACATTGGTGGCCTACGATTTATTATGATTGAGGGTAATGACCATTGTTCAATTACACATGAACGTTTTCATAATTATTTTGAACAATGTCTACAGACGGATAAGCAAACTCGAGGTTTTGAAATTGAAATGAGTTTAGTGGAAATTAAGCTATAAAGGTGACGGGTAGGCAGTGAATATACCGGTACACGACATGTATACGGTGTGTGTTCTACAGAACTCATTGCGGGTCATATATCAAATCATAATTTGTCAGCATGTATCGTGTCTGGAAGACACTAGAATCAAAGGACAAGAATGTGGGCCATTATTGATGACTCAGATACGACGATCTTCATTACGGTACTTTCCCGCAATTCTACAGGCAAGCAAAACTAAAATGATATATGACTGATAGCTAATCTGGAGCCGGGGTGAGTGAAGCACTCACTTGGTCACATAGGAAGACAGTCAGCCATGACTATATCACTCCTAGCAATATACATGTATAGTCTATTAATATTATATTTATTTGTAATTGTACTTTCCATGTGTGTGTATTGTAAATAAAATTATCCTATCCTATCACACGAAAGACAAAATACAAAGTAAAAATTACCACTCAATTTAACAATCCATGAAAATATTACTTATACCATAATTTATATATAGCAATGCAATTACCAAAGACGATTTATGATATATCAGCTACACAATTCTCACTCTATTAACTAAATATTCACTGACGAGTAGTTACGGAACCATTTGGTTCAATTGTTATGATCTTCAATTCAAACTTTGCGCTAAAGTTGTTATATATGGATCCAACGTCTCATAATATCCTATTTGGTTTCAATTTTTTGGACTAAGATTACCATTAAATTTGAAAGTTTCAGGTACCAGTCGACGGGACAGGATACAATTGAAGTTACTCAAACTTAGTTTTCGAATAACGTAGTACGTGATTATCAAATTACTTTTATCGCCCATTTACTCACGTGGGGTACCATAACTTGAGTTTGACATTTTCTGCTAAATTGAAAGATACACTTTGACAAAGACATCAGTTGAAACCGTCAGGACACCGCATGATGTTATGTTGTTACATCGGATATTAGATATGTTACTATTTAGGAAGACACTGAGTGCTAAATATGTATCAGTATATGTAAACGTACAAAATACAAATTCCTTGAAGCGCAAACTCCCCCCCAAATTACGTCACATTGCACTAAAATAATCAATTCAATTGTACACTTTATCTTGGTGCTATTAATAGTGAATTCTGGTGCTACTGTCGTGAATCGAATGTCTAATACAGATAATTATATGTTGCTACATAGTTAACTTAGACATATTACATGTATGGGCCAGTGGTGTTAAAATGTCCATTTTTTTCTATTTCTCTAAAATGTGTAACACTCACTTGATATCTTTGTGGAGGAGCAATATATCGAGAATGTACCTGTAAAGGAGATACTAGAATTGTCAATATATCGAAAACTATCCTGCAAAATAAATAACAGAATTGTCAATATATCGAAAAAAATCCTGTAAAATAAATAACAGTATTGTCAATATATCGAAAACTATGCTGTAAAATAAATAACAGAATTATCATTATATCGAAAACAATCCTGTAATGTAGATAACATAATTATCAATATATTGAAAAGGATCCTGTAAAATATAATAATATTATTATTTGTATAGCGCTTATCCCCAATTAGCGGACCCTAAGCGATATAAACATGAAATATAAATATGCACAATATCAAAGTCATTTTCTGAAACGCCGTGCAAACAAGTAAGTTTTCAATGACTTTTTAAAGTCGTCAAGAGATGGTGACTCTTTTATATAATATAATTGTCAGTATATTGAAATCTATACTGTAAAATATATAACACTAGCAGGTTAGCCCGCCAATGGCGTGGTTCGTCTCATGACTTTGTTCGAAAAAGCAATTGCAACAGCTTCCGAGACACGTATGCTGCACCTAGGTGTAAAATTTCGTCGAAATCCGCCAGTTTTACTCGATTTGACCTTTAATTGATCATTTTCAAGATCAAGGTCAGGTCGGGGTCACAATTTAACCTGTCCATGACAATTCCCGTGGGTAGCAAGTTTGAGCTCAATCGGTTCGAGTCTATAAAGGACACACACATATATATCATTTGTGGGTACCCGTTTCAAGGTGAAGATCACCTCGGGCAGAAATACTGACCCGATGAAAATCTCTCCCGTTCCTAGGAAGCCCTAAGTACGTAAGAATCACACAACACGCTCATGCATGTCTGGACACAGTCACGCTCACGTGTGGACCCAGACGTAAGAATCACAGTACACGCATACGCTCTTTATCAATGACACTGCCGATACGAACGCTCTTTAACTATCAACGCGATTAACTCCACAGTGCCAATGACGGTCATTTTTGTGACTGGTAGTGGAGAATGGGTGCTCTGAGCTTCTCCAAAACGGCGGTAACCACTGCCCGTGGTTTTTTAACCTTAGATTTGAAGTTTGAGCTCAATCGGTCCAGCCGTTTTCCCGGCCATAGCTAACAGACAAACAAACAAACAGAAGTCCCAATATATAGCGAACGATCCTGTAAAATAGATAACAGAATAGTCAACATATCGAACACGATCATGTAAAATAGATAATATTATTATCCATCCATTAACTAACATCTTTTCCGATTGGGGAAAAGCCGCCACGTGATAATCCGAGAAAAGGCTATATTGGACTCCAGAATGTCATATTCGACTCCCAACTGTGCAATATAACTTTTTTGTCGGGACTCTGTGACGTCACGAATTACCTCTATTGCGCACTGAATCGGTGAAATTATGATGCGCGCGCAACATTGGTGGATTTAGCGGACGTTTCACTTCCGGATGGAGTTTTGTTTCCAGTTGCGTGTTTACTTCGAAATCATGCTTCTGATCAACATGCAGGTTTTTATAGTGAATTAAGTTGCGATAAATATCACAAATAACCACAAAAGTTTTATTACCAAAATTCGGATAACAGATGGATAATACAAATGTCATTATGCAATGTTGTATACAGTATGAGTTTTTCTTGAAGTCGTCCAGGTTATGGTGAAAAGTCATATAAGACTCGACATTGCGAGTCTCGTCCAATATGACTTCTCACAGACTAGTACAAGAAAAACACATACTGTACACAACATTGTATAATACCTTCATATAATTTCCAATATATCGATACTATCCTGTATATTTATCGATATGTCGAGAATAATCTTTTAAAATATATAATAGAATTAACAATATGTCGAGAGCAACCATCTAAAATAGAATAATATAATTATCTATAGATCGACAAAAATTATGTATAAAAGATAATATATTATAGGGCCCTATGTCGATATAATCTGTAATATATATAATATATTATAGATTATAGATAATAGGGGCCTATGTCGATATAATCTGCAATATAGATTATAGATAATAGATAATACATCATAAGGCCCTCTGTCGATATAATCTGTAATATAAATTGTAGATTATTGATTATAGGTAATAGAAACATGTAATAGATTATAGGTCCCTATGTCGATATGTAAAATAGATAATATATTGTAGATTATAGGGCCCTATGTCGATATAATCTGTAATATAGACAATATATTATAGGGCCCTATGTCAATATAATCCTGTAAAATATATAATAGATTATAGGGCCCTATGTCGATATAATATGTAATATAGATAATAGATTATGGGGCCCTATGTCGATATGTAAAATAGATAATATATTATAGATTATAGGGCCCTATGTCGACATAATCTGAGTTCTTACTATCAGTTGTGATTTTTTTTCCATATCTCTTAGACCGTTAAAATTGTGCTAACTTCCTTCTACGTATGCTTGACTTAAAACTGCTACACCATATTCGTCGGCGGTAAATTCAAAGACCTCGTAAAATCAAATAAAATGTTACAGGAGAGACAACGAACTGATTAACGCACGTCACAGAGCTTGATCGGGAAAGTTGTTGAACATGTACACGCACTACCATTCAATGGATACTTATTATAAATTCACATGTTCTTTAGATTTATAAAAGCGGAGAAAACATGCGATTTTTCCCCAAACGATTTTTCTGAATTAATATTAGTTAGGCGGCATTTTTTACATTTAATTTTTCATATGATATCTCTGAGAGGACACTTTTCGTCTGGGCGCTCGATGCGAGGTTATGCGATCGAAATCCCTGAAGTAAAACTACCCCAATGTATAAGTTTTCAGATCATGGTCAAGTTAGTTTTCTGGCTTTAAGGGTTATGTGTGGGGACTGGATCGAATCTCGTAGAATGAGGGCGTATTGGTAATTGGCCAGTAATACGTTCACGTAATTTAAAGTGTTAAACTCAGATATCCATATAACAATGATTTGTATAGCACTGGAACGAATTTGAATAGCTAGTTGTATATATTTCTCAACGAACGTCTCCGTCTCTATATCGACGAATATAGTATGGACAGCGTCTGCCAGGTTTAAATCCTGTTGGGTGAGGGTTAGCATTCTGGCTGTTACTCGGGAACTATCCATAAGTGCGCCATCGGTTGTACATATTATTGATCTTTCTAATGCAATGTAATACTACCAGATCTATATTATAGTGTTCTTTTAAACATAGTTGTCACGAAAAACATTTTGCAGTCGTAACGATGTCATCACCTTTTAGAGAAATACCAGAACATATCAACACACGGTGTATTCAGGACATATCAACACACGGTGTATTCAGAACATATCAACACAGAGTGTATTCAGAACATATCAACACACGGTGTTTTCAGAACATATCAACATATGGTGTATTTAACTACATTCAGAACATATCCAAATTACATTCAGAACATATCAACAAACAGTGTGTTCAGAACATATCAACACACGGTGTATTCACCTAAATTCAGAACATACCAACACACGGTGTATTGAAAACATATCAACACATGGTGTATTCATCTACATTAATAACATCAACACACGGTGACATGCCGTCCGTAATAACAGATGCCCCCACAAGAATAATTGACCCCGTCACTAGACCCCAGAGGTATTTCTACACGGGACGCAGGCAATGTAACGTACTTCACGCAAAATTACGGAACTATTGCAGTGATCTAAAGTCTGATAAATTCCAAAACTACATATCTGACAGCCCACGTTACGCATGCGGCAACCAATGCGAAGATGCATATCATTACCTTTTCATGTGTTCCCTGTACCAATCAGAACGAATAGAAATGTATCATTCGCTACACAGAGAAGGACTCAAATTAACACATATGAATGATTTACTTTCTGGCATCCAAAACATAGATATAAAACAAAATGTGAAATTGTTCAAAATAGTACAACATTTTATTACGGAAACTAAACGTTTTTGACAAATGATATTAACTTAATTAATAAGTAGGACATAAACATGTTTAATGTTGTTTATTGCTTTTTTCGACCTGGTACTTGCTCGGCCATAACAATGTTTTAAATAAACACAATCGACGTTGGCACCCCCACCACCTTACATCATCCTTTCCTAACGATCCGCAAAGATCATCCTGAATTCACCAGTCACCATTCTCTCACATTCCACACAGCTGTAAATAAGTTACTTATTGTGCCACTTTGTCAATTGTGTAATTTTGTAACAATGTATACCGGAGAGGGGCTCATTAAGTTATGTAACTTGTGCACCAATCCACGTTGTATTATTACAAATAAAATATGTTTAAAGTAAAAAACATATCAGCACACGGTGTATTCACCTACATTCAGAACATACCAACACACGGTGTATTGAAAACATATCAACACATGGTGTATTCAACTACATTCAGAACATAAACACACGGTGTGTTCAGAACATATCAGCATACAGTGTATTCAACTAAATTCAGAACATACCAAAACACGGTGTATTCAACTACATTCAGAACATATCAACACACGGTGGGTTCATAACGTATCAACACACGGTGTATTCAACTACATTCAGAACAGACCAACACACGATGTATTCAACTACATTCAGAATATATCAACACACGGTGGGTTCAGAACGTATCAACACATGGTGTATTCAACTACATTCAGAATATAATATCAACACACGGTGGGTTCGGAACGTATCAACACACGGTGTATTCAACTACATTCAGAACATATACATGCACGGTTTATTCAACTACTTACAGAGCATAACACGCGGTGTATTCAGAACATATCAACACACGGTATATTCAGAACATATCAAAACACTGTGTTTTCAGAACATATCAACATACGTGTATTTAACTACATTCAGAACATATCAAAATTACATTCGGAACATATCAACACACAGTGTGTTCAGAACATACCAACACACGGTGTATTGAAAACATCAACACATGGTGTATTCATCTACATTCAGAACATCAACACACGGTGTGTTCAGAACATATCAGCACACAGTGTATTCAACTAAATTCAGAACATACCAACACACGGTGTATTCAACTACATTCAGAACATATCAACACACGGTGTATTCAACTATATTCAGAACATATCAACACACGCTATATTCAGGACATATCAACACACGGTATATTCAGAAAATATCAACACACGGTGTATTCAGAACATATCAACACACGGTGTATTCAGAACTTACCAACACACGGCATATTCAGAACATATCAGCACACGGTATATTCAGAACATATCAACACACGGTATATTCAGAACATATCAACACACGGTGTATTCAGAACATATCAACACACGGTATATTCAGAACATATCAACACACGGTGTATTCAGAACATATCAAAACACGGTGTTTTCAGAACATATCAACATACGGTGTATTTAACTACATTCAGAACATATCAAACTTATATTCAGAACATATCAACACACAGTGTGTTCAGAACACATCAACACACGGTGTATTCACCTACATTCAGAACATACCAACACATGGTGTATTGAAAACATATCAACACATGGTGTATTCATCTACATGCAGAACATCAACACACGGTGTATTCAGAACATATCAACACACAGTGTATTCACAACTACATTCAGAACATATCGACACACGGTGTATTCATCTACATTCAGAACATCAACACACGGTGTTTTCAGAACATATCAGCACACAGTGTATTCAACTACATTCAGACCATATCAACACACGGTGGGTTCAGAACGTATCAACACACGGTGTATTCAACAACATTCAGAACATATCAACACATGGTGTATTCAGAACATATCAAAACACGGTATATTCAGAACATATCAAAACACTGTGTTGTCAGAACATATCAACATACGGTGTATTTAACTACATTCAGAACATATCCAAATTACATTCAGAACATATCAACACACAGTGTGTTCAGAATATATCAACACACGGTGTATTCACCTAAATTCAGAACATACCAACACACGGTGTATTGAAAACATATCAACACATGGTGTATTCATCTACATTCATACATCAACATACGGTGTGTTCAGTACATATCAGCACACGGTGTACTCAACTAAATTTGGAACATACAACACACGGTGTATTCAACTACATTCAGAATATATCAACACACGGTGGGTTCAGAACGTATCAACACACGGTGTATTCAACTACATGCAGAACATATAAAGAACTACTTACAGAGCATAATACCGGTGTATTTAGAACATATCAACACACGGTGTATTCAAAACATATCAACACACGGTGTATTCAAAACATATCAACACACGGTGTATTCAGAGCATATCAACACACGGTGTATTCAAAACATATCAACACACGGTGTATTCAGAGCATATCAATGCACGGTGTATTCAAAACATATCAACACACGGTGTATTCAGAACATATCAACGCACGGTGTATTCAAAACATATCAACACACGGTGTATTCAGAACATATCGGCAAAAACTTCGTCAAATTTGGAGGAATGACATTGGAAGTAGGCCGATATCCTTATTATTTTGGCTGCCACTTCTTGCTGTGCGACAAACGGGATTCGGAATCAGTGATAATGTTGCCAAAATAAAGCACTAGTCCCAATAATTCCGTTTTTATTGTGACACTTCCTCCATCCACGCCTTGACTATAATGCAAAGTTGTTTGGCGCGTAATTTATATGACGTTTCTGTCAACAGCGTGGGCAGTGTTCTTGCTCGGAAACCTCGTATATATTTTACGTCTTTTCTGAACTGTCAAACATTTTCAATGAAAATACGAGGTTCGGTCACATGCCTAAAACTCTAATTTATGATTGGATTTCGGCCCTGGTAAGAATTTATATGATGTATTTTGATACGTAGATTTCGAATCCGAGAAAAACACTTTTCGCGCGAAAGATGGTTTTGCGAGGTCTTTGAATACAGCCGACGTTTTATTGTGGATTAAATAGTTCGGCAATATTGCAATATCCATTACAATGATAATAATTTTTTTTAAATATTTCTGTGAAAAAGAGCGATTTTTCAGCAAATAATACATTTTTCGGCTCCAAATGGCAAGACAATCCAAATCAACCAGCATTTGTTTCATACCAAATAGATATATGGTATGATATAGTAATTTTAACATCAATAGTTTTGGCAAATAAGTTAGATCTTAGACACAGGTCTCGTTTTACTAAAATCGCTAATTTGTGGAAAAAGTCACTGGTGTGTATCGATCATCGTCGATTTGACAATAGCCACCACTTTTTCACTACAACTTTCGTAAACAATATATATTTTCTTCTTCAAAAAAAGTTTGTTAAACCTGTTCTACCGTTAGTATGTTTATCTAGAAAAATAGAGTTCTTTTTCGATTTGGCTGCTGCACTATTATATTTTCATTATATAGTGATATGACAAATTGTGTGAATTTAAATGCATCGGTATAAGCCTTACCTGTCACCACGTCGGCATCAATGCAATATTTCATCACCACTGCCTCCCGTTAATCCTTACCTGTCACCACGTCGGCATCAATACAATAGTCATCACCACTGCCTCCCGTTGGGTTATTCAGCTTTATATAGAGGTACCACGGAACATCAGTGACCGTAGCCCGACCTCCACATGCTGCTTGAGTTCCACCCAACATAATATTCGACGAACAAGTACCACCAGCGGCAGACTGTGATAAGGTAGCACTAGCGATGGAGTAACCGTTCAGGAGCCAGCATTCACACGACTCTAAATCTGTGGACTGAGTTGCGCGAAATTGAATCTTCTGGTTGGCAGAGTATGATCCCGTAGTTGATACTAGAACGCCACAAACGTTGATCGCATCTGAAGAAAACACAAAACACAAGATCATAACCACCACACCTCATATCAACAGTTGTCTCCATGCATTTTAGATACGGTACAGTTATTCCTAGCGGACTCATTAAGCTTGGAGGTCGTCATATTATAAAAGACACACGTTCATAACCACCGCACCTCATATTAACAGTTGTCTCCATGCATTTTATATACGGTACAGTTATTCCTAGTTGACTCATTACGCTTGGAGGTCGTCATCAGTGTTCACGCTGGACCGAAAAAAACTTTAGCCAAATGAAAATTTGATTAGCCAAATGAAAAAAACTTTAGCCAAATGTTTTTTTTGGCCAAATTAAAAACAATTTGGCCAAATTAAGTCATCGTTTTCTGGTCGGTTCTCAATTAATGACTAAAACGTAAAATCTAACAGACAAAGGTAAAATACACAATAGTTTAAATAATTTTGATGAACTACAAGTATTTTTATATATATCATTTATCAAAAATTTATTAATCTTTATGTGAAAGAGTTATTTGGGGGGGGGGGGGGGGTAACCCGGTATTGTCCTTCTTAATGTCATTATTTTTTTGTTTTATATCAATATCTATTTTTAAATCATTAAATAAATAGTTATCCTTGCGAAAATATCTAAGTGACATCTGGAAACTAATGACTTAATATTGTTACGCCATTATCAAATTACAATCTGTCATAAAAGCATGCATATTATTTTGACTGTATCGGTATTGACGACAAATAGCCACAAAATATCTGTCGTGATTCACATTTGGCTGAATAAGCTATTGTCTTACACTTGGTGCTCATAAACCTCGACCGTCATAAATACAATGTCATCATAAACATGCATTGTGCAGGCGCGCCGTGAGTGACCAGACAGACAATGGGCTGACTGGGGGATTATGGGATTAAATGTAAAAATTAATAATGACCTTTTGCTGCTTCGTGCAGAGTGACGTAATCTTTCTCCAGATTAAAACAGCCTGCACATGTTACGAACAAATTGCTTATATACCGGCGCCAATGCACTTTACAAAACATTGCTTTCTTCACATTGTCATAATTCAACCACGGTCGGTTTAATGTCCATGCGTCTTTGTTTGTCCGTCTTGTGAAAACTAAAGATGATTGCATATCACTTTATGATCGCTTGGTTGATAGAGTTGTCGATCGGGTTTTCCCTTTGTACGACAATAATGAAATACTTTCGTCACCTAACTTCATCTTGAATGTCGATCTATTGAGAGCTTTTATTAATTAGCTTTCTGGCTCCATGCTTTCAGTCTCCATTTGGGTTCAAAAAAAGTTTAGGCAAAAGTTTAGCCAAATGAAATTTTTATTAGCCAAATTCGAAAAAGATTAGCCATTGGCTAATTTGGCTACCGACAGCGCGAACACTGGTCGTCATATTATAAAAGACACACGTTCATAACCACCACACCTCATATCAACAGTTGTATCCATGCATTTTATATACGGTACAGTTATTCCTAGCGGACTCATTAAGCTTGGAGGTCGTCATATTATACAAAACACACGTTCATACCCACCACACCTCATATTAACAGTTGTCACCATGCATTTTAATACGGTACAGTTATTCCTAGCGGACTCATTAAGCTTGTAGGTCATCATATTATAAAAGACACACGTTCATAACCACCGCACCTCATATTAACAGTTGTCTCCATGCATTTTAGATACGGTACAGTTATTCCTAGCGGACTCATTAAGCTTGGAAGTCGCCATATTATATTAAAAAAAACAAGTTCATACCCACCACACCTCATATTAACAGTTGTCTACATGAATTTTAATACGGTACAGTTATTCCTAGTGGACTCATTAAGCTTGGTGGTCGTCATATTATAAAAGACACACGTTCATACCCACCACACCTCATATTAACAGTTGTCTCCATGCATTTTAATACGGTACAGTTATTCCTAGCAGACTCATTAAGCTTGGAGGTCGTCATATTATAAAAGACACACGTTCATAACCACCGCACCTCATATTAACAGTTGTCTCCATGCATTTTAGATACGGTACAGTTATTCCTAGCGGACTCATTAAGCTTGGAAGTCGCCATATTATATAAAAAAACAAGCTCATACTCACCACACCTCATATTAACAGTTGTCTCCATGCATTTTAATACGGTACAGTTATTCCTAGTGGACTCATTAAGCTTGGTGGTCGTCATATTATAAAAGACACACGTTCATAACCACCGCACCTCATATTAACAGTTGTCTCCATGCATTTTAGATACCGTACAATTATTCCTAGCGGACTCATTAAGCTTGGAGGTCGTCATATTATAAAAGACACACGTTCATAACCACCGCACCTCATATTAACAGTTGTCTCCATGCATTTTAGATACGGTACAGTTATTCCTAGCGGACTCATTAAGCTTGGAAGTCGCCATATTATATAAAACAAACAAGCTCATACTCACCACACCTCATATTAACAGTTGTCTCCATGCATTTTAATACGGTACAGTTATTCCTAGTGGACTCATTAAGCTTGGTGGTCGTCATATTATAAAAGACACACGTTCATAAACACCGCACCTCATATTAACAGTTGTCTCCATGCATTTTAGATACGGTACAGTTATTCCTAGCGGACTCATTAAGCTTGGAAGTCGCCATATTATATAAACAAAACAAGCTCATACTCACCACACCTCATATTAACAGTTGTCTCCATGCATTTTAATACGGTACAGTTATTCCTAGTGGACTCATTAAGCTTGGTGGTCGTCATATTATAAAAGACACACGTTCATAACCACCGCACCTCATATTAACAGTTGTCTCCATGCATTTTAGATACGGTACAATTATTCCTAGCGGACTCATTAAGCTTGGAGGTCGTCATATTATAAAAGACACACGTTCATAACCACCGCACCTCATATTAACAGTTGTCTCCATGCATTTTATATACGGTACAGTTATTCCTAGCGGACTCATTAAGCTTGGAAGTCGCCATATTATATAACAAAAACAAGCTCATACCCACCACACCTCATATTAACAGTTGTCTCCATGCATTTTAATACGGTACAGTTATTCCTAGCGGACTCATTAAGCTTGGTGGTCGTCATATTATAAAAGACGCACGTTCATAACCACCGCACCTCATATTAACAGTTGTCTCCATGCATTTTAGATACGGTACAGTTATTCCTAGCGGACTCATTAAGCTTGGAAGTCGCCATATTATATAAAAAAAACAAGTTCATACCCACCACACCTCATATTAACAGTTGTCTCCATGCATTTTAGATACGGTACAGTTATTCCTTGTGGACTCATTAAGCTTGGAGGTCGTCATATTATAAAAGAAACACGTTCATATCCACCACACCTCATATTAGCAGTTGTCTCCATGCATTTTAGATACGGTACAGTTATTCGTAGCGGACTCATTAAGCTTGGAGGTCGTCATATTATAAAAGACACACTTTCATAACCAGCGCACCTCATATTAACAGTTGTCTCCATGCATTTTATATACGGTACAGTTATTCCTAGCGGACTCATTAAGCTTGGAGGTCGTCATATTATAAACGACACACGTTCATAACCACCACACCTCATATTAACAGTTGTATCCATGCATTATAGATACGGTACAGTTATTCCTTGTGGATTCATTAAAGGCACGGGCGGCATTCGTTGCAGAAATATGTATATTTGTTCAAATCGTCATCAACAGAAGGAACACCAACATATATACAGTTCCGCTCATATGCCAAACATAATCAGCGGGTAAATAGTATATCGTCGTCAAGACGCACGATGGTGTACGTAAACAAGAGACAGCTCGTGTTACAGAAGTTGTGTTTCTGTTTACATAACACAGCAAAATTTTATTGGTTAATCACACAAAATTGAAATAAACGCTTTTTATTATTTCTATATCAGGAAGACAGTAACACCGTATCCGGATCTAAACAAAAGCCAGGAAATGTAACGTTTTTGCTTTTGTTTACACCAAGTCTGTCGATATCTCACTAATCCTTCTGTTTGTGGCGGTTTTTGACGGAGGTGAATATCTTAACAGCATACCCATCGCCAGCGCCGCCGTATCTTTAAGCTTCGAAGTCGTAATATTTTTTGGCTCATTTTTAATTTCGTGCACTAATAAGTGCGCAAAAATATTGGTGCCCAAATTTAAATACGAGTAAGCACAATACTACATTTGTATATGTGAAAAATTACACACAATTACCGAGATGTCAAATGACAATTATTTGAGATGAAGGGAGATAACAACGTAGAATAAAACTATTCGCAATATGAGTGTTGGTTATGACTCATTAGCCACAACATACATGTAACTACTATACAGTTATCGCCCGCGATTGAGTGAGACACGGGGATTTGTCGTTCGCTCGAGACCTGGAATGTCACCCTCGGGCCGCCAGGCCCGAGGGTGAGATTCCAGGTCGAGAGCGGCGACAAATCCCCGTGTCTCACGAACACAAGGGTGATAATTGTTTTGTTATCTGACAAAGGAGTACACACGAACATCCTTAATAGCAGGCATAAATGCGCGCATAAATTCTTTAACCCAGATCGAAAAGTTAATTTTATGTTGGAATCATCGCTATTTAGAACATAAAACATTCATAATCTGGATCAATTAACAGACCCGTCATTTGCGCAGCTATTCTCCGGTCAGTTTGCTGGTCGCATGGTGGAAATCGGTTCACGGAAAACGGAGTAAAGCAATTCCGAAGTTGAGTATCCATGCAGCGAAGTGTTCAGTTTCGTTTCAAATGGCCGTGAAGACGCCGACAGACGTGTTCATTTCCAGATTGCTAAAATGTGAAACTAACACGTTGTAGTAGTGTATATTTTATCGATGAAAGAAGGAACGAATACGGTATTCGTACACCCACTCTATAATTGATGCGACCATTTGTAGTGGTTTCTTATTAATTATTACAATTTACAAGGACAGATTATACATGTACGTCACAGGGGTCAAATATCACGAGTTCGAAGAACTCTGACGCTAGCGAATGATCATTGCAAGCAGGCGACCGAGAACAGTTAGCCCAATTCAACAGTTGACCCTCAAATACATAGTTTTCGTGCTCATGCATCACAAGATCACTTTAGCCCAATTTAAAAGTTGACCATCAAATACATAGTTTTCTAGTACATGAATCACATGATCACTTTGACCCAATGTAACAGTTGACCCTCAAGTATATAGAGTTCAAGTATATGGAGCACACGATCACTAAGCCCAATTTAAAAGTTGACCATCAAAAACAAGCAATCTCTTCGTCTCAAATTTATGGTTAGTTATTTGTTGTTGTTGCAATACGTTGTTGTGCATAAGTTTATTACAAGCTTATTCCCAGAAGAACAGTTTATTGCTGTTTCATATTTACAAACGTACGTTCCATACGCAGCTCGTTGGCGTAAAATGGCGTACATTGCGTTCGCCTCAACCATGAAACCGGAACTATGAAATAAAAGCATCATCACACATGACAAAAAACGCCCTATGTGTGCCTAAATAAGCCTTTTAAGTCTGTAATTTGAATGTACGGATTCTAGGGCGCGAAGCGTGTAATAAACACAAAACGACATGGTGTGTAAATGGGTTTGTCGATACGGCACTCGTGCAGTCGTGGAAGGATGGAACTCGAGGCGCAAGCGCTTCTCGTTCTAATCTTCCGCGACAGCACTCGTGCCTGATTGACAAACCCATTTCCAAACCCAAACTGTCGTTCTGTGTATATTCTGATTGTGGAGAGGAGCGGAAGTTCGTGTACGTTTAAATGTAGTATATTGTAAAAATTAATTACGTTCGTGTGTGTTCTCCTGTGGTTATTGGTGTTTGGAGAGACAAGTCATAATTACCAGAAAAGCCTGTTATTGATATATGGAAATACAATAAACATAATTATCCAACAAGGCGTGAGTTACCATCGAATTATTGATATATAGATATGCAATAAGCATAATAACCCAACAAGGCGTGAGTTACCATCGAGTTATTGGTATGTAGATAGGGGATTGACTGTTTCGAGTAACAGGAACGGAACGAGGAACAGGAACAACTTCCGAGTAACAGATTGACTATTTCGAGTAACAGGAACGAGGAACAGATATATAAGCTCACATTTCTCTCGTTTTACGCTATGAAACAATCCATATTATATATTAATCGAAAGGATAGCCGATCCACTTCATGACTAATGCAATATTTAAACACTACTTTTGATAATTATGCGTATAATTGGCCAGGAACGTCCAGCAGTGAATCGGAAATTAGCTAAAAACGAAAAAAATCCGAGTACCGGAAATCAGGAAGAGATATAAGCTCAAATACATCATTCGCATCTCCCCTTCATTAATATTGCAACATTTAGACACTACTTTTGCGAGCAAAGCGTATAATTGGCCAAGAACGGCGAGCGTTGAATCAGAAATTAGCTAAAAACGGAAAAAAATCCGAGTTACAGGAATCAGGAACAGAGATATAAGCTCATATTTCTCGCGTTTTACGCGATGTAACAATACATATTATACATCATTCGAAAGGTTAGCATCTCCCCTTCGTTAACATTGCAACATTTAGACACTACTTTTGCGAGCAAAGCGCATAATTGGCCAGGAACGTCGAGCGTTGAATCAGAAATTAGCTAAAAACGAAAAAGATCCGAGTAACGGGAATGAGAAACAGAGATAAAAACGGAAAAAACATCCGAGTAACAGGAATCAGGAACAGAGATATAAGGTCATATTTCTCGCGTTTTACGCTATGTAACAATACATATTATAAATCATTCGAAAGGATAGCACATCCCCTTCATTAATATTGCAACATTTAGACATTACTTTTGTGAGCAAAGCGTATAATTGGCCAGGAACGGCGAGCGTTGAATCAGAAATTAGCTAATTTCTGATTCAACGCTCACCGTTCCTGGCCAAGTATACGGTCCTGTTACTCGAAATAGTCAACCCCTGTAGATAGACAAGTCATAACTACCCAACAAAACGGGAGTTGCCATCCAGTTATTGGTATGTACATAGACAAGTCATATTTACCCAACAATGCGTGAGTTGCCCTCGAGTTATTATATATAGATATACAATAGTCATAATAACCCGACAAAGCGTGTGTTCTTCTTGGGTTATTGGTATGTATGTAGCTATTGATTACTCACCAGGCCCGCATGCTGATGCAGCTGAAAAGAGAAGTATGATGATGTGACTTTCCGTACGGGGATTATAAATGTTATACAGTAGAACGCATATACGGTAAGCTTAATATCATTATATGGAATGTTATACAGTAGAACGCATATACGGTAATCTTATAATATCAAGATATCATTATATGAAAATCTGTTTCTGTGTCTTTTATTTACTTGTCAAGTTGTATGCCAAATGAGGGAATCGTGCATATTTAGTTACAGTCTTAGGGGTGGTTGGCATTTAACTGAGAAAATATGACATATTTAAAGTTGGGTCGAGTATGAAAATAGTAGGTCGAAATGTGGTCCGAACGTCGAATGCTTCATTGATTTGGAGGGAAATTATCTCAAATTCAATCATTGCCACCTGACATTTTGAGCCGGAAACAAAGTTGAGTAGGGTTTCAAACAGTTGGTCAAGAAGCGGCCCGACTTCAATGCCGCCTTGGCAAACGTACAAGCCAATTCGGATCTTGAGGAAAATGACAATGGGAACATCCTTAGCTATGTAGATCAAATGGATTGATCAGCAATAATGTTTTGTTCTGCAATGAAGTTTTATTATCGTAACTATTGAAACATGCCAAACATATAAATACCCCATTGTAGTCTCTTTGTGGCAATCACTTCGTGATCAAATGTATTATCATGTCATTATATACATTTTGTATGTGTTCCTTTTTGCAATATTTCTGGATTTTCTTTCATCAAAAATTGAGGTGTGTTTCCTCTGTAACATATGTGGTAATATCGTTTAGAAAATCAATGCCATCTCTCACATAGCTCTTACCATGTTTGAGCAGGGGTTTAAAAATTATGGCCGCAAGGTTGCTTGGTCTACTGTTTGTGCAAGCCGGCTCTGCAACGATCGGGCAAATTTTGAAATCCTCAGGAATTTGGTTCGGCTTCGTGGTTTTTTTTCTGGTTTCTTGTGACATTTAGGTAATCCATAGAAATTTTATAGCTGAACTTTGTGAGATAGTCGACTTCCTTTTTTGTGAAGCATTTCTTGTGCTTATTGATAAGTTTCTTCTATTTTCTAAGAATAATTTTATGTTTAGGGGAATTTCCTCATATGTGTTATGATCTGATAATATATCCCTTATTTTCAGTTCATAATAATCTATGTCCATTCCGACTATGGCACCCTTTATCGGACGATTTGAATATGATTGTTTGTTAATGTAAGACTGGAAATAGCTTTTATTTCCGAATTGTTTTAGATTTCGGAGATAATTCATCAGCGTCTTTTGCAGCTCGTGTTTGTCGGATGATGTTGGGGTGGGTCCAAATTTTAACCATAATTTTAATAACTTAGCCACGTCAATTTTCTAAAAAAATGCTGGTTATGGGATGGGGTTGGTGTTTTGTGCCAACTCGGAATATCATCACGAGCGGTGTCTAAATTACTTCTATATACGGGTTCTTTATATCTCTTGATTGAGGTCTGCTTTAACCCTTTGAGTGCCAGGTCCGATTTTAGAATCAACCCATATACCCTGTGCCAATGCATTATCTTATATATGCGAGTCGACCATAGTCGACCATCATTTGTTATTATTTTTTACAATTTTTTACAATTTTAATAAAAAAAAATTATATTCTTTAACAGACTTTTTTTGTAGGTTTAGTGCCAGGGAATCTTACGTTTTTCATGGGCATCAAAATTATTACTATGAATACTTGGTGATAGTTTTGAGTTATAACAAGCCCCTAAGGTTTTATCCAGTATGTTTTTAAATTCGCTATAGCATGCTTAAGCATACCCAAAAACAATTCAATCCAAAAAACTATAAAAAAGGGCCGATTTTACAGACCGTAAATTAGGGCAGATGAGATCGGCTCCTGGCACTGAAAGGGTTAAACATTCTCCCTTGAATGAATGTCATAGTAGGAGTGCTGGTATAGCATTGGGATAGCATTGTGATTCCAGTTGAATTTTGATTCCAATAAAAACGCGCCTATGGATATATTCATATTAAACCTTCTAAATTCAAAACCTCATACTTCATATTTCTACGGAAGTTCTCACTTCTTGTTGACCATGTCGTTACGCGGCAATTGATAAGTCACTTCCATACCTGGATGTCAGCCTGTCACTGCATATCTGTATATAACACATGTGCCCAGCGTGGGCTTACCAAGCACAACCACCACATAGAAACACTAGGGGTCGAGTGGCATTCGGGTTCCATTATTTTTTCCAGCATACACAATTAAGTTCACATGAATGGCTTTACCAACCCGAAGTTCATGTCATTATCTAAATAAACTAATACTGGATACCTCATGTGTTTCCCACTATGGACACAAGTGATGTCTTGATTACTTCTATCTTGTTTTGTTTGTCACTACCATTTGAAACTCATTTGTGCTTATTGCAGATACTACATACATATCACTTATATTTGTAGAGACATTACGCGGGCGTATATTAAACGGACATGGCGCATTCGAGATTCCAAATGTTGTCTACGGAATTTGGAAGGAAGTATACGATATGTTGATAAATACATGAAATATTGATATACCGGCTTCATAATTATTCTCTGTAAAATACTTGCCATATTAACCTGAGTGTCTGCAAAACAAATTCAGACAACAGGGGGTGCAAACTTTTTTCCAGACAACCGGGTTAACATAACAAGCATTTTTCAGCGTTTCAGTCGGTTTGACTTTGTCCCGACGTCGGCTATTTCCGTCTATGGATGAAAATTGTTATGTCCAATCTGTTTTGATTTATTTTTTTTTAAATCTCGGCGTTTCACCTGATAGGAGGAGAGCCTACGACAATTCAAAGAACCAACATTGAGATTCGTCATTATTATATAAACTAATTACCTTGCAACAGACCGTAGATACAAGTTCATGTGCTCAAACAGTTTTATTATGGACAATAACAATAGAACAATAGACTCACTTGTATGAAATTATGTCGCCACATTAAATGATTGACGGATAGTAAATATCCGAAATAAAGAAATTACTTATGCTATATTCATCTCTTGTGTGAACAAGAAAATTCACAAGCGTATTTTTTTGCTAGTGTTGAGCACTTTGGTGAATAAACTATATGGTGAGAACAGAGGGAAATAAAAAACTCTGTTTTGGATAGAGTTATTTCTCTTTTGTCATATATGTGTTAGCTACTTAATCTATGTGTATTTTTGAATATTGAATATATGAACGGGAATAAACAAAAAATAAACAAAAATAAATGGAGTTACTTCTCTTTACATAATAAGTAAAAGGGAATATCATATTTAAGATAATTTTTTCAACTGGTCTTCAATATATTAGAAAATAAAGTCTTCCACCGCTTGTATTTTTCTTCAGTTTTGAGTTGATCCTCCCTATCAATTATAATTAAAGAATACATTGAAATGATACAAACACCCCATATACTTCTCACTGGATTCCCATTCATTCATCCATGAGTAAGCTCCGACAAAAATGTTAACTGACAGTGTCAGTCAAATTGTGGTCAGAAACCCTCCACAAGTGAATGAAATGGGAATCCAATAATAATCAGTCTGACGTCGAATAACCAGCTATCAATTTTATGTGCATTAGTAATTGGTCTTAGAATTTATAATGTGGCACCCATGGTGCATGGACCCTAAACACTTACGGAATTATAGGACAAACATATAATCCTGACAAGCTGGAAATAACATACATTTTACACTATCATTGAGTGAGTTTGTCGCCTTCCTGACCAACTTACTACTTTCCCCATGATTCAGCAGTCACTCGGGGCGTCACAATTTAAGTGATTTTCATTTAAATTTAAAGGGATACTGTACTCAAATGTTGTTGGTGGTTTCTATGGTCTCTGAGTCGTAGAATAAGGTAAGTTAGGTAACCTGATTTCCATTATATGAAAGTCTGTTGAGTACGAAGTAATGTTACGGATGGAAGATCAGCCGGAATCCGTTTTCGGGTAAATTTTTAACAGTTTTTAAGCAATGTATCAAATACATGTTATATTATATGCATACTAGTCATATTTACTCATTTAAGTCATTGTATAGTCACTAGTCAGTGATTGCTTGAGTTTACGTCACGTATCAACATATGTGTTTACACGATCATGTGTGCCACGCGTTGCCCAATCCACTATTCGTGAATTATTTTGATTACGTCTTGTACACGGAAATTCGTAAATTAATTTACGGCTCCAATCATAAATTAAATTTATATTAAATTATTAACTTTGATTTTAGATAACCTATTAACCTGAACGTTTACAGAATACATCTTCGACTCATATTACTTAATTTGCTATATATTGTCGATATTAGATCGTTGTTAACACCGGGAATTTTTGAAAATGGCGTACAGTACCCCTTTAAGCCATAACAAGTTATGCAACAAAAATAATGTATCGTAATACATTAATTAACTCATTTTTAATAACAACTTCTTTTATTCACAGTGGATGTTCGTTTTTTGTTTACTATTTCGCCAGTTTCGAGAATGGCTCATTCTGCAGGTAGATTAATTTCACTTTTCTTTTCTCCCCCGCTGAAATAGCACCTCTTTCGTTCAATGATTTTCCTCGAAGCTTCGGCAAGTTTGCAGGATCAACAGATACGCTGTCGTCATATCCTGGTTGTGACTCCTTCGCTTTCGAAAGCACATTGTCTCGATTATCTAATGATAAAAAACGAACGATAGTGTCTGGTTGTTTATCAGTTCCCGTGGGAAGTCGGTGACATGCAGAAAATTGCATTTCTTTTGTATCTTCTTCCGATATGCCAAGAATGTTTGTGAAAGACATTCTCACTTTTCTTTGAGTTTTTTGTGCATTTTCTATTGTCGTTCATTGAATTCCTTTAATGACAACATTCCATTTAGGTTTAAACATTTATTTCCCATCAGATTTATAATTACATGAAACAGTTTATACATACGTTGACATAATAATAGAGTGACAGTACTGGAGGGTTTATGGTATAATTTGTATCTGATGAGAGGGGAGAACAACAGTAAGCACGTGGCTTTTTATGAATGTCGTCCTCCCGCTGTGTCTTTTGGGCCCTGTAAAATATTTCAAATTCGTATTTGTGTTTTGTCTTTTAGTTTCAGGGTTCGGGAGTAGATAGACATTATAAATCGGTTTGATTTGTACTATGAGTAAGAATGTATGATTCGCAGAGAGAGAGAGAGAGAGAGTGAGGGAGAGAGAGGGGAGATAGAGAGAAAGAGAGAGAAACAGAGAGAAAGGGAGAGAGAGAGTATAGTGATTGAAAGGTGCCAGATTGTGATTTATTTATTTATTTATGTGTGCGGAACGGATTCTTCGCTTTGTAAATACTGAGACTGAACGGAATACTTTGTTAAAATGTAAGTTTTTTTTATATAATTTTATATTTTCATTTTGGAGCTCTATATAACTATTGAAATCGCTTTGTATGAATTATGTATTTTTGAAATTCTTCCAAAATTGTTTGATTCGTGTTCACACGTAGGGCTTCGTCACCATTTAGGAAGATACTGACCGAGGGGATAACAGTAGTTGGAAGATTATCAAGGAAATTTCGTCTATTGCGTGAGAAGCGCTGACATTGGAATATAAAGTGGTAGTTATCTTCTATTTGGCCGCATAGACATCGGTCAGTGGTAGAGATATAATTTTGGAATTTATGTGAGTTCAAATCACTGCAGCTGTTTCGAAGGCGTGTGTGAATTACTTGGGCTTTTCTTCTGTAACAGTATTTGAAACGCGGATTTTTCTTTAAATAATATTTGTTTATGGTCGCTCTAAACTCATCATGATCCACTATGTCCCTTGTGCTCGCCGGCAGGGAATTCCAAAGGGCTGCTGTGTTCAATATGAAAGATGTGTCATGGGAATTTGCGTGGAATTGCAGAAGTCTGAAGTTTTTTTGCGTTTCGGGTGTTAATTCTTGATACGTCCGATACGATTGGTGGAACCATGTCTTGGAGATACACGGGGGCAATGTTGTGGAATAAGTAGAGTTTAGAATTTTGTAGACTATTTTTAGTTGTTCCCAGCCAACCTCTGATAAAAGTTTCCTGTCACTAACAGATCTAGTACACCTAGAGACAATTCGGGCTGTCTCGAGTTGTATTTGTTCCAAATTTCCAGATTCTAATGCAGTGCACTTATCCCAAATAGCGTTTGCATGTTCTAAAGTTGGTCGTATATATGTGAAACAGCATTTCTCTAGTGTTTCTCTGTTAAGGACATACTTGAGTTTTTGTAATACATATATTCGTTGCCATGCATTTTTAGAAATATATTCGATATGAGCTTTCCAACTGCAATTGTCTTCAAAAACAATGCCCAGATGTTTATGGTTAGATACTGTTCGTAGTGGTACGTTACCCATATTCAGGTCCGGGTGATTCATGGGAGTTTGTTTGCGTGATATGCACATATATTATGATTTACTAGCATTAAAGTTTACTAACCATTAATTTGACCATGATTCCAATGTGTTTATATCACTTTGTAACATTGTGGCGTCTTCTATAGGGTCTTTAATGGGGAGAACAAATTACGTATCATCGGCAAATAGTCGTATATTGCATTTAATTCCGTTGACAATGTTTTTGATGTATATTAAAAATAGAATTGGTCTTTATTTGCGGTTATTTACGTTCCCATATATCAACCCTTATCGGAGAATCACTTAGTTCTGTGTGTTTCTTTAAAATTGAGTTAATGTTTTCTTCAAGGATAGCTTTGGTTCTGTTCAGCTCATCTGTGGCTTTGTCGGCGCCCTCGAATTTAGAATTAACATACACAGTTGATTCAGTTAGTGAAATAAGTTCTTTACTTCAGGGACCTGTTCCCAGATCTGAATACTAAGTGGCTTTGGGTCAGAACATAATGGAAAGTTGTCAGGGCTTTACTCTGAAAAACTGCTTCATTAATACAGTACACAGCGTATTTAATTATACTTCCATGGTGTAACCAAGAAAGTATATTGTTTTTCTATTGTTTTTCTACTGAGGTCGTTTTCCGTTTATTTGGAAATACTCAGAAAGTAATTGTAGTAGGAGCGCGATACCTATAGCGAATATGTAGGCATCTGAGCATGTCGGTCCAATGTTTCTTGACGGAGTTATGGCCCTTTTACGATTATTGTTCACTATTATTATTATTATACTCGACACTTTTGCAACGCCTTAATATCTGAAAGTATGGGGAGTATCGAACTCAAAATTGGGAAGTATGTTGGGGTTAATGAGTTCTATGCCTTTGGCGCATAACGAATATTGTCCGCGTTTACCACGCGGAGTTATCTCCCTTTATATGAAAAAATGTCATTTTATTATCTCGGAAATTATAAGGAGCAGAGCATCGAAAATAGGACCGTATGCACACCTCGATATGCCCTACTGCCCACGGGCATCAAAACTTGTGTCCGCGCTTTCCCTGAGGAGTTACCGCCCATAGTTGGCAAACCTCTATTTGATTGTACTATGTTGTCCTCTTGTATCATTCCAGATAACTGCATGTGGTTTTCATAGTCGTGATGACAGTTGTCAGTTTAGTCAGAGAAGGAAAATTTGACAGGGTCTGTCATATATTTTGACACTGGGGTGGGGGGGGGGGGGGGCAAAATTTTCGCAAAATAAAATTTTGATTGACATTCATCTATTTAAGTTTATGTATTTCCCGAACGAAAACAAACCCATACCGGAAATGATTTTTGAAATCCGAGAAGAAATGCAAGAGTTACGGGCCCTCAAAGTTTGCAATTTGGGTCCATGTGCTTGATAACACATCTCCGAAGATATCGAACATAGGATGTCATCTGATACGCCAACGTGTGCGGACGGAAGAGGGCACGCGGTGGGCCAAATTGTGCCTGTGTATGTTCATTATTGTGGGTCTGGGGAGGGGTGGTCCGTGGTACCTATTTTTAATTCTTCTCCGAATCAAATGAAACTTGGAATATAACATCTGCAATATCAGCCGATCTATAAATTGAAAGAATTTCGAAAATCCATTGAAAACTGACAGAATTGCGGCCCCTCAAACATTGCGATGTTGGACCCATGTGCTTGATAACACATCTCCTCCGAAGATATCGAACATATGATGTCATCTGATACGAAAATACGTACGGACTGAAGATGGTACGCGGTGGGCCAAATTTTGCCAGTGTCGGTTCAGTATTGTTGGTCTGGGGAGGGGTTGTCCATGGTACCAATTTTTAATTCTTCTCCGAATCAGATGAATCTTTGAATATAACATCTGCAATCTCAGCCGATCTAGAAACTGAAAGAATTTCGAAAATCCATCGAAAACTGAAAGAATTGCGGGCCCTCAAACTTTGCAATTTTGGGCCCATGTGCTTGATAACACATCTCCTCCGAAGATATCGAACCTACGATGTCATCTGATACGAAAATGTTTACGGACTGAAGAGGGCACGCGGTGGGGCAAATTTGTCCAGTGTCGATTCAGTATTGTGGGTTAGGGGAGGGGTGGTCCGTGATATCCTTTTTTTTTATTCTTCTCCGAATCAGATGAAACGATCGCGAAGCTGAAAACAGATCGTAAATCCGTTCGAAAATGGCGGAGATTTTGGCCGTCCAAGTTTGAATTTGGGCCCATATGCTTTCCAATAACCAAAGTGTTATTCGGGTCCGAATCAGATGAAATTTGTAGTATGCAATCTATGTCAGTGGCAGATTAAAACAATTTTAAAATCCGTTGGAAATCAACGGAGTTACGGGCCCGGGCCCTCAAACTTCGCATTTTGTGCCAGGGTTGATGTTGTCCCAATCCCGTTACCCAATTTAGAGGCAGGGGTGGGGTCACGTCCAAACACTTGAGATCAACATACAGATGTTAGGACAACATATAATCACCATACTTCATATTTTCCGACCTAAACTGCGATTCTTTCCACTCATGATTTTCCCTAGTATTATACTTCCATGGTGTAACCAAGGAAGTATATTGTTTTTCTACTGAGGTCGTTTTCCGTTTATTTGGAAATACTCAGAAAGTAATTGTAGTAGGAACGCGAAACCTATAGCGAATATGTAGGGAAGGTATCCGCATGTCGGTCCAATGTTTCTTGACGGAGTTATGGCCCTTTTACGATTATTGTTCACTATTATTATTATTATACTCGACACTTTTGCAACGCCTTAATATCTGAAAGTACGGGGAGTTTCGAACTAAAAATTGGGAAGTATGTTGGGGTTAATGAGTTCTATGCCTTTGGCGCATAACGAATATTGTCCGCGTTTACCACGCGGAGTTATCTCCCTTTATATAAAAAAAATGTCATTTTATTATCTCGGAAATTATAAGGAACAGAGCATCGAAAATACGACCGTATGCACACCTCGATATGCCCTACTGCCCACGGGCATCAAAACTTGTGTCAGCGCTTTCCCTGAGGAGTTATCGCCCATAAATAGGGACACACTATACACCAGGATGAATAAACCGTGTTTTTTGGTTTTTTGTTTTTTTGTTTTATAAGTGCAGCGCTCTAAATTTTTTATGGTATATTTCGAATTGGACGAGTGATCCGCACCCGAATGTACTGCTCAAAAATGTTTTTCCCCAGAACTTTCCGCGTTACGGTGAACGGAAATATTGCAAATATTTTTCCCGCCAAATCCAATCCGGCAAATTAAAGAGCAAGATAATGTCGTAGCAGGTACGTTGACATACTGTATGTACGTCCCAAAAGTTTGACAGCTATACTTTAAAATTAACCTGCCCAAACGGAGAATGCAAGTCGGGGTGGGTTTTGACTTGAGGAAAATTCCACGAAAATTGCAAAGGGGGGAAAATTCAAACATCGAGATATTTTTTTTTTTGACGAGTACATCTGATGGGTAGTGTTCACGCGCATCTACAGTTCGATTTTCTAATTTCCAGATGGAACGGTTTACTCGTGACAACGCTATATAACATAAATATGTATACTTAAGTAGTCTATCTCTAATCTATTTTTAGCCCCAAATCCAAACGGGTTTAATGCATTGGCATATAATCCGGTATACTGTAAGTACGCCTCCAAAATTTGACCTCTCTACTATAAACGCAACCTGCTCAACGGAGTGTTTGTGTCGGGTGGGTTCAGATTTGGCAAATTCCACCGAAAATCAAATGGGGAAAATTAATCAGAAAATCAGATATTGAATTAAACACTTTTCGATGGGTGGATGTGATTAGTAGTATCTAAACGCAAGATTAGTACGCTTTTCAAAGTTTCAGAGTGGACGGTTTAACCCTGGTAGCGTGTAACGTTCTTAACGGGTGATATATATTACTCAAATTCAAACCCACTCTTCATGACGCAAATGCAAACGGACTTATCAAGGAGCAAGCCAAATGCATGAATATGTTCACCGATATACTATTGGTATGTCCGCTCTACTATAAAAGTAACCTGTCCAACGGAGAAATGGCGTACACCCCTGGGAGGGTCGAGGCTTTTGGCAAATTCCGCCGAAATTCGTAAACGTGAAACATTGGAAAATCGCGAATCAAGTGTTTTATATTTTAAACATTGCATGTATTTGGTAGTACATAAGGGCAACATTAGTTTTAGAGCGGACGGGTGGGCACTCAGCTAGCATTATCGATTTTGATATAGTTATCTATCGATTACAGTTAACTCTATTACAAATACGTTAATGACTATATTGTAGCGATGACGCATTGAATACTAATTAACTAATTAACCAAGCGGTCTTTCCTCCGCCAATAAAAACTAAAAGATTCTGAATCCGAAACGGGAAGAACTATCCAATAAATGCGAAATAACAGAGTTATGGTACATTAATTTGCTTTACACCCTTTTGATCTACATGTCGATTACGATATAATCAGACACGCCAAATTTCGTGACCGTTGACTATGATATGGGCGTCCTGGGAAGGGGTTATAATTAACTCTAAAATGAATTGATTGGCTGGGATGAATGGTGGCTCAGTTGGTCACGACCATGATGCAATAGACTGCCATTAAGCATCCACGGTGGGTCGAACCAAATGACATAACCCTTTGGAATATATCTATTTAGAAAAATGTCAATGCAAGTCCACATCGGATCACAAAACACCAATATGCATTCGCGTTAAAAGGAACACACATATACGCATAACACACACATGGAATGGGATACCATGGAAGTATATCTGATTCCATGGAATCTGACCTCTAGTTTTGGATTGGTTTGGTTTGGTTTGTTAGGGTTTATCGTCGTTCTAGCCGCTAGTCCACACACGACGTTGTAAATTTTCACGGGTAGAGGAAAGACCACGCAGAGGCTTAATTTCACCGATAAGTCGTCCCACTGCGTGTAGAAGCCACCGACCCCCGGAAAGCAACTGACAAACTTGCCCAGATACACGATTCCTGTCACCCTCCATACGACGGGGTTCGAACCAGCTTCGTCAGCGCTGGACGGCCTTTGACGGTGCAATGCACCTGGCACCCTACCGACTGGACTACTGGGTGCCACCTTTAGTTTTGGAACAAACTATCGATATATGTATAGGAGATATAGCACAGTAGCAATGTTATACTTTTTATGCCTCCGAAACATGCCGAGCATTGCCATTTGAACATCTTTTGGGACTATACAACACACCAGGCGCCTATTTTACCCAATCCAAAAAAAAATTGCACACTCTCAAAAATCACATTTGCTTTAAAAAATAGGCGCCTGGGATGCTATTCACCGACTGGGTTTATAATATAGTCCAGGTAGTTTTATGAGGCGACGCTCAATGCGAAGCTATCGGTGGACATATCGTTGGGAAGACATCACCGCGCGGTATAGGATTATCCAATCAGGGTGATTGGCGTCAATCATAGATTGAACACCGGTCACATAAACATGCTGCGTGTAACAGTACACGTTTTGTTAATTTCAACAATGAGCAACCGAAGAAATGGACGTGGGGCAAAATCTACCACCGACGACAGGGCGGGGATCTGCAAAAACAATTCTGTATATAGGGTCGGGGTGGGTGGGTGTTCCAGAGGCCGAAACAATCGTGTTTGTAATTGTTTTTCCAAAATAGGTTTTTTTCTCCAAACAATTTACAAGTACTGGCCATGTAATGTTGTGTGTAAGCATGTTAGTTCCATGTTTGTCGGTATATGGTTATAGGCAGCTAGAGTGACTATTTCACAGGATCCCGTCCCACTGCACAGTGGACCACTGTAATAGCGTTCAGGAAACATTTGATCAACGGAAGAAATATTTAGTAACAAAATTAATATATTACCCAGTTGTATTACCCGAATAAAAGTAATAAAATAAAAAAAAACGGAATCACAAAATACTACATGGTGAATACTCAATGATGACTAGATATCATTAACCTGATTGTTGCATAACATCAAATTGAAAAGGGTATCTCATAAATTTCTAATGTCTGAAATACTGTCTTGTTCTGGCATGCAATCAAATTCATTCCTTCTGGTTATGATTGCAAGTAATGTTAATTTGCAACACTTATCCAAATAAAACTGAATTGGTTATGGTGAATAACCGTTACTGTTTACTGTTCAGACAATCCCAACTGAAGGTGACGCTATTCTCATTGAATTTCCGAACTTTATCTTGAAGCTTAAATACTGTTCAACAAGACTAAACTAAAATACTAACTGTATACTGTTATCGCTTACAAATAGATGAACTGAAATAATGTGATGCATTCAGATGCTTTGAGAAATGACATTCTTCAATGTCTTCAAAGTTCAAACTAAAATCAAGAATAAAATCTGACTGAGACTATACTGCAGACTCTAGTGCACAAGTATACATACACATGGTTGAGTTATAATAATGCAAAATGTGTTTACGGATGGAACCAGGTGGTAGCTCTGGTATGCATCGACAGGCGAAACCTGTAATATGCAGTAATATCTGCATACATCCTTCCCCTATCATTCAGGTCTGTCACCATACCAAACCACTTCAAAATTCGACAACCGACACTTCAACTTATACATGTATTGCAAAAACTTTGTACGGAGTGAATTTCATAAACAGGGCCCATGGATAAATCTGGTAGGCATTGGTGCTCACAACCCGTTATAATAATTATGCATATTCGTTCCCCATTTCTGGTCCGTCACCATGCCATAGAGCATCAAAATATGACACCGACTCTTGAGTTATAATGCAAAATGTTTGTACGGACGGACGCACGGCTCGAGACGTCAACCATATGCCCGCCGACTAATATCGGGGGGGGGGTATAATAACCATATATCTATGTGTATACCTAACCAAAACAGTTCCCCTCCCCACCTCACTCCGGTGGATAAGACTAAAGAGTTCTTTGGTCATGCACAAGTAATTGTAGAACCCCTGACCTGTTTACCACTATTTACATTGGCCAGTGTTCTCTGACACGCTCGATATATTAAGGCTATAATGCAGTCTAGGGCAATTTGTGACATACAGTGTACATACACAATGTTTTATTATTGTTGTTAGATACTGGAAACACCAGGAAACACCTGGAAATACAGTTTATTTTTCGTTTTTTTCTGACCTGTGCTTTACCGATTAAGCATGTTATTGCTGGAGTCTTAATTTTACACAGTTTGCATCAGAAGGGGATAGCGGAATGGGATTGAAAGGCAGTTAACACAGTTATTGAAGAACGGCTAAAAAACTCTGAAATTTTGATAAAAACATGAGAAAGGAGGTGGGTCCCCAACATTTGGAGGAACAAATTTGCACAAATGGGGTGGTGGGTTCCTCTGGGGTCGGAAAAGGCCCTATATGTGCAATTTTTTCCAGACCCCCCCCCCCCCCCACCACTGCCGACGAGCGTAAAACTTTTTTGGGATTTGTGGAGAGAAGAATCAAAATAACAAAGAAACCGGCACCATTCATCAGCGCCGTAAAAATGATGCATGGAAAGAAATGACTTTGGAAATGGCAGGGAAATATCCGAACAGAACCAAAACACAAAAAAAATTCTTCTGAGACGTTATCTTCTTGGCTCTTCATTTCCACACTGAGCTTATTAAAAAACCTCATTAATATCATTGACACTCATTCTGTTGATATATAAACGCAAGCATAAGTATCCACACAATTATACCCAAAAATGATACCGTTATACATGCCTATTGTGGCCGGTGTGTGTTCACGAATTAGTCGTGAGATGGCGTCAATTGACAGGTGACAAATCTGATAGATTGGATCAATCACATCATCGACAGCGTGTGTCGTTGGCGCTAAAGCAAAGATACCTTTGCGCTCAGCCACTACCGAATAAACTACCTGGTTTATAAAATAGTCTCGCTTGGTGAATAGCACCCCTGGTGTGTTGTATAATCCCAAGCATGTTTCGGAGGCATAAAAATATAACATTGCTACTGTGCTATATCTCCTATATATATAACTAGAAGGTGACCCGACTTCGTCTGGGGTTTGACCTTGAATTGTCTATTTTGAAGGCCAAGGTCAAGTGGGGTCACGATTTGACCCGTCCAGAACACTGCCCGAACAAAAGTACCCGACAAAAGTACCCGTCGAAATCCATCCGGTTTTACCCGATTTGACCTTTTAACCCGATTTGATTTCCACTCAAGTATATAAACGCGCCTCATATACACACGCTCATTAATTATCAAGTTTCAACGTAAAGATAAATTACCATCGGTGCCCGAGATATCGCCAAGACGTCTGAAACAGTCAAATGCATCGGCCGGTTAAGCGTTAACGTGATCTAACGTTATGAACTCTAACGACGTCATAGAAGTTACGCATTGTTTTTATCCTGATGGAAGATAGTACCACTTCTTCTTGATAATTGAGGCAGATAACTAAAACGGATACATACGCATTATATATCGTTGGAAAGAGGAAACACGAAAGATTCCCACAGTGTCATTATTATGACTGGCATTTTATTATTCGCGCTGTTTCGAATCGATTTGTAAGCACCGAACTCTAATGAAAGTCCCGTAACACAGCGTCAAAACAGATTTGACCTCGGCACGTGAAAAGTTGACCTCGGATCTGAAAATTAATAGGCCCATGCCACCCCCCGGCCGAAAATACCCCCACATACCAAGTTTCATCGAAATCGGCTCGGCCGTTTTCGAGTCCATCGCGATCACACAGACACACACACTCACACACACACACACACACACACACACACACACACAGATCTTCCAAAATATATAATAGATAGGCATATAGTGTCCTAAGTGCGACGTCAGAATACAGCGGCCATTCTAGTTTCCTTTTTTGTGGTTGCTTCAGTGGCCGTGTGGTATTGACGTCGGACTTTGAATCGCAAGGCGCGCTCGCCGTCATGGGCCGGGGTTCGAATCCCACCAATGCACTGTCTCAAAAATCACATTTGATTATAGATATATGTTTTTTTTTTAAAGTCAAATTTTCATCAATATGGATTCCAATGAATTATGTAGACGATTTTTGTCCAAGATTTCCAACTCGATTCAACTCAGTGTTGTTCAACTTTATTGTCAATGTATTCCATTTTCCCCGTTGTTTTGTGGGTGGATGAGCATATAGTTACTCTTGTTGATATTTGTAGTATGTTACAACACCAGTCAAATATTGTTCCTAATTCGTTTTTGACATAACTTTGGACTAGGGCCTCATTCGTTCCACCAGTGAAGAGTGTCGTGTCATCGGCATAAGATAAACTGTCCATTGTGGTCGCATTTGACATATCATTTACATATATTAAAACAATTATTGGCCCAAGAATTTACCCAAGTGTATTTCCCTGAGTTCGGAGGCGCTCCCACAGTGATCAACATATTGGTGTTTTTCGTACCTACGAAACCATGAAGACCATGGCACCGTCGATGATAGGCAATATGCATTCAGCTCGTATTAATGCTTTTAAGTTAGATTGTGATAGGGAATTAGGGACATATCAACCTCCTCTTCTCGTAGCGAATTATACAAACATTTTAAAATCAAGCCTAGTGTCAGTTATCAACCAAATAGTTGATGACTGAGTTACCTCGTATACATTTTCACGCAAGCTACCGATGAGATACCCCATACAGTTATGCGGGCATTGCGGGCATATAATTATACTTAAGATTATGTAGTAGCACCCTATTTACCGACCCATGATATATCGTCGAGCACCATAATCAAAACAAAGTCACTCGAGCATTCGCAGTTAGACGACGAACTAACACGGTAGTTTACATTTTTATACAGTGAATATTATATGTTATTAATTGGCTGTTTTCATATTGGCCAAGTTATGAGGCCGAGGTCTGTCGTATTGGCCTGAGGCCACAGACCGAAGGTTAATACGACAGAGCGAGGCCTCATTACTCGTTTAATGTGGAAACAACCAATTATTAAGTATTTTATTAATTAGCAACATTGGTAATAATTGTTTCACAGGAAGAATATATTAACATAGATATATACGATGTATGCTTTATTACATTAACAATTATTCCAACAATGTTTATTCTTTTGAACTTTGTGATATTGATATGCATACATATATTTCATCAAATTACATGTATATTTACTCCCCAAAAACAGTGACTGCGTAATTCACCCGAAATCAACTGCAATTTATCTTTCGTCGACACAATATTATTTGCCGATCGAGTTAAATACGTATGACGTCATTTTCGTTACCGTTGACTATTTGGCCGCCTTTCGACTTATTGGCCGCCTTTGTTACTTATTGGCCATGTTTTCCACTTATTGGCCGACTTTTGTTACTTATGGAGCGGGAAGTTTTTCACTTATTGCGGCCGATAACCTTTAGCTAATTAATAATGATTCTTGATATTGTGGCATGGCTGGAGTATGGTGATATAAGCAATAATTGTCGATCATAATCGAACCTACATGTATATAGTTTAGTATGTTCGTGTGTGGATACTTGTATATATATGTACATATGTTTTTCATTATGCATGGTCAGAGACGTGGCGACAGGGGGGGGGGGGGGTTTGGGTCAAACTTTGGTAAAAAATTTCAACAGTTGGAAATTCCATACCTGCCAAAACATTAGTTGGAAATTTCACACCAACAATAGGTTGAAAATCTTCTTGTAGTTTGATTTTCAAACAATTTATTGGGGGGAATTAATTGTCTTTGGACCAATATTTGCATATTTTCATATTTTTGGTCAAAATTTTGGAATGAAATTGTCATCAGTTGGAAATTTTCCAACCTTGGTGGGGTGACAAGTTGGAAATTTCCAACACTTGGAAAGCTTGTGTCCTGGTCCCTCCCCCGTGGCCAGTCAAAAACTGCTAGTTAATTTAAGAAAACAACATTGTCATACATTTGGTCAGCATTGTCATTGGAATTGTCATCAGTTGGAAATTTTCCAACATAAGTGGGGATGTCAGGTTTGAAATTTCCAACTCTAGGAAGGCTTGATGCTAGTCTAGATGGTAGGATTTTGCGATTTTCTTGTTCAGATTAAAAAAAATTCGCACACCGGGCAGAACCATGGTTGGCCCGGTGTGTCATTGTCCCCGTGGCCAATACAAAACTGCTAATTAGTTTAACAAAACAATATTTTACTACATTTGGTCAAACTTGTGGACTGAAATGGTCATCAGTTGGAGAATTTTCCAACCTGAGGGGGAGTATTATGTTTGAAATTTCCAACACTATAGGAAAACTTCAGTTGAGGCCAGTCTAGATGCTATAGGATTTGCGATTTTCTTGTATAGTTTTCAAAATTTTGTCACACCGGGTGGAACAACCATGGTCAGCCCGGTGTGTCCTGGTCTCTTGTCCGTAGCCTGTTTGCATTTGTCTGGAGTTAGACCACTAGGTGTTAGGATTTATGCAAATTTTCAGGTTAAAATATCTGAATGTTCTCATACCGGGAATTAGAACAATGGTTTATGAATATATATGATATTAGGCCTGAGAGCACTGAGGTGCAATGGGGGGGGGGGGGGGGGTGAAATGGAATTATGCAAAATTGTTTTTGATCCCAATCTGATTCAAGGGGTGGGGTTCAGTTGGAATTTCCCAAGGTAGACACTCCCCCAACTGAGACCCTATAGCCACGTCCCTGCGCATGGTACCATGTAACAATGGCTGGAATAAAGAATCAATAAGTCAATCAAGCAATCAAACCATGATTTTGCCACACCTCTGTTGCCATAGATGTCAAGTTTCGAAAGTGTAATGTCTTGACTAATCTTATCGAATGATTTAGACATTATGAATAAAGCTATGGTTGTGTCCCTTGTAGTTTTATCGTTACTCTTTGCCACGTTGTCTAAAAGATGAATAATCGGATGAAATGTTAAGTGGTTTGGACGAAATCCATATTAGTGTTTGTATAGAATTTCGTGGTCATTTAGGAAATCAAACAGGCGTTTTTTTCATTATGTTTTCAAGTAGTTTTGAAAATGACGGAAGAATGGTAATGGACGATACTATACAGTTGTCGCCCGCGATTGAATCTCACGAAATCAAGGGTGACAACTTGACAAAGGAGTACACACGAAAATCCTTAGCAGCAGGCATAAATGCGCGCATATATTCTTTAATCCAGTTGGAAAAGTTAATTTTATGTTGGAATCCTCGCTATTTAGAAAATAAAACATTCATAATCTGGATCAATTAACAGACCCATCATTTGCGCAGCTATTCTTCGGTCAGTTTGCTGGTCGCATGGTGGAAATCGGTTCACGGAAAGAGGAGTAAAACAATTTCGAAGATGAGTAGCCATGTAGCTGAATGTTCGGTTTCGTTTCAAATGAGCGTGAAGACGCCGGCAGACGTGTTCATTTCCAGAATGATAAAATGTGAAACTAACACGTTGTAGTAGTGCAAAAAGAAATTGACATATGTCACATATTGTTACGCAACATACGGGTATTCTTCTGAAGTCTGAGGAATGGATTGCCGAAAAGAAATAGTCAATTGATAAACAGTAAAGAGTGCCTATTTGATCTAGTACATAAACGTATTTGTAACGTATGCACATCGTATGTGCAATTGTCTGCAGCATATACCAGCTGCATAATAAGGTTTATCTATTTGTCCAACGTTATTTATTATTGATATAAAAAGGTCCAATAGGAACATTACACCTTATAACGGATTTGTGTCCATGATAACACCATTTATACATAGCGTGATTTAATTGCAAATAAAAAACACACAATTATGCAAATTAGCAAACACCACAGTTAGCGGTTGTTATGAAAAAGTGGTGTTTATAAAAACAGTGTTTTCGGAAATTATTAGAGCTATGAGAGAATCCCTGCACGTTGAGTTCTTCGTGAGTTCTATGTTTACTGGTAACAGCTGAGCGGTCAATAACTGATAAAATGTTACCATCGAGGGTAATAAGTGATTTACGGCCCGGCATGTGACGCACTCTCAGCCAATCAGAAGAGAGGAAAATGGGATCAAGGATAACAATTTATTTTATTATTCGAGTAAGTTGTTTTGGGGATGGGGACTACTTTTGAGATTTTCATTTTTGATGGCACAATTCCTTGTTCGAACGACAGGTTATATGTTTCAATTCCGGGGCTATGTAAAACAATTGTCTGTTTCACAAGATCGGTCGATATAAGGTTATTGTTATCCTTCATCCCATTTCATCTCTTCTGATTGGCTGAGAGTGCGTCACATGGCGGGCCGTAAATCACTTATTACCCTCGAGGGTAACATTGTCTCAGTTATTGACCGCTCAGGTGTTACCAGTAAACATAGAACTACGAAGAACTCAACTCAATATATCAAACTGAGAATTTAAAAAAAAATATATGGAATAATAGAAAGAAATTGATTGAAAATAGATTGAGTATAGCGGAACGAAGTATACTAAATCTATTTTCAATCAATTTCTTTCTTTTTTGGACCTTCCGAGCTATTAATAAGTGGAAAAGCTAAGTCATGGGCGGTCATATATGTCTAAGAACTATTCACATGCTTGTTCCGCTGAATTACTGGTAAGGCCATAATTGAATTTACATGATTTTAAGAGATTTTTTGAATAAATTTACATTTTCGGGGCAATTGTTTCTGTACATGGTTTTGCCTATTTGATTCTGAGAGGAATAAACCAAAGTGGTCAGAAATGTCGCATGTAAGTATACCTGTTTGGAGGTCACCACGTATATTGGTGGTGTATATATGATCTATAAGGTGGCCGATTATCCTGTCATTCTGGTTGGTTTCGTAATCATTGGCACAAATCCTCTCGTGAAGACATTATTTATCAATTCGTTTGTTTTCGCGTGCGTCTCGAAGTTCAGTAATCAATATTGAGGTCACCCATTATTTAAGACTTTTCATTTTTCAGTTTTTCCAAAATATTATCGAATTTGTTCATAAATTTATTCATGCCTGCTTTTGGTCGGTGTATGTAAAAACAGATATGTGTGATCAATTGTTTTGTTTGCTATCATATTTCTGGGAAAATCGTGGTTAAACACAGTTATATAAACTGCCTACCCTGGCTGTTGAGATTCGCCCAGTGCAACCCACATGGACGATATATATATATAGAAGCTGACCCGACTTCGTCCGGGCTTTGACCTTGAATTGACCATTTTGAAGGTCAAGGTCAGGTGGGGTCACGATTTGACGCGTCCAAAACACTGCCCGGTCAAAAGTACCCGACAAAAGTACCCATCGAAATCAAACAGGCGTTTTTTTCATTATGTTTTCAAGTAGTTTTGAAAATGACGGAAGAATGGTAATGGACGATACTATACAGTTGTCGCCCGCGATTGAATCTCACGAAATCAAGGGTGACAACTTGACAAAGGAGTACACACGAAAATCCTTAGTAGCAGGCATAAATGCGCGCATATATTCTTTAATCCAGTTGGAAAAGTTAATTTTATGTTGGAATCCTCGCTATTTAGAAAATAAAACATTCATAATCTGGATCAATTAACAGACCCATCATTTGCGCAGCTATTCTTCGGTCAGTTTGCTGGTCGCATGGTGGAAATCGGTTCACGGAAAGAGGAGTAAAACAATTTCGAAGATGAGTAGCCATGTAGCTGAATGTTCGGTTTCGTTTCAAATGAGCGTGAAGACGCCGGCAGACGTGTTCATTTCCAGAATGATAAAATGTGAACTAACACGTTGTAGTAGTGCAAAAAGAAATTGACATATGTCACATATTGTTACGCAACATACGGGTATTCTTCTGAAGTCTGAGGAATGGATTGCCGAAAAGAAATAGTCAATTGATAAACAGTAACGAGTGCCTATTTGATCTAGTACATAAACGTATTTGTAACGTATGTACATCGTATGTGCAATTGTCTGCAGCATATACCAGCTGCATAATAAGGTTTATCTATTTGTCCAACGTTATTTATTATTGATATAAAAAGGTCCAATAGGAACATTACACCTTATAACGGATTTGTGTCCATGATAACACCATTTATACATAGCGTGATTTAATTGCAAATAAAAAACACACAATTATGCAAATTAGCAAACACCACAGTTAGCGGTTGTTATGAAAAAGTGGTGTTTATAAAAACAGTGTTTTCGGAAATTATTAGAGCTGTGAGAGAATCCCTGCACGTTGAGTTCTTCGTGAGTTCTATGTTTACTGGTAACGGCTGAGCGGTCAATAACTGATAAAATGTTACCCTCGAGGGTAATAAGTGATTTACGGCCCGGCATGTGACGCACTCTCAGCCAATCAGAAGAGAGGAAAATGGGATGAAGGATAACAATTTATTTTATTATTCGAGTAAGTTGTTTTGGGGATGGGGACTACTTTTGAGATTTTCATTTTTGTTGGCACAATTCCTTGTTCGAACGACAGGTTATATGTTTCAATTCCGGGGCTATGTAAAACAATTGTCTGTTTCACAAGATCGGTCGATATAAGGTTATTGTTATCCTTCATCCCATTTCATCTCGTCTGATTGGCTGAGAGTGCGTCACATGGCGGGCCGTAAATCACTTATTACCCTCGAGGGTAACATTGTCTCAGTTATTGACCGCTCAGTTGTTACCAGTAAACATAGAACTACGAAGAACTCAACTCAATATATCAAACTGAGATTTAAAAAAAAATATGGAATAATAGAAAGAAATTGATTGAAAATAGATTGAGTATAGCGGAACGAAGTATACTAAATCTATTTTCAATCAATTTCTTTCTTTTTTGGACCTTCCGAGCTATTAATAAGTTGAAAAGCTAAGTCATGGGCGGTCATATATGTCTAAGAACTATTCACATGCTTGTTCCGATGAATTACTGGTAAGGCCATAATTGAATTTACATGATTTTAAGAGATTTTTTGAATAAATTTACATTTTCGGGGCAATTGTTTCTGTACATGGTTTTGCCTATTTGATTCTGAGAGGAATAAACCAAAGTGGTCAGAAATGTCGCATGTAAGTATACCTGTTTGGAGGTCACCACGTATATTGGTGGTGTATATATGATCTATAAGGTGGCCGATTATCCTGTCATTCTGGTTGGTTTCTTAATCATTGGCACAAATCCTCTCGTGAAGACATTATTTATCAATTCGTTTGTTTTCGCGTGCGTCTCGAAGTTCAGTAATCAATATTGAGGTCACCCATTATTTAAGACTTTTCATTTTTCAGTTTTTCCAAAATATTATCGAATTTGTTCATAAATTTATTCATGCCTGCTTTTGGTCGGTGTATGTAAAAACAGATATGTGTGATCAATTGTTTTGTTTGCTATCATATTTCTGGGAAAATCGTGGTTAAACACAGTTATATAAACTGCATACCCTGGCTGTTGAGATTCGCCCAGTGCAACCCACATGGACGATATATATATAAAGAAGCTGACCCGACTTCGTCCGGGCTTTGACCTTGAATTGACCTTTTGAAGGTCAAGGTCAGGTGGGGTCACGATTTGACCCGTCCAAAACACTGCCCGGTCAAAAGTACCCGACAAAAGTACCCATCGAAATCCATCCGGTTTTACCCGATTTGACCTCGAATTGATCATTTTGAAGGTCAAGGTCAGGTCGGGGTCACGATTTGACCCCGTCAAAACATTCAGTGGACAAAAGTAACCCTATGTATCAAATTTCGTGGAAATCCCATCAAAATTCGCGATTTGACCTTGAATTGACCCGATTTCAAGGTCAAGGTCACGTCGCACGGGCAAATGAATAGGCTTATGAGACTTCTCATACGAAAGTATCCCTAGACTAATTTTTATCGAAAATTTTCACGTGCAAATTAATAGGCCTATGTCACTCCCCGGCCGAAAATACCCCCACATACCAAGTTTCATCGAAATCGGCTCGGCCGTTTTCGATTCCATCGCGATCACACAGACACACACTTACACACACACACACACACATATATCTTCCAAAATATATAATAGATAGGCATATAGTGTCCTAAGTGCGACGTCAGAATACAGCGGCCATTCTAGTTTCCTTTTTTGGGGTTGCTTCAGTGTCCATCGCGATCACACAGACACACATACCCTCACACCCCCACCCCCACACACACACACAGAACTTCCAAAAATATATAATAGATATATATATACTAGATATATATATAACTAGAAGGTGACCCGACTTCGTCCGGGCTTTGACCTTGAATTGACCATTTTGAAGGTCAAGGTCAGGTGGGGTCAAACACCAACACCCCAAAAATGGTGGAAATTGGCCCAGCGGATACCGGGAAATCGGCCCAGCGGATACCGAGATACCCTATGCATAAAATTTCGTCCGTAAAAATCCGCCAGTTTAACCCGATTTGATTTCCACTCAAGTATATAAACGCGCCTCATATACACATGCTCATTAATTATCAAGTTTCAACGTAAAGATAAATTACCATCGGTGCCCGAGATATCGCCAAGACGTCTGAAACAGTCAAATGCATCGGCCAGTTAAGCGTTAACGTGATCTAACGTTATGACCTCTAACGACGTCATAGAAGTTACGCATTGTTTTTATCCTGATGGCAGATAGTACCACTTCTTCTTGATAATTGAGGCAGATAACTAAAACGGATACATACGCATTATATATCGTTGGAAAGAGGAAACACGAAAGATTCTCACAGTGTCATTTTATTATTCGCGCTGTTTCGAATCGATTTGTAAGCACCGAACTCAAATGAAAGTCCCGTAACACAGCGTAAAAACAGATTTGACCTCGGCACGTGAAAAATTAATAGGCCCATGCCACTTCCTGGCCGAAAATACCCTCACATATCAAGTTTCATCGAAATCGGGTCAGCCGTTTTCGAGTTCATCGCGATCACACAGACACACACACACACAGATCTTCCAAAATATATAATAAATAAATATATATATAATAGATATATATATACACGATCGTTGAAACAGTGATTAAAATACATGTGTATGAACTGCATACAAAGACAACTCACCATGATCGATGTTCGCAAACAGAGCCAGAAGAAAGCACCATATTAAGGAACTCATAACTCCAGTGGGACAAACAGGTGTTATAAGATATAAGTCGCAGAAACCAATAAGCCTCCGCCAGCGTATATGGACATCTAATGAAATGACCGTTCAACCGAGGGACCCTGATGTGTACCGCGTATGTACTCGAAAATCAACGAACCTTGCCCACAGCTTTAAATAGATATTTCATGCTATTATATAATTATATATGATCTGGATCACTCGCTATGTCATAGCGTTATGTATACTAGGCGCTCAGTGGGGAATACAGTGGTTTAAAAGGAAAGAAATACCAGTATTAAAGCGTCTAGTATGGTGCAATTGTACGAAAAGCTGCCGCACTCAGCACCACCCGATCAGTCCCGACCGAACCTGACTGTACATCCACAGAAGTCCGATCGAGATGGTCCTTGCACTATCATGCAGAATAGACCTGTGTGTACCCATGTTCAATTCCAGTAGTGGGACTGCCATAATTGTTAACCCATAACTTACGACCGGTTCCGTCAGGTACGCAAAAACAAAACAGACAGCGACCGCTCCTCACCTATCTCTATGGCTATGGGAAGGGGTATACTATAATGCAGCGAATAAACCTCTGATGCTATGGGCGATCGGTCAAGTTAGCTACGGCGGAGTTGGATAAGTGTACCCCTTCGGTTCGGTCGGACTCACTATATGCATGAACGCACAAACACAAAGGGTAAACATCGGACCGTACCGCCCTCAAGAGTCCGAGCAAGATGATTATTGCACTATCGTGCAGAATAGAACAGTTATTATCAAAGTTACATATATACTCCAAGTCGGTACATCGGCCGCAACCACCATTGTTACGGTATTAAACCATAACGTACGGCCGCGGTTCCATAATGCAAACACGCAACAGATCGACTGCACCTCCCCTAGCTGTCTGAGCACGGGGAGGGATATTAACCCCGACGTTACGGTCGGAATCGCCATATGCATGTACGCAAACACAACGGGTAACAAGGATTATACCGCACAGGGGTCCGAGCATGTACGCAAACACAACGGGTAACATGGACCATACCGCACAGGAGTCCGAGCATGGACGCAAACACAACGGGTAACATGTATCATACCGCACAGGAGTCCGAGCATGGACGCAAACACAACGGGTAACAAGGACCATACCGCACAGGAGTCCGAGCATGGACGCAAACACAACGGGTAACATGTATCATACCGCACAGGAGTCCGAGCATGGACGCAAACACAACGGGTAACATGGATCATACCACACAGGTGTCCGAGCATGTACGCAAACACAACGGGTAACATGGAACATACCGCACAGGAGTCCGAGCGAGATGGTTCTTGCACTCTCGCACAAAAACACAAAAAGGCATCGACCGCACGCCCCAATAGGTGTCTGAACACGGATAGGGACAATTGTGACCCGCCATATCAAATCCAGTCGTAAGTCGGGATTTTTTTTACCCTGTGCCAATGCATTCTCTTACATATGCGAGTCGACCATAGGACGCCTCGCATATATAAGAAAATGCATTGGCCTAACAATTTTTTACAATTTTAATAATTTTTTCTTTTATTCTTGAACAATTTTATAATTTCACCCATACAGAGCCCCAGACAAACATGAGCAGACGACACTCTTCTATATGCTTCTATATATGTGTGGGGCTCCCTGCAGGGTAATGGATGTTTTTTTATTTTATATCCTAAAAATTGTAAGCAACATTTATTTAATTTTGTTTATAAAAAATGGTTAGGCCAATGGATTCTCTTATATATGCGAGGCGACCTATGGTCGACTCGCATATATAAGAGAATGCATTGGCAAAGGGTAAAAATATCCCGACTTACGACTGAATTTGATATGGCGGGTCACATATCATTATCGATGTGTACTTCACGAGTTTTTCCAGGACCTCCTGGTACATGGCCGTCAAAATCAGCGACACGAGGATTTTACTTAACATTTTCATAGCCCGTGTGTGTTACACTAAATCCGGTTTGGTGATTGGTCAACTGTCAATTGGGTTACCCGTTTTATGTCTTGATAAGACGAAGAGTTTAACATGAACATGACGACTCAAATTGTTGACATAATCTGACCTAATCACTAAAAGGGGTCAGCAGAATATTTAGGCGTGTTTTTCAAAGTCTGAAGCCAGTTATTTATATCGATCACGTTATTGTTGGGAAGTGGTTGGAAATCTTATATGGGCTGTCATATAGTGCTGCGTGGGCTAGTCTCAAATTATCGGCAAATTTTGTGAAAATAAATAAGAATACACTCAGCTTTTCTTTGGAAAAATATCATCAAAAAGCTAAATAAATTTATATTGTATGAGTGTGTTATTTTAGCAAACACTAAATTTAGTGTGTTACACACCCACTATATTCATTTCTTAATTGAATAATGGTTAAATTTGTGTTGTGTTTTGCCTTTGTCGTGTGGAGAAATGTCAACGATTAAATAAACTTAAAGTAACCTACCGTGACGCCTAACTGATACATTTATATACGGTTTCCCTTGTGTACACTACGCGTGTGCCATACTTTCAATGGCTTGTTGCCATACAATACATACATGATACATCAGCCTGGATCATTAACGTTTTAATGGTTTGTAGTTAGTTTACGCATATATGTGCATGAAACGAATATTATAGCTGCTATGATGCACACTTAGTTTATATACAAGAATTAAACAGGTGTGTCGTATTCTACCCATGAAACACAATGCTCGGTCGCTCTAATATGGCGCTATAGTAGAGACTATGGTGGACTATATTTCAGCACATCATGCAGCGTCCTGACATAGCTTCAGTTTCGGAACGTACCCTATGACCATCGACCTGCACATTTCAAACAGAAAAGGGCAATTTGGACCAGTTTCTATCCTCTGCATTATAACCTACTCACACCCGTTCTTGCATTTCGGAAGGAATTTCCACTCATTGACTTGGACTTTGCATCCACATTGGCTGGAAGTCACAGGCTGCATGTGTACATCTTAGTGCCACAGCACACGCTGCGATTAAAATCGTAAGTATGGGAAATCGCAAGTGGAGCATCCAATGCGCATGCCCACGATAATATCGTAGCCCAAAGTAGTGATCAAGCACTGTTTGATTTTTACAAGGAAAATCGTGCCTTGACCTTGGCAACGCGCGCGATCGTAGCTGTCACATGACCATTGTCGCACTTAAAATTCAAAAATGGCGCAAAGTTCACAAACTTCGTGGACTTACAAAAACGAAACCACATTAGTGGAGATGTGGCACGGCAGGGACTGCAGGCCTATACCACATATCAGCCATCTCCTATGCAGACAAGGAGAAGATGGCTGCCGCAATTGTTGAAATTGTGGCAGATGTAGAGTTGACAGGTAAACAAATGTCAAAATAAAAAAATATTCAATTTCAAATGAACAACTTGTTAGTTTAGAAAATTGAGATACGTGCCATGTATATGTACATGTATATAATTGCATACTACGGAGAATGTGATATAACATTTTGCTATCATGTGTTCGATCACGTGGATAAAATCGTAGCTGCATACATCGGAGCATCGTACTTACGATTTTAATCGTATAGCGTGTGCGGGGGCACTTAATGTTGTTGAATAAATGAACGATACTATAATTATACTACGGACGCATCCGTTGTAATATCAGGACACGAGTGTCAAGTCAAGTGTGACTAAATGGTGGTGGGTTGATGGGTTGGTGGATGGCTGGGACCATTTGACATTTTATTGATGGATGGATGGATGGGTGGATTGAAGGGTGGATGGATGGTACGTTTAAGGTTGGGTGGATGAGTGGGTGGGTGGTGGGTTGATGGGTGCATGGATGTGTGGGGTGGTGGATAGATGGGTGGATTGATGGCGGATGGATTGGTGGATTAAATCGTGGATGAATTGGTGGCTGGATGGGCAAGCAGACGGTGCGTGGATGGGTCGACGCACTAAAGGATGAATGGATGGATGGTGAGTTGATGTATGGATAGATGGGGTGATGTATGGATGGATTTATTGGTGGTGGCTGGCTGGTTGGTTTGATGGATCGATGGACGGATGTACGGACGGTGTGTTCGATTGAATTTGATTGATCACCTGACATGTCCGCGATTAATCTTTCTTCATGTACCATGATAGAAAAAGGTATAATGATGATACGGTCGTTTAATATATTGTTTACATGCATTTTCTGATAGCGCGACAAGTCGAAATCTCTGGAAAAGTAGGCTTTGTTTATCTCGTTGCTATGACATTGAACGGACCTCTGATATATGCACGATTGATAGCATCACGATTCTAGGCGCAATGTCCGTTATAGAAGAGCAACGGGATGGGACTCGGTCCAAAAACAGCATCATCCCAACCGATATCCCAAGCGTTTGTGGACCGAGAAGACTTGATGTAATTTCAAGATACCACCGCACCTACCAGTCCCAACTTTCAGACAAGATGAACTTACAAGGTGGGATGGAAATGATTTGGGAAATGTAGTACACTTGGTTCAACAGAATCAACAGGTGATTGGGAATCGTATTAGAAACTGAAAAAGAGAAACGAAGCGTGAACTGGGTGGATCAGTATCTGGAGCAGTAGACCATGGTCGAATTAATCTAATGCGCATCTTGTTTATCAAGGATTGTTAGACGTCTTAGTAAACATATTCAAAACCTGATTGGGAGTTGCATAAATAACTGCAAAAGAGAAACGAAGCGTGAACTGAACGCGGAGTCACTCACGATTTATGAATTTAACGAGAAATACAATGCACCGCCCTGGTATGTGGTCCTCCTAATTTACTACGATGCTGGTTGATCCTGCTGTTTTCGGATGTACCTAGCATGTACTTTGAGCACAGTATATTTTGTCCACAGCAATAGTTAGTGGTGATGGATGTGGGTATGGGTATACATATAGTAGCTACATTGTCACATGTGCGGTATATATGGAGTGAATGAATGGTCATAGGTTGTGATGTACAGCTATCGTATTGTCGTGTGTGAGTGTATATGTATACATGTGTTGGTTGTATTTTTTTACTTTAAACATTGTATTTGTATTAGAATACAAATTAAATTTGGGTTAGGGTTAGGGTTAGGATCAGTATCAGGGTTAGGGCTAGGGCTAGGTTTAGGGTCAGGATTAGGGTTAGAGTTAGGTTAGTGTATTCTTGCATGAAGGATATACCAGTGATTGATACGCAGTGCATGTATATCGAATAGATAATGGACCGTTGTCTCACATTTTGATTAGAGAAAGCGTAATAAGTACTATATTGCAGTCATGAGTGTTCAATTGTATGGAGTTTAGAAGAAATATTGATTTTTCCGTTAGGACATATAACATTATAGTCATAGTCTCGCCATGCCTGTTCTATGCTTAATTGGTTGCGCGCATAGAACATTTCAGCACACATGAACGGGGAGCGTCCAGAAAGAGACGGTTAATATTTCATCAGCCATTCGACAACATTGATCATGTGATCTATATAATGGTTTCTCATTGGCAAATCACATAAAACATTCAAGCATTAACAATCTAGGTAGTTTTGGAGATGGAACAAATTTGATTGGTATTCTATTTGAATATGGATCGTTGTATATGAATCGAATGGTACCTATGATTCATCTTCGACCACAATGGAGTTAGAACACTTAGGCACTCCTGCGACGACATGTGGAACGTAATTCCCTATAATTAGTGTTAGACTATGATTGAGTGCTTTCAAAGTCATCCACATTCCGCTGATTGTTTTAATATCACTTGGTACTTTAATAATTTGTGTCTATTCTTCGATTTCTAAACCAGGTTAATTAGATCACACCAATACGCCTATTACGGTTTATGGCACAATATCTACCATCTAAAGAGGACATTTTGACCACAGTTGTTGGAAATATCAGTATCAAAATCCGCCTGACCCATATCGTTGTGATTACAGAGTGTTCAAGTCCGACACGCTAACCACTGGACCACTGGAGCTCCACAAATTGATTGGATGTATGTTAACGGTGAGTTTTTATGATAATTTTTAATAACAGTTGCTCTGGTTTAAACACGTTTTGAATATACCGTATAATATACGATTTGATATGGCGGGTCACATATGTCAGTCCGGCAATAACACATTTAATGATTGTCCATTCAAAAGAGCGTCGATGCTCCCGTCACTCAAACTCGGTAGATTATACAGAGCGTTCTCATTTGTGACCCGCCATATCAAATCCAGTCGTAAGTCGGGATTTTTTTACCTTGTGCCTATGCATTCTCTTATATATGCGAGTCGAACATAGGTCGCCTCGCATATATAAGAGAATGCATTGGCCTAACAATTTTTACAATTTTAATAATTTTTTCTTGTATTCTTTAACAATTTTATAATTTCACCCATACAGAGCCCCAGACATGCAAACATGAGCAGACGACACTCTTATATATGCTTCTATATATGTGTGGGGCTCCCTGCAGGGTAATGGATGTTTTTATTTTATGTCCTAAAAATTGTAAGCAACATTTATTTAAAAAAAATGATAAACAATTGTTAGGCCAATGCATTCTCTTATATATGCGAGGCGACCTATGGTCGACTCGCATATATAAGAGAATGAATTGGCAAAGGGTAAAACAATCCCGACTTACGACTGGATTTGATATGGCGGGTCACATTTATGAGCATCCGTGATTGTTTTAAGTGGATTGTCGCCATGTTTCATGATACGAATGATGGGGATTGCACGTGAGTTTAATAGTATATTGTCTGGTTAGCGCAATATATGTAAGTTTAATAGTCTGTTTTCTGGTTAGCGGAATATTGGCTTTCTTGATTATTTGGTGTGCAAATATGGTAGTGAATGTTTAACTAATATTCTAGATTCAACAAAAAGGATGACTCTATGTCTGTACTCAGCTTGGATATAATGTAGCAGTCAGACCCCCGGAACGTAACTGTATGTTGATGGGATGTCCTTTTTGCTAAAGAACCCCAAATACACCAATCCGGGTCAGGGAAAGACGGTACTTTGTTCCTGTTAAACTATTTTTTTAATTTTGAACATATCTCTCTTATTGTGAGGGTGAACAGGACTGGTGTTTTTATAGTATTATAGCATACATTAATTGGTTATAGAGGACAATGGTTTTCCCTTCAAAATGATAGTTTGAAAAAGAGAGTTTTTGAAAATTCGCGAATGTGGCGCCTCCTTAAGCATGTCGGTAATTATAGCGAATCCGAGGGAAGCGTACTGTTCTCTCGTCCTAGTGGATCTAAACCTGGACAGGGTATTCTGACAAAAGTCAGAACTCGGTCAGATACCAAGTTTAAGTTGTTCAGGCTGAAAATTGTCACTCGAGCTCACTGAATAGCAGGGTTCGCGCCACCACTTGCCAAATTGACCAATGGCAAAAATAATTCACATTTGGCAAAATATATTTTCATTTGGCAAAAGTTTTGTCAAGTCACTTTTTAATTCCGCAAGAAAGTTGAACAATATTGGTCAATCAATACCTTTCATTGCAGGAAACTTCTACAACATAATTATATTAGTGGCGTTTTATCTTATAGCATTAGTACCGATGTTGGAGTTATTGCTAGTATTTAGTGTGGCGGTGTTTACATTGCTAATCGTGTGTCCTTCTAATGAAGCAACCCTTCTATCATTGTATTGTTCGGTGATTGGTTCATTGGTGTATGATAAACCATTATAGAGATGCGAGTATAATTAATTATTTGCGAAATAACTGCCTTTCTATCGATATCAAGTCGTTCAAACAGCGAGTGTCGAAATATAATACTTAAAGTTGCAGAAATGATACTATCAGCGATAGCATTTGGCAAATGGTAAAATAATTTCGCAAAAAATATTTTCATTTGGCAAATTATTTGGCAAAAGTAAATTTCGGTCGAGTGCTGACGACCCTGCTGAATAAAGATGTGAATGCAAAATAACGACTCCCCATTACAACATGTGTCCAGGTATGTTGTCCGATCGGGCGAGGACATAATTGGCTGACCCGTGTAAACGCCTCGATGTATGCAGGTTACAGAACGATAATATAGTCACCACAAGGTAATAACGTTACTCGGTCGTGGTATCACCTGGTCCTGTGCGTCTATAGCCAGAATTGATTCCTGCACTGAAATGTCTACATTGCAGGTGTAAACCGAGCCTTTGGCGAGGTCCAGACCTAATTTACTCGACGAGTTTTGTATATTCCGTTATAAACTGGGGACGAGTTGTAGATTCTATGTATTACATTATCCAAAACCTCGACGAAAACATAGTTAAATCAACAGATGGGACGCGAAACTAACATCGGCTTCAAGTAACTATATATGCGTTGTTTGGCCGCGTAAAGAAATAGTCCCAGATAAATATAGACTCTTTGGTGTATTTAATGGCGTATATTTAATGACATAACTTTTCAAACTCTTCAGTAATTATAGTTTGTTGTAAAAATAGTGGAAGCCATAGTATTTTGAGACGTAGCGTACGAAATATAAACAGACGACAAACCGGAAGACAGAGGTCACCTGGCACTATTTCCTGTTTAATATCACAATTTATAGAATGGGTTTATTAAATGAAATAAGGGTAGGATCATGTAAGAAATCCTCTTCCTCCTCGGCTACAAACTTGCCCGATCGCCCATGGGTACAGGTATGACCCTCTTCGTGGTCAGACAGCAAAAAGAGGTAGGTCGGTCCCTGTTGTGTCTTTTCGTACCTGGCGGAACCGGCCGTAAGTTTGGGATCAATAATGGCGGGTCCGGTCGAGCTACGGTTGTGGGGAATGGAACTTTGGCTTATGAAGGTATGTCATGCACGACCATGCAAGGGCCATCTCGTTCGGAGTCCTGTGGTGGTGTGGTCGGGTGTGGTATGGTGCGGTCGGCTTTCAGTGGGACCCCAATAGACGCGGGAGTGGTCGGTGTTGTCTGCTACAGCCGGGTACGGTCGGCTTTCCGCGGGACCCGAATAGACGAGGGAATGGTTGGTGTGGTCGGGTACGGTCAGGTGCGGTCGGCTTTCAGTGTGACCCCAATAGACGGGAATGGTCTGTGCGGTCGGCTAGCATCGGGTGCGGTCGGCTTTCAGTGGGACCCCAGTATACGGGAATGGTCTGTGCGATCGGTTAAAGTTGGGTGTGATCGGCTTTCAGCGGGACCCCAATATACGGGAATGGTATGTGCGGTCGGCTAAATTCGGGTGCAGTCGGCTTTCAGCGAGACCCTAATAGATGCGGGAATGGTTGGTGAGGTCGGGTGCGGTCGGCTTTCAGCGGGACCTTAATAGATGCGGGAATGGTCGGTGCGGTCGGGGGGGGGTCGGGTGCAGTCGGCATTGAACGGGACCATCATAGACACATTAATGCTGTCATTTATTTGATTTTGTACATCGGTTTATACACTGAGCCTCTCGTATATACAAAGCTATATGTCATACCGTATACATACATATATAGTGTGTGATCCAGAGCATATCTAATAGCATCAAACGTCAATCTAAAGCTGTGGGCAGGGATCGGTGACTTTCGCGGTAGAGTGGATACATGACGCCCAGCAGGGGCCCTGAACTCCGGTCCCTCGGATGAACTGTCATTTCATTAGATGTCCATATACGTTGGCGGAGGCTTATTGGTTTCGTCGATTGGTATCTTATATCACATGTTTGTCCCACTGGAGTTATGGGTTCCTTAATATGGTGCTTTCTTCTGGCTCTTTTTTTCTAATATCGATCATGGTGAGTTGCCGTTGTATGCATTTCATACACATATAGAATGCACTCATAGTAGTCGAGAATACCACATTTTCACCACGAGTGGAATTGTGATTTTAACCACGAGAATTTTGGCGAGTGGGTGAACAATTTGTGCTCTCGGCTACTATGTGTGTATTTTATTTATGTCATAATTATTTTTTTTATTTTTGCGCGAAATCTACTAATCCGCTGTGTAATGTGTCCTCACGGACAGACACACACACGACGGTATATGCGTCACGCGTAGTAATGCATACAGTTACGTCATGACGTCAGCCTGTTTCTGAGCCATCAGTCACTTGATATTACCATGTATATTTGTTTCCTATTTCATATAACACTAGAATGCTACATTTGATTGAAATGCAAGCAATTTTCCTCATATCTAATTGATATCATGACAGTCTCCAAGTTTAAATGAATGTAACATAAAAACTATTTTGCTAACTACGATGTAGTTCTACTATGGGTATAAACGTTTAACACACGAAATCAAGTTTGAAAATTTACAGCCACAGAAGAAATTTATACCCACAGAAGGAAGCTGTATACCCAAAGTAGGGTGTAAAGATGAAATTTACAAAATAAGTGATATACGCACAATAGAATAGACAATAATGGTATAAATGTATTTTCATCAAAGTTACAAAAAGATCACGTACACATATAAACCATGTGTGTTATACTGGGTGAAACTGAACAGCCAGGTTAGGAATTAACAATATGACACTATTTTACCACGATTCCCCATTCCCAGAAATATTATAATAACAAATAGTAACACTAAACACGTAATTATTTATGTTGTTACCAGATGATGCCATGATATATATATATATATATATATATATATATATATATATATATATATATATAGGAAGTTCTTATCAATATGATAACACCAATTAAAGACCCATCAAATCTTTAATGTCGTACTAGCTTTCGGCTATACAGCCTTCGTCGGGTACATGAATGAACAATCATTTGCAAATACACATTGATATACAGACAAACTTGTTTATCGCGTAACTATGACGTTTACGAACGTTACCTGACAAAATTTGGCGCCAAATGAAAAATGGCGGGAAAACTTACAGGTGAAAGACGCGCCAAACATAGAAGCTACATGTGTAGCTTTGTGAAGAACAATCAATGCTTGAGTATATGGGAACTCATGTAGCTTAGAAGCAGTTCATACAATGTATAAGGATATTTTAGATAATGAGAGTTGGACCAAGGAGAAATTGTAAATTATGACCAACTCGCCATGAAACCACGGTCCTTATTAATGCCACGATAAAAACTTCCAAACAGTTATATATGTTGTAATTCGGCCACACGTCTCTCTTTCATGTCCGAAAGTCCACCTCTTATTACTTTGATGCGGATGTCATCGGTGTGTGGTGTGGTTGACAGAAATGTTCTGCTATGAGTAGGTTCAAGTCCCTGTTGTTGATGTTCTGCCTATGCCCCGTCACTCGTTTGCAAGAGAGGTTGTCCTGTTTCACCAATGTAATGCATTTCTGGACAATTTGCGCACGTAATGATATACACAACAACACTTGAGACACATGAGAACTGGCCCACATCCTGGAACACGCGCCCATTGCGCATAATAACATCGGCCTTGTTAATTAACACACACATCCCACATCTCGGCCTGTTACATGGAAATGTACCATTGGGTGACTGTCCACCAGAAGATGGTAGCTTACTTGTTACTAATTTCCGCTTCAAGTTGGGTGGTTGCCTCATGGCGACAACCGGTCTTTCGTTAAACACGTTCCTGAGATGAAGGTCGCTCGTAATAATGCCATTCAGAGATGTAGTGATTGTGCGTCATTTTTCTAGCTGTGAGTGGTAGTTTACCACGAGGGGAACTCGATCTGATGATGTTTTGTCCCGATATTGAAGGAGCATCTCCCTGTCCAAACATTTCGCTTTTCACAATTGTTTATTAATCGAACGTCTGTCGTATCCCAAATTCGAGAATTGTGAGCGTAGTTCACTGAACTGTTCGTCTCTTACTTTTTGTAGATAATGGCTTGTTTCGTGTGGTCGGGATGAAAACTAATGGGGTTTAGATATGAAAATCTGTCCGTAGGTTTTCTGAATACTTTTGTGATTAACTGATCGGCATTGTTTTCGACTGTAACATCGAGAAAGCTGATATTGCGGTGAGAAAATTCCATTTTGAACTGGATTGAAGGATCGCACTGATTGAATGCTCGATGAAATATTTCCAATTCAGCGACTCCGTGTTCCCATATCATGAATATGTCGTCGATAAACCTGAGATAAATTCGCGGTTTGAGAGTCTGTGTAGCTAAGAACTTTACCTCCAACTCTGTCATGAATATATTGGCATAATAAGGCGCCATGCAGTACCTTTAATTTGTCTGTAAAACTTATTCTCGAACACGAAATAGTTATGTTTAAGAATATATTCAATTAACTTCATAACCGAATCTTTAGTTACTCCGTCTGATTCAGTCTCATCGTCGTGAAATCTCTGTCGAACTGCCGCTATGCCATCTGTGTGTTCAATTTGAGAATATAGGGACACCACATCCATGGTGACTAACAGGGTATCCGAACTTGTTGTTCCAACGGCCTTTAATTTCCTGATAAAATCGGTAGTTTCCTTTATGAAGCTATCTGACGCGCGAACTGTCGGTTTGAGTGTAGCATCGACATAACTCGAAATTTTCTCGGTGATGGTTCTAATTCCCGAAACGATGGGTCTTCCGGGGTTCCCTTCCTTGTGAATTTTCGGCAGGGTGTAGAAGATACTCGGTCGCGGTTTTGAAATACCAGTATTTGAAATACCAGTATTTGAAATACCAGTATTTGAAATACCAGTATACGAGCGCCTGCTGCGCATAAGATACTATAGGTGGCGGGATGGGGGGGGGGGTACTTACCAGTATACGAGTGCCTGCTGCGCATAAGATACTATAGGTGGCGGGATGGGGAGGTGGGTGGGTACTTACCAGTATACGAGCGCCTGTGGCGCATACGATACTATAGGTGGCGGGATGGGAAGGTGGGAGGGTACTTACCAGTATACGAGCGCCTGCGGCGCATAAGATACTATAGGTGGCGGGATGGGGCGGTGGATGGGTACTTACCAGTATACGAGCGCATGCGACGCATAAGATACTATAGGTGATGGGATGGGAGGTGGATGGGTACTTACCAGTATACGAGCGCCTGCGGCGCATAAGATACTATAGGTGGCGGGACGGGGAGGTGGGTGGGTACTTACCAGTATATATATATATCATCAGCTGCTTGTGAGCTTTCCTAACCTCGGCGCCTCTGACTTAATAGTTCCCGGGACAGCGCGCCTGGCATTTACAATCACGCTGATCTCCACGGATGCAAACTGGACTGTGGTGCAGAACCTGGGCCGGCTATTGTGAAAAAGACCACACAAGATCAGCGAAATTGACTCCGATGTTCTCTGCTGCTACCTAAACATGCGGAAGACCACAGGAGACAGAAAATGTGCAGTATCAGGGAATCGCTATTACATCCCGCTGGACTTTGAACTGTTGGAGAGTAAAATGCCCTTCTACCAAAGCGCACTCGAGGACCGACTCGAGTACGAGCTAACTTACAATGACTGCAGCCGGGTGATCAGGGCTAGCGACCACGAGTCCTCTTACGCCATCGCCAACATCAGCCTGGAGTTTGACAAGGTTACCCAGCCTAGTCTGGCCCGTATGTTCCGCAGCCAGTATGCAGGCCGCATCGCAATACTTTACAAGAAAACCATAGTCAGAAATGGTAACGCCACCAATATCATATTATTAGCTATAAATATAAATTATAATACAATTATTCTATAAACTAGCTTTCAAATTTTATGTGGGAAATTTGCATACTTCTATATTTCAAGTTTTCCCGTTTCTCGTGTTATACATTACTTTCTTCAAACTGTCTTCTTTATTACACAAGCTGATGGGCCCGACTTCGTCCGGGATGTTTCCCATCTGATGGCGCGATTTGACCTTCAATTGACTATTTCGAAAGTCAAGGTCAGGTCAGGGTCATAATTTGACCCGTCCAAAACACCCCCACCCTGAGAAAAGTACCCCTAGGTATCAAATTTCGTCGAAATCCGTCCGTTTTATCCCACTTGACCTTTAATTAACAATTTTGAAGGTCAAGGTAAGGTCGGAGTCATGATTTGACCCGTCCAAAACACTCCCCCGACAAAAGTACCCATAGGTATCAAATTTCGTCGAAATCCATCCGTTTTACACGATTTGACATTTGATTGACCACATTGAAGGTGAAGGTCACGCCGATGTCACGATTTGACCCGTTCAAAACACTCCCCGGACAAAAGTATCCCTAGGTATCAAATTTCGCCGAAATTTGTCCGTTTTACCCAAATTGACCTTGCATTGACAGTTGTAAAGGTCAAGGTCAGGTCGGGCTCACGATTTGACCCGTGCAAAACACTTCCCGGACACAAATACCCATAAGTATCAAATTACGTTAAAATCTATGGAAAGCCGAAGAGGACATGTTAGTTGCTAATTGCTAGATATACGACGCACGACTTGTCGAGGTATTTTAAAGGTGTTTCAAACTAGGAGATAGAAGGATTCTGCGTTTCAAATGGTGATGAATTATAGTAATTTATTCAAATTTTATGGCATAAATTGTTATTAAAACCGTATATACTATAACAAAAATGAATGACTCGAAAATTAAGTGGGCCTTTAAACAAAGTCACTATTGCAGTTAGGCTCATCTCATACTCGTCTAATCAGCGATATTCTGCTGCGCAGTTTGTTATAGCTCCCTGTATTCATTGAGTGTTATAGCCCCACGGTTATAATTCGCCTTTAGCAGGCGTACTCTTGTCTCAGATTATTGAGATATTAGGTCACACGTAATGACATTAAATCGCATCGAAACATAGCAATTGTGTGGGCTGCTTGGCGTGAATATGTAATGAGAAATAAAGTCATACGTAATGACATTAAACTCAAGAAAACCCGCGAAAACAAAACAAAATCACATTTAATGTTTTAAGTTATTTCCTTCATAAAAAGAATCTTCGTGATAATGAACCCTCCCAATACTTTAGAATATAGAATTAACCTTAAAATAACAAAAACCTTCGGAATACAGAACCTTCGGAATAACGAACCTTCTGATTGGTGAACCTTCGGAATAGCGAACATTCAGAGAAATTTCGGAATAGTGGACATTCTGGATAGTGAACCTTCGGAATAGAGACATGCCCCCAATATTCATATTATATGCCCAGAGTTCAAAGGTATGGGCCCATAAAATCCTAAATTTGGCCCTTAAAATATTGAACTCCAAATTGTAGCCAACACAGAACATCACTTTAGTCAACTGTACCTGTGTCATGTTCCAATGCGGAAGGGTCCATATATACCACAACATTCATATTATATGCCAAGAATTCAAAAGTATAGGCCCACGTCATGACATTAAATCTCAAGAAAACCCGCGAAAACAATACAAAATCACATTTAATGTTCTAAGTTAAGTTATTTCCTCCTGTATCTGTATCGGTATGCGCGCAGAATCAATTCGGATGTGAGCGCACACTCCATAAAAAGAATCTTTGTGATAATGAACCCTCTCAAATTAGTCTCAATACTTTAGAATATAGAATTAACCTAAAAATAACAAAAACCTTCGGAATAGAGAACCTTCGGAATAGCGGACCTTCGGGATAGCGAACCTTCATAATAGAAACATGCCCCCACAATTACACCGGTGACGTAAACACATGTGCTAATCTTTGTCGTACTATCGTGACTCTATCGGTACGATTTATACTCAAGTACCGATAACCATAATACAGCCGCCCAGTGGATTATCGATCGACCACAGAATATGAAAAACCTACACCAGCTTACACCACTGTGTGGCGTAATGAGCGCATCCTCCGCCACCGCAAGATAGTTACAAACAAAAAAGAAACACTAATGAATATCAACCTCAACGTCCCGACTCGGTGTATGAAAGGCATCGTGTTCCTCCTCGATGAGGCTGGAGATTCTTTCGGCAGAAAAACCGAAGACTTCTACAATCCAAAGATCAATAAGGTTGAGATGACTTTTGAGGGCGAGCCAACCCAGTTCTACTATCAAGGCATGCGTGCCTACCAGCAATGTGACGAAGCCAAAAAGTTCTTCGCATCGTCACCCGCCAGTAGGCGACAGCCCGAAATGGCGATGGTCGCAAAGGATCTGGGCCAGGCAGATGTGTCGCTGGAGAGTTTCCGACCAGCAAGTATGCCCTGTGGCTTAACCTCGGGACAACTGATGGCGACCAATTCTACGGTAGTGGGCGACGCATAGAGAACGCATCAGAGGGTATCACAATTCAGATCACACAAGAAAAAGAGGACGCAGGCCTACTGAACGTGTACTTTTACGTGATTATGGACGCACAACTCAACATATAAGATGGACAGTTTGTCTCAGCGATTTATTAGTTACACTAGTTGGTAGTAACTCGTTACTAGTTACTATGGAACAATAACTAGCTATGGAACAACTGCACCAAAATATCCCCACTCGGCCCTCATATGTGGGCAGACTGGCTGCGGAAAACAGTGTTCACCGACGGCCCCTACCGTGGCACGTTTCGACACATTGTAATCATGTGCCCCACTGTGCTTCACACCAAGGAGTACCAGAGCCCACCTTGGATATGGGCTGACCCCGAGATCTATGTTGCTGATCCGGACGAGCGGCTCCATGATTATCTACGGGCATTATATCAACTCTTTCGTGGCGAGCCCACGTTGTATATTGTTGATGACTGCTCGACCACGAAGGCCCTGACGAAGAAGGACATGCTTTCTGAGCTGACTTCCTCAGGCCGACACGCAGGGCAAAGCACCTGGGTCCTTGAACTCGGGTTATTTCCAGGTCAAACGCCCGAACATCACGGGATTTCGATGAAACTTGGTATGTGGGGTTACTTTCGGCCGGGGAGTGGCATAGGCATATTAATTTGCCCGTGCGACGTGACATTGACCTTGAAATTGGGTCATTTCAAGGTCAAACGCCCGAATATCACGGGATTTCGATGAAAATTAGTGTCTAGGGATACTTTCGTATGGAGAGTCTCATAAGCCTAGGTCAAATCGCGAATTTTGATGGAATTTCCACGAAATTAGATACATAGGGTTACTTTTGTCCACTAAGTGTTTTGGACGGGTCAAATCGTGACACCGACCTGACCTTGACCTTTAAAATGATCAATTCTAGGTCAAATCGGGTAAAACCGGATGGATTTCGACGGGTACTTTTGTCGTGTACTTTTGTCCGGGCAGTGTTTTGGACGGATAAAATTGTGACCCCCACCTGACCTTGACCTTCAAAATGGACAATTCAAGGTCAAATCGCGCAATTCGCCGAAAAGCAGAGGGAAACAGCCCGGACGAAGTCGGGTCCACCTGCTAGTCTATATATATATTTTGAGGCTTCCTTATCTATTATATATTTTGGAAGATCTGTGTGTCTGTGTGTCTGTCTGTGTGTCTGTCTGTGTGTTCGCGATGAACTCGAAAACGGCCTAGCCGATTTCGATGAAACTTGGTATGTGGGGGTATTTTCGGCCGGGGACGAACATAGGCATATTAATTTGTCCGTGCGACGTCACCTTGACCTTGAAATCGGGTCATTTCAAGGTCAAACGCCCGAATATCACGGGATTTCGATGAAACTTGGTATGTGGGGGTACTTTCTTATGGCGAGTCTCATAAGCATATTCATTTGCCCGTGTGCCGTGACATTGACCTTGAAATCGGATAACTTCAAGGTAAAATCGCCAATTTTGATGGGATTTCGACGAAATTTGATACGTGGGGTTACTTTTGTCCACTGATTGTTTTGGACGGGTCCAATCGTGACCGCGACCAGACCTTGACCTTCAAAATGATCAATTCAAGGTCAAATCGGGTAAAACCGGATGGATTTCGACGGGCACGTTTGTCGGGTATTTTTGTCCGGGCAGTGTTTTTGGACTGGTCAAATCGTGACCCCACTCGACCTTGACCTTCAACATGGACAATTCAAGGTCAAAGCCCGGACGAAGTCGGGTCACATTCTAGTCTATTATATATTTTGGAAGATCTGTGTGTGTGTGTCTGTGTGTGTGTGTGATCGCGATGGACTCGAAAACGGCCGAGCCGATTTCGATGAAACTTGGTATGTGGGGGTATTTTCGGCCAGGAAGTGGCATAGGCCTATTGATTTTCAGATCCGAGGTCAACTTTTCACGTGCCGAGGTCAAATCTGTTTTTACGCTGTGTTACGGGACTTTCATTTGAGTTCGGTGCTTACAAATCGATTCGAAACAGCGCGAATAATAAAATGCCACTCATAATAATGACACTGTAAGAATCTTTCGTGTTTCCTCTTTCCAACGATATATAATGCGTATGTATCCGTTTTAGTTATCTGCCTCAATTATCAAGAAGAAGTGGTACTATCTTCCATCAGGATAAAAACAATGCGTAACTTCTATGACGTCGTTAGATGTCATAACGTTAGATCACGTTGACGCTTAACCGGCCGATGCATTTGACTGTTGCATTTCAGACGTCTTGGCGATATCTCGGGCACCGATGGTAATTTATCTTTACGTTGAAACTTGATAATTAATGAGCGTGTGTATATGAAGCGCGTTTATATACTTGAGTGGAAATCAAATCGGGTTAAACTGGCGGATTTTTACGGACGAAATTTGATGCATAGGGTATATCGGTATCCGCTGGGCCGATTTCCCGGTATCCGTTGGGCCGATTTCCACCATTTTTGGGGTGTTGGTGTTTGACCCCCACCTGACCTTGACCTTCAAAATGGTCAATTCAAGGTCAAAGCCCGGACGAAGTCGGGTCACCTTCTAGTCTATTATATATTTTGGAAGATCTGCGTGTGTGTGTGTGTGTGTCTGTAATTAATGGACTCGAAAACGGCCAAGCCGATTTCGATGAAACTTGGTACGGGAGGTATTTTCGGCCGGGGAGTGACATAGGCCTATTAATTTGCCCGTGCGGCGTGACCCTGACCTTGAAATCGGGTCATTTCAAAGTCAAACGCCCGAATATCACGGGATTTCGATGAAACTTGGTATGTGGTGGTACTTTCGTATGGGGAGTCTCATAAGCCTATTCATTTGCCCGTGCGACGTGACCTTGACCTTGGAATCGGGTCAATTCAAGGTCAAATCGCGAATTTTGATGGGATTTCCACGAAAGTTGATACATAGGGTTACGTTTGTCCACTAAGTGTTTTGGACGGGCGAGTCGTGACCCCGACCTGACCTTGACCTTCAAAATGATCAATTCGAGATCAAATCGGGTAAAACCGGATGGATTTCAACGGGCACATTTGTCAGGTACTTTTGTCCGGGCAGTGTTTTGGACTGGTCAAATCGTGATCCCACCTGACCTTGACCTTCAAAATGGACAATTCAAGGTCAAATCGCGCAATTCGCCGAAAAGCAGAGGGGAAACAGTCCGGACGAAGTCGGGTCCACCTGCTAGTATATATATAAAATATCATTACGAATAATGGCAACTGTCGCAATGTTGATCGGGGGTGCACTCGTCAACGCATTAGCATTCAGTGGGTCAAGCTATCTCTTTTCGATGCTGAGAAATTCGGACGTTGACGCCGAACGAAAACGCCATGATTTAGCCTTTGAACAGCTGCAGACTGCACAAACAGAATGGTCCCGAAACGGACTGAGCGCCTTGAATGGATCAATGAAAAACTCCGTCGCCATGGACACGCTGTTCAAACATTCCGTGACGTCGACTCTGCAATCCACGTTTACGCGCAGGTCACGGGAAAAATGCAGCTCAACTACAAATAACCCCTGAGCCCAAACTTTCCGTCTTTTACACACCGTCAGATGACCAAACAAAACCGCGAGATAACATTTATCGCCCTTGGAATACAATATACCGATAGTTAGCTGTGAATTATTATTGGATTGTTTGGGGCATATGACCCACTATTCATTGCATCACAATATTGCATCAACGAAGGGATGTAACATAATCATTTATCATATACAGCAAATAGCTTGACATTTTCTGTCCGATTGAATAAAATGACAAAGTTTAAAGATGGATTATCTCTTTAAATACAACATTTGAAACAGTTGCGTGGGCATAAACTAATAGATATGAATTTAAGACCCCTGTCCGGGAACGCTTCTATCAATTAATATTGATTTTATTTCGAATATTTTATTATGAAATGAGATAATTAAATGGGACACTTTATTGTTCTATTTTTAGATCAGACGATACCATATAGCGATATAGATCACTAGGCTGTTATCATTGCTACGTTCCGAACGTCAAATGTTCCAGATAGATTTGTGGTATTGTTGTATTTCATAGTTATAAGCGATAATGAGTCTAATTGACGTTTATTTGTGACAAAATTACACAATAAAATTGCTGATCTCTGTTAACAGCTGTTAGCCAATATTGTTCGTTCGATAAGCAACCACACCTTTTTAGAACAGAAAATATTAGAAATTTAATCAAAATTAGTCGATAGAATCATTTCCGGACAGGAGTCTTCGATTCATATCTGATATGTTATACCCCGGTAACTATATAGCACATGTTTACAAACATATCATAATCTTCAGATACTATATATTACGAATAGAATATGTACCCATGAACAGATTGTCTAGCCATTCCTAATTAAAATGTGTTGTCCACAACTTAATTTGGAAGCAAAAACTCGAGTGCGGAAGGATTATAGCACATATTTGGCCGAAGCGTCCTTTACGTATACATTTTTTTAGAAATCAGAGATACTTCTCATTTGCTGGCCCCGAAGGACAAATGAGCTGCTTTTGCTGGCCAAATTAAACAAAAGTGTTATTAATTTGATATGTTAAGAACCAAATTTTTTTTTTTTTTTTTTTTTTTATTTATTTAATTAATTGATTTATTAGAATATAAGCTCAGAGTATACGGTACTATAATTATTTGACAAGTAGCAATACAAATAATGTATTTAACTAAATCAATTCCATGTATACAGGCGGGAACTGATGGGTCTAAAAAAAAACAAAGGAAGTCAATGGAGATTTCACGTAATCACACTGATTTATCTACAAAAAAAATCATTGACCGTAATAAGTGTCTTGCATTCAACAGTCGCATTGATAGCGTTAAATATGCACATTCTTTCTCGACATTTGGAAATAATAATTTTAACAATGGAACCATTATTCGGTATTATTACTTTTTAGGTTATATAATTATATTTATCACATAATTTGGCCATAAAAGCAGTTTCATAATTATCGGTAATAGACACGTTTAATATCAGCGTGTGCGATGACGTCACGGAGTTCTTCAAATAACTTGCGATCGCTGTAGTTTATGATTGTTGTTTTCGATGAATATTTCGCGTTGCTTCGGGTTTATTTGATCACGTGATAAAAGGTATCTCACACTCGTCCTATTTTATACGTAATTTATCAACTTCGTCCTCTAAATTCTATTTGAGCCTCGGTAAACCTCGGCTCAAATCGAATTTAGTGATCACGGTTGATAAATTCCGTATAAAATAGAAACTCATGTGAGATCCTCTATATATATAACCTTAAAACCCACCCATTGAATTGTCATTGGAGTCAACAATCCAATTAGTCTGACCTACAGCTCCGTTTTGCTTTCCTGCCCATAGTTCAGCACGGACAGTTACTGTTGTCCACGGCGAAAAGTAACATGTTTCAATTATTATTTAATGCGAATCCGGACTCGCCAGTTGAGGGACGTTTTCTCATAACTTTGCCGTTGCGCTGTGGATTCGGCTAGTGTGAGCTATATAATTATTTCTATCAATTTTATTTGTTTATTTTTTCTTTCTTTATTTAAAGAAACCCCATCCAATTCGACATAAAATTCCATAACACATTTATCATGCAAATAAACACTAAACATCCACAATAATGTGATCAGAATGGGCATAAATAGCTTATTTTCATAAATGCTCTCCAATTTTCATCGTTGGTTGGTGAAGAAGTAAAATCGCTCTTTATAAAATGTGATTTTTCGAATAATCTGGCGTCAAACAACACGAAGTATCACCCTTTAACTTAAAGTTTATACACAGGACGTGGCTAGACGTTTCTCAGATCAGTATGATAATTTAATTCCCCACAGCCACCCCCTTCAGGTTAGATGTTTCAAACTGAATGGTATCCTAATATTTCCAGTTATTGAACAATTCTAACCTGACATGCGCCATCCCCCATGGTTGGCAAATTCTCATCAGTCCCATCGTGTGTGCATGATCCCCCCCCCCCCCCCCACCACGATGACCGTACATGTACTTTTAAGTATCACCCTCAAAAGTTAACAAATGGTCAGTGCACAAATGTACAACCCGTGTTATTTTTCTTCGAAACAGAATATATAATCGCGTAAATATTGCCTGTATATCGTCAATATATAGTTTATTATTCATCAGCGACGTGGCTGGAGGGCTCCGTGGATTTTCCAGCTGCATCCCGCCCCGTTTAACCAGGCCGAACTCGAAATGTCACGTAATTTTATTTGCTTCGCATCCCGTGGCTTGGAATTTCCTAACTGTACCTTTTGTGGGGAGGAATCTTGAAACAAGTTGAAAGATGAGCCTGAACACTCCAAAATCCTAGCATCTATAAAAGTCTAACTCCATGAAAAATCAGGCCTCGGTTTGTTTTTTGTTTTGTTTTTTGAACATTTTTAAAATCCGAACCTGACTGAAAGATGTAGTCCTAGAATATATATATATATACAGGTCTAACTGCATAAAAATTCAGGCTGCGATCTGTTTTTGTTTGTCTGTTTGTTTTATTTGTAATTGATTAGCAGGTTTTGACTGCCCGTGATCAATGAGGTGGAGAACATTTAAAAAATTTAATTTGACTGGCCTAAAGATTTCCAGTGTTGGAAATTTCCAAACTGACACTAAGATTGGAAAATTCCCGTCGAAAGTATTGACCGAATGAAGAAAAGTTCTCTAAAACCAAACAAATTCCCCCTAATTTCTAATTACCCCCACCCCTATATCAACGCCGAGTCCATGTTACGACAGTCGTTTTGTGAAGAGTTTTGTTCTATTTTCTCGACTCGCGACGGGAGCAGCATCAAATAATCCATTGCGTATTCTTAAAGAATAAAGAGTGCCCATGCATGGGTATTCTTAAAAGAATGGCTGTGTGCGATAAAATAACGCGCATGCGATCAGAACGCTTGAGCATTCTGTCAGATAAGCGCCGTGTCAGGACAAAGGGATAAAACGCCGGTGGGTTTTAAGTGACTTGATTCACTGGCCAATACTGCTTATATTAGACAGTAAACCCATACAATGCATATATCCGGTAAACATATCAGATTGCGAAACTAAACACCTCTTGGGAAAAAACTTGTCGTGACGGAAACCTCAGAAAAGAATTTTCGATAATTATTTAGAGAACAAACCCGGTATAGAAGAACAGCAAATCGAGTTTCTGGCATTGATGAAACTACTGTATACCATCACGTGATCGATCGATGTACGGGTAGAAATATTTCCGGGCTCAATGTACACAAACACATTTGGTATCAGTATATACAATCATATTCAAGGAGACCTTTTTCTATCGAACAACACGACACTGAAGTTCTCAGAATGTCAGGCATTTTGGGCATAGGCTATTGTTAACGTGATGTGAAACACCCCGGTAGGGTGATAAAATAGATATGGAGAATAATCTTACTCAAAGTATAGTCATTTTTACGAATATTAATCCAAATTGACAACACACACCGTAATTCTTATACAGTGATGAAATGCAATGACTCTTGATGGCGAAATCATTTGCTTTAGTTTATCGCCGATAGTTGCGTCCCGAATCGTGATGTCAATATTTATAGTTGAGCATATTTCAGACGATTTGTACTATGGAGAGGTATGGTCGATTTCTTTGAAATAGTCGGTGATGTTAGTAGTAGTTGGCATAGCGCTTGAGTCCTAACTTATAAGGTTCACGCACCCGAATAAGTCCATAATATGTCTTTAACTGAGATAACTTCGATGTTAAATAAGCAAACTAGTAACATTAACACTAGATTCTGACAATTATTACCAAATTCTGGGGTTAATTCACACGTCTCGGATCAGAACATTGCTTGCGCTCGATAGTCTAGTTTATGCATGGTTACGATTTTGTCGCGAAAATGTTACCAGCTTTGTGCGAAAGGTTCCCAAAGTATGCATTTAAAAAATGCGATGGTGATTTGTTTGTGTACCTGTTAAATCATGTGGGGCGTACCGTCTACAGGTCAGACCAAAGGTGTCACGATTTTGGTGTACGGGTTAGTCTTTAGAGCAATACATTAGCTGTATCGTGTACGAGTTTTCACAGTAAACTCAAAATGAGTGTGGAGCATTCTGGCAATTATAAATGGTCTATATTTCTTTCTGGAAAGACTCCAGTCATAAAACACATATTCCCATCATGACATAACTATCCTCCCAAACACAGAACAGTAGGTGTTATTATAATTATGAGAACAAAGAGTTGTTGGCTCAGTGGGCTGTTGAGTATGTTTTTTTTATAAATAATCCCACCAGCTATGCTAATATACATAGGCATGATCTATTATACATTTGGGGCACCTCAATGATATACAATCAGACGACATATACTGCAAGTACAGAATGATTCATATCCATTGGTGGTAAATGTTTAGATAACAAGTTTAACAAACAGCCTACTTTGTTGAACTTATAACATTATATTGTCCGAAGGGAAATGACTATTTAGGAAATAAAGTGTTAATGTATTGATCTACCTATTTTGATCCCCGGATTAGGACCAGGGTCCGGGCTGGGCCGAAATTTACTTTTGCCAAATAGTTTGCCAAATGAAAATATTTTTTGCCAACTTGTTTTTAACAATTGCCAAATGCTAACCCCGATAGTATCATTTTCTGCAACATTAATTCTTATGTTTCGACACTCGCGGTTTAAAAGACTTTTGATATCGACAGAAAAGCAGTCAGTTAATAAATAATTACACTTGCATCTCTATTGTGGTTATCATCAAAAATAAGTCACTCACCGAACAATACAATGGTAGAAGGGTTTCTCCACCAGAAGGGCACATCACAGGAGGATTAGTAATCCCTCCAACCATCAGTACTAATGCTATGAGATTAACTGCATCTTAATAGAGGTGTTAACTTTCCTTAAACCGTATAAAACACCACTAATATAATTATGCTGTAAGAGTTTCCTGAAATCAATGGTATTGATTGACCAATATTTTTCAAATTGCTTGATGAATTAAAAAGTGACTCGCCAGAACTTTTGCCAAATAAAAATATTTTTTGCCAAATATGAATTTTTTTTGGCTTTGGCAAATTTGGAAATTGCCAGCGCGAACCCTGTATTTTGATCCCCGGATTAGGACCGGGATGTAACAACATCGAGCATGGCGCCATGCTTAAATCCGCTACGGGGCCTTCATTTTATCAATGAATCATAATCAGCATAATCGATAATGTTCAAACACTTATCGAAAAACCTCACCCTCTACATGTTACAGTGAAGTAATTCGATTGGTAGCGCCCTCCAACGGATTTTGGACCAAGCTGCAAGAGAGAATAACAAAAAATTCAGGGCTCTGGTTGGATAATAGTTGTTTTGATACTTAATACATGCAAACACTCCTCTTGAAATTTCAGACGCCAAACAAAACATTGGCACATTGTAAAGCACGTGGTTGCTAGATTGATTTTTTTTGGTGTGAGGTCAAAAATGTCAATATCGTTTTTATGCAATTCTGACTCTAGATTATAAATCCCATATTTAAAGGTATATATTCCATGCCTGACGATATGATTTTATTTTCGTGCAGAAACTTTGCGCAGATGCCAATCCTGGTGATCATGTACTCATTCATCACAACTCGTGGATAGTCAGGGCTGCATGTCATTATGTGTTAACAATGAGGCCTATGGGAAATACATGTTTTGAGCGTTTCGTAGATAAGCCCAAAACTATTGTCTGTAGCGTATCGTGTGAATACAACTGAGTTGTCTAGAGTATCAGTAGGTAATTGGCTAACGATAATTGGAGTTCACTGAGTGAGTGAGTAATTTCGTTAGCGCATAATAAAGTTGGGTCACTTTAGCCAGTTTTTCGCTAGGAGTGACAACTTAAATTCCTAGTACAATGAACAGCAACGACTTAGACAAACGCATCGAAGCGGCAGTTAGGAAATCTCAGGACAGTTTATTGACACAATTTAATGGAATGTTAACCGCTCAGTTGACCAGTCTTAAAGCTGGAATCATCGAGAGCCAACGAGAAATTTCCAAAATGCAAATTCTTAGTTCGAAAGAAAAGGACGTACATGTGTTCAAACGATCCGGAAACGGAGCGCATTTCAAATTAAACGAAGTTCAGCCTGTTCAGGACAAAATCACAGAGGCCAAATGGCATATCGACCATGGACAGCAGAACACATCGAAAGCCGCGGACTGTTTGTCAGAAGGTTTGAACAATAATAAAGTTAGACAGAAAGTGGTAAAGCTGTCCGGCTCGTCCGAGCTCGGTTGGAGTGTAGTTCCAGAATACCAGAAGCACAGCATGGCAAGCGGAGATCCGTCACATTGGAAATACGCCCGCCCGAGTAAACAGAATACCACTTCACTCAAAGCAAAGCTAAGTATTCCTTCTTATTATCCCCAGATCGGGGTTAACTTTAATGAGAGGGACGAGGGTGAATGTCGTATTGGCGATAAAAGCGCAACAAATAACGAACACGCAGGCGAAATGCACGTAGAAGAAATACACGTTGATAAATGCGCGTTCACGATCGTATCAGTAGGCTCTCTAAAGGAGCGTATTTCATGTTGGAAAGAAGCCGGGGCTTCAGATTACATCATTTCAGTAATAGAACACGGTTATCGTTTGCCATTTGTAGAAATTCCCATACCAATTGAATTAAAAAACAACAAATCTTCCAATTACAATAGTGAGTTTGTAAACAAAGAAATAACCAAACTTTTGTCAAAAAATCATGTGACAGCGGTGAAAGAACCGCCTATGGTGATTAACCAATTGCCGGTGGCAACGAATCGAAATGGCAAGCGTAGACTTGTTTTAGACTGTAGGCATTTGAACGATAACCTCGCAAAATACAAATTCAGGTTTGAAGACAGCTCTGTCGCAAGACAGATTTTCGAAATCGGTGATTTTGCCGTAGATTTTGACCTTGAAGGCGCGTTCCATCATATTTGTATCGCGGACGCTAGCAAAACCTGATGATACCCACCCCAGTTGGCCTTAAATCAGGAACGATAATTATATCCGAAGTACATGACCTATATTCTCTGCAGTACTCTCGTTGGTGTCAGTCTATACAGTTTGACCTATATTCTCCGCCCACGCGTCGGTCTATTTGTGGTTTATGATCCCAATTGTATCATGGTCTATTTGTGGTTTATGATCCCCATTAGCATATTATTATTTAGATACGGTGTATATCTCAGTGTATTATCTATGTCACGTGATGACTATCGTTATAAGGGTTGTGAATGTACTATTTTATAATAATTTATTATGGAGAGTGACGGTTCTTCAGAAAATTGGGATTGGCTAGGCCAGAAAGTACCTAGATCAGAGATTGTATATTTCTGTCAAATTATTATTTATACGATAATAATCACATCTATCGTTAATTTGTCAATAGGTCACGAGGCCTCGACATTATGGACGAGTCTATTGAGTTCGTCGGCGGGGTACCTATTTCCGGCCCCTACTATAAATAGAAGAAGTGTTGTGGTATAAAAGGTAATGTGTATATCATAATGTTGTCACTATAGTACGCGTAACTAATGTAGTATGTTCCAGTCAGTTAGGATGTCCTGTGGATGTGATATATTTGGCTAATGCACTACGTAACGTCGTATGTAAGAGGGGTTTCTTAATTTGGAGGAATCGTTCTATCGGCGGATCATGCTGGATCTATAAGACTTATGTGTACCGGAGCCGCTAGTCACGAGGAAGATGGAATTCGAAGACTGCGAAAGTATGCCAGAATAATTCAAAAGATCGGATACCCAGTATGCCTGTCCAGAGTTCGTATAATTACCATGTCTGCCGTTCATAAATGCAGCGCATTATCATTAAGGTTATTGGTCGAATATCTCGGTGGTAACTATTATCCAGAATTTTTTCCTGCTGTGACATTCTACACTGAGGGTATCCACTTCGCTTGTCACCTGATTGGATCTATTTTAATAACGGGTATAAAGAATCAACGACAGATCGTACGTGAGGTGCTACCGAAAATTCTAGAACTCGAAATCTGCAGTAATGGATGAATATCTACATACTCTGTATTATGACCCGAGTAAACCAGGTAGTTTCGGAGGAGTTGAAAAACTATATCAGGCTGTTAAAGCTGAAGGATCACACGTTATCAGCAGGAAGAAAATTCGAGATTGGTTCAGTTCTCAAGAGACCTATACGCTAATTAAACCATCTAGACACAAATTTCCTAGAAGTAGAGTCGTGGTTGAAGGCTTAGACTCGTTGTGGGACTGTGATTTGGCAGACTTGACTGCTTCCGGAAGTCGTTATAAATACATTTTGGTTATAATCGATGTATTTTCAAGATACGCTTGGTGTCGTGCCTTGATAAAGAAAGATGCGAAACACATCAGTGAAGCTTTCGAAGATGTGTTTCTTCACGAAACACGTAGACCAACCATACTGAGAACGGACAAGGGGACGGACTTTAATTCAAGACCCGTTCAGAGGTTATTCAAGCGGGAATGAATCAAATACCTGTCGACCGAAAATGAAACTAAAGCCAATTACGCGGAGAGATTAATAAAGACGCTGAAGACGAGGTTATATAGATATCTCGTTCACAATAGTATTCAAGAATATTCCAGTGTATTGCCGATATTGTGGAAAGCTACAATAACACGGTACACCGTTCCACCGGTTACACACCGACGTCAGTTAATAAAGGCAACGAATCTGAGGTGCGCTATCAACAGAAACTACTTCTTCGAGAAGGTAGTGTCAAATTAAAAAAGTACGAGTTCAAGGTCGGCGACAGAGTGAGGATATCACACATCAAAGGAGTTTATGACAAAGAATTTTATAAGAAGTGGACGGGTGGTACTGAGATATAGAAGAGGAGGTGTGAACGTTTACAAGTTGAAAGACTGGGACCAGGAAGACGTCACAGGCTCATTTTACGCACAAGAATTACAAGCAATTAAAGTGGACCCTGATGCAGTTTACAGAATCGAGAAAATACTAAAAAGGAGCGGGAACAAAGTTTTAGTTCGTTGGCTGAATTGGGGTTCTAAATACGACTCTTGGATATCGAAAACTGATCTAGTGAAATACGGAAAGTGATGAGATTATACTTATCTAGCCGTCATAGTGACGATTCTTTTCCCGGAAATGAAGCGGGTGATTTCACAACGCCACTACCCGCTGATTGGTTAATAGATACAAGATGGACGTGTTGCCTGGAACAATTTTCTATAAAACCCGAGGACCCGCATGATGTTATGTACGTATGTTGTGACGTATGCGAACATTCAGTCGTTTATAATAAAATGGCACCCAGTACTAAGAGTTATTTATAGAGGCAGTAAATCAACTTATAAGTATGGTAAGAGTCATGACGTGCGCGTTACTAGGTCTGACCCGCAGTTTATAAGGGTATACGTCTTGGATGGTAATTTGGCGCCTATAAAAATTACTACTTCAGAGTACACTTTGAACTTTAGCCGTAATGGAGACTCCGTACTATTATGACTTTGATCTTAATAAATATGTACCCTACGATGACTCGAAGTACCTACCCAAGACTGAAGCGAAACCTGAAAAACTTATAAGGTAAGCCGGAGCTAAGAAGATAAAAGTTAAAAAGATAGAAGGAGGAAGAGCGAAGAAGACAAACATTGGAAAAGTTAAAAAGGAACCCGCAAACGACATATTCTCCTCACCAAAATAAGTAACTTACCTACATTTTCGAAGGCTACTGAAAGGCCGGAAGTTATGCAAAGGGAATGGATGGAATACAACCCCGTTAACCAGATAGTAGATGGTGCTCCTATAGAGTTTAACGTACCATCAACGTCTCAGAAATATATTGATTTTCGAAACAGTTTTCTAAACTTGACTTTGAAAATTGTGAAAGGTGACGGAAGCGCTTTGAAAAAAACTTCAAAAGTAGGAATTATTAACGCACTAGTCCACTCATTGTTCTCGTCAGTCGACATCAAGCTTCAGCAAACTACGGTATCAACATTAGGACCGTTTTATACTTACAAGTCTTATCTGGACGTGCTGTTGAGCGCGGATGAAAATGTTATCAACAATAGTCTACAACAGCGCATGTGGTACACAGACACGCCCAACGAATTTGACGATACAACACCCATCGGAGGCAATGTAGGTTTTTATGAAAGAGCGAAGTTCACGGCGGAAAGCAAAGAAATAAAAGTTTCTGGACCGATACTACATGATCTGTGCCAGCAGGATAGATATATAATCAACGGTGTGCCCGTCCGCATTAAATTATGGCCCGTGAAGAATGCTTTCGCACTAATGAATGACGAAGAGAATGAAGATTACAAAGTTAAAATAACCAGTGCTAGTATCAGAGTTTGCTTTTGCAAAATGATTCCTAGTGTTACCAACGAAATCGATGAACGGTTGAAAAAATCTGATGCCATTTATCCCTACCTGAGATCCGCAGTGAAGGCTTTCTCTATCGCCAAATGGTCTTTCAATTTCACAGCCACTGACTTGTTTCAAGGAGATATACCTCGGCGTATCATAGCGGTTATGATTGATGCTGCGGGATTTAATGGAAATTACAAGAAAAATCCACTGAACTTTCAACATTTCAATTGCAGTAGCGTGGCTTTCACAGTGAATGGACAGTCATTACCTAGCCGACCAATGAGCATGAATTACGGGAAGGAAGATTATCTCGAAGCTTACAGTAACTTGGTACGAGCGTATCCCGGAACATCCATATCACGAGAGGATTTTGACGGTGGTTATTCTATTTACTGTATTGACCCGACTGGATCTATCGAAGACGGACAACCGGTGGTCAAGGGATTGGCGCAAATGGATATTAAGTTCACAGAAGCATTGTCGCAGACTATAGTGTTATTGGTATACGGGACTTTTCCATCACACTTCAGCATAAACGAGGCTCGCATTGTGTCTTCTCCCAACTAATATTTTTGTGTATATTATTAGTGTTGAAAATAAAAAATTTGAAAATAAAACATAAGTTTCGTCTCGTTATTTCAGGGATCCCCACCAAAGGCATAGAAAAACAACAACATTGAATTATAATACAAATATAAGTTTTATTTTGACATATATATCCATTTCTTATTCAATAATCTTTCTCCCGGTTGTTTATCTATCTTCTTCATCATCGATGGTTTCCGAATTGCTGAGGACGTTGTAGGTGATTGAGTCTTTACAGCCATTTTCTTGATAGTATTTTTCAGTAAACGTTCATATTTGTCATAAGGTATGACCACATTTTTTGAATATGTTGACATCATAAATGTTCAATCGGTACGTCCTTGAGTAACAGAGGCACTGCTTTCAAATTTTTCAGCAAATTTTGTCTCTTCCTAAGCACGCTATATTTCTCGTCAGCCAAGAGTCTATAAAACTTCTTGTAAGGCACTAATGTTTGTATATTCGAAACAGTCAAAACACCCTGCAACACATTCAAACATATTTCCGATAATGCGTTTATCTGGACCGCAGTAGCCGTCTTCAACAGAGATATTAACTGCTTCCTAGAACAGAATGCGAGTAGTGACAAGAACGCTGCATTTCTAGAGATCCTGGCACTCATCCTTATAAAGATTTGTATATTATAGGATATTCACTGGGAAAGGTGTCAGTTCTTACACGAAACTCTGAATCAGTATTAGGCGTAGCGTCGATTATGAGATATCCATAGGGTCTGTCCAACACCGCATCCTTATAACAATCAGTCAGAAAACGTGATTTTCCCGGAAACAGCTGTTGACCTAAATATTTTATTTGATTCGCATCACGCACGCTTTTCAAAAGAATGGTATAGGAAGTATTCAAAGCTATAGTTTTGGCGTGTTTACCTTTTTGGAACAAGTTTTGAGTTAAAAATATAACTGATAAGTTCTTTTGATGGCAGCCTTGTGTGAATAAACATTCCATATCGGAATTGTCCAAAACTTTGTGAGCCAAATCATCCAGAATTATCATAGCCGTCGTACCATCCGCAAATTCACTCAGTAGTTCTTTGGAGGGAAGACCTTCGTGGAAATTTATGTGTGGGATGGCTATTTCCATGTCGTCGAATAAGTCCTGATGCACTCCGAAACAGTATAGAAATTTCTGGCGATGAGGGCCGTCTATAATTTCTTCTATATTTTGTAAGAAGCGGAAAGAGTATCTGGTTTTCCCGCTCTTTGTCGCACCCGCGATCACGTAGCTGGAATTCGGTAAGAACGATATTAATGACATGCCTAAGGCGAACGAACGTGTCACATATTCCTTATAAACTACTATCAATATCCGAAATGGATAGTGTCCATATTTTCTAGTATCACTCTCTTCGTGTATACCACTCTGTATACCTTCGTTTGAATTATATTGCATAGGATAGGACGGGCACTACCTCTACATATCTTCTTTTCAGTTATGAACACCTTGTCGGGTACGCCGGATTCACCTTCCCGCTTTTTTTCTGCCAAACGTCGTCTCTTCGGCTCTACAATATCAGGGTCGTCCAATGCCTTTCTCTTTCTGTCAATCAGGGTGCTCATGGTCTTGAAATTAATGGCCTCAGAATTGATATAATTTAAACTGAAGCCCCGCACCTTGCACACCTCATCGCAGGCAGTCGTCCTGTAAGCATAATTCTTCGGTCCGCGCTTCTGAATTGGGTGATAGTGTCCCCCTTTAACTCATCGGTCAGATCCCCGAGAAAATCACGCAGCTGACGTCGGGGCCTCCCGTCTTTTGTACGTAGATGATGGAATCTAAAACAGAAATGTAAAATATTTTGAGGACCTAATATCAAGCTGGAGCATAATCTGCTACGCAAAAAAAAATTAGTACTCACCAGTGTCAAAATACAGCACATTTTCTCCTAGATGATCCAGTACATCATATAACTTGAGACGAGCCCAGGGGGTAGTGTATATGGCCAGAAATATATTAGTCTTATTTTCATCGGGTAGGAAATGGTCGTCGTGGGTGTAGGATAACTGAATGTGGCTGTCATTGATAATGTGGAAGTCCTTCACGAGCTTCTTTGGGTCGGAAATCAAACTGAAGAATTTCTTCGGTTCACTGTCATGAATTATCTCCGTCTGCGTCATGTTCTGTCTCTCTCCAAATTTGCCCCTGTAATGGATGAATGAATTAGTAATGCGATATAGTTTATGCGAATAATAAAAATTATTTATCTAAAAAAATAACAACTTACCAGAGAACGTTCAACATGAGTTTCGAAGTGGCTCTGAGTGCTGGCTGTTTTTTTTACATTTTCGGGATCCAAACGAATCCCCTCGATCCTTTCGTAATCATCCAAATATCTGCACTCGTCCTCGGCAGTTTTCACCCAGGCTGGCCAACTGCTAGCTTCTTGTTTGAGTTTGAGAAAGCTGAAAACAAAAAATAAAAATGTTTTTTTCATCCCGTACTAAATGATACCCCCGACCAAAAAATGGAGGGGGAGGGGGCGGCGGCGATTTTCGTTTAAAAATATATACTTACGAATTTACGTATTCCGAGAAGAGTCCACCTTTCTTAGTAGCCTGATTGTATTGCGTGGTATTTGTCCAGTGATATACTTCGTATATTTTCGTCACCACGTAACCCTTCTCTATGGCCTTCATTATCTCTGGCGTCGTCCACGTCCCTGTTATAGATCTCGCATCGGTTCCGTGATCGCACGTCGTTTGTCTTTGATCTTCCGCGCATGATCGACACAAAGGAAAAGTGAGTTTTCCTTGAGATCTCAATGGCAAAACGGGGTGGAACAATTTCCTCGGAGGAGAAACCTTCACCTTAGCCAGCCCGAAATATGCGCTGATATCTTTAAAGTCCTTAGTTATTATTTCAGGATGCCCTACTGGCATTTTGCTCCTTTTATTTATATAAGGATACAGGGACGTGAAATCAACGTATTTGATGCTCTCACGGGGGCCCGCGTCGTGGTATAATTTGCAGGCGTTTGTCCTACCTAAAAGATAAAAGAACAAACAAATTTAGAAATAATTTTTATTTTTTTTTATTTTATAAACTTCCGTTTTTTGTTTTTTTGTTTTTTGTTTTTTTAAATATGGAAACTTACCTCCGAAGAAAGCATCTCGTGGCATAAGGCGAGGTTGTATATCCAGCTGCGACAAGAAGTCTTGTTCTGCTCAGTGAATGTATGCTCCCAAATGCATACATATTTGTAACCCGCCTTCTTCAAAAATTCACGCTTTTTGATGGTCAGTGTGTACAGTTGATTCAGTGTCTGTTTAGTCAGCGGGTGTTTGGAGATGTGTCTGTTTCGTGGGTAACACGTCAAACAAGCATGATGAAAATAACCTAAAGAAGGAAAATACCGTTTATTGTATATGATCAATTAGGGAGGATGGGACAAATGTTTTTAAAATGATTATATGTCGTACTGGAAATGTGTCTGTTTCGTGGGCAACACGTCAAACGAGCATGATAAAAACAACCTAAAGAATAAAAATATCATTTATTGTATATGATCAATTAGGGGGGATGGGACAAATGTTTTAAGATGATTATACGTCGTACTCACCGTGAAATTCGTAGCAGGTGTTGGTCTCCTGACAATATCCATCCACCTTGTACTTTGAATTTGGTACCTTGAATTCACTGCGGTTCAAAGCGTGTTGTATGTCTCTATTTTTATTGTGGGTCAACCAGGACAACCATTGGATGGAGACGTTCGAATATTGGTCATTGTCACCGTAAAACCCGTTAGGAACTTTGCCTATAGGCGTACTAATGAATTTTTCATCAGTAATTTCAATTCCAGACTCCTCGGCCGTATCCCGTTCTACCCATTCATCATCAAGCAATACTCGCTCCTTATCATTCAATTTCTTCAGCAAACTGGTTTCTGATTGATCAGAGTTAGTGAGAGTTATAGAATAAGTTTCTTCCAAGAACAATATTTTATAGGCCTTCATGCACGCAGAAGATATCGTTATCGACATGAAAGGATCTACCTTATTCTCGGTAACTTTCAAAAACAATGATCGAAACTTCAAACAAGCCTGACGCAAGATGTCAACGTCAGAAATGCAGTAAGCTAATAATTCTTTCTATAAATTGAAGGTTTCACCGGCTTTAGTTTCGTTCCAACGTAGAACGCCTCCCTGTCTGTCGTCGACATGGTGTCAGCCCCGTAATATGTGGAATCGGGATACAGACCCTCATACAGTCGGTTCTCCTTCCTATTGAAGAAATGAGGGAAATATCCTGAAATAAAATGTGTAAATTTAATATTTAAAAACAAATGGAAACGATATATATATATATTATTGAAGAAATGGGGGAAAATATCCTGAAATAAAAATTTAAAGAATGTGTAAATTTAATATTTAAAAAAAAATATATATAAAAAAGAAATGCATATACCTTTTTTTAGTTCCTTCAAATCGAAAGCCTTCGGGAGAGCAGCCAATCGCATCGTCAGAAAATTTAGCGAATCTATTATGCGAATCCCATGGTGACCTAGCATGTACATGACCTTCGATCCAGAATAAATAATTTTGCTAGGCCTCATCCCCTGGAAAACCATGTATTCCAGCAACAATATAGCGTCGTAAGCCTTGTTGCTATGAGCCAATACCGTGGCGTTTTTATGGTGTTTAGTAAACAGCCAGGTTCCGAAGTTCAGTAGAGTGTCCGAACCAGACGCTATGTACTGTCTTCTTCCGCACGTGTCGCTACACGGTGTCTTTTTGTAATCGCCTTCTTTATCCAGGCTACCGCAATGATCGCAACGAGTACCGCAAACGTCGCAAGTCGAATCTGAGTTCACTGGCGAGTCCAAACAAGAGTCGCAGGCTGTTTGGGCCACCACCAAATTGGGCTGATGCCGATTTAATCCGCACGCCGGTCGTTTACAGTTTGAACACCTAAAAAATGAAACAATTTTTCTTAGATTACTGCGGGTTGGTGAGATACGGGTACAACAATAAATTTTTCGTTCAGCATAAAAATAATGTACTTACCGGCGACATTGACTGCATCTTTCCGCTTCACTGCACGTAGAGCACGGGAGTCCCAATTTGTATCCACCATCACATAGGTACACCTCGTCTTGAGAACATTCAAAGTCGTAGAATATGAACTTGTTGACATCTTTCACTTTCTGTTTCGGTGGTCTCAAATAACATAGGTGACCCGGAAGTACCCACTCCTTACAAGATGAACACGACCATTCTCCGCAAATGTGAGGTATTTCAGTTAGGTCCCTCTTTGCACGATTCATTACACTTCCACACTCTTTACACTTCAAATATTTACAGCAATTGGATAGTTTATTATCAGGTGCCTCTTTGTGTCTTTGGTAACAGTTCAAAGATCTACAGTCCATATTACAATCGTGGCACGTTAATAACTTGCCCATTAATAAAGGGTCAATCAAACATCCCTCTGTTTTGCATACTATGCAATATGACGTGCAGTTATGTTCATCTTTCTGGTCGAAAGGCTTTAAACAATTTTCACAAAAGTAAGATAGGCCGTAGAATCCTGAAACACTGACTATCGGTGTGTAGTGGTCCTGATTATGATACAGATATATATTCCTGTCATAGTTGTTGCTGACTCTGGATACTTTTTTTCCAATTTCGCCGCATATGATTATAACATTCACCTTGAAGAATGATTCATACTTTGGTAGGTCGCGTATGATCCCGGTCGGTCGGCGGAAATACACAATTCTTTAAGCAGCGTGTTTGCTAACACTTTTTGGTCATTTCGTCCTTTATACGTCAGGTTCTTATAATAGCGTTTCGTCACTTTACCGTGTTTTAGAAAAATTTCGAGCAGAGATAATCCGGGATAAGACGATTTAAGATCTTCTGAAACTGTACCAATCTTGGCCATCGCGACGCCTATAGCTCTAGGCAAACAGGTGTTGTCAGTATTGTGGATGAAGACTGTTGATTTTTTGTCCAGAAGTGATTTGTCACCGTCGATAGGAACTCCTCCGCCTGAGCCACTGGGTTGCCTCAGTGATCCTACAGTCATTCGAAATGATTGGTCCAAGGCAATATGTTCGTGCGATGTCAGCACATTAGCTATTTTGTCGATAATCAACTGAGAATTCAGGTCCGACCATGCCGTTAACGTGATCGGTATGAAGGATAACTCTTCCCAGATCATTGTCTGCCAAATCACCTCTCGTCGTTCTTAGTATATGATCGAACATGTTGGTAAGTCGTTCCGTCAAGTCTGACAACAGTTCACCGCGCCATTGATGGTCAAATTTCACGTCGTATATACTTTCCACAGCCGATGAGCTCATGAATGATTTTATTTCACGAAGATTGATCGTGTAGGACTGATTAGCCATCTGCCGAGTTTGCTCATCGTGACTAGTGTCGAGAGTAACCTCCTGCGGTTCATTCCGTCCGTTTAAATCTAGAGCAGATGACTGGTGAGCGGCTCGGGATAAGTCCGGCGGTTGAGACGGTGCGGGGGCTGGCCCGTCATTATCGGGCGACTGCTGTCTACCCTCCAGATATATCAATCTGTCATACGTATTTCTGTCTGTCTCGGACATTGAGTCCACTCTCCCGGTGAGGCCTCTTAGAAAGTCATCACTACTAAATCCCTTGGCGTGCAATTCATCGATTAACCGCTCCATCTGAAAAAAGCAAATACTTTAATGAGCTAAAGGTTCCATATAACATATTTATATCAACTCGAAATCACGGTGCTTAATGATTGGTTGCTATTTATAGCGCATGAGTCGTCCATTTATTTGAAACCCGTGACGTGTAAGAGCTATATATAGACATTACGAAATTTCATTGACCTATGATCCATATAGCATCAACTCGAAATCACGGTGCGTAATGATTGGTTTCTATTTATAGCGCATGAGTCATACATTTATTTGAAACCCGTGACGTGTACGAGCTATATTTAGACATTACGAAATTTCATCGTCCTATGATCAAAAAAAGGGGCGGGCACTAATTATTAATGGCTCCGCCGGAGGCGCTACTCGATTGGTCTATTTCACTTTTTCAACGTCACCCATCATATAAAAAGACGGTGATTCGAGGTACTAACTCATTCACAGCTAAATTTTCATTAAGAAAGGATCATGGATTCTAAGATTCTCGTCAAAAATTTAGGGAGGGACCGATTTCTCACAGTCGGTGAATATCAGGACCGGAAATACGTTGACTTACGAATATGGAAAGAAGGCAAAATCCCTACGACATTCGGGGCTCGTATGAGCTTACAGAGATGGCAATGTCTGACTGAAAATATAAAGTCCATCGGTGAACATTTAGTATCCAGGAGTCCTATGGATAAAGTGCATCTGGGACACAATCTACATGCGGTTTTAGACCATAATAATGGTGTAGTACACTTACGCCAGTATTTCACCCCGAAGGACTCTGAACATTTGCACCCCACGAAGAAAGGCTGTACGATTAACCCATAGGAATTTGATGTATTGTTTCAACATATTGACGCCGTTAATCATGTTTTACCTGAATTAGAGACTGTGAAAGCTTGTTATTTAACGCACGATGGACAGATGGAAGCGTTAGCGTGTACAGAATGCAATCCTGGAGGTTTTGGATTTTACACTCAACGTGATTATTGAACTTTGACCGTGTGATGAATACTTATTTTCATCGTAAATAAAATATTAACTTATACCATGTTATTCTCAATTATTTCGGTTCATCATATACCCGTGTTGGGGGAGGGTGTGTGTGCGACGATTATTCATGTTTTTTTTTTTTGTGAATTATCGAAAGATCTCTATTTTTATTTATTTTATTGACGTCGACGTCGAACCTTCTTACAGGGTGAAAACCGCGTCAAGATCCGACTTCTAGAACTCTAGATAAGGCATATTATGTCCATTGCACGTGCGGCTGTGAGTGTCATAGATATTTCAAAATAGCCTATCTCCGAGGCGGAGAGAGGTACGGACGAGCCGTTTTCAGATTATTTATCAGACAGAAGGGGACTATCGTTTGTGGCCGGTTAAGACGAGATGTTAAGTTTTTTAATTTATTTTGTCAATTAGCGGAATCCCTCTATTTTTGTCCCCCACAATTTTATAGCTATATGTTCGGAACGAAGAGAGCTAAAGTCGAATAGTTTTTTCAATTTACATGATACATCGCCGAAAAATTATCCAAATTGTGAACGCAATTTATTATCTAACGGGTCGGAAACGTGGACCCTCTTTATAAAAGGGCGACAGAGGAATTTGACAGACAAATATTGCACCGTAATTTGTTGGTTATATCGTTAATATAAATGAGTGTTTAGTATAGCAAGATATATGCCACATACATGAATAGCAGAAACACACACACGGTTAATACATGTTTTCGCCTAAGCACAGCATGCACACTCGGAGTTCGCACACAAATAATGTGTTATTTAATTAATCATGGTAATTTATGCTAATTCCAATGAACGGAAAATGGGTAGAACGTTGAACCTCTCGACTGGTGTAATTATACTGTAACGTGAATTATAACTTTCGGTCAATCATCGGGGCGATGATTAGTTACTGGGTATAATATAAGGTGAAATTCTTCACTTGACACAAAACTACAGACATGGAAACACCGAATACATTTAGTGACGGCGAGACACCCACGATGGAAATGGTATGTATAAATATAACTTTTATTTCATTTTAAATTGAACATGATATTTAGTTAAAGACAATAGTAGCGTTCGTTTGAGAAATATTCATACTTGTTGAAACCAGGGATTTCTTTGTGTATTGTTTTTGAATTCGAACAATTTATATAGTGTACTCGTATTCTGTCAGCGGTGCGATTCTATAGGTTTTTAATTACACAACCCCAAACGCTCTTTATTATTTTCATATCGGGAAAACAGTAACTAATAACGCTCTTTACTATATCCGAGGGCTAAACGAAAGACGAGTTGCTTGGAACAAGATTTTTATAACATATTCATGTAAAGCCTATATTTTTTACTACTGACCCTAAAATAGTAAGGAACCATATTGATAACCCAACATTGACACACCTTCGTTAATCACTCGTATCCGTATAATATTTTTTTTTGTAATTGAATCCGAACATCTTTTCTTCTGTTTCCAGCCATACGACGAAATGAGCAATTGGGACGATTGGGAGCTGAGCGACGAGGAAAAGACAATGACTTCGTGCACGTGGGACAGCGATGACGTAGAGCCGCCGAAAAAGAAAGTGAACAATACGGATTAACGCCCCTGACAATTTAGTTATTAAACGGATTAATGTTTTATCGGATTTCGTCTCAGTTCCATTCTGTGTAAAAAGGGTATAGTATACATATATATTTTATTCACAATAATTTGATCTACGCATTTTATAACTGTGTGCGTGGGGGGGGGGGGTGCGTTCATACACACACAAATTTTACGGATATGAGGCAAACACTAAAACATTTCGTATTTATTAATTTTATGAGGCTGGGGATTATAAATAAAGTTTACCTGGCAAATTTGCGAATTTATCAAAGTACCACCATAGACTAGTTCTTTTAAAACACAGAGTTATATTTCAAAACAATTTTGTATAGAATATATACTTATACTCACATTATATCAAAAGTCCCTTGTCTTATCTATGTTCATTGAGCCATCTATGATATCACATCAAGAAACGACCGTTTATATACCTGAGGGGGGTCGACGAAAAGCTATATATAATAAACATGTCCGTACGTGTTTATATATTTATAGAGGGGGATCAAGTCCGAACGTGTTATAGCGAAACGCCCGTAGTGGACGGAAAGCGAGCTGCGTGTCAGGACACGTTTTAATCGATAATTTATACAGAAGCATTCTTTCCCCATCATCGAGAGTAAATCGATATTGACTCGTAGTATGTGACGTGAGAATGTGTGGGCGGTGTTCAGAACGTGTCTGAACATGTCCGGCCAAAAATATCCCTGTACTACCGTATAATAATATGCTAATGGGGATCATAAACCACAAATAGACCGACGCGTGGGCGGAGAATATAGGTCAAACTGTATAGACTGACACCAACGGGAGTACTGCAGAGAATATAGGTCATGTACTTCGGATAGAGTTATCGTTCCTGATTTGAGGCCAACTGGGGTGGGTATCATAAAAAACCTATTTAGGTTTCAAATGGACATACAACGGGACCGATACGTATTTCGTTTTCAACGTTTTACCGTTTGGAATTTCCACGGCCGGCCAAATATTCACAAAGCTGACTAGAGTCATGGTGAAATATTGGAGAAACGACGGTATCAAAGTCGTTATGTATTTGGACGACGGTTTGGCGCGCGCGCGGAAAAGACGCGACGCAAGAGGTCAGTGACAGAATACGCGGCGACTTAACCAAATTCGGTTTCATAATATCAAATGAGAAAAGTCACTGGGAGCCTACTCAAGTTACGAAATGGCTCGGTTTAGAGTGGAATTTCGAAGTCGGACGCGTTTGCGTGAGTGAAGACCGACTAGACGCATTTCTAGTCGGACTGCAGCGTTTGCAGCTTATCATGGCTTCCGCCCACGATATGGTGCCAGCAAGATTGCTTGCAGGCATTTTGGGGGAATTAGCCTCAATGAACGGAGCGATCGACGCGCCAACCAGTTTGCAAACGCGATATTTACATATGTGTTTAAACCAGAAAGTGTGCTGGAACGCACCAGTTCTTATCTCCCCAGAAGTTCGGGAGGAGTTAACATATTGGGCCGCGAATATACAGCGGGCAAATGGGCAATATCTAGTTAGATCAGAGCCAGATGTGTACACCGGAAGCGCATATACAGACGCATCCGACACAGGGTACGGGGGTTACCTGGTGTTAGCGCAGGAGGCCTCGGATCCCAGGCGTATAGCACGCCCGGTGGAGGTCCTATGGGGCTCGGATCCCAGACGTATAGCACGCCTGGTGGAGACCTCAGAGGTCTCAACATCAAGGTGCAGTGTTCACCCAGTTGAGACCCATGGCGCAGGGGCGACAGCCGCCTACCCCATAGTGGGAAGAGGTCCCGTAGCAATCGGGACCTGGTCGGCTACAGAAGCCGGAAGTAGCTCCACATGGAGAGAGCTAGAAGCTGTGAATAGAGTTTGTAAATCAAATTCAGCGGCCATGTCGGGAGGAAGGTTCATGTTATACACCGACAATAAAGCCGTCGTGAGCGTGATCACGAAGTGCATTAGTAAAGAGCATTTACAAAAAGTCGCGCTTGATATAGAATCAACGCGCGTTGAAAATAATTTCACGCTGGTACCCACATGGATACCGAGAGAACTCAATATGAGTGCAGATGCATTGAGCAGGTGTTTCGATCCCGATGACTGGTGTATCGACGTCGAAATATTTCACAAATTAAACAATTTATGGGGACCACACTCAATCGACAGATTCGCAACAGATTACAATTCTCAACTAGATAGATTTAATTCTAGATGGTGGTGCCCGGGAACCGAAGCGGTAGACGCAATGAAGCAATGTTGGTGGGGCGAGAATAACTGGATCGTTCCACCCCCTATAATATTGAGCAATGTGAGAGCACCTTAATTTTTCCCATATGGAAATATGCGCCTTTTTGGCCCTTAATCCGACAAGCAGACGCGGTATCGGATGGGAATAACGGGTTGAAAACCCTCGGGTCTGAACACATCGTTCACCCCGGAAGGGGACATAACGGCATATTTGCACACAGTATATTGAGTTTCCAATTAGGAGCTATCCATTTCACATATAATGTCATGTGATTAAAAAACAAAATTGACTAATCTTTCGTCTTTTAGGGTTATCACAACAGATACGAACGGCGCTAGATGACACTGGCGTGGCAGAATCAAACAAAACCGACGTATTGAGCAGTAAGATGGCCGCATTGTTGTTGCGATCCCGAGCGGACAGTACAGTGTCGAAATATTATTCACAATTCCGGCGGTGGACTGACTTTGTTCGCGGTATAGGAGGAACGGTTATGCCAGCGGACTCTGTACACGTGGCGCTATTTCTAACCAGCCTCGTAGACAACGGAAGTTCGCATAACGTGGTGTCTTCAGCAAAATACGCAATAAGATGGATTCACGAGTTACATGGACATTTGGATCCGACATCAAACGGATTCGTTACCGGAATCGTCGAGGCATCAAAGAGATTATGTACAAAGAAAATCCAAAAGAAGGACCCTGTTTACTCTGACGACGTCATTAACATTTGTACAAAATATGCTGATTCAACAGATTTGACAGTAATTAGAGATCTATCTATGATAGTTCTCGGATTCAGTGGATTTTTAAGGTTTTCGGAACTTCAAGCACTAAAATGCAGTAATATTGAAATATTGCCAGATCATTTGAAATTGATTATTGAAAAGAGTAAAACAGATCAATATAGACAGGGCAACGAAATCGTGATTGCCAAAGGAAACACAGTAGCATGTCCTTTAACAATTATTTCTAAATATATTAATGTGGCCAACTTAGATATTAAATCAGACATGTATTTCTTCAGGCCCATGTTCGGTTCAAAGGGGTCAAGCAAATTAGTATATAACAATAAGCCCTTAAGTTATACTAGGGCTAGAGAATGTATCACAACCCGAATGAAAGAGGTTTGTGGAAAAGACGCCAATTTAGGGCTTCATTCAATGAAAGCAGGCGGCGCTACAGAAGCCGCCAGGTCTATCGTCAACGACAGATGTTGGAAACGCCACGGTAGATGGCAATCTGAGTCCGCCAAGGACGGTTATGTAGTGGATTCGTTAGAATCCAGGTTGCATGTATCCAAAAGCCTCAATTTATAAAACTTAAAATTGCATGTGTACTGTCAGATAGACAGGATATACCATTGTTACTTGATATACTTTGTCATGGCCGAAATATGCATAATTGTCATTATTCAGAGTGAAACAAACATTTCTCAATTCGTCTTATAAGAAATATATTAATAGATCAACCATAACCGAGCTCAAAAGAAATCTTTTGGGCAGCCGCACTTATTCTTTTGAACGTTAATTTAGCAGACACTGGCTATCTGCTCAAACATGTGTTTAGTTGTTATTTAGTTTAGTGTAGACTACATGTATTGAGCGTTTCGTAGATTAGCCCAAAACTATTGTCTGTAGCGTATCGTGGGAATACAACTGAGTTGTCTAGAGTATCAGTAGGTAATTGGCTAACGATAATTGGAGTTCACTGAGTGAGTGAGTAATTTCGTTAGCGCATAATAAAGTTGGGTCACTTTAGCCAGTTTTTCGCTAGGAGTGACAACTTAAATTCCACATATCTGAGTAAAAATAATTTGATATGAGTATAGTTACTAGTTACATGAGCACCATTATGGTAATATAATTGTACAAATTAATAATTACACATCGAATAAGATTTATTACATACAGATGTATAACACATTAATTAATGAAACGTTATATATAATCGCGAAGCGGACGGAAACGTCTCGTACATGCACATAAACATACGTTTCGAATGTGACATGTTACATATATATGACAACATAAAAATTATGTTCACTGGGCATGCAGCATCCAATGCTTCCAGAGTTTTCCCCACAAAATGTGGTTTTATCTCTGGTTTATCGCAGGAATTCTAACCGGAAACTGCTGGAGATTTGTGTAGGATTCTTGTGCATAGAATGACATGTTAATTATTACAGTATAATTATCGGAATTACAATATGTGAATATACTATTGAAATGAGATGCTCACACATATTAATTTGTAACGAATGTTGTATATGTTGTACATCCAGCGGTTTTTGGTGTGCCCATCTGGTGTCAACTTCTGCGAATAAAGACACTGGCTATCTGCTCAAACATGTGTTTAGTTGTTATTTAGTTTAGTGTAGACTAATTACTTCACTGTAACCGACAATCGTCTTTGGTAGCAAATAATGGAGTTATCCCTCCATCACTGACATAACAACACAACCGAATCATCGTCTTATAACACATATGGACCAGATTAGATAAACCAATGAAAGAAAACACATCTGTCTCTCATTTACATATACATAGTCACAGTGTATAAACCGTACAAACATTAAATCGGAAGTTGTTTTCGAAAAGACGAAAAATGCTATTTTTAGAACGTAAATGTGACAGAAATATCACAACAACACCACATAATCCAGGTTTCAGACGGACACACGGTTGCACCACATCTACTAACGTAATTATAAATTGTACATACACATTTGCCGATCGTAAGCAGGGGCCATTTGAGCGAAGGACTCTGTTTAATAGATAAAAACGGCCTTTGATCACTTCAGAAATTATTTTCTCGTAAAAATTTCCTCTTCAAATGTCATTTTAACACATAGCCAACATCTGTCGGAAACCCCACAATATTGCAACGGAAAGGCCGTTATGTGTGCAACATATATCGACATGCCCTTGGCTCGAGTGTATTCACCATTTAAAAGTAGAGAGTATTTATTTGGACACCCCACTCGTCAGTCTATGTACGCCTAGTTGTGTACGACGACAATACTAGTTGCGATGTTATACATGAATCGTACAGTAATGATATGTTCCTTTCGATCCACTTAAACATAACTATGTCTTCGAAATGTCACGTCATTGAACTTATAGACTCTGCCTGAATCAAACAATGTATTCTTAAACTATTTAGTTCCTTTTATTCGACTCCTCATGTAACAAAGCTGTATTTGGGGGTTGAGGAAATATGTTGTATTCTGTGATGAAATTGTGTATATGTCAGGGGTGGGGTCTGCAATTGTTTTTCCGAACACTAGGTGGGGCGGTGGTTGCTTCTGCAGCCCTGCTTACACATTTTTCCTGGCCCTGTAATTTTGTTCCTAGAGTAATTTTTCTTCAAAATAATGGGACAGAAGGTTTTAAGAATGCTTCTATTATGTAATATGTATCCACTTAACCATTGGTAGGGGGTTTGAGTTCACCAGCAGCTAATAATGGGGAATGACACCAGGGGGGTAATAAAATGTCAGCTTGCTAAATGCTCAAGGATCTATCAATGCGCATTGGCATGGAAAGGCTGATATTTAACTAGTTCTATTAAAAATCATTTATTCAACCTGGTGTAAATGAAAGCATAACACAGTAATAGATTCTTCAAATAAATGTAAACTCTTCAAGTAAAGGTACTCAATCCGATTCGATGGTTCCCATATGATCAGATTCCAACAACAACATTTTGTTTTAAAGAATCCACAATGCCAATGCGCATTGATAGATCCTTGAGCATTTAGCAAGCTGACATTTTATTACCCCCCTGGTGTCATTCCCCATTATTAGCTGCTGGTGATAAGAATCCAGTAATTGCCCAAAACTAATGTTAATCACAGTCAACTATAGTATAAAATTTCCCAAAACATGGTATTGTCAACTATCTGACACAAAAAAGTCACTTGTTTTTAGAGTTATCCATCTTCATCCGCAATTTGTTCAGATAAGTCTTCTCGTCGACTATTTACTGGGCCACTTAAAAATTTAAATAATAGAATTCAAACATCGAGATGTGATCACTCTGAGCTATGATGGGTCGGTTCCGCGACTCGAATCAAATATCTTTTACCGCCGATGCCAAGGAAATGGTAATATGCGCAGATTTACGAGCGACATTTCGGATTGAGTAATTTTAATTCTTCAAATGAAAATAGACTATTAAACAACTGTAATAAAATAAAAACAAATGTGTCAAAGTTATTCGGTATATGGGTCGAGGATCAACTATAGATGGGAGCTGTAAAATTTGAATGATTTTTTATGAAAAATATGGCCACTGGCAGCCATCTTGGATTTTACTCTTTGTACGACCAAATCCTTTAGCACACCTTACAGGTCACATTTCTCACCCAATCGCCACCGAACTCCATATGGATCTTCGGCGTGGTCTCTAGATGGGAGCCTCTATGGTTCCGCAAAAATTGTTTAAAACAAACATGAGCACCTGAAGCCATATTGGATTTAAAATATCAATACATCAGCATACCGTACAACCCACATTTATTGAAGAATTGTTTTGAAACTTTACAGTGCTGTTGGTATATAAAAGTGGGAATGCTTCTATAATCATGATACGGGACATTGATAAGAAAAGGTAGATCAGGAAAACTGAGTAAAATTGACATTTGAAGCAGTTTGGATGGGGTGGGTCCCTATCCCAGATTAGGAAAACGGATGTGGAGCGGAACAGTGCCTTGGTTTAAATATATTTATTACCAATAAGTATATAACAATACAGATTGGCATTGGGATTGGAGGACAAGTGCGATCCACTTATACATAACCCCCTCTCCCAATTGCCGTTATAACACTGATACATAATAATTTGTGCCTTTCTCCCAATTGCCGTTATAACACTGATACATAATAATTTGTGCCTTTCTCTTGTGACTGAAGGTTAATAATGACCATCGGGAGGCCGAGTATCTCTAATATGGAAACCTAATTCATGGGTTCGTCTTTTCACATAAATCCCATCAACACAACTTGGCGTACATATGTTTGGCAACTAGTGATCATCAACTTAAACAACTAGGCGTACATAGACTCAGAGCGGGTGCCCAAATCAATACTATCTACGTTAAAATTGTGAATACACTTGAGCCAAGGGCATGTCCATATATGTTACACACGTAGCGGCCTTTCCGTTGCAATATAGTGGGATTTCCGACAGATGTTGGATATGTGTTAAAATGACATTTGAAGAGTGAAATTTTGCGAGAAAATTATTTTCTGAAGTGATCAAAGACAGTTTTATCTATTAAACAGAGTTCTTCGCTCAAATGGCCACCGCTTACGATCGACAAATGTGTATGTACAATTTATAATTACGTTAGTAGATGTGGTGCAACCGTGTGTCCGTCTGAAACCTGGATTTTGTGGTGTTGTGATATTTCTGTCACATTTACGTTCTAAAAATAGCATTTTTCGTCTTTTCGAAAACAACTTCCGATTTAATGTTTGTACGGTTTATACACTGTGATAGTATAAAGACATGATTGCTTAGTACCATACTATTATCAAATGGAGAAAGGAAAAATCTAATTATTCATGCAAGATTGAGATAAGGGTGCAGCAATCTACATGGGCATACTTTTTAATCTTTCCTGACTGACAATACAAGATCCCAATGTGGAAATACATAAGAAGATTCTGAACATCATTTCTTTTACTACGACACTTTTCAACAACAACAGCAACAGCAACAACAACAACAACAACAACAACAACAACATCATGGACTTATTGCAAAACTGAATGATAATTTGTCTTTTGGATTTAACTTCCATCTTTACGTTTGACCTCTTCTGAAGTTCTTCGTTTCCAGACACACCTTTATTAGGTAGTTATGATATAATATCTATAAGATGAGTATATCTATACAGTTAAGATATATGTTTTCTGGGTCTATAACACAGCGAAACTTGATAGCTCTAAAAGCTCTCCGATGTGTGGCATCATTTGTTTTAACAGTAAAATGGTATAGATTGGTGGAGCCCAAAGCAAATACGTCGTGATTGGAAGTGCAGTTTCGTCGAAGTTGATAGATCTTTCATGATAACACCATGGCCAATCAGCAATTGCAGAATTCTGTATTCTCTAACCTACGGATGTTCTTCACTGTAATCATCATTGAATTGTATGAATTCTTGTATCCACCTGCGGCAACCACCCCCTTGTTCATAGAAAGGCATTCAATTACTTCATTGAAGTCCAAGAAGAATTATTTGGAGACAAGAGTGTTAATGGAATATATTAGATCGACGGGGGATAAATCGATGGGGCTTATCTGGGCGATTGGCGATAGTAGTTCACGCATGATAAGCGTTGCTTGATATTGACTCGATTCAGCACGAGTTTCTCGATTGTTCTAAAGTGTGATTGAACACAAACTAAATTTTAGCGCTCATTCTACGTTCAGCTTCTTATGTGCACGGTTGGCTCACCCTCCCACTCAAATTTAGTAAAGTAGATAATTATTCGATTATATTGGCTTTTGAAAAAGTTGATCGTCAATAAATATTAGAATTTGGACTGCAAAAGTTCGTTTCATTGCATGATACATGTTTATAGTATGACAGGTCTTTTGTGATTATTTAATGTTAACAATATATATGATATGCACAGTTTATGTGAAGCAAATCGTTAACCTGAATTTCTAGATTAAAAATTCGTAGTTGTTATTCTATAAATCCTTTAGGTTTGTTCCAGTGAAATGAGTTAAAGCATAATTACCGTTATATATGTTGTTCTCTCGGATCGACAGTTGGTTTCCATCAACATATCATCATGGAAATAGGTTCATATTGAACGTATTAAAAAAAACAAAATACGCCCATATTTTGGTTATTTGAATCTGATTTACGCCATATGAACGTAAATGCGGCACAAAAACAGTAGATTCGGACGTATTTGTAATATGTATACGCTGATATACGACTGTTTCGAGCCCCACTTACGTCCATATAGAGCGTAATTCAGATTCAAACAATGCAGATATGGGCGTATTTGGGTTTTTGAAATACGTTCAATATGGACGCATTTTCAAAAGAACGGGCTGTTTCCATTGTGTTTGTCACTTGCACCACGATAGGTGTTTTAGTTAGTTATTATCCAGTGTTGGTGTCTGATCCTACAAAGGATTAGCCTGTTGACTGGACCCGGTGCGATGTAGAGAATACACAAGTACAATAAACGTTATTTAAATCAGAATCGTCGTCTCACAGTATTCCGTGATGACCCAGAAGGAATCTACCAGAGCCGGTTAGCAATTTTAACCCATCAATGACTGGAGCTTTCTGTAATTTTGCGAAAACCCTGTGCCAATGAATTCTCTCGTATATGCGAGTCTCTCACTTGAGCCTCGCATATACACGGGAATGCACTGGCCTAACAATATTTACAACGACCTTGCAAGCCAGTGCATTATTTTATATATGCGAGACTCCCTGTGTACGATTCGCATATATATGAGAATGTACTGGTACGGGATCTTTAATGCTGATCCCGTCACGAAAGAGTTAAAGCTTATCAGAATGCCGATTTTGTATCCCTCATTTGCCAACTTCTACGTCGAATCAATTGCGGTGCTGCAAGTGTCAGACACGCGCTTTTAAAGGACACTGCACAGGAATTATGATTACGCTTAAAGATGGATTATCTCTTTAAATAACAAATTTTAGATAGTTTCCTGGGTATGAACTAATACGTATGCGTTGGAAATCCCTGCCCGGAAAAGATTCTATCAATTTAAATTGATTTTATTTGGATATTATTTTATTAAATTATTCAGTTGGGACACTTCTTTGTTCTATAAATATACATTTTCGATAGAGGCCTCAAGTGTGGCGACCGAACGAATGTTAGCCGCAAATCATCTCCGATTGATTGTATTTATTGTAATATTAAATGCGAATCAAGTAGATAAGACCTGGAGTGTACCATATGCTTATTTTTAGTTAATAAAAATAACTTAAAATATCCACTAAACGCATATAAAAAACGGTCGTAAATATCAGAGACCGTTATTGAACGGCACAAAGTTATTTTATACGGAAAACATTCCAAACAAATAAATATTATTTGATAGACGCGTTTCCGGAACAGGGGTCTTCGATTCATATTTACTCTCCGATAGCGGGGTTTAACCCAAGTGAACCGATCGTATTGTGACCCTAAGATATCACTTCCCCGATAAATATAACATTATGTGTTGATATGTAAGATAACAAATATTGCAGCTGACGGAAATCCCATCCAAGTGTCTTGGTGAAAACCCTTGCTATAGGAGACTAATGGAACGGACCCTACACGTAAACTAGCATCTGGGACAACTGCTTTTACAATCTGGTTTAAAGGTGCGCAATCCGGTTCGATGGTTCCTGTATCATCAGATTCAAACTACAACAACAACAACAACAATTATTCAAAAGACGCTTTAGTTAACAGTATCGATTAATACAAAAAAATATATATAAAACAATAATAACCACTGTCAACTCTGGTATAAAATTTTCCAATACGTGTTATACATCAACATTTTGTTCAACGCAATTTGGTATCGGTCGGCTCGTCGAATATTTGCTAGGCCACCAAATATTCCAGGTGGTGAAAAATAACTGATTTCAAGAATCAATATCTGATAACTCTGAGCTTTGGTGGTTGGGTTCATCGACTCGAATAAAATATTGTTCACCCTCGAAGCAAAGAAATAGTAATTTAGAAGCGGATTATGTATCTTTAAGTCAAAGTAGACATGGACTAATTGCGATTTTGGTCTATTCCTGGCAATTAAAACTGCGAAGCCCATAATGCAATTTGAACGATTAACGTTCACACGTTGGGCATATCATGTCAATGTTGAAGTATTTGTTGTTTCTGACATGGTCAACCCTGCAAACCACAAGAGGGCACATATATCTGAAATTAAAAGTCATAATATTCAGAAACAACATGACATAAAGTAATGCCCTAAATAATCGACTCCTTCCACAGCAGAATTATGGGTAATTTTTCAGGATTTAGTCGGAAATATGGCTTGTTGCCATTCACAGGAAAGCTCTCACCGAGGAGTCGATTATTTATGGCATTACTGTACATGTACATACTGTGTTGTTTAACCCTTCTATGAGCTCGGTGAGAGCTTTCCGATGAATGGCACCAAGCCATATTTCCGACTAAATTCTGAAAAGTTATCCATAATTCTCCTGTGGTTAAGGAGTCGATTTTTTTGGGCATTACTGTATTAACTCAATATATAATACACTATTAGGAAATGATGGAGGTAACTGATCAGCTGACCTTAAGTGGCACATGCATGTATGTGAACAGTAAAAATAAAAACAAACTAGTGCAAATCAAATTTTAATGGATCTCTTATAACAGTCGTAATTCTGGAACAGTAATATCGTAATACTGTACACATATTTCTACATGCATATATATTAACATTATGTTGTATGTATTCAGATTTCCAAGACAGTTTGTACAATATGTTTGTGTCTTGATTTAGATTCCAGTGTGTAACAACGCGTTGTCGCATGACAAATGATTGGTCCCGTTTGCCGAACAAACACACTAACGATGCTATGATATATTGTGCATGTTGTTGCTCTAACCGGATATTTGAAACCCGAGAAAAGATTTAGATATGTATTCAGGGTCCAGACCTCCAGTTACATGTACAATAAACAGATAACAAATCTAATTTAACATCTTTTTCTTGATACAATTATTTAATCTCAATAAATCAATGAATATGGTATGTGATATAAACACATTTAAATACTAGTACATGTACATAACAAAAGCACATTTATCAGTTACATAATTATATAATAGTATACGTATTAATAATATATTTCCTTAAAGGCACTTACGGCATGAAACCATTGGATGTGGACACACGTACCACAGCAGCGATGGCATAGTAGGTGTGACAAATTGTTATGGTGCATATTGGTGACAATTGGTCGTCATGGTTACAATGCAATAGCTAGACATATCGCCCGCGGCATATTCGCAGAGTGAGTCTACCAAGTTATACCAGCGTCGCGGTCGATCTCGTAAGGATATGTCTACCTGAATGTCTTGTCGCTCACGTTAACCAACATCTGGGACAACTGCTTTTAACGGTACACAATCGGATTCGATGGTTCCAGTATAATCAGATTCAAACAACAACAACAATTATAATAACTACTGTCAACTCTAGTATACAATTTTCCAATACGTGTTATACATCAACATTTTGTTCAACGCAATTTTGTATCGTGAGTATGTCGGTCGGCTCGTCGAATATTTGATAGGCCACCAAATATTCCAGGTTGTGAAAAATAACTGATTTCAAGAATCAATATCTGATAACTCTGAGCTTTGATGGGTGGGTTCATTGACTCGATTCAAATATTGTTCACCCTCGAAGCAAAGAAATAGTAATTTAGGAGCGGATTATGTATCTTTAAGTCAAAATAGACATGGACTAATTGCGATTTTGGTCTATTCCTGGCAATTAAAACTGCGAAGCCCATAATTCAAGTTGAACGATTAACGTTCACGCGTTGGGCATATCATAACAATGTTGAAGTGTTTGTTGTTTCTGACATGGTCAACCCTGTAAACCACAAGAGGGCACATATATCTGAAATTGAAAGTCATAATTTTCAGAAATAACATGACATACAGTAATGCCCTAAATAATCGACTCCTTTACCACGTGAATGTGAGTGAATAAGGAATTGCCATGGTCAAACACAATTCTGGACGATCGATTGTGCAATTTTATATATCGCAGTAACAGAACGTATTGAGTAGAGATCAACATTCAGTTGGTGACAACCTACTGTGCCATCGCAACTGTGGTACTTGTGTTCGCAGCCATCACTTGTGAGGGAAACTCTCCCATGAGAACAAGAACATATTCGACAGCATAAACCCGAAACGGGATAATTCCTATTCCAAGTGTGTTCATTGTGAATACCGCAATCATTGCACATACTAAAAAAAATCATTGAACACAAATATAAAGAACAAGCCACAGTTGATATGCCCGTTTCTTTTTACAGACTTTCTACTATTTATTTGATGCACTCGCGTCATCCACACATGGATACTGTTATAGCGACATGCATAACAATGATAAAACATGTATAATTGTTGACTTAAAGGCACGTGAGGCCTTAGTTATCGAAAATATTCATATTTGTTCTAATCACCGTAAACAGAAAAACATTAAAACGCATACAGTTTCGTTCATATATACCATGACCATCACGTAAACAGCATGTTATCATAAAGACCTACTATATTTTACCTAAGCAAGATCCTGAGTGTGTTACAGAAGACAGCACAATGCTACTGGCTAATCACACACAAATGGCATAAACGCTCTTTATTAGTTCCATATCAGGAATTCACCAACAAAGAACGCTCTTTATGTTTACCATCATAATATAAACAAACACCATAAAAGTTACTTTTTATGCTTTTGTTTACATAACAATGGTCAAACATTTGACAATAACATACTGTTTATGCGATATTTCTTATTTGTATACGGACAAAGTCTGTCTACATTTTGATGTTCTTTCTGTTTGGGGCGGTTTTTGACGGGTGGAAATATTTTCACAGGATACCCACCGCCAAGGCCAACCGTACCTTTAAGACGATGGGACACACACACGAGCTACGGACATCAGTTTGAATTTGGTAAATATATCGTACGTCTGGTATGTTTTAATCATGTAGTTCGTTTCCACCCTATATATAAGTCGAAAATATTTGTTTACTTGAATAGTGTTGTTAACCCTTTACCCAACAGAACGGCCCTGTGCCAATGCATTCTCTTATATATGCGAGTCGACCATAGGTCGCCTCGCATATATAAGATAGTGCATTGGCTTAACACATATTAAAAATGATAAAATTGTCAAAGAATGTAGAAAAATATTATAAAAATTGTTAAAGAATGTAAGAAAAAATGGTAAAAAGTGGTAAAAAAATGATTTTTTTTAGGCCAATGCATTCTCTTATATATGCGAGGCGACCTATGGTCGACTCGCATATATAAGATAATGCATTGGCACAGGGCATAACTGTAACTATCACAATGTGGTCAATGAGCCGGTTCCAATGATATCCATATTTGTATGGTGTTATTGAGACAGACCGAAGATATTTTAGGCTGTTGAAGCTTTATTTGGGCGTTATGGCCGTTTTGTTGGGTAAAGGGTTAAGGATAAAGCTTTACCATAAAGTGACTCAGTTGATATAGGCCCCGTCGCACCAAGTGCATGTCCACGTCAAGCAAATCCGGCATACCCAGTGAGGATCAAGCGAACCCTGTCAGAAATTGTTTTCTGTTTTGTTCTGTTAAAACTAAATATGATATATACGAACTAGACCTGTAACAAATAATATCATGTTTTTATTGAAAAATTAAAGGAACTCAATCCGATCAGACGGCCCCCATATCATCAAGATACAACAACAACATTTCTTCAAAATAGGCATTAGTTGTCAGAATCAATTTATTGCAACAAAATAATGCTAACCACTGTCAACTGTGGTATCAAATTTCCCAAAACTTGTTATTTATCAACATTTTGTTAAACAAAATATGGCCGAATAGTCACTTAATTATCACAAAATTTGACCGTATTACCACTTGAATTTTGAGTTATCCATCTTCATCCACAATTTTGTCCGAGACCGTCCGTTTGACCACGTGTTTCTGAACAACATATAATTGCACATCTCCAGAAATAACAAACTTCAAAAATCGACATCTGATCAGTCAGAGCTTTGATGGGCGGGGTCCTCGACTCGAATCAAATATATTTTATCCCCAAAGCCAAAGCAATAGTAATTTAGGAGCGTTAATTCGGATAATGCATCTTTAACAAAATAATTGTTGATGTGCCTCTAAATCATCGACAGGATATTAAATAAATGCATTCATAAAATCCGTATCAAACAAAATAAAGTCTGTCATGTAGCACTTCATAGCAAATCACTCATAAAATATTATCATATACACTAGAATCTAAACGAAAAGTAGAATAGGTTTATACAAAATATCCTGGAATCAGGAGTACGTCTTATTGTTCTGGAAATTCTCAGAAACGATATATTCAACACAAAAAAAGCAAAAATAAGTCAAATACACAATATGCATTTTCCAAACCGTTCAATGTGAAATTGGGTCATGTTATACATATATGAACAAATGGGAGGTGTGGAATTATCACAAATCGAGGGAAGGAGCTGTTTTTTTTGTGTTGGTCGATTGAATGCACTGTATAACAGTGAGGTTGGTGAAACGTACAATGATACAAGGGTACAAACATGCGGAAATCACAAAAACCACCGCTGGTCATTTCATATATATTCTAACAATTAAAGATGTATGCATGGTACCCGAGCTCCATTTGCAACAACAACAACAACAACACCAACATATACTGTGACATCAGTTTCAGTTTCACCCAAATTTCCAAAGAATTACATCTTGTTATCGAAAAATTAACAAAATTATTGTTGGTGTAAAACTTCGAATTTATATGAAACGAATGTACAAGAGAAGTCAATATAACACACAATGTTGTCTCCCATCTAGCACATATCTTTCCAAACATGTTATTGTATACACCAGAATCTAAACAGAAAGCAAAATAGGTTTCGTAAAAATTAGCCTGTAAACTTTGATGTATCTTTAAAAGGGGACTGTACCTAAATCCAGCCAGTTATGGGGCCATCTCCTATTACACTCAATAGGAAATATCCAATAAAAGAATTAATATAAATCAACAATGAGAGAGTTAAATAAACTCACGTACACAAAGGACCACGTAACAACCTGATAAGTATGATGAAAATCAATAAATGGCTCGAGCCATACACTCATTTTCATTATAATTACTAAGTTGTTTACATCGTTCACAGAGTACGTGACTCAAATTCATTCACGTGTTGCATATATTCAGTTATATTCAGAAATGACCCATACGTGGCTGGATTTAGTGTATAGTACCCACTTATGACAACTTACATAATAATAGGCGATAAACATAACAATCCAGTCATCATGTGTTCATGATTTCACTTAACAATAATTATAAATAAGTTAATTATAAATAGTTAAATATCATATGTTTGCCTTGTGAATGTTCTACCTGTTATCGACGTCGACTGATATCGCCACAAACTCGGCTGACCCTCCTTCTAACTCGACTGACCCTCCTTCTAACTCGGCTGACCCTCCTTCTAACTCGACTGACAATCCGCCATACTCGGCTAAGATCAGTTGTGATGTCACCAAATGAAGCGCAGTGTGTACACCGAACGTAACTGTCATTGCAGGGAATAATTATTCACAGCGACTGTTCTGTACATGTATAATGAGGATTTCTTAAATGTCATGAAGTAGTGGTTTATATATTTAAACATAATCAATATTCCATGATGCCAATATAATTACACGCATGGTGTACGGTACAATTCCCCAGTATGTTATTTCTGATGTAATTGGAGAATGTCATGTCAATTAGATTATATATATCCATTAAATGTTCAGCTCATATCAAGAAGTGGCATCGGTATAGGTATTATTTTTTAGTTGATAAAATTAATAAAAATACAATTAGTTGGTTAGTTAACTATCGGCTGACATATATCAGCCGGAGGAATTTTGATATCAGCCTTCGAAACAGTAATAACCTGTAGTACACTCTAAAACTGATCGTGCTATAAATTTAACTCGATATATCGTGTTAGACTTTATCGAGTTGTTACGACACGATAAAAGAGTCATAACACGACAAAAGAGTCAGATAACATTCAATACTTGAATATAGATATAAGCATAATAATTCCAAACAAGTGTTACCAATTAACTAACACTTTCATAATGTTAACTATTTTGGCCAATCAGAATTGACTTACACATCCGGTATCACTCAACTTTGTACACGGCAATAATTCGCACATGGTGTAAATGGCGGACGAAAAAGTGAAAGAAATATTATCTACCTGGGGTCTTTCCGACATGGAAAGTTCGTTTGTATGTATGTTTTTTTCCGGTAAATATAGAAAATTAAAATGAGATAGCGTTTTATTGGAATAATTACAGCATATATATTTCGTTATTTCTTAATATACGTAAATCTGTATTATATATCAACACTATTCAGAGTTACTTGTACAATCAACTATGTTAAACTGGGTAACATTTCACACTAATTAGTGTTATATTTAATTATATCATGGTAACCTTCAGTTCTATTCAGCGTTTCATTCAGATATGTTACTGTGTACCATTTCACACTATGCATTGTAATATTAACCTTTTCAACTCCAGTTGAATTCAACTCGACTTCGGGTGAATTGTAACCCGATTTCACCGTATTCAATTTGTCCAACACGAAATGCGGTAGACTATAACACGATATCGGTTTAGATTTAATCATATATTGTGTTGAATTTATCTATCACTATCTGCCTTGTTAATTTAACACTTACCGCGTAAGTGGGATTTCATCCAGACAGTCGGGTTGAATTTAACACCATTCGAGTTAAATTAACACTATCGGTTTTATAGTGTAAGTAAACCTAACAATTAAGACATTTATACGGTCATGTACATACATTCACACATAACAATAATTACAATCACTGTACTCCGGAATGGGTCTTTATACGTTCAAAGAATTGTAATTTCCTCTTTTCGAAGCCTGGTGGCTGTATATTATTTTCTCCGACCTTGACAAAATAATCATTTCGCTTGTCAAACTGAAAAAAAATCTTGATCTTGTAACAAATTGCTTAGTATTTACGAATTATCTGTATATTTAATTCAGCTAATTGCTTTCGCACCTTGGCTGAGAGTGTAGTCTGCGTATGTTTTTCAAGAGTTATCTATCCTGAAAATGCGCTAACCTACGAGACAATGGTCTACACCTTTCCGCGCTCATTTTGTTTACTGTATATATGTTTATTCCTTGCAGCCCTATTTCATCGTTAATATATGTATTGTTTAAGTACGCAAACATAGAGAGATATACAGATCTTCCATAGCTGTGCACCAGTGAACGGATCATTGGGAACTAATAAATAAAATGAGCGCGGAAAGACGCAGACGATTATCCAATAGGACAGCGCTTTCCAGGATAGATAACTCTTGGAAAAACAGACGAAGAAAATACGTTTTCGCCGCTCTTTGTTTCTTATTTTGCGATAATAATAATGACGTAATTTAGACCTAGTCTGATCAGGCACATCCTGAATTAAACTATTATAGTGATACTTAACTACTCTACTTGAATTTGACAGTGCTGAATTTCCCTGGGTTTGTGGACACTTGATGGTCGCACATTCCAGTGCACAGCCAACTTTCACTCTTAACAATATCGTAGCGAATGAACTGTCTCCCGATAAATTTTTGCAACCCTTAAATGCGCCAGCTTTTGACAGTGTTGTATTCAATATTGCTACACGTATGCTTTTCTGGTAGGCATACAAACAGCCAACAAGCCCCTCATGAATATTCATAAAACCACTCCTGGTTAAGTAGTCCTGCCATCAAGCCTGAGTTTAGTGCGCCTGTCGTTTGCAGAATGAGGTCCACAGAGGGTGAATTTAGTGACACTATCACGCATAGCGGGCTAGCATCACCAAGTTCACCCTCTGGGAACCTCATTCTGCTTAGGCCTCATCTTCTATGGGATACATTGACTCAGATTGAAGTTCACAAATTGTGCATTTTGTGATGTACACCTATTGGGAACCTCAATTTTGCAAAGTGTCGTCTGCCAATTTGGGGATATAGAGGAAACTAAACTAAAAAAGAAATAGAATCTATGTGAAGAAGTTTCTATAGAAATTTGATAATAAAGAAACTTTCCAGAAGATTAGGCCCAAGCAGAATGATGTCCCCAGAGGGTGAATTTAGTGATGCTAGCCCGCTATGCGGGATAGCATCACTAAATTCACCATCTGGGGGCCTCATTCTGACAAATGACAGGCGCACTAAACTCAATCGCTCCTTCATAACACCATAGAGACCAATGTATTTGAATTATAATTGAGTACCTTATCGTGTACTGTCAATATTAATCATACTGGTGAATTGAAATATGTTGTTTCGTCAAAAAGCAAAAACAAAAACAAATAAACAAACATCATACTCATTTAGTGCGACACTGATTTTGAATATTTGTTTGTGAAATATGATTTTGAATTGTCAATCTGTTATCGAATTCACAAATCCATATCCAACTAATATAGCTAAATATAACTATAATGGTTGAATTCATGATGTGCCTGACCTGTACAAGGCATTCTGATGGAGCAAGGGCAAGTAACCAACGTGTTACATGTACAGATAACCATCCTTTCTTCCTTAATACGGTCCGTGTTTGAGAGTCATGTAGATATTTGGCAAATCCGCAAATATTAAAATACACATCGGTGTTACAACCATCAGAATTACAACTGAGCCGATGAAAGGTGCACTCGTTTCTGTATTCTGTACTGATATCTTTGTTCTGATTTGTTTGGACAGGCTGGATGGCGTCATGAGTAGTTCCCGTTTTAATTTTCTCTCTAGCTGCTCCACTAACAGTTGGTATTCGTGTGATCGCTTCGACACGCACCGACAGGAACATTTGGGTTTTGTAGCTGCAACACAAAATTAGATAAGCTGATAAATTATATATCGTATTTTTGCCTTTATTGCGATATAATATCAACCTCGGCTGATGGCACCAACCCGGCTGATATCAGTTGTGACGTCAACAAGCGAATGGATGTTGTGCAACTGCTATCGCATAATATAATATCAGTAATGTGCATGTATCATATATAACGATACATTGATAAAATTCCTTGATGAAATGACAAGGGGTAGATGAGGCATTCAAACTTATGCGTACTAGTATACATGTAGAGCTCACTACAATAGAGCTACGATATATGATGTGGTTATACATACAATAACAAGAGGCATGAAAAGTTATATAACAGAACTAATTTACTAAAATTATTTCGATTAAATGATGTGTTGCCCATCTATCTTAACACCAACGCCAACTAAATGATTAGCAATATGACGGCACATACGACGTTTGCGATGACGACGAAGGACGCGATGGTGATTACGGGGTTTCCATGCCTACGCTATCTCCAGAAGTGAAAAGTGTAGATGGACATACACAGAAAACAACTTAATTGTTAAGCAAGTACACCACCTGAAATAATAAATTATATGCTATCTGGAGACCACATTGTTGCATATTATATAAGCATGTCAAAAAGATGGCCTTGGTCACATTTTTGAAGGGAAATTTCGGGAGCAGCGTTCTATGAAAGTATACACATTGATTGGAAATGAATATAATGTATGTTATCTAAACTAGTGAAAGGCTCGAATGTTTATTTAATTAAGAGCAACATTCTTCGAACATCTTAACATAGTGGCAGTTGGATACCATTTAAATAAACTGTAAGTATGAAGAACCACTCCAGCGAATACACATATTTGTTTAGTCAAGCAAGGAGCAATACCAACCAGTGTTAAGAGATACATGGACAGTAAGGAGTTTGCTTTAGACAGTAATTGGACCAACTCATCTAAGCCAAAAATATAATATTATCTCTTGCAAATAATGATGGCAGCTCGCATTTGTCCAGCACGACACTCATCCAATTGCCAAACATATTCAAGACTGTTACTAGTTCAGATAATTCTCTTTTTTTTAGAGGTTATTCATTTCCAATCAGTTTGTTTACTTTCCGAGAACGATGCTCCCAAATGTCCCTTCAAAACTGTTAACAAAGTCATTTGTATTGTTACATACTATGCTTCAATGTGGTCTTCAGTTAGCACAGATTCATTCAGATGGTGTACTGTATATATATGTAGCTTAACGATTAAGTTGTTTTCGGTGTATGTCCATCTAAATTGTCCACTTCTCGAGACAACTTAGGCGCGGATACACCGTAGGTAGTATAGACGACGATAATTGGTGACATCATATAGCATGATCACGAAGAGGTGGCGCCGACGACGACGACCCATGTCGACAACGATGATGATTGACGGCGAAGACGACAGTGGTGGTGATATTGATGATAATGATGATAATGATGATGACCTAGATCATGACGATGATGTTGATACAGCATATTCCCTACTTCATACATATTGTCCTGTTATGCATTGTGTAATTATAAATGTCTGCTTCTAATCTATATTATGTAAATCTTTCATTATGTCAATATCGTGTGTTGTAATTCAAGTTTAAATTGGTCACCGAAGCACGTATTCTGATTGACCTAGAGCTGCTAAATTAATTTTTCAATTCACCAGAATCGGCCGGCTGATCGGATGACATATTTTGAATGCACGGTGTAATTATCGTCGCGAGCAAAATACGTCACCACTCTGTCAGGAATGACGTAATCAAGTCAACATGAACATTGTTTGCTGTATGTACGATGCTATTATGAGTAACCACATGAGACGTGCCAAAATATGGGTTCACCGAAAAGGGGATATCTCCCTTCACAGCTTGTGGAAGTGCTTTTCGTACAATTTCTTTCATATTCTTGGTAGATTGTATTACAATTGAGACAAACGTACTAAAGTTTAGAACCGTTCGCTATTCGGGTATTTGAGCATGAAAACAGTTTGTGAACTCCCTTGCAGCCCTATTGGCGGTTCAGAGAACAAACCACACACGAGTGAGTTCCTAAATTAACTAGAACGATACTAATTGAGTGTTACCATATAACATAATAATGAGTGTTACCATAGCGCGTTGGTAATGCTGACAGTATGCCTGGGCCCGTTGTTATAGATTGCGGCGAGGCTGTGTCCGTTGTTGAAGATGACGTCCAGTCTGTGTCCGTTGTTGTAGATGACGTCGAGGCTGTGTCTGTTGTTGTAGATATCGTCGAGGCTGTGTCCGTGGTCGAAGATGATGACGTCGAGACTGTGCCCGTGGTCGAAAATGACGTCGATGCTGTGTCCGTGGTCGAAGATGACGTCGAGGTCATGTCCGTTGTTGAAGATGACGTCGAGGCTGTGTCCGTTGTTGAATATGACGTCGATGATGTGCCCGTGGTCAAAGATGACGTCGATGCTGTGTCCGTTGAAGATGACACCGAGGCTGCATCCGTTGTTGAAGATGACGTCGAGGCTGTGCCCGTGGTCGAAGATGACGTCGATGCTGTGTCCGTGGTCGAATATGACACCGATGCTGTGTCCGTGGTCGAATATGACACCGATGCTGTGTCTGTTGTTGAAGATGGCGTCGAGGCTGTGTCCGTGGTCGAAGATGATGACATCGAGGCTGTGCCCGTGGTCGAAAATGACGTCGATGCTGTGTCCGTGGTCGAAGATGACGTCGATGCTGTGTCCGTGGTCGAATATGACGTCGATGCCGTGTCCATTGTTGAAGATGACGTCGAGGCTGTGTCCGTTGTTAAATATGACGTCAATGATGTGCCCGTGGTCAAAGATGACGTCGAGGTTGTGTCCGTTGTTGAAGATGACGTCGATGCTGTGTCCGTTGTTGCAGATGCCATCGAGGCTGTGTCCGCTGTTGAAGGTGACGTCGATGCTGCGTCCGTGGTCGAAGATGACGTCGATGCTGTGTCCGTTGTTGAATATGACGTCGGTGATGTGCCCGTGGTCAAATATGACGTCGATGATGTGTCCGTTGAAGATGACATCGAGGCTGCGTCCGTTGTTGAAGATGACGTCGAGGCTGTGCCCGTGGTCGAAGATGACGTCGATGCTGTGTCCGTGGTCGAATATGACACCGATGCTGTGTCCGTGGTCGAATATGACGTTGAGGCTGTGTCTGTTGTTGAAGATGGCGTCGAGGCTGTGTCCGTGGTCGAAGATGATGACATCGAGGCTGCGTCCGTTGTTGAAGATGACGTCGAGGCTGTGCCCGTGGTCGAAGATGACGTCGATGCTGTGTCCGTGGTCGAATATGACACCGATGCTGTGTCCGTGGTCGAATATGACGTTGAGGCTGTGTCTGTTGTTGAAGATGGCGTCGAGGCTGTGTCCGTGGTCGAAGATGATGACATCGAGGCTGTGCCCGTGGTCGAAAATGACGTCGATGCTGTGTCCGTGGTCGAAGATGACGTCGATGCTGTGTCCGTGGTCGAATATGACGTCGAGGCCGTGTCCATTGTTGTAGATGACGTCGAGGCTGTGTCTGTTGTTGTAGATATCGTCGAGGCTGTGTCCGTGGTCGAAGATGATGACGTCGAGACTGTGCCCGTGGTCGAAAATGACGTCGATGCTGTGTCCGTGGTCGAAGATGACGTCGAGGTCATGTCCGTTGTTGAAGATGACGTCGAGGCTGTGTCCGTTGTTGAATATGACGTCGATGATGTGCCCGTGGTCAAAGATGACGTCGATGCTGTGTCCGTTGAAGATGACACCGAGGCTGCATCCGTTGTTGAAGATGACGTCGAGGCTGTGCCCGTGGTCGAAGATGACGTCGATGCTGTGTCCGTGGTCGAATATGACACCGATGCTGTGTCCGTGGTCGAATATGACACCGATGCTGTGTCTGTTGTTGAAGATGGCGTCGAGGCTGTGTCCGTGGTCGAAGATGATGACATCGAGGCTGTGCCCGTGGTCGAAAATGACGTCGATGCTGTGTCCGTGGTCGAAGATGACGTCGATGCTGTGTCCGTGGTCGAATATGACGTTGAGGCTGTGTCCGTTGTTGCAGATGCCATCGAGGCTGTGTCCGCTGTTGAAGGTGACGTCGAAGCTGCGTCCGTGGTCGAAGATGACGTCGATGCTGTGTCCGTTGTTGAATATGACGTCGGTGATGTGCCCGTGGTCAAATATGACGTCGATGATGTGTCCGTTGAAGATGACATCGAGGCTGCGTCCGTTGTTGAAGATGACGTCGATGCTGTGCCCGTGGTCGAAGATGACGTCGATGCTGTGTCCGTGGTCGAATATGACACCGATGCTGTGTCCGTGGTCGAATATGACGTTGAGGCTGTGTCTGTTGTTGAAGATGGCGTCGAGGCTGTGTCCGTGGTCGAAGATGATGACATCGAGGCTGTGCCCGTGGTCGAAAATGACGTCGATGCTGTGTCCGTGGTCGAAGATGACGTCGATGCTGTGTCCGTGGTCGAATATGACGTCGAGGCCGTGTCCATTGTTGAAGATGACGTCGAGGCTGTGTCCGTTGTTGAATATGACGTCAATGATGTGCCTGTGGTCAAAGATGACGTCGAGGCTGTGTCCGTTGTTGAAGATGACGTCGATGCTGTGTCCGTTGTTGCAGATGCCATCGAGGCTGTGTCCGCTGTTGAAGGTGACGTCGAGGCTGCATCCGTGGCCGAAGATGACGTCGATGCTGTGTCCGTTGTTGAATATGACGTCGGTGATGTGCCCGTGGTCAAAGATGACGTCGATGCTGTGTCCGTTGTTGAATATGACGTCGAGGCTGTATCAGTTGTTGAAGATGACGTCGATGATGTGCCTGTGGTCGAAGATGACGTAGATGCTGTGACCGTGGTCGAATATGACATCGATGCTGTGTCCATGGTCGACGATGATGACGTCGAGGCTGTGTCCGCGGTCGAAAATGACGTCGATGCTGTGTCCATGGTCGAAGATGACGTTGATGCCGTGTCTGTTGTTGAAGATGACGTCGAGGCTGTGTCAGTTGATGAATATGACGTAGAGTATGTGCCCGTGGCCAAAGATGACGTCGAGGCTGTGTCGGTTGTTGAGGATGACGTTGATGCTGTGTCCGTTGTTGAAGATGACGTCGATGCTGTGTCCGCTGTTGAAGATGACGTCGATGCTGTGTCCGTGGTAGAAGATGACGTCGATACTTGGTCCGTTGTTGAAGATAACGTCGATGCTGGGTCCATTGTTGTAGATGACGTCAAGGTTGGGTTGTCCGTTGTGGATGTGGTCGACACATTGCAATTCAATATCGGTAGCGTTTTATTTACAGAACACGCGGTTTGTATCTCATTCATGTCATCGAGCGGGATGCCGTCCGGTGAAGCATCTACAACGAAAATGCAATAACATTTGCTATTTATTAGCTCACTTGGCAGACGCATTCGATAGCAAAGACATAACCCGGAAGGGAATTATGATGTTTAATGCTGGCTTGTTATAATGAATCACCCGTCCGGTATCTACGCTGTACAAAATATAACTGCTAAATAGGGTGAGAATCACACCTGTTCTGGACAGCTTCCGCCCATTGTAATGCCCTTTTGTTTATATGATTCTCCAAAAGTAAGCTAAAAATTACACTGCCACAGTGAGTAAATGCAACAAATTTTTGAACGATAGTATACCTTTTTTCCTAAACATTTTTAAAGACAAAGACTATTATACTCTTGTATTAGTGTATGTCTCTCTGTGAGAGGCATGTGATATAAGATATCCATACATAACTAGACTCCATCTCCCATAAACAAATTAACGAATGGACAATCGCATCAGTGTTGTTATAAAGCGCACATCGTTTGTGAGAATGGTATGTACATGTGATGAAAAACATGGAATTTCATCCAAACAGCTTGGAACCTGACATTGCCGATTGCATTTTGAACGAAGTGAATTATTTTCTAATCTTTCAATAAAAGCAAATCGATAAATGAATGTCACCAGAACAAGCAACTGAAGTTTATGTGTAGAGACCGAATGGAAATTATTACAGCCAACTTGGTTGAATTTCGCGTGTTAACGGGTTTCCGGTTTTCTAGATGGTGGATGTATTTGCGGTTGTGCAGAGGCAGAGGTGCTCTTATTTATTTCATCACACATCTATATATTTTTAACCTTAAGCTGCTCATGTGACTCGTCGGTTCCAACGTTGTTTGTTAGTTTCTGCGGCTCCAGAACTCGGAGATTGTTGACGAAGAGACGTGTCTATGACAGATAAAGCTCGGTTGTTACATGTATGCTAACTATACCTGTCTCAATCAGTAATCCTATAAATCGGCGACAGCCTATCATGCTACTTCCTATTACGTAATGCTGATACAGCATAACAATGATTCTATAATCTATTCGTAGTCATAGCAACAATGGTATTTCCACTATGTGTAACTATACAGTGGTATTATCTGTAGGCAATTGTCGGGTTAGCGTATTTGCGTGTATCTAACATTAGCTATAATAGCTATCGTTAGTACTCAATGGCTACATTTATATCAACCACTACATGTTCCTCATAAAATAACTTGCATATTCGCTATCATTCACTCATTTAATTATGAACTGGTGGACGTCGGCAATGCAAGCTGCCCAATACAATGCTACAAATATGTGTTATCATTATGCTTACTGTATTCACAAATGAGGTCGTTGACTGGATATTTCGAGGCGCTGCAACATGGCGTCGTGTGGAATGTCCCATTGGCTAGAACTACACAATCCGTTTCAACTGTTGAGGGAAGATGTAAAACATATGCAAGTCTTAGAATATAAACTATCCGGATTAATTTGTCATCTGGGCTATATTTCTGTTTTATTGTCATTTTCTAAGTGCCATTTCCGATTATATGCAGCAGATGGTGTCTCAGCCACCTCAAACATTAGTCAAACTGTTCAACAGTTGGAAATGATATGCCTGATACATTAGTTGGACATTTTACACCAGATGAATGTATGCGAAGAAATTATTCTTATTGTTTGATTTTTCAGCAAATAATTAGTGGGGAATTTGTTGTTTTTTGTACCAACACTTTTGGTGAACAGTTTCGTCTGAATTTGTCACAATATGGACATATTCCATCCTTAAGAGGCATCAGGTAGGGAATCTCCAATCAAGATTCGCGTTGGTCCAAATACCAACACTGTTGCCAATTGCGTAATTTTAAAGCCACTGTTAATTTTCTGTTACCACCTTTTCCGACCCATATATTTGGTGCCACTTATGAATTGAGTATACGCTTATGACTCATATATACTGTTTGTGAAAGCTGAAGTATGAAGGGCATATATCTATGATAATCTATCTGACACCCACTATTAGAACACAGTGTCCTAACGAGTTAGACACTAGGAAGCCCTTTGTTTGACTACTATTTGTAAAAATTGCTTACTGTGTTAAATTCCAGCAGAAACGCGAAACCCATGCACTACAGCGATACAATAAGTCGATATGACATAAACCGCGGATCCATTTTACGCTTTCAATTAGGACCAAATTAGCAATGTCGCGAACGGATAACAACTTGTGTTCTTTCCGACCGATTGACTGCAAGGGTTATGATATGCCCGATGGGGATCAATTGCCAAAAGACAAAAAGGTAGGTGCCACTTTTGTTGCAGATCGAATTTTATTGTCACAAATTATTTTTGTTATGGCAATTTGCTAAATTGGCAATAGGCAGCGCTAAATCTGTTTAGGTACTGCTTGAGGTACCATTTGGAATGTTCCAACCCAAGGTGTTGTGAAAATAGAATTTCGCGAAGCTGTGAGTTTGGTTTGGTTCAAATGCGTGCAGTTGGGTACTTCAAAGTGGTCACCCCAACGGAGACTATATGACCACATATATGGCTCATCACCAAAGTTTCCAATGAAAACATTACAATAACTAGATCATATGTGGAGTTTGACACTAATACTGACAAGAACTGGTACAATATGCTCTTTGGAAGTTATATGAATAGGGTACCACGTCAGTAGAATGTGTGGTCTACCCTCCTTTATGGAACAAACAAAAACACATTTTTGCTGCAGGCCCGTCGCTGCTTGCCGCACAGAATGACGAAGCGTTTATTTTTGAAACCTTCACAGCAAATTACACAAGCTTTCTCGCCCAGTAAATTAGGGCAACTAGCCAGGCAGAAACAACCAGAGATAAAAAGATGCTTAAAAATTCACTCTGGAAATCTGCGGTGGGGCGCTAAGTTGACGATGGGTGGATGCCGACCCTCATCCGGCTTGTGTTTACCGAAATAACAACATGTTATAAATGTTAGCAGAACATTTCAATGAAAAACGAAAAATTAATATTTTTTTTTAGATAGATGTGACGCGGTGGTCAGCGACAGCCAGAATGACTAACAATACACAATCACTTGACCTCGTCAATTCAGAACTCATGCGTCCCGCATGCTCAACTCGCTTGACCCGCGTATTCAATATTAACCGGCTTCCTACAACTACTTTGCGGTTAACCCCCTTCCGCTTTTGCGTTTCCTTCAAGGCGTTTAGACAACGATTTTCGGCTATACGATGTAACGCGGAAAATCTTAAATTATTTTAATCAGTTGTATTTTGCCACATCCATAGGGGTCCTACTAAAACCCGACCGCACCCGACCGCACCCGACCGCACCCGACCGCACCCGACCGGACCGCCCCAGGGGTCCGAGCGAGATGGGGTTTGCACTAACGTGTAGTATGGACCCGAATGTACCAAAGTTCCAATCCCCATGTCGATAGCTCGAGCGGACACGGCACTATTAACCCCTGACTGGCGGCCGTTTCCGCCATGTACGGGAAATCCAAAAAGGCGCCGACCGCACCTCCCCAGGCTGCCTGACCACGGAAATGGACATTATATCATGAAGTGAATACCCATATGCATCCATGGGCGATCGGACAAGTCGCTAGCTGCAGCGGAAGTGATTAAATTAACCCGTACGCTGCTGCCGAATTCGCTATAAATCTACGCAAAAACGCCGAAATTAACACCCGCCGACCGGACCGCCCCTATGGGTCCGAGCGAGATGGGGTTTGCACTATCGTGTAGAATGGACCCGAATGTACCAAAGTTCCAATCCCCAAGTCGATAGCTCAAGCAAACACGACACTGTTAACCCATGACTGGCGGTCGTTTCCGCCAGGTACGGGAAATCCAAAAAGGCGCCGACCGCACCTCCCCCGACTGCCTGATCACGGAAATGGACATTATATCATGAAGTGAATACCCATATGAATCCATGGGCGATCGGACAAGTCGCTATCTGCAGCGAAAGTGAATAAATTAACCCATACGCCGCTGCCGAATTCGCTATAAATGTACGCAAAAACGCCGAAATTAACACCCGCCGACCGGACCGCCCCTAGGGGTCCGAGCGAGATGGGGTTTGCAATATCGTGTAGAATGGACCCAAATGTACCAAAGTTCCAATCCCCAAGTCGATAGCTCGAGCGGACACGGCACTGTTAACCCCTGACTAGCGGTCGTTTCCGCCAGGTACGGGAAATCCAAAATGGCGCCGACCGCACCTCCCCTGACTGCCTGACCACGGAAATGGACATTATATCATGAAGTGAATACCCATATGCATCCATGGGCGATCGGACAAGTCGCTAGCTGCAGCGGAAGTGATTAAATTAACCCGTACGCTGCTGCCGAATTCGCTATAAATGTACGCAAAAACTCCGAAATTAACACCCGCCGACCGGACCGTCCCTAGGAGTCCGAGCGAGATGGGGTTTGCACTATCGTGTAGAATTGACCAGAATGTACCAAAGTTCCAATCCCCAAGTCGATAGCTGGAGCGGACACGGCACTGTTAACCCCTGACTGGCGGCCGTTTCCGCCAGGTACGGGAAATCAAAAAAGGCGCCGACCGCACCTCCCTTGACTGCCTGACCACGGAAATGGACATAATATCATGAAGTGAATACCCATATGCATCCATGGGCGATCGGACAAGTCGCTAGCTGCAGCGGAAGTGAATAAATTAACCCATTAGCTGCTGCCGAATTCGCTATAAATGTACGCAAAAACGCCGAAATTAACACCCGCCGACCGGACCGTCCCTAGGAGTCCGAGCGAGATGGGGTTTGCACTATCGTGTAGAATTGACCAGAATGTACCAAAGTTCCAATCCCCAAGTCGATAGCTGGAGCGGACACGGCACTGTTAACCCCTGACTGGCGGCCGTTTCCGCCAGGTACGGGAAATCCAAAAAGGCGCCGACCGCACTTCCCTGACTGCCTGACCACGGAAATGGACATTATATCATGAAGTGAATACCCATATGCATCCATGGGCGATCGGACAAGTCGCTAGCTGCAGCGGAAGTGATTAAATTAACCCGTACGCTGCTGCCGAATTCGCTATAAATGTACGCAAAAAACGCCGAAATTAACACCCGCCGACCGGACCGCACTGTTTTACAGGAATAATTCAGCGCATCGACTGGTAGTGTGAGCAAATTGAAAAAACATTGATATATGGTGCAGACAAATTGTTAATCGCATTCGCTTTATTGGCCGATATACGTATCGTTATGGATTCTTGGACAATTTAAAAATAAATGGCTGACATGTTGGCAACATTTCAAACAATTGGATTTCACAAATAATTTCATAGACTATTCGAATGTTGGATTTTCCAGACTGAGAAAATAGGTTATAATTGCTCGAACATACAATTCCGTTAGTTAGCTTGTCCAATCAATATTCGACTCGCTCAAAATCATTCGTACAAAAAGATTTTTGGTGTCATGCTTTACTATGCGGATAATCAGATAATACCAAACATCATAACTATAAATTCGCGAATAACGGAGAAACAAACAGTAGTTATCTAAACTGCATTAGCAACTTTCCATTAATATATATCAACCTTAAAATATAAATCAAATTGTTCCCTTACCTTCGGCTTCACCGTCGCAAACAGAACATGGATATATGACCATAACTGGTAGAACTCGTGGTGGTCGCATTATGATAAGATCAAGATGTCGATTTGACACAATTGTGAGTGAGTGGTTCGGGGGGCTAGCCCGGGATTCTCGAAAGGGCCGAGGGGCACCTTTCCTTAATCCCTTTGACACAATTTAGAAAGTAACCATTGTATATATCAATGCAAATATATCATTCGTTCATTCCATTGGTTGCAAATTACATTCGAATGGGTTTATTGCCATGTACACGAAGCCATCATGCATCTCATTCGTCCCACGGATGAGGCCAAGGTTCATAATCCGATTTTAAAATCTCTTAATCTGATCATGTTTTAAATCCCAATTAATTCGCACGATCGTATAACTACTGTCGAAACCAATTCCAATAACAACACGTACAATTGATACATGTACATTATTCATGATTATTTATTGTAACGAAAACAGCCAAAAGTAAATCGCACGAGAACTCGAAGTAAATTAGTTAATCACTGGACTGATAATCACAAGGGATTCACCAAAATAAATAAATTAATTGAATTTAAGTCCGTGGTGATGAATGTGACACCTCGCTATAATCCATACACAGTGTCACATGCAGTGCTTTGAAAAGCTTAGCACTTTAAGTCACTACCCATGCGACTATCATGACCTGCTGAACCATGTTGATTTATAATAAATAAACTTTGGTACATTCGGGTCCATTCTACACGATAGTGCAAACCCCATCTCGCTCGGACCCATAGCGACTTTTCCGATCGCCCATGGATGAATATGGGTATTCACTTCATGATATAATGTCCATTTCCGTGGTCAGGCAGTCAGGGGAAGTGCGGTCGGCGCCTTTTTGGATTTCCCGTACCTGGCGGAAACGGCCGCCAGTCAGGGGTTAACAGTGCCGTGTCCGCTCGAGCTATCGACTTGGGGATTGGAACTTTGGTACATTCGGGTCCATTCTACACAATAGTGCAAACCCCATCTCGCTCGGACTCCTAGGGGCGGTCCGGTCGGCGGGTGTTAATTTCGGCGTTTTTGCATAGATTTATAGCGAATTCGGCAGCAGCGTACGGGTTAATTTAATCACTTCCGCTGCAGCTAGCGACTTGTCCGATCGCCCATGGATGCATATGGGTATTCACTTCATGATATAATGTCCATTTCCGTGGTCAGGCAGCCAGGGGAGGTGCGGTCGGCGCCTTTTTGGATTTCCCGTACATGGCGGAAACGGCCGCCAGTCAGGGGTTAACAGTGCCGTGTCCGCTCGAGCTATCGACTTGGGGATTGGAACTTTGGTACATTCGGGTCCATTCTACACAATAGTGCAAACCCCATCTCGCTCGGACTCCTAGGGGCGGTCCGGTCGGCGGGTGTTAATTTCGGCGTTTTTGCATAGATTTATAGCGAATTCGGCAGCAGCGTACGGGTTAATTTAATCACTTCCGCTGCAGCTAGCGACTTGTCCGATCGCCCATGGATGCATATGGGTATTCACTTCATGATATAATGTCCATTTCCGTGGTCAGGCAGCCAGGGGAGGTGCGGTCGGCGCCTTTTTGGATTTCCCGTACATGGCGGAAACGGCCGCCAGTCAGGGGTTAATAGTGCCGCGTCCGCTCGAGCTATCGACTTGGGGATTGGAACTTTGGTACATTCGGGTCCATACTACACGTTAGTGCAAACCCCATCTCGCTCGGACCCCTGGGGGCGGTCCGGTCGGGTGCGGTCGGGTCCGGTCGGGTGCGGTCGGGTGCGGTCGGGTGCGGTCGGGTTTTAGTAGGACCGATCCATAGTTATATGGTTACCGTGATTATAGCTTTGAATGCAATCATAGAATCTACCGATGACAACATATTAATTAAGTACAAAATAATCAATGCAACCTCATTTTCTGAACAGCTACCATTTCATGCACTCCCAACCTCATGGAACAACTTAGATAACATTATGACTAAAATCAAAGTAGGCACGTATTTAAAAAACACATCACAGAGAAAACAATAAGCGCATATTTTAACAATATTAAATGCAAGAATCGAGGATGCCCAGACTGCCCTCAGAACGTACCCCGTTAAGTATACATATAACACGTTCAACGTCAACCTATACGAATCTGTAGTCCCTGTAACCTCACCCGCCAAATATACCACCCGATCATCTGAATTTGAACCAAATACATGATATTGAACAGCCCTCGGGTAGTATCCATTTTCACACACTCTTGAACTAAGCCCTAAACTCATAAATTACATATACACAATATGTGCATGGCTCACCCGAGGCCATCTTACTATAAGTTATTACTTTCTATATTTACCATACTGGGGATGGCAGGAAGACAGTCTTGCCAGATTATGCCAGCCCCCACAATATACGACATAATTATCCATAATGTTCATAATTTTTATGTAATATGTACGTGTATTGTAAATACAATATCATATCCTATGTTAGCAACAAACAGCTGTTCACATTACTACAGCAAGACATTTGAAGGACACAATTTCCCCACAAACGGACTCGTAGTCGTCATTTCTCTGAATAGGGTTTTGGAATGTCGCGCGGAAACATTTACGACCAATATTAGCTATTCGTAACTTAACTCGTATCAGTGCTATTTCGTTATGCGACAGCTGTCTATTAGATCAGGACTCCTTGTGCGAGTTAATCGATGAGAGACAAATCTAACTGTACCTCAGTAATTATGATAGTCAATTGACACCAAAGTGCACCACAGTACGACAAACTAACTATTATACATAGACATAGACATATACATATGTAATCCTCTATCACATATAGTATATTATGGCAAACATAGAAACAAAACAAAACAAAGAATCGCTTCTGTGATATATATGTGATATGACCCTTTGTAATATACAGTGGTAATAATCACACGGAATCCGCCATCAAGTTGTATGTTGGTGTTCAATATTTATCAAAAAGGCCCATCGTGTTATAACTCCCCTACCCATGGAAATTAAATAATATATTCTGTTGTCTACACGCATGGCTGCCGATAAACCTTGTTTATGTATATATACAATTAGCCCGTTTATTCATCTGGATAACTATGATATATCAACATCACCACTATGCTATATACCAATGTATTCATGGATTTTCACCAGATATATCATTGTGAATTATGACACCTTTCTTCTCAATGTGTCTTGTCATACGATGAGAATATTTAATAAATTGAATTGAATTGATGGCAATTTGGCGTTGTTTGTTATAGCGAGCTACAATCATTGCAACCAACCGTATGGCAAAGACATACCGGGAAATCCTTCGCATATATACGACATGAGTCTGGTGCCTCCGCCATAATCAACACAGTCATAATCATGCCACTTTCTGCCCATAAATTCGGTCGCCACTGCGGCACAGTTTTCGGTGCCGGCACCATTGGGTTGACTGGCGGACGTATCCCAATTGAAGACCGATGCTAGTGTACAATCCTCATATCGCCATTGCGCGTCGCTTGCTAGTCGATTTAATCCTATCCAGAATCGTCTGTGCTGACCATAGTCCCTGTTAAATGGATTTCGATTGTTATGTAAACATTAATAGTTATGTGCCAGTCATTTTATCAACACACGTCATCAATTGAAATTGCTTATAAAATGTTTTAGTTGAAACTCTGTGTTTTCTGTGACATCGGATCGACGATTCTCACGTGTTTGCCACATGGACGAATTGAACGATATCACGTAACGAATCATAGCGGGGTCGCTGACATGTTCGACAAACTGACCTATGCATGCAAACACTTACAGTAATTCCCTAAACAATCGACTCCTTAACCACTCCTTGGATGCTTTCCGCGATCACGTACAGTAATGCCCTAAATAATCGACTCCTTAACCACAGCAGAATTATGGGTAATTTTTCAGTATTTAGTCGGAAATATGGGCTTGTTGCCATTCATCGGAAAGCTCTGTGATAGCTTTCTCAATGGCAACAAGCCGTATTTCCGACTAAATCCTGAATAATTACCCATAATTCTGCTGTGGTCCGATTATTTAGGGCATTACTGTACGTGATCGCGGAAAGCATCCACGAAACCCATCTCAATTGATATATAGGCATAGTTCGATATTTTTCTCCAACATACAACGCGACGGAGCCAGTTCGCCTTTAAATATGATGGACTTGTTCGGTGCGTGGAACTGATAAGTTAGAACTGAGGCGCTGTGCCATTTAGGGGAATGTAGCACTCTACTAACATCGCCGAAAATTTCAAAAATATACACCAAACCACTCCATAGAAAACATCGTCTGAACTAAGCTCAAATGTAAATATTTACATCTCCATTCTGGACGCAACCATCAGCGATAAACTAACACAAATGAGTTCGCCATCGAGAGTCATTGCATTTAATTAATATGTAGGAATGACGGTATGTGTTGTCAATTTGGATTTATCTTCGAAAAATAACTACTTTGAGCAAGGTTATGCTCCAATTCTATTTGATTTCCCTACCGGAGTGTTTCACGTCACTTTAATACATATATTTCATTTCAATTATAGGTAAGTATTATTAGTATTATCCACCACCTTTGTGATCTACTATATAGATAAAGGCTGCAAAATAAACCATGGCTTTATTTTAGCACGTGCTAAACTAAAGCAAGAACGGCAACTTCAACTGCCATAATATGGGCATGTTCTCAAAGCTACAAACAAAAATCTTGCAATCGATGTAAATGTTTCCTAATGAAATTCCCCATTAATTTCTTATCCCATTTAATCACATTTTATAGATGTTAACGACGTTTAAGCTTTGGCGATGGATAAAAATAATACCCATACAGTTTGACGAGGTACACGGCTTATTTTAGCTCTTATGATTCAGCAAATAGAGGACCTCGCTTACAACTCGGTCCCCCATTTGCTGAGTTATACTTGCGAATATAAACCTTGTATCTCGTAAAACTATATGGATATTCTATATATATATTTTATCTCACGTGACTATCTAAGCATAATCCACGCTTGTGGACTATACTAGAGAACAATGAAGGGCTTTTTCACTTTTTCGTGATTACTTTATGGATATATTATTAAGAAGAACAGATTTGTTCATACAAAATGTGTGTTCCATTGTAGGGACTTAGCCAAATTTGCCTCAGAACTTGCTTGACGAAATGCCATATATGTTCATAATAGAATTTGATTTATTTTTTACACCAAGTCTATCCAGACTCAAACTGCAATGGCGGATCGACAGTAAATTTCGCCCCCTCGACTTATTTCAAATCAAAATCGATAAAACATTATACAAGATCATTAATCGCTATATGCAGCAATACCGCCTCGTAATGATCTACACATATAAATGAACTGATCGTCCAAAACGATTTTTGTAGCGAAGAGAACGGTTCGTATATTACATCAGAAATAGTTTTTCACATTTGCGTTTGTTCTGTCAGCAGTTATGTTAGTAATAAATGTTGTAGTTGTGTTAATGTTAACGAGAGCAGCGGATTTAAGTTTTAGAAACTTGTACCCCGAACCCTTTTGCAATAATTTTACAATCAAATATTTTTTGAACAAAAATGTGAAGTCACGGATTATAGGCATTTCCGGGGATACATTAATTCTATAGACAGAAAATGAATCAGTTTTTGCTATCCATTTGTTGTGTGTTAATATCTCACGTGCAAAGCGACACGAAAATTTGCTCATGTTTGTGAGTAAGCTTAGGAAGGATCGACACTTAACTAGGAGATATTGTGCGAGCCGAGCATGAAGACAGTTTCTGAACGAGCAAACTGTGCTTCATGCTCGAGTCCCCGTATATCCAAAGAAGCAGGGTACGTTTATCTTCAGTTCAATGCACAATACAAACAAATAATAAACTGAATGAAAATCACTTGTTATCGACAATATACATGCTTTGAAATGAGATATACTTTTTCTGTGGTCAAATCTCTGGATGCATTCCATGGGGTTACTCATAACTGCGCAAGAACAACCTCATGTATCTATATATAGAAAGCAACATTTCGGTTGACTCGATTACACGAATCATGGCATGCAGCGCGATGACATCATATTCACGTGTGTTATCAATGACAACGTGCTCCATTACAAATTCGTCCTCCAATCAGCCGATGAATCGAACACTAAAGTTAGCAGCTCTCGACCAATCAGAATTCGTGTTTCAGCGACACATATTCCACATGAATTACAATCATCGTTAGACAACGTACGGTATCTGCTCAGTGTAGTGACCATGGTATCTTGGTATTACATCGGATGTCATAGCTCCAGTTCAGAACAGCATTCTTGTGACTATTGTCGTCTAGAACCGATAGCCTCTGGTAGTTTCTTTTTGTTTTGTATGGCGTGGCTATAGAAACCAATTGGCGTATCGTGTTGTTTGTTTGATCCCCAGTCTGTTTTGAATCAATTAAATATCCATAGATTCGTGAGTGGACCAGCCCGACTAGGTCCAATGTTTGTTTTCTTTTATTAGAAAAATCCCATCCGATGAAGACAACATGAAAACGATCATATACGCACAATTCAAGGTGGACATACATAATTAAGACACACACCATCTAAGCTATAGAATGCTGTAACTGCCATTACCTGATTAAATTGTCGATCGTCGTAAAATTATCAGGTTTAATCAACGAAGCATTTAGTTGGCCACAATTCAGACGCGCGTTGTTGTAATCGACGAAATCAACAAACGCCTTCTGGCATTTATCGTTCAGGGCATTGTGGTTCCAGCTTGGATCCATACAAGCAGCTGAAAAGATAAACAGTATATTAGTTGCAGCCCACAAGTGGTCCTCCATGGATAATATAAATATCTGAAAATGATTGTATAACTATATATCTAACAACATCACTACCGTTACCATTAACTAAGTCATAATCGACTGTCAGAAAGCACACACTGATGTTAGAAACACATTATAAACATGTTCAATGGATCCAGTATTTGGGCTTGAATACAAAATCAAAAAAACACCAAACGGTTTTATGAAACCCAATTTCTTGACAAATGAAAGACTACTACACTGTCAGTCAATACAGTTATATCCAAACACTTACACAAATTCCTGACAAACCTTCAAGCAATCATTCGCAGATGAATATGTGTTTTTAACCATGAGTTTTAAGGCTTTATCCCAACACATGGTAATGACCCAACTACTTGAAACTATGAGGAATTTGGGTCACTCATACATGTATAGCGACACATACTTTTCGTCATTCAGTGATCCATCTAATTCTATGTCATCATGCAGTAAGTTGATACTCCAATTCATATTTCCATATAACACTGACTTACTACATGTATATATGCATGATATGACACACACGTGCAGGTTTTTCTTCCATATTTGATTGATACAACAACTTCCAACTGCGATGTATAAATATATAGAGGTATTATATATGGGAATAAACGTTAAGAAGGTGCCCCATTCGTGAATTTTCAAAAAAATCTCAATTTCAAACAATCCATTTGAAGGGAAAATCTTTTTCTTTATAACAAATGCATGCTATAGTATTATAACAACACATGTATACCCTCACAACATGATAAATAATTTCGAATTATGTAAAAAAAAAGAAGAAGTTTATAAAAACTGTAAGTCGTTTAAGTCGATAGACAGTTTGACCGGAAATATTTTCAAAAAACACAATGCATTACCCTCTGAAATCATGACTTCTGCGATAAAATAAATAAAATATTTTTCATTGCATATTTTTTTTTTGGCAGCCATTTGCAGGACTATATTTTTATCGGGTAGAGGTCACTAGAGGACCAAAACAACACAAAACATAAATATTATTCAACCACGTTTTTAATAAACTGGCAGACATAAATAGTCAATTTGTATTCATCTTTTCATATATTAGGTTGTTTTATTGTGATTTTGCCTAAAAGGGAAATAGTTCTGCAAATGGCTGCTAAAAAGAAAAACAAATCTAAAATATGCAATGGAAATTGTTTGATTTATTTTCTCACCAACAGTCATGGTATCAGATGGGAGCCTTGGCACATACCCTAGTTGGGTTCATACTCTAGATAATTGTCCTTTTTACTATTTCCTCTCAAACTGTCTATCGACCTATATGAAAAAAATGTCTGTTTGTTTTAAACCACTTTTTTTTTATATAATTCGAACATCTTTCTTATATTGTGAGGATATACTTGTGTTGTTATAATACTACAACATACCTTGGTTATAAAGGATAATGATTTTTCCCTTCAAATTCATTTTTAAAATTGAAATGTTTTTTTAAATTCACGAATGGGCGCCTCCAATCATAAAGTTCCATTATAACATTTACACCATGGTAGAAATATATACCCACAATAAGTAGCTATATGTCCACATATTTTTTTTCAGAAACGCAATCTTCTAGAATCGAATCTACATTATACAAGTTATGGATTCATCGAAAAGCTGGAAAACTCATCATCGGCAACGATAGTATTAAAACAACGTTGCACACTTCCTAAAAAGAACCACGCTTCCTGTTACAGACTATTTAAAATTACAAACCAGTGTACTGTTTTTTTTTTCTTCGTAAAGACTCAACAGTTGGATTTAATTTAGTTTGTTCAAACATTTATTTTTCTGTGCAGAAGCATGTCAATTAATTCTGATGTGCGAATAATCTAATTTTAAATCTCAACAGTACCTATAGTTTCTAAAGCAATGGTTAGTTTACAACGAATACATATCAGTTGCACCATGTCTTTAAAATTCCCATCTATGAGAAACTGTGATTTCGGTGAGGGTGGAAAAAAAGTGGCCACCCAGTGCCATGTTAATTGCTAGGTCAGCTGGGGGATATTTAATAACAGAAAGTGAGGACCCAAAGGCGGGCACCCTTTAGGGTGGATACACACCTGCATGTAATCCATGTAATTATCGTGTATTTGGCGTTTTACATGGATCATACAGACACTGTAATATGAGTCCACTGGCAACACAATCATTGTCAACGTGTTGACCGCACTGAGTTTTAGTTTCAATTAAGTCGCAACGTAGAGAAACCGCTATTTTGGTCCGAGTCGCCAGTCCACTTAAAATAATTGTTCGTGCGATAACTCATATGGTGGACTTTCTGTTCAAATAATTTCCAGTCATCTCTTGATATTTATAGCAGTGGTGGATCAGTATTTCCCTGACGCAGGGGCTATATATAGTCCCCAGCTTGGGGCAATATGCTCCCGAAAGCTACCAGGTGGGGTGGATAACTCTGAGCCATTTAAAGGGGTGCTATAAGCCATTTTCAATAAATTATATGATAAAAACGATCTAATATCGATAATATATAGAAAACTAAATATTCAATGCCTGTTATTCAAAACACCACAGCACTATGTATGTTTGTTAAAATTTGTCGCTTCTGGTGTTCGTGCATTAATAACATGCCAGATATAACACAGACTTGATTAATTTCGGCATCTGTGAGAGAAGACATGTTTTGGACTGGCCTTAAATTTGCTGATAACAGCCAGTTTAAATTGGCTTATCACTACTCACTTGTCTGGCCTGTTAACAATGAACCGCTCGCGCACAGGTGATCACTGTTGTCAATTATTGGTGTGGCCATGTAAAATACATGTATTTTACATACAGCGTATTACAGAGATTACATGCAGGTGTGTATCCACCCTAAATTTCAACCTTTTCGATTGTATTTCAGTGCTATCATTTTTCTGAGAGTTTCGTTGAAACACTGATAATTTGCATCTCTCAGCAGCGAAGCATTTCTCCAGTAATATTATACGTTAGCTGCAGAATCCAAGTCCATTTGCTACTCGGTGCAACATAGTTATCCTTATTCAAATAGGTTCATATTGGACGTAAATATTCACATTGGTGAAATAAGCCCATATTGACATAGTGAACTTCTACCTGTTATTCCGTTGAACGGCGCCGGCAGCAGCTCAACTCAAAGACATTAATCAGAGCGTGCATCTGGTAAGTCGTGTCGATGAAAAAATTAGATTATATAGTGCCAATATCAGCTTATTTTGTTTTGAAATAAGCACTCTATATACGAGTTTATTCTGAAAGCCTTGTTTTACGCCCATGTAGAGCGTATTTTTTCTTAGAATACACTCTATATGCGCCTAAAACATTACACGTATTGTGCTTATTTTACGAGAACAGACCGCACAGTGAATTATATTTCCTAGTGATGTAGCCATGGTATCTCCTCTAATAGCATGTCTGCATCTGGATCACAGACCAGTCCAAATGTCCAACTATGCATGTACCAAGTACATAAAAGTTGCACGGGTACGTTTAACCTAAAATACAATGTATGGCAGGAATTATAATTAACTGGGCAGGTACATTCGCCAATGGAAATGTATGTATGATAATGACAAGTGTCCCCACATCCGGTTGTAACTAACAATCTGATTGCTACAACGCCATGTTTAAATCACAATGTCCCGCGTCACCCTTGACAACGGGGTATAAGAGAACGTGCACGAAACATCGGGGTATACGAATGACCCTTGAACTAGCGGTTTCCAATCGTGACGTTGCTCTCACACGCCGAGTTTGACGTCACCTGATGCCGGAACCTTATGTCGGCTGCTGAATTATTCTTACTGGAGTTAATTAATCGTAGTACCTATGAAAACACACTTAATTTAAGGAGACATATATATTGTTGTGCAACTTGTGGAGACAAAATCGATTCTCCGGCAACATCGAGGGTACATGGAGATTGAATATCTGGATGTCTCTTTTTGAACTCCTCGGCTCCGCCGCGGGGTTCAGAATCGACATCCAGGTATGAAATCTCCATGTACCCCCGGTGTTGCTGAAGATAAATAATAACGTAATTGACAATAAACATATGTTGGGATGTTTCAATGTCAGAGTAATTTCCACTTTAATATTACCAACTTTGGTTATTTCAGCGAAGGTATAGCATGTCGACTGGCAACGGGTGAAATGAATCATTACAGATACCTATCATGTCCCTACCTATCTGATAACAAACATAGGGCACATAATTTATTCTGTCCAAGAACGTTCATGTTTTGAAAAAAGACACCGCTTTTCTTCTAAATATGCTCGGACTGTTAAAATATCACAGGGTCGGTTTATCTATAAAACTGCATGGTCACGTCACACAATCAGTGTTATAGCTTATGTGCCCTATGTTTGTTATCAGATAGGTAACACTGATTGTGTGACGTGACCATGCAGTTTTATAGATAAACCGACCCAGTGATATTTTAACAGTCCGAGCATATTTAGAAGAAAAGCGGTGTCTTTTTTCAAAACATGAACGTTCTTGGACAGAATAAAAAACGTTCTTCTTTTGAGTTGCCACTTTTTGTTTTTGTTAAACATGTAGGATGTTTCCCATATCATTAAAGGGGTTAAATATGTGTCTATATAAATGAGAATTTGTTGACGCTCACCGAAGCACAATTGAAGCAATCAACACTCACAATGAGTCCGTGCATCCATAAATCTGATATATATATATGAACTAATTTTGATAAGAATTTCACAACATAAACTAACATCCTTTGTATACTTGTGATTTAGCTGCGGATCGTCGCATGCGTTGGCCTATATATCCATAATATTATTAAGATATTGCTTAATTGTATTTTCATCTGACTATGATAATAATTGTTATCCATATAAATATATGTTACCCGCAGTCGTTAATTACGCTGAGCGTATTGCCATATCGTCAGTAATAATAAACAAATCTATATAGCGCAAAAATATGACAACATATTCTAATGTATACCTGCATTAGTAAGTGAAGCATTAACAAGCGTCGACACACCCAATCCATCTGCCCCAACGAAATAACCTTCAGTTGTCGCATCTGTAACTCCTACATAAGCATTAACCCCCTGTAAAGAAACACAATAAAATACTTTTAGTAAACATATATATAACACTCATGTGTATGCACCAAATTTGACTTTCAACAAATACTTGGACACAAATAACCCTCATCAGATATTGCTCTGTTGGAATTTTGCATGGTCTAATAGGTCAATATAATGCGTCTAGCGATGGCGAAGCCGGTTCTAATCAAGATGAGAGAGAATTAGTGATACATGTACATATATGGTAATCTGATTTAACTGTTCTGATCAGATTTTATTTGCAGAAAAATAACATTCTGTTCTTCATATCTTTATAAGTGAGTGATCGTTTGATAGGTCTGACAACGCAGTGTAGTGAAAACAATATTTTATTTCTCAAGAAAGCACATAAATACATTTATAACATACACAATAAGACGTAATAGATAAAGGTATATGGCAGTAAGCATGGGCTTATTTGTGGTCATTTCCACGGTATAAAAATTACTTCATGATTTGTTTTGGTCTCGAATAGTAAATTTGCATTCCTTAGTCACCGCGAGCATACCCCTGGCTGAACGCTGCAGGTTCGACTCCACCCGCAATACATAATGTTGCTATGTGATTGGTAGAGTACTCTTATGTGTTTTTTCTACTATTTAGAAGATAAATATAGGTTATCACCACCATGTGTGTTTCTGAGATCCGTATTCAAGTCGAGCTGCCTTCTCTGGGCAGTCTATCGACGAGTCCGTAGATGATAACCAATTTATCTTACAATTCGTCCCACAAAAATGCAATAAAACTCAATTTAAAACAGGAACTATTTTATTACGCGCAACACACAACGTACACAATATTCTCAGCACTCGACGTTGTGATAAGTCAAATTCTGAGAAATTCACGTCACTATTCAAATTCACTTTGGCTGGAATCCGATTCAATGAAGAGGCAACGATATTTTCGTTTCATATGTTCGACATAATTGTCACTTTTAACAGGATAATTGTATTATTATATGGTGCAATCACCTTGGATAGTGATAGTGTTGGCGAGAGGTATTGCCGGAGATGACTGTCCATTCAGAGTTTTGGTGAATTTTGAACTTTCCGACACTTCGACAATCGAGTTCTGACTCGCACTAAAATAACCCATTAAACTTCATTTAGAGGAAATGCACTAAATCACGGACATTTCGTAAGTATTGTGTTTTATATCCTTAACATAAGATACAATTAATTTGATTTTCCATTCTGTATTTTAGCGAATAAAAATGCGTTCAGTAGCTTTTGATCAAGACCGTACTGAATTACGGGGAAGTCCCTACATCGCTAAAATAGAAATTGTCAAAATAGGTCGTATTCGTGCGCGCTGTTAACAATGTGTAAACTTCGTTACTTTTTCGATTTCCAAACATTTTTGGGTGGTTATTTTGAGCTTTTTGGGCCCTGTCTCCACATTTTGTCAACTTTATTGAATTAATTATTGATTATTTTACATTCGTAGCACACGAGTATATTATTTTACGACTTTTAGTTGGTTATTTAGACGTTTTGTTTTGAAAACAAGCCAGTTGTCGAAACGCACGTGCACCAGCTGTTGCCATCGAAGATATCCTTGTTGCCATCCAGGATACAAGATCGGAAACCGCCTGGGCGTTTTCGCGTGTATTTGATGAAATATAGCTATATTGTAAGATAAATGTATTTACATGTAAGTTCATTATGGTTCTCAGTTAAATTGTTTGGTTGTATCTATGAACCGTTGTAGTGACATGAAAATGATTGCATGTTCACTGTACGTTAAGTCAACCGATCCATTAAGCAAAGTGTTCACATTTATTGTCATATTAAGACCCACATATTAAGACAGGTATATCTCTCTCAACGCGTTTTACCATGAGAAGCTGGATACGTAAAAACAACAGGAAGTTGGGTCTGTCCTGCATTTAGTTTTCGGAGTGTAAGATGTGTAGTGCTCATTTGGTCATCATCCCGACATGTTGATGGGTATATATCTGGAGCTAAATAATACCTAGCTCTTGTCTAGGTAAAACCCAAACAAGGTCTATTGCTAGAACTGCTCGAATCGCGGTAGCACCCAAAACAGTTGGCATGCCTATTGCTGTAACTAAAGGTGTACATGTTGCTCGTACATGGACATCACACAGTTGACATATATATTGCTAGAGCTGAATTTGTAGCGCTTATCGATATAGCATCCCAAACAATTGACATTTATATATAGTGTTTGAACTGAAGGTGCAGCGCGTACCTAGATATCCAATTGTTGACAGTTCTATTGCTAGGGCTAAATTTGTAGCTCTTATCGAGATAACACCATATGGTTGATATGCCCATTGCTAGAACTAAAGTTGCAACTCAGAACAAGTTGATAAGTCTATTGCAAGAGCTAAATACGCAGCTCATAGTGACAACAACAGTTCATAAGTCGTTTTCTGGAACAGCATGTGTAGCACTTATTTAGTTATCACACCAAACATTGAATGAATATTTTGTTGAAACTATTTCTTATTTATGTACCACCATAAAATGTATAGGCATATTGCCATATAGCTTCAGGTGTAGCTTTCAGGTAGTTAATACCACATCAGTCCAACGTCCATTTTAGTTCTTATTTATGTTAGCACCCCAACGACTGGCTGATGTTATACCTAGAGCTAATTTGCATGTGCATCCATCAACCATATGTCACCAGTTGGTTATTGAGTCAATAGAGATTTAAATTAAAACGTGGAGTGGAGTGGAGGTGGTCGTGTTTAGTAGATGTTCAAATTCAAAAGAACTATAACCTATATATTGATTAACCATGCCTATACTAAAGCATCATTGATGAGTAGTTATCCCATGGAAAATGTTCAGATAATAAGTTTATAGGTCATATTTTGAACTGATTATCTAAACATTTCCCTCGATAAATAGGGCTCATTCAGTACTTTCATTTACCAGTCGTCTGCTTTTACCAACTTCACATCCCTCCAAATGAATAATAGACCATTCCATTATATACTATTATAACTGAGTGGGATAATCGATTAGTATAGAAAGGTTTAATGCTGACTATAGTATCTCACATTTCGTGTCCATTTGACCACTACCGAAACACATGTGGACTTCATATCATCATATCTGTCTCAGTACTCGATGATATTGTCCTATATCTGGCAAAACAACTATCGTTTGTTTTGATTGGCGGACATACGTCAAACAACGCAAGAACATATTTTTGGCTTGATATCTATAGCTAATATATCGCTCCTGAAAAGAGTGAGTATATTTCTGAAATTAACCATAAAATAATTGGGATAAGATACCACTATGATGGTGGTCTGGCATTGACAACATTTATATCTATTAGTAATTTATTTCAGATATATCACTATTTGTGAAAGTCGGTTGATAGTTGGATTCGTGATTTTTATAACGCATATATTACTTATATAATGTATTGGATTATATGATACTAAAAAGCTTATTGATATATCTCATGTACATAGTGTATATATGTGTTGTGTATGTCCCACCTTAAACTGTGGCTTTAAGCATTAAACAATTAAAAAAAGAATTCAATTCAGATATCAAATTCCAATCTAGACCTCCCCGGTCTCAGAAATTGTGTTGGTTTGCCGAATGCTTGAAAATCAAAAATGAAAAACCGGTTGTGAAATAACGGTCAATATGTATTTATAATTTCAATTTGATGACGGCAAAATGCGATGCAATGTAGTGCATAGAATCTACAGGCATGTTGCATGGTATTCCATGACGCTAAAATAGTAGATTTAAATACCGATTGTTGTGCTTGCTTTCCAGTGTAATCATGTGTATAATATAAATTGGCTACCCAATGTCTTTCGAATGTCCTTCATATACGTAAAAGTTTCCCCCATATATTAGAAAGGAAAATGGAGATATATAAAGATATTGAGTTCTGACTGGTTATATTAGGTTTGGTTCAATCCCCTTGGAAAACATGTACAATATAATGACAATGCTTTCGTAACTTTTCGGATCACATGCGATAATTCATTCGCTCGTGGCCATCAAATTTAAATGCAGAGATTCACAATTTGATCCATTGAAATCTATATATTCGTAAATTATGACATCCCATAATGCCCTAACTAATCGACTCGTTAACCACAGCATAATTATGGGTAACTTTTCAGGATTTAGTATGGAAATATGGCTTGTTGCCAACAAACCATATTTCCGACTAAATCCTGAAAAGTTACCCGTAATTATGCTATGGTTAAGGAGTTGACTATTTAGGGCATTACTGTATCATTTTACATCCATTCGAGCCTCCGTACATGCATCAATTGGTATTGATTATAAACATTAGTAGTAAATGTACGTACAGAAGACAAGAGCATCTGTGTGTCGTAATCGTATTTCGGAACCGGTAATCTGGCCCCGTTTGCTTTACACCTCGCGTCTGCGTCTGCTGGAGACGTAATGCAGTTTTCGGCAACGGTCGTATGGCTCAGACAAGTTCCTGCAATTGTCAGTTCGTCGCCGGGAGCGCAATCTGGAATCCAAGCTAACAATAAGCAGTGGCGGCCGAGTATTATATAGATCCAAGACATACCCGGTGGAGAAAACTTTAAAATTCGGATTGAAAAGATTGTTACGATCTTGGTGGGTCTAGCTGATTTGTTATGATGTTGGTGGGTCCAGCCGATTTGTTGTTATGATGGTGGGCCCAGTTGATTGTCATGATGTTAGTGGTCCAGCTGAATTGTTATGATGTTGGTGTGTCCAGCTGATTTGTCATGCTGTTAGTGGGTCCAGCTGGTTTGTTATGGTGTTGATGGGACTAGCTGATTGTTTATGATGTTGGTGGGACCAGCTGATTTTGTATGATGTTGGTGGGTCAGGCTGATGTGCTATGACATTGGTGGGTTCAGCTGATTTGTTATGATGTTAGTGGGTGCAGCTGATTTGTCATGATGTTGGTGGGTCCAGCTGATTTGTTTTATGATGTTAGTGGGTACAGCTGATTTGTCATGATGTTGGTGGGTCCAGCTGATTTGTTTTATGATGTTAGTGGGTACAGCTGAGTTGTTATTATGTTGGTGCGTCCTGCTGATTTGTGTTATGATGTTGGTGGGTCCAGCTGATTTGTGTTATGATGTTAGTGTGTACAGCTGATTTGCCATGATGTTGGTGGGTCCAGCTGATTTGTTATGATATTGGTAGGTCCAGCTGATGTGTTATGATGTTAGTGGGTCCAGCTGATTTGTCATGATGTTGGTGGATCCCGCTGATTTGTTATGATATTGGTAGGTCCAGCTGATTTGTTATGATGTTAGTGGGTCCAGCTGATTTATCATGATGTTGGTGGGTTCAGCTGATTTGTGTTATGATGTTGGTAGGTCCAACTGATTTGTTATGATGTTGGTGTGACCAGCTGATTTGTTATGATGTTAGTGGGTCCAGCTGATTTGTTATGATGTTAGTGGGTCCGTCTGATTTGTTATATTGTTGGTGGGGAATATTTTGTCTAAATTTGTCATTTTCACGGCCTAATTAGAGGGAATCGACGAAAATCAACTTTCATTTCTAAATTTGCCAAGCACATCCATATCATGTCTACATAGCTCGGAGTATAGGATACATGTCTGACACATATTGGTCGATACATATGTGAAACAACTACATAGAAGCTGCACATATGCTTGGCAGAATCTTGCCATGTAGAGTTTACGTACATGTACAGCGATTATCCGTCTGTTCTCAATGTTCGCACATAAATGAGACAAACATTCACGCTCTTTAGCTTTACAACATGGTACAATGCTTCACCATGAACGATAATTCCGATCATTGAAAGAGCAGCAAAATGAAAGGACAAGAGGTTGTTCTTCGGGTGCCTGTGTGTCCCTACGGCGTCAAATTAAAACATGAACAATGCGGAAACCGAGTTTAAAATAGACAAATGATAAATAACTATGCAAAATAAATTGCGAACACCACTATAACGCTTCACTGAGATGCCTTGTAATGGTAAATATCCACACCAAATTTCATTGAAATTAACTATAATTCATGGCGGACGGATAAATACATTATTCCTGGGTAAAAAAAAGAAGCACATTCTAGAACAGAAAACGCAAACAACGTTATTTGGATACTCGTTTGAAAGAACTCCAAATGGCGAACCCCCGTACCAAATTACATTCAGATCCAACTAGAGGCGTTACTCTGCCAATGGGAGTAATGATACCCCCCCCCTCCGTGTTTTTAAAAAACTAAGATGTTTCACATGCACAACACTAACCACTAACCCTAATCCTAAGCCTATTGACGGAAACATGTAGGAATAAAACTCTGACAAAACTATGCATGTTGCAAATAAATTTCCTAAGTCGAAAAAGGGGGATAACTCCACCAAAAAAAGTCCTACAAACGTCGTAATCGCAGGTGCACAGGTTTCCATGGTGGTTGATGCCAAGTTTCACGGAAAATGATAGAAAAAACTCCGGACAAATTTGTGTCCACGGACGACGGACGGACGACGGGCGGACAAGCTGATTCCAGTATACCCACCCACAACCTTGTCAACAATAGAAAAACATTATTTCCAGCTAAACAAAGAAGACTAGCTCTAGCACGTATATATTGCAAACAACAATGGGAGCTCTTTTGAAAGCAATCCAGATGGCGAACATCAATGCCAAATTATATTGAAATATGATGGCTTATGACAGATATCTGCACGGACGGACATACCAAGACATCCATATACACAAAGAAGGGTACCTGTATATAATGGACGCGATCAGATGTAACCCCCCCCCCCCATGTTGAAGAAGTTATGATGATAAACATCCATAACAAGTGTTAGTGGTATTTAAATTCGCACAGTATTTTTTTTTTCATTCAGTTTTTAACTCATGTACACCTTGAATCTTCATTAAACTGTTCCTGGACGTATAATTAAAACACACCGCGATATAATTGAACAGCGCGCAGAAGATAGTTAGTAATTATTGTGAACAGATGTAACTATACATCAATTGGTCCAATTATGTTTATGGAATTTCAGTAGTTATAGGGATCACTGACATGAACTATAAGTTAGATCTATCTCACGAAGTAAAGCGGAAAATCAACGATAATCGACGGCCTGCTAACTTGCCACTGATTAGTTTAGATATATAATATACTGGTTAATACACACATCCTCTATTTTTTTTTCTTCATTTGTTAACTAAATTCTTTGATTAGTACTATTTTCGTTCATTATGCTAGTGGTAATACAGTTGCTGTATTGTATTACATTAAAAAAAAAGAGTAAAGTATTACATTGACAAATACAAGACGTTTGTATAACAAGTAATTAAATACAGTACCACAAAGCACTCATTGTGTGACACCCTTCGCTTACCCCAAAACCAATCGAATTTCAGTGAAAAACAAAAAAAGGTACAATACTAGTATATACAAACACCACCCATGCATTATTGGTGAGCAGTTATAGGATAATGAAATATGTAACAAAAGCATTAATAAAATAAAATTAATAATTCAGCTTGCACTTATTATGCACGGTTGTGTAATTGGTGTTGGTGAAAATATAATACACTATATTATCTACATGTACTGTACGCGCACTAAATATATACGTACACTTTGCATCAGTTATACATATTGGAATGCATGTATCGGTACAGTTCAGTACATTCCAACTTCCAGAATACGCTAACTTGGTTATGACGCACATATCCAAGGCAGCATCCGGATAGTTATACGAATCGTGCCAATTGAACAAAGTCGCCTCGGACCCATCTGCATGTTCAAATTCACCGCCTGGATCACGGTGAATACCAATCCAGTAACAGTTAGTCCTGTATAATCAAAATAATGTTATTGCATGTCATATATAGAGGATCTACAACGAGTCCGCAGTTTATAGCGGAATTTACAAAACGAGTCCAGTAAATTAGGTCTGGACCGAGCCTTAAATCAACAAATGGGACGCGAAACTAATATCGGCTTCTATAAGGCATGCGATGACGTTTCACGTAACTATTCGTTGTTTGCCCGCGTAAAGAAATAGTCCCAGATAAATATAGACTCTTTGGCGCATTTAATGGCTTATATTTAATGACATAACTTTTCAAACTCTTCATTCATGATAATTTGTTGGAAAAATATCACAATTTATAGAATGGGCTTATTGAATGGAATACGGGTAGGATCATGTAATAAATAGAGGATATGAAATGAGTGTTTCTCTCATATGATATTTATGAAACGGGTCTAAGAATTGTCTCTGGCGAGAGAAAACTGAAAATTCGTGACGAGTTTCATAAATATCATATGAGAGAAACACGAATTACATATTCTATTTATCATATGACACCTATGAATTGATTATGATGTACAAAACGCACACAAAACACTAAATAGCTATATGACATCGGCAGCAAAAGGTTAATGTGACGTCACTTCATTGCACCGGAAGCCCAATTACACCTGATGAACTAGCATAAATAATATGCACGCGAAGATATAGTGCGCTATTCTGTTCTCAGTTTGTTTAAGAAATAAATACACGGTGTAGAGGTGTGTATGGTCAAGTTGTACCACAAAAAACTGATTGTAGGACGACGCGTAGCGGAGTCCTACAATCAGTTTTTTTGTGGTACAACTTGACCATACACACCGATACACCGTGTATTTATTTCTTTTGTAATACGACTGAAAGTTTATGGTCACAATTCGACTGAATAGTCAACGAAATACTGCGCTTTTTCGGTCTCAGGTGAGAAAACATTTCGTGGTGTAATTCGTATTGGGCGTACTCGATTTCATTGCATGGAGTACTCTCGTAATGTCTTGTCTTGTTATGAAATTCCCCCGTTGACTTTTCGAGGCACCTCTTCTAGAAATAATCGTTGTGATTGGCTAAAAGATGATGTGTTTTCAGCGGCGCCCGTGCGTTTCATTTAAATTGTACAGGAAATACGATTTCGGTCATTTCTGTTTTGAACGTTGTTGGGACAACATGAATACGATCATCGACTATGGACCATTTTCCTTACACAAAGCGATCTAAATGATCTAGTTTACTAAACTAATCTTATTCCCCTTGTGTATACTGGTGAACAAACGCTTTCATTTTCAACTTGATTCCGAAATATCGAATATGATCGAGATTCGAATCGACGAATGCACAGCCCGGCCCCATGGATTTATTTTGTCATTTAATATACTTATTAAGTAACTTTCTTTGGTCGTAACATATATCAATATACCATAACATCATTTGGACCATATTCATTGGCAACCAAATTGGTTTCAAGCGACAAATCGCTAGAAAATTCGCAAGATTGTCAAGATGTAGCAAAATTCAAAGGGTTACGGGTGCGGGTGTACTCCGTTGATGCCCCGTTTGCGCGGAGTTAGAAAAGTCGCGTGCGGCGATCTGAATAAACCGATTTTTTTCGTGGTACAATTGGAAAAAGTAGAATTGTACCACAAAAGTGGAACGAGATAGCCATGGTAACTCGGGCCACTGGCCAATCAGGACATGGCTTTTAAGCATAGTTAGGCAGGGTCGTATTACAAGACATTATATCGTACGTTTATTAGATAAATACGAATTAGATATTCTATTTATCGTATAACACTGTCCAAAACTATATATTTCAAGATTATAATTGCGAGAATTTCGGCATCGCGTTGATTCGTGTATTTGTGGGCACGAATTTGACCTGCATTTAGTCAGAGATGCGGCTCGGCCCCCGGCTGCCATTCAGCCAATCAGAACACACTTTTTGTCAACAAACCAATCAAATCATCGGAAGGTGATATGAATTAGTAATTGATATGCAATTGATTTATGACATAGTTTCCAACGTAAATAATGATTGAGTCATATGATAAATGTAAATATGCAATGAAACGACATGGAATAATTAATAACCAAGTTTCTATGTTGACAGGTAGCTAACATATTGTCAGCATCAGGTATGTTACTGTTGCAACAGTGACCCAAATGTAATACGAAAACCACGAAAATAACAAAAACCCAGTACCCAGACATTTTAATCAGTACATGTAAGAAAAAAACTTTACCCAGGAGTTACAGGAATGTTTGCCGCCCCCTAATCCAGTGTTGGTTATTGTGCTATATTAATAGATATGCTTGGAATAAGATGTGGTAGGATAAATACATTTCCACACGATCTCCACTTCGAGTCATGCAATGGAACTAATCTTATCTGATTTCGCATTAGTATATATACATGTAGTTAGGGACACCCATATGTTGAATTTGAAGAACCAATGTTAATGACGATAAACACTCAACTGTTCGTTGTCGGGTGTTTACTACGTATGTCATGAATGCATGGTGGCTTGGAATGTCGGCAGAACATAATCTAGGTATATGACCTACATATACATTGGTGTGATCAATTGGACGTAACGTGATCTGAGATTAACCCTTTATATACTAAAACATCACAGATGAGCAGTATCCCATAGGAAATGTTCAGATAATAGGTTCATCAAACGTTGTTGAACTTATTAGCTGAACATTTCCCGGCAATAAATATGACCCCTTCTGTAGTTTAAAGATCCGTCGTCTGCTTTTCTTCTTCTGAAAACCCCTCCATATGAACAAAGGACCATTCCTATGTACACTGTTTTAACTGTGTGCATGAATTGGTTTATTATTATCGAGGGTTAAAGTGACGCGGATCACTCCACTGATTTAATCGAATTGAAATAGAAATACATTTGTTATCTTCATAACTGTTATATTGTATGTATTACCTTCCAGAGTAGCTGACTAAATCTCGACTAGCATATGTATGAAGAAAATATCCCTTTGCACAAAACTCCATGCAGGGTTTACCTCCCTTGATGACTCGGTAAGACCGCTGCTACCGGCGACATTTCACCCACATTTGGTGGACTTCGGCGATATTCAAATATATACCAAGCGAACACAGCAACATGCTGCCCTTGTTAAGCACACGCAATGTCGAAGAACTATATTTCTAAACGGTGTTATTCGGTTCTCCGATTATTGTATCAACACAAAAGTATAAACGCGTTTACGCCATTGTCACAACTCGAACGACAAGTCAAACATAAGAGTTCTAATTTGCTGCAATTTTTACGAATAGCTTGCAAAAATCGTCAACAAAACTACCGCTCTGATTTTCTATTCTGTTATTACGTTTTATTGCGGGAATTGTTTTCAAAGCAAATAGAAAATTTGACTTTGGAGCGTTCGAATTTCGACATTTTTTTGCTGGAAAATCCCATGCTAAATATAGAAACACGGACTAGTACCCACCCGGTTACAGAGTCAGAAAGGGAGCATGACTGGTGCGCTCTGGTAGAGATTGCAAATGTTATAGCTACCAAATCAACCATAACCCATATAGCAATATGCTCTAGAAGCCGAGTGGAAGGCACTACACCAAGCACCATAAAGTCACAAATCATGCATGTAAATAAGTTCATCTGTCATCTTGTAAACATTTTGTATCCTTAATCGTTTGTATTGGGAAAGGGGCTTCATAAGTTGAGAACACTTGCGCCCCGATCCCTTTTGCATTATATGCAAATAAAATACGTTTCAAGTCAAGCCAACGGTTCCAACTGAATAGGCGTGACGTGAAGCCATTCTCATATGCAGCGACTCTTGTTTGCAGAATCATTGGTGTGTGCTTATCAGCGATAAAATCGTCCCCAGTGCGGAGATAAATATTTAGCATTGGGCGTAGTTCAGGAGTTGAATGTTTATAAAAAATGTTCCCATCGTGTGATCAGTATGTTTAACAATTTAGGTAAATAATAGTAATGATACATACGTGTTATAATTATACACAATGCGTTTGTGTTGATTCATGTATCGCGACTCGGCTAGTTTTCGTGGCTATATAGCGACTCGGCGACCTTGGTCGCGGAGTCGCTATGTGGCCACGGAAACTATATAGCCGAGTCGCGATACACGAATCATTACAAACACATTGCGTATATAACACACTTATCTACCATTGGTGTGACAGAATCCAACGCACAAATTACATTTTAGGAGTTTCTTTTATGCCAACAGTGTAGGATTTGTGTCCGACGATTACCTTTCTTGAGTAAATTCTCACAACGTGTAAAGGTATCCATGTCACGCGTTTAGTTCGCTATGCTAAATTATCCCGACCTGCAAGTTCTCGCGAATATGCCAAACGGAAATTTAGTTCAATGGACAAAATCTCTTACACATGCATGTTTTATATAATTTATAATAAATACTGAACAAATTAATATTAGTTACTTTGTGATATGTTATACCATAATACCCATGATGGTAGGCAATCAAATAATGTTTAAACCTAGTAACTATTTGTTTATAGTACGCAAGAATATACGTTGGCATGTCGTTTTGATTTTTCACACGATTGAAATGACGTCAGTTCATTCATAATTTTTGAACCATTCAACGACGTCGCGAGCGCATTGTATCGCAACTGCAGTAACGATACAGATGTTTCATCGCCAATTCGTCATCGCTAATTTTATCAGGGAATTTAATAAAGAATGGTTGATAAAACATTATCTCAGTAGACAGTTCCTGGATATTCCCAAATCAGTTTGTTTCACTGATATACTTTCAAGCACAAATTATGCCTTGACGTCTATGGACGCAACTGCAACCATCTGCAAAGTTCTCGTTAATCACCCATATTTGTTGGATTCGCTGAGTGAAAATTCAATGAATTATTTTGCCTTGTTGTATGTTGAAGAGCGTCGGCTCCGAAACAGATATATATATATGTCGAGTAGACACAGTTAATTAATTAAGGGCCAGGGGACCTGAACTGGTATCAAAATTTACAATTAATTGTACACTAGTTGACCCATCTGTAAAAGATGCAGAATAACACTGCATATCAAAATCAAAAAGTATACCTTGACAATTTCACTGCAGAAATTATTGTGTCCTTATTCACTGTATACATGTGCTCGGACAAAATTTTCAAATAATTATCAAATTTGATATTCTTCCCCTAAAAATATTACCCATTCAGTAAGTACGAGTTATAAGGTAGGTGAATCCATAACATTATATTTACTTCCAAAAAAAAATATATATTTTGCAGCAAATATTTTCAAGTTGCCTAATCTCATTGTAAAAAAATGGTTCTGGTCATGTTAAGTGAGGTACTCTGACCCTTAATTACATGTACGTTAACGAAACATGTACATGTAAGTACTGCCCACAATATTAAATAACATCAAATAATATAAAGCATAAAAATGTTCAACACTCATGCTAACGTACCCTGTAAGCATACTTTGAACTACCGCTTGTGTGACTGTTCCGATAACCTTGGGTAGCATTGACCCATACGTTTGACACAAGCTCCTCGCAGAATTCCACGATAGATATTCAGAGTCGAAAGCCTTCATGCACAGCCCACTGGCAGCGTTCAGTGTCCACCCAGGCAAACACGTAGCTGAAATTATTCAAACAAGATAGACTATATTAGTTATCGCGTGTTCAATCAGTAAGGATGTTATCTACCGGTAGTCAGCCTTGTCCCATGAGGGCCATTGCCGGGTAGGTGTATAACATTTATATGCACTGGTTATCATACTCGTATATTTGCATACTAAGTGTGATTATCACTAAATCCAGCATTCTGATTGGTCGGTGCCCACGTAGCTAATTGCAGTTATTTCTCGGTGAACGCGCAACAGCTCATAACACCAGGCTCATAATTACATCGACGTGTCATAGGTTTGGGAAAGACGAACGCATATTGTTTTGGGCGCATTTGGACTCGCGCAGGATTGACTTAATAAATCATCGGGTTTCAATATAAAGAGAAATTGTTCCTGTTAACATTTACAAAAGTGGCTTTTTCGCTAAATGTATATAAATATAAGGATTAACTGTCATGTGGACTGTTTTCATGGAGATGTAACCGTGAGGTAAGTGGTCATAACATGTATGTAAAACTGATTTTACACAAGTTATGACCACTTACCTCACGGTTACATCTCCATAAACACAGTCCACATGACAGTTAATCCTTATATATAACAACTGGCATTATACTAATGTTTGCTTATTTCTAAAATTAGCACAAATGATATACAGTACAATGTTTGTACAATATACAACTAACTGACATAGTTCAGCGTCGGAGGGGCATGCAGCCCCTGCCTACAGGCTATCAGTATAACCACTAACGGACTTATTTTTGCTTGTGAACGCTCCATCATTTTGTCTCTATAAAGGCCCTTCCATATCGCAGTGCTAAGCTTGTCAGTACCCAGATTTTGCCCGTAAACGCTATCGGAGCGCCGATGGCAATCTTGCTCGTGACTAGCTTAGAACAGCGACGGTCCGAGTAAACCGTAGTGTGTACTATCGAGAATAGTATTCATATATAACTGGACAACGATAAAGAAACATATCTTTGCATTTGCAAACCAGAAAAGTATATCTCCCAAAGAAAACAAGTATGTGACATTCACTTGGTGATACATGTATTTACAGAACAACCGTCCTTTGTCCAGAACGGCCACCTATACAGACGATACGGTCGCGAAAGGGCTGACAACTACTAACAGCCGACCACCCTAACTATTGGTCTACCAAAGCTCCAAATACACGTGTTATACCTGTTCTCGCTGTCGGTGTCTCAGTTGTGTTACAGTTGAGTTCAACACAATGCTCATCTATTGCCAAACTACTGGCCAATGGCTGCGTTGGATCTGTGGCATCTGAAATATATTGTAAAAATGGCGATGGAATAACGCAGGAAGGGGCCATTTGACATTACCCAATAGGTAAATAAATACATGTGTGTACCAAAATTAGAATACCATATAACCTATGCTTGCAACGTGCTTCTGGAAAGTGCTTACATGTATGTAACTAATTTCCAGAACTACGTTAGCATTATTCGTGGTTGTCTCGGCTTTGGAATTCAAGATAACACGCTTTCTGTTATCGTTGAAAATTACCTGTACAATCCCGCAGTTGTCTTTAGAATAAATCACTAAAAAAAACATTTGAAGACGTTTAAAGAGAGCTTACCTTTGTGTCTGTCATCACCGCAGATGCTCTCGTAATGAATGCGATGACGCGCGGCCATACATGACTAGTTTCATAGATTGTATCATCGTTACTTTTTTTCCGAACTCGTAAATTTGCATATTTGTAGTGTTCCCATTAGCTACCAATTCCGTTATCAGGATGTGCATGTATAGTAGTATACATGGTGTGCACACTATTATGCGGATGGATTATACAATGCATGCATTGTGAGACATACACCCGATAAACTTACTGAATTCACACATCATTGAGTTCACCGAGAAGTTGGACGCAGCACAGCATGGAGTGCGGTAGAGTGTTCCATTGGCCAGAACGGTGCACGCTTTATCTGAAATATAATCCGAGTTTGGATTACGGATGGAACACCAGCCTCAGCAACTCACACCCTCTGTATTCCATACCCCTTGCTAAACATCTCTGTTATCTTGTAATTTTATTGTATTTGTTTTAAATGTACTAGGAGCTAGGCTACGTGTAAGTTGTAACAACTTGTGCCTTTATCCAGTTGTATTTGTAAATATATTTTTCAAATACATTAAACTATGCTTAAAGTATCTGAAAGATGACAGTGGACATATTTATTACACGTGGGTTCTACGTGTAGTGGAGATAACTCATCTGCATAATGTGCGTATATTCGATCATGCCATGAATCTCTACTCTGGTGACGTCCGTACAGGTCATACTCCCCAATGTAGTTGAAAACATGGGAACTTTTGAAGTTCTGACGTGGAACTGTATAACACATGCATGTAATAACGAACCAAAGCCGGACGCTTTGGGTCGTATATAGACTACATCTGATTTTGTGACGTCACCAATTATTATCTAATACGACGCTGATGTTTTTAATTTATGCGACCACTTTTGTCGCACAGTAGATCGGTGGGCATAAAGCATTAATGTCGTACTCGGAAAATTTTGTCACTGTGTCTATCGATTACTGGTATTCTAAAATAAGGGGAATTACTATCGGAATTATGAACAATTGAAATATTTATTTAGAAACAGCTATTATCAATAAATATATCCATATTAGATCAATTTCCTCCGTTTTTTTTAGCAGAAAACAAGTTACGACGTCATGACGTCAATTTTCTTGGCGGGCCAGAATCCAAACAAGGCTGCAATTATTATGTCATATCCGGACAACTGATTTCGCCTCTCCAGACTGGACCTATATATAAGTTTACGCAGGCACGACTCAATACATGGGTCATTGATAATACGGTCTATAACGGATCCGTGTCAATGTGGACCCTCATTTCTAGTTGTTTATCTCGGATTTCTCATATACCTGCATGGATATATGATTTACCACACTTATACACTAAATTGCTATTTGGGGCCCCCTCTTTCAATGATCCCGTGTGTCCGGAATGTAAATAATACCCTCCCCCAAAGAATTAAGGCCGAAGTGAATCTTATTTGATGGAAATACATATCAATGAACTTATTTTTATAACAGTAACAAAAGCCAGATATGTACCCTTATGTGTGTGGTTTAGCTGCGGTTCGTTAATTACGTTATGGTCATATTATATTTCTTGGTCAATCTCTGATCGAGAATAAATGTTTTTATCACATAATTAACCCACAAAACGAGCTTCATAATTATTGGTAAGACACACGTGTAATATTAGCGCGTGCGATGACGTCACTCCATTATTTAAATGACTTGCGATTGCAGAAGTTTATGATTGTTGTTTTCGATGAATACTTCGCGTTGTTTCGCGTTATTTTTTTCTCATGTGATAAAAGGTATCTCAAACTCGTTCTATTTTATAAGTAATTTGTCAACCTCGTCCACTAAATTCTATTTGAGCCTCTGTAAACCTCGGCTCAAATCAAATTTAGTGAACTCGGTTGATAAATTCCGTATAAAATAGAAACTCATGTGAGACAATTGTGCGATACACATGAATAAATTACCACCATGACAATAAGCGATGCATAGCGAAGTCACTAATATGTAAACTAGACAAAATGATGCTGCTAAGATTAATTATCGATATTTTGTCTAAATTTGTAAATTTCGCAGTGTTCGCCAAATCCGAGCGATTTGAGAATAAGCCAGTGTCTGCATGATAATATGTACGTTAAAATATTATACTAATGGCTTCGCTGGTGTTTGCGACACGACGTGCATAGATATCTCCAATATGGTCAGCTTTCAACAACTAACACAGCCACTATTAAAATATATTGCAATGTACATGTTTCTAAATGTTTTATAACGGTTTTTTTTCGATTCGTCCAGATTAACTAAAAACTTCAAAAACTACAATTTTGAAAACGAAGCGTGCTCTTAACAGCATCAGCACTGTCGGTCATACCAGATAATTTAGCAGGACACATCAACGTCATCGAAAATATCAGGACGAATTTCATAAGTTCAGGCCTATCGTATTTATGGATGTGGTGGCCTGCATACCATACACCACTTATTTCACATTGAATAATTATATAGAAGATATTTTCGCGAACTGAAATTATTTAATGGAAGCTACGATAGGCGGTTACTTACGAGATAACCCTTGATGTAGTTAGAACCAACACGTTTGACGACAAATTATATAACGCCCTCGTTATTTAAAATTTGTCATCAAACTGTTCGGTTATCACACATAACATTAATCTAAACAAGAGTTATATATTATAATTTTATTCCAGTATTAATAAAACATGCTGTAGTTTTCTCCAATAATTAAGAACATAATGTAGTTTGAGTGTGTTTTATTGACTTGTAAAGCGCTGTGAGTAGTATTGTCTACCCTTTCGGGTATACCGTTTGACTTGACTTTGCTCCCCTCCTGTTCCTGTGCCATCAGGGGATTATAGGTCACGCCGCGTGGGTGTATATATCGGTGAAGGTTATCGCCATAATAACGCGTGGCGGGTACGTCTAGGTCAAGGACGAACAAAATATTTCCGCAACAAGTGGGTCACGGTTATCACGAGAATAGCGCGTGAATATAGGTGTGTAGGTTATATATATCTATTCGGCCGAGGTTATCACCATAAACGCGCGTACGTCTAGCTCCCCGGCGAACAATTCGGCGAAGGTTATCACGAGAATAGCGCGTCACGTGTACGTCTATGTAAAACAATATTTCCGCAACAAATCGGCGGGGCACGGAGCCAAGGTTTTAATGGGGTAGGGTATAACTGAACGATAAACGCGGTAGGGTTTTGTACTACAGCAGCTGATAAATAATTGTTAATTAGTAGACAGAGATAGAACATAAAACGCGAGGTATCCGTTAATTAGCTGACGTTTCTATTTTGAGTAAAAACAATTTCGTTTAGTGTGTGTGTATCGTTTTAATGGGGTAGTATAGGACTATAAATATGTTCGGCTCACGAGAACAAATACTATAACCGGCTGAAGCTATATCACTGACGCCCGTTTCGTTTGGTCTGACGCCAATACAGAGGGCGGGTATAAACGAAAGGCTCAGTATATAAACGTCGAATGGATACTGTTACACAATAACGGGAATATATTTCCAACTATATATGTTCTAATATATAGTTATTTAGTTTTAGTTAATAAAAGTTGGATCACAATTGTTTTAAATCAGGAAGTATTCTATTAAGGATAAACACAAAACCAGGTATGTATATTTATATTTATTCAATTGTCTTTATTTCCGGAAGTCTTGTTCAATCATAGTTTTGAGAATATATACTCCAAACCACTGTTACTCTTATTGGAGGGTACTAACTTATAAATACACACGAGTATGGATAACTGACCTCTTTCACCCACGAAGATAACTCTATTAATAAGTTTCGATCAGCTTGTGTGTCCACACCAAATTTTAATCCCCAATACTCCAGCTCCCTCTGCAGAGGTGGGGTTTCAATATTCTTCAGAGTCAGAGCCGCGTTGAATATGTTTTAGAATTATAAGTAGATAATGCCTTGTCGTATCGTCTTTTGCGGGTCCTACTTGTTTGACCTTTCGTTTCTCGGTAGTACTAGGTAGGGCGTTATAAGTGGAAGGCAAGGAATCAATAGTAGAATTAAAGCTGATGGAGGTTAATGGCAAGCTTTTATTAGTAGTACATATCTGTCAGAAGTTGCTGGTAAGCTCTCACTAGATTTAGAAGGTGCAGTAAATCCATATGTATATCACAAGAAGTCTGAAGTTGATGCAATAGTAATAGGGTACTAAATCCCCTACTAGAAATAGAAAGTACTACAGATGTGTTGGAACGTAGCAGCAATAACAGAGGAATCCTCACCGCTTATTACTATACATACAAATACCTCTATAGTGCGGGTGCCAGAAGGTTATGAATTGTGATTATATATAGTGAACAGAGAAAATGTTGGCACACACCTATAAGTCTAACGCCTATATAATTGCGATGGAAATATTACCAGGCAACAGCTTATGTATGCACCAGTCTATTTTAGTCTTAATTATCATTGTGTACGTATCCCAGCTAATATATTGTAGAGTGAGGCGCAATGGCAAAAAATGTTGGCACGGATCAATAAGTCGAGCACCCAGATAATTGCCAGGAAATACTGCCAGGTAACCGGCGTATGTACGCTCTGATCTATGTTAGTCTTAATTAGCCTTGTGCACGTATGTCGGGAGCCAATATATATATATATTATAGCGGGTTTAGTCTACTTTCCTATGCAGGTAAACTAACACTACAGAGTTTGGAAAATCAGACGACAGAAATACGAGCTTTATGGTCAACAGGCGGAAGTTCTAAACGGAAATAATACAATGGTATGTATAATTAAAAAAAAAAAATTTGGTTTTAAAAAAAAAAGTTTAAAAAAAAAAAAAAAATTCAAAATGTTTTTTTTCTTCAAAATTTATGTTTTTTTCAACAATATAGTCATGTGATATATCAAATTACTCGTCTCCACGTATCGACTACAACGCAGCAATTTTTTATCAAAATTGTATGTATATATTTTGAATTATTTAAAGAAATGTTATAACACTATTTCCAAATGCTAAATATTGGGGTTATATTACTGCCCTATATCAATTTTTTTTATTTTTTTTGGTGTTTTTTACCTTCTTCTTATTACTCCTTGTATTCCCTTTTAGGAAATCGACCGCGACAAAGTACCATCACCACCACCACCACTATCAACTTCTATTGTATCAAACACAAAGATATATCAAGAAAAATGTCCAAAGTGCGAATATATTTCCCAATCAAATGTCGACAAGATTAATCATGAAGATTTACATAGGACATTGGATAATATCTGCCAAACGTATTCCGTGAGTATTATCTTTATATGTATAGTTGTATTTATTATACCAAAATAAATTTTCTAATTGTAGGGGAAATAAATTCTGTGGAAGTCAATTATTTATTTACTTCTATTTAAAGGTTACTCCCAGTGAATTCGCCTGCAGTCAGTGTGACAAGGTGTATACTCAGAAGAAAACCCTCTCTCGCCACCTGTGGGCACAACACGACGGTATTCAATACCCGTGTTCAAAATGCGGTAAACTGTTCAAATACAGAAGCGATAGCGTGAAACACGAGAAGACCTGTGGAAGTGTGTTGCATTATCACAAGGTACGTATGATATATGTTTAGTGGTAAAAAATTAAAAAAAAAACTATCCTTTTGATGTAGGTGGGACAGATATTATGTAACTATATACGACGCAGTATCAGTATTTTTTTTATTTTCAGGAGATCGTATTCGCTTGCGATCAGTGTGACAAGACGTTTACCCAAAAGAAAAACCTAGCTCGTCACGAGCGGAAGCAACACGACGGCGTTCAATATCCGTGCTCAAAATGTAGTAAAGTATACAAATATAGAAGCGATAGGGTGAAACACGAGAAGGTATGCCCGGGTACCCGTGCCTCGTATTCGTGTTCAATATGCTCCAAGTCGTTCGAAGATAAAAGCAACAAGAAGAAACACGAACTGGTATGCGTCGGTACCGACCACGTGTGTGACGTTTGTCAAATGAGGTGTTCTACAGCGGGGGGACTCAGACAACATAACAACACTCATCAAAGACAACAGAAAAGAAAACGTAGCGATATAACTTAATCCGTAGCGGCCAAACGTCCTAAAAGAAAAGTACCAATAAATTATTATTGCTGTCGGCAATGCACCGAAAAATTCCCTGATCGACACGAGTTATATCTGCACAGAAAAAATATACACTTTCAAACCGGGGGTGGTATACAGAAAAAACCGTGGGGAAACGAGCCACCGCCTTGGCGAGATAACACCGGAGCGAACGACTCTGATTTAGAAGATTTAGCTAATAGGGACACCATATTACAACAACACAAAAAAGGAGCGATATATAACTTATACAATTTCCCACTAAGCAACGAGGTCACTATAAAAACACTGATCACTGATCACTGATCACTGATAAGAAAAGCGCTATGCGTCTAAACCTAATGTTCGGAGTAATATTGAAGAACAAAGAAAATGGCAGATACCGCTACTACGCCCCGTATAAGAACAGCGCCGTATTTGATACACCGGTGTACCTTTCCAGGAGGGCGGATATCAGAAAGTTGAAATCCAGATTGAGTGAAATGGATATGACCGCGGTTCTGCTGAAATCCAGACCCGACACCGCCTGGGTCCCGGTGTTAATAACCAACGTAAATTTCGAGGTTTTCGGCTTGAACTATCCAGTAGGAAGAGGGGACGTCCCAGATTATCTCACGCGAAAGATGAGTATTCACACTCTAATCAACGAGGTACGAGGCCGACGACGATACAACGACAATCTATGCGCTTTTCGCTGTATCGCGCTCCACAAAGGATATAAACTTTATAATCTGGAAAATGCGACCAAGCAATATTTCAGCGAGTGGAAAAAGTATAAATCAATCGGCAAGCGATTCGACGGAGTATGTTTCACTATACCCTCGTAGGACGACACGTCTGCGTAAATATCTCTACCGAGGTAAAACATTTTTGTTCCCTGGATAAAATAATAGAATATACTAAACGTTCTTCCTTTATATACCGATAGCTGAACCGGCTCGAACCGGTTTTTTATCCAGAATACCTCCCGCTCAGCGTTATCGCGGGTGTGTTATATATAGAACTTCCTAATTAGGTTGTACGTCGACGGTGCGTTGTATAGACGGGGCCGGTAGCATATAACCCAGGCATCCGCTTACTAAACTCGTCCAGAACGCCGTCTGATTTGTTCCTGCACTTAGATTTACCAAGCTTACGACGATCACTATCATAATAACGGTTACCTGGCAGAAATATACAATTTGCGCTCGAGAAATTTCTCTACCCATCCAATCCCATTTAGTCGACCTGTTGGACGTCGCTCTCTCTATGGTGTCAACGTCATCCATATCACGAAGTGATTAGGGAACTGACGGGTGTACTGCCCTCGTATTTCCTTATAAGTATTTATTTTTGCGAGGTTTCGGAATACCCGCATAAAATTCTGTCTATATTACGTCGGATAATATTTTTCATCTCTGCCGCATTTACGTTCCCATCGAGTATGATAACGGGAGCCGGTACTAAAAACTTGGATTGTTTTATAAGCCATTCCTCGTGCAATTGGTGAAGCGATTGAATATATTCCAAGTTTATCGTCTCTTCCTCCTTTCTGGCTCGTGTTTTAATCCTGTCAGCGACAACTTGCGGTTTTGTTCGTAAATATATAATAAGGTCGGCTTTTATATACGAGTTTTCCAAAAGGGACACGAACCATTCCGTCAAAATATTATATTCTATTTCGGTCAGGTTGCCGCTTCGAAACAGATTTTCTGTAAATATATAATGTCCGCTGTATAGTGACCTTTCCATAAGTTTTATCGGCTCGGTAGTTTCTTGTTTGTGGCGTTCGGTAGAAGTCAATTGAACGTATGACTGAAACGTCATTGCCCACCTTTTTGCGTTGGTATACATTAATTCCAAAGCGTTGACGCCTCCTATATTCCTCCATCGTTCAACCGGTTCTGCATTTATACTCACTCGCGGATCCTCTTGAAAATAACTAAGGAAAGTTGTTTTTCCCGCGCCTATATTGCCTTCTACGCACACTGTGTATTTGCTTCCTTCCATTATATTTTTTTTTTGCTAGAATCACATAAGAATTTCCGTAAATGGTAACTTCGTATCTATATCCGGTATAACGGCCCAGTATAGATCTGGTTGGTCCTCCGTTGATGCTATATTATCCATTATAGGTTCTTTTTCCAGATATATGTCTGTTCTGGGTTGAAGGATTTGTTTGCGCCTCCTTGATACTTTTGATAGTACGCTATATTGCTGGGTTGATACCGCGGTTTTTCTTTTTAGACGCAGAATAGCCGGTCGATATAGAGTGTTGGCCGCTACTTTCTTGGTATTATTCTTTATTCTTTGATCTATTATATGTGCTCGTAATATAACCGCGTTATATATCCGCTAATAATTTGGTTACTCGAACGGCATTCATTTATCTTCTATATAATATCTTCCCCTTTGTGATGATAGCCGCTATGATAATACGTTGTTAGCTGTACTACTTTTGATGTTGGGGGGAGGGTTTATATAAGATGTGTTACTGTAGTGTGTGACCTTGTTGCGGCGTGCTTATCTCATTAACCGAATTGTTGTAACTGAACTGCTGTTTGTCGATCACGCGCTATTCTCGTGATAACCTCGACCGATTTGTTGCGGAAATTTTTGTTTGCCTATAACTTAGACGTACACGCCCCCCGATCACGCGTTATTCTCGTGATAACTGTGACCCACTTGTTGCGGAAATATTTTGTTCGTCCTTGACCTAGACGTACCCGCCACGCGTTATTATGGCGATAACCTTCACCGATATATACACCCACGCGGCGTGACCTATAATCCCCTGATGGCACAGGAACAGGAGGGGAGCAAAGTCAAGTCAAACGGTATACCCGAAAGGGTAGACAATACTACTGCTGTGTCTGTTGGGCACATTGTGTTAACCGGGAAGTTTTGTCCTTATTAATTTATATAAATTCCGATGAAATATGTTTGGATATTTCTCCATACAACACTGTGTGTTAGCCCAACGTTCTAGCTGTGAATTATCGATAGATTATTCTAGTATTCTATTCACAGCACTATAAAACACGTCCAGCCATTCTGTTCGTCCAGCATTGTTTTATAGGGATATGAAACACATAACCCAATTGGCAGTTCACCAATCACGGAACATAATTTAGTACAACACACAGGGGATATGTAAATATATTGACATGAACTTAGATAAATTATTTGGGATCAATTAATACTATTCCTTGGGGACAAACATCGTCAATCAAGGTTCCAGTTGTCGAGAAGCATACATGTGATTTGGTCGGTTAATTAAACTAATTACCATGGCAACCTACCAAGCACGTGTGCAACGGCTGTCCAAAAATAACTCGTACCATTTTTTCTGGAGGTGGGACCGACACCGATTTAGTCTATCGAGAAACAATATTACAATCATGTTTGTAATTAACAACCATTTGTTGCGTTGTATTCCGTGAATAGTTTATTATCAAAGGGGTACTGTACGCCATTTTCAATAAATTACCGGTGATATCAACGATCTAATATCGATAATATATAGAACACTAAGTAATTTGAGTCGAAGATGTATTCTGTAAACGTTCAGGTTAATAGGTTATCTAGAAATCAAAGTTAATAATTTGATATAAATTTAATTTATGGCTGAAGTAATAAATTTAATTAAGAAATTCCGTATACAAGATGTAATCAAAATAATTCGCGGATAGTGGATTGGACAAAACGTGGCGCACATTATCGTGTAAAAAATTATGTTGATACTGGACGTAAACTCAAGCCACTCACTGACATATGACTATACAATGACTTAATAAGTATATGGGACAAGTATGCATATAATATAACATTTATAAGATACATTTGCTTGAAAACTGTCCAAAAATTACTCGACAACAACAATTGGTATGTTTGAATTCCGGCTAATCTGCCTTCTGTAACATTACTTCGTAATCAACAGACTTTCAAATAATGGAAATCTGGTTACCCTATTCTACAACTCAGAGACTATAGAAACCAACAACAACATTTTGGTACAGTATCCCTTTAAATTATAGGCCAATTTCACCAGCCGGCAGTTAATGTGCCGCACACGCATCTATAACTGATAAGTTTCAGAAAGAAAATATCCACATTTAGTACACACTTAGCCGTGGTTTATGTGGACTTCTCGGTGAATTAAAAGTGTTAATGTCATACCTGTGAATTACGTCCCCCGACGACCGCACGCGACAGCTTGTCTGGCACAGTTTGTCACATATTATCTTTATAATTAGCGCCTTTAATCAATGATCAATTAGTTTCGATTATTACGTGACATAATTCACTCGGGTAGCTGGTATTCAACCTCCGCTCAATCGGGTTTTATCGGGACCGGACCCCTGGTGAAATATTTCGCGCAATCATCGAAACCAATGGACCTATCCGTAGGTACCGCCCCAATTTCAATTATAGCCAATGAGCCGATAGCTTAAACCCGGAAGCGACATACGCCTGCCTAGTGATATGAATCGCATCACAAGCGGGTCCTTAACTACCATTGTAAGCTATAGGGAATTTACGAACACGAGACCAAAATATGTCTTAAGAAGCTACAATGGTGTTGAACTGGGCATGGGGAACATGTCCGGGTAACGAACGATATTTATACATGTTTTAGTTCGGTTTCCTAAATAAAAAAGTAACTAAGACATCTGTTTACGCTGGATTAAACAATTCCAACGACCACACTCGGATCCTAGTGTATTTAAATTTCAATATTTATATATAACAGATTTCAAACTAAAACGTGGAAATAGTAGTCCCGATCGATGATGCGTTATGAATATTAATTGTGCCGCGAGTATGTGTTTTATGTGAAGTGTTTTTCGTTATAAATGTATAGATGTTATAACATCGTGGTAATATTGAGTTATATATTTATAATCTAAAGCTTCCTCTGACAATGTACGTGTAAATGAGAATCAACAGATGTTTTCCAAGAGAATTACACGAAATTTCACACAGTGCACGTGCTTCGCTGGGTATGTACACGCAACCTACGTCGAACAAGTTCACTTTGTGCCATTGTTGCCTCATGGCAACATGTAACTGACTCCATGGTAGTCGGCGTTTTCTTTAATGTACTTTACTGACGGCAAAATAGGATGTGGAATTTTAAAAGGGCCATTATTTGATAATCCTTTGCATCCGGCCTGATGTCACCAGGGTTCATTCAGGGCGCTCGTGGTATGGTAAACTGATATCGTTATATTTAGTTCGACAAAAGAGGGATTATAGATTAATTACCACATGTACACCTCTGTTTGGTTTATTTCATCAAGGTGTGAACCATTAGCATAGCTTCGATATTAAATTTGCTATTTGATATTGAAGTTTCATAATGGCTTCATTTACACCGTTTGATTCATCGTAAACATCTATCTCTGTTGGTTATCGGAAGTGGCCTAACAATCACATCTGGTTTTTTGTTTAAAAACTGGTTCTATTTTTGTTGATATCTAACGACAGTCACTTTTACAAGATGCATATATACACACAAAGGTATCTTGAAAATCGTGATATTCAGAATGAAGCTATATTATCGTGTTACATGGCATTTAACAACACAGTCCTTTCTCATCGGAAGCCATTTTAGCACTCAAGAGATAGCGAAATTGAGATGGCTTGTGGTGCGTAGTAACAGTAACCATGCAGTCTACAGGTGGGCGGGACGTACGGATAGGTCCATTGGTTACTCTTTATGTATTGAAAGACAAACTCACCGACTTGGACAAATTCTCATTGTTCTTCGCAGTTCACACTGTGTGCTTATTCGAGGATAAATCATATATAATTGTAACCCAGTGTGCACGATGCATAGTTCTTTTAAAAGCTGTCATTCGGGCGAAAACAGGGAAGCTGATTCGATTTGATAATTACTATAAGGGCGAATGTCTAAAACGAATAAAGCGACGGTAATCTGGTTTCATGGATCAGCGCGTTTTTGTTGGGGCTTTTCCAACTGTTATTGTCAAACTGCACCCCCATGGGGACCAAAGTTGCCATTTATGACACCACTATGTGCAACCCGCCACTCGGATTTGAAGTTGCCAAATTAAACAATTTTTATTCCAAACAGGCAGACAGTTTCAAACTACAGTGAATAATACCCATATTGTTGAAAATCTTGAAACAAGTTGTCATTTTGGCCGAGCGTTGGATAATGTTCTAATCATGGTCGGATCTTATTTTATTATTTTATATTATATTCATCACGGCCGATCAACTGCTTGATCAAATATATAATATAATATAAATATATTAAACCGTACTACTACAGTCGACCTAACGTAATGAAACTTCATGAACTATTTAACTCTAGCGGTACGAAAACTATCAATATTTATCAAAAAGGCCCAGCGTGAGATAAACCACTCCTGAGGCTTAACAAAGGGTTACCCCCCCCCCATCCACCCCATCCCCGGGACAAAATGTATACACATGGCTGCCAAATTACGCCAACATTTCTTATGAATACACAAATATCCCGTTTAATCCCCAATATATTCATATATTCATACATATCATTGTGAATTGCATGCACTATAACACATTTCTTCTCAATATGTATTGTTATACGATGAGAATATCTAATAAATTGAAATTGAATTGACAGAAATATTTTATTACCGTTTTGTGAAATATAAAGGAGACTAGCTGAAACACATCCTTCGTGTGCCTTTATATCATATGAGAGAAACATGAATTACATATTCTATTTATCATATGACATCTATAAATTGATTATGATGTCCAAATCGCACACAAATCACTAAATAGCTATATGACATCGGCAGCTAAAGGTTAATGTGATGTCACTTCATTGCACCGGAAGCCCAATTACACCTGGTGAACTAGCAGAAATAATATGCACGCGAAGATATAGTGCGCTATTCTGTTCTCAGTTTGTGACATTATATCGTATGTTTATTAGATAAATACGAATTACATATTCTATTTATCGTATAACAATGTCCAAAACTATATATTTCAAGATTATAATTGCGAGAATTTCGGCATCGCGTTGATTGACGCGCACGAATTTGACCTGCATTTAGTTAGAGATGCGGCTCGGCTCAGGCTGCCATTCAGCCAATCAGAACACACTTTTTGTCAACAAACCAATCAAATTATCGGAAGGTGATGTGAACTAGTAGTTCATATGAAATTGATTTATGACATACTTTCCAACGTAAATAATGATTGAGTCATATGATAAATATATATATGCAGATTACATATCACTTTATGACTTCTATGTTGATATATGTGTCGATCGCGTTTCCAAATGTATCGGTATATTGTCTGTAAGTCGGCATGCCGTAACGGATAATCCACGTATGATGGTCGTTCATATCACATAATTAAAAACCCATTTGCCAAATAAAAAGATTATGTTTGCCATTGACGAACTTGACGAACATTCATACACGTTGCATTTCACGTTGCATAACATTTTAACCACCCAATATTGTCTCCGGAGAGCGTATTTTTTCGATTTGATCCTGCTCAGACAGCAATGGACGCATTTGTATCGAAATTCACCACCCATGCAGTTTGCTATCATTAAAAATCGTTCAAACGATCAACTAAATATCTGGAACTTAGTGAATTATTGTCGGCTAATAATTTATTTACTCATACAAATCAACACATTGTCAGTAAACAATTCTAATAGAGGAGAAATCTGTCGATAATTCCAACTTTAAAAAAGAAATTTGTCAAGTGACACAGTTCCTAAGTTTAATATTCATTGTGACCTGACCTTTCCATGACTGACAGAGTAGAAACAGCCAATCACCGCTCAGTGTTAGAATCGAGGTCCTCATTTTAATATCCATTATGACCTGACCTCGATTCTAACACTGAGCGGTGATTGGCTCTGTTTCTACTCTGTCAGTCATGGAAAGGTCAGGTCACAATGAATATTAAACTTAGGAACTGTGTCACTTGACAAATTTCTTTTTTAAAGTTGGAATTATCGACAGATTTCTCCTCTATTAGAACTGTTTACTGACAATGTGTTGATTTGTATGAGTAAATAAATTATTAGCCCACAATAATTCACTAAGTTCCAGATATTTAGTTGATCGTTTGAACGATTTTTAATGATAGCAAACTGCATGGGTGGTGAATTTCGATACAAACGCGTCCATTGCTGTCTGAGCCGGATCAAATCGAAAAAATACGCTCTCCGGAGACAATATTCGGTGGTTAAAATTTTATCAAATGCAACGTGTATGAATGTTTCTGATGGGAGTTTGTGGTATTTATTGAAAGATGAATTCTTTGCCGATCCATCCGTGTATATATCGTTATCATTACTGGGGTGAATGGGCTAAATTTGTGCGACTCCCGAGCGATGGTGAAACGTTTAATTTCTACAGAGCCCCTTGTCTATATAATGTTCCATTAACGCGAAGAAGGCGCGTATATAGAGCGGCGTATATGGGCAGTGTAAAGGGGGGGGCAGCGGAGCGCGTTACAGACCCCTGTGGCTCAACTCAGTGAGCGTGAACAAATTCTCATTTCTTATCGAAATGGTCATGTGTAGATAGGATTGTCACAATGAGATGTAAATGCATGGAGGCAATGACTCAGTACATGGGTGTCCATTGCTTCAAATGTGCTAATTGCATGAACAAATTATCATATCTTTTATCGATATGGTCACGTTTTGACTGGAATGGCACAGTGAGATGTCCCTCAATTCAAATAAAGCCCATGCTGTGGTTAGAACCCACATCGAGTTCGTCTTGCCCAGACTGCGGCGGTCTTATCCACGACCTGAGCACCTCTGCTACGGGAATAGCGTTAAAAAGGAAGCCCTGTCATCGAGAGTTGGTACGCATATCATTCTTGACATGGGTATGAATATTGACACTGAACGGATCTACCATTAACATTGAAACAGCATAACGCACTTTCTCTGAAATTGTACCTTTGACCAACCGATTACTAGTTCTTGCTTACATTCCAACTAAAATATCGATATAAGTCTGACCGTGGTAGCCACGCAGGTACCCGTTTTATGAAAATATTACCTTCAAGATATAACTTACCGAACTAAGAATGTGTAATGTATATTATTATGTACCTTGAGTTCACAGAAGTCATATACTGTCTTTTGAATTGATGAAGCGCCATCGCGTGTCAGATAATTAGCAAAAGTCTTTGCTATTACCCATCATGCTGACGTCACAATATGGCACGAGGCCAGAATATATCGCCGTGCCAGAATTGTCACGAATCTGGCGCCAGGCCACAATTTTGCGAACTATCGCCAGGGTTGTTTGTATGTATTATAAACGTCATCGTTGGCGCGATCCGAGAATTTTGTCATATATAATAAAACACATATGGTCTGCCCTTTCCCCCTCGATGGTGTCTTCTGAACAGCAAGCTTGGACTATTGGCATAGACTTTCTTGCTGTCCAAAAAGACAACACATCGGGAAAATAGCGCTCGCTTTCACCCAAGGCATGCACTATGTGTATACTATTCCTTATCATGCAGGGTGATTGTGTTTGTACATGTATATACCTATTGCTGGTTTCATGCAGATATGATATCTGTAGAGGCTGCAGTCCTTAATCTTCCAGATGCCGCTCAAACCAATAACAACACAGTCTCCAGAGCTGCTGTCATATGTAAGGATGTCCCAATTTGTCCACATAACAAGCTCTCCATTATTGGTGAACTGCCAGTCGTTTTCCACAGGCGATTTTGCAATTCCAATCCAGTATTCCAAGCTATTCCTGAGAAAGAGAGAACGCCAAAAGTTCACAACCTATACTGTTCCCACTAACTGATGCATTCAGTGTTCCATATTTTAACCATTTGGATGCCACGCAGAACCAGAGACGAACGCCCCAGTGTCACGCATTATGTACATGTATACATATAATAATTGTAGTGTGTATATATGGTTAATGTGGTGTAGCTCAGGTATCAATGGGTATAATTTATTCAGACTTCACAGGTGAGTGGACATATGGTTGGGCCACATATGTATAGCCTCTTTGCCAACCCTATGTCGCGTGACCTTGGTGGCCATCTTGGATGTCGACTTGTATGCCGGTGTTTCGGGTATATTCATGTGTATACAGGCAAATATCCGCGATAACATAATGTAACCACTAGTCTGTTGCAATGAATATTATTGTGTTATTATAGTTGATATATTGTAGGCTGTGACACACATCACATCCTACCTCTATAATTTATATCATAACACCTCTGAATGCGGTCACATGGCCATGATCATCACCATGTTGGGTGCATACTTACTAGTATATATATGATCCAATGTATACGGAATTATGCAGGGATGTTGCATTTTATTTGTCGCATCTGCTATATGGTGTTATGTTAATGTACGAATACACATGGCATATATGGGTCATGAGTTGCCACATTTGACCACCCATACGGCTTTTGTGGTCATGCAGGCCATCTTTAATTTGCACCAGCATGTATGCATTTCAGATATATCCAGGCTTACAATGGAACAAATGTACCTTACTCGTATTTCAATTCGCGCAGTACTATTTTTTGCTCAGTTTTGAATTCGCGCACTTTTGAATTCGCGCACCGAGTTGTTCGAATTCAAAACTGACAAAAATATTTTCGTATAAGATTTTTATCTGGTGACAGTTTGGGTTCTTAATTGTTCCTGAAGGTACCTGTGTATATTAAAGATCACCACGACGAAAATTAGCATCGAGTAAATTGGAACTGCATCAACATTTTGTTGAGAAGATGGGTGGTTAGGTGATCAAAATAATCATTCTGATATACAAATATAGTAATGGACATGAATGACACGAACGCTAAAGAAGTACTTGTAAAACAACTACGAAGGCGGCTGACTAAAACATGTGGCTGCCAGTATTTCAAATAGCTGGTTGACATATTTAACCCAGACTGTCATTCCTTGGTGGTGGGTATGGAGATATGTGTATGCTTTCGTGTTCCTTCGTACGGGAATATATATGTGTATTTCTTACAAGTATTGCAACATCGAAGATTTGACCATGATTTACATATGAATAATGGTGTTGAGTGTGCATGCCAACATGTCAATATAATTGTCTAATATTCAGTCCAACCATATGTAATGTATGTACATGTAATTCAATAAGATATATTATTTCCCCTGTGATCTGTTATAAACTCAGGAGTCGTACTATTTTTTGCTCAGTTTTAAATTCGCGCACCTATAACGGTGCACGAAAAATAGTACTGCGAGAATTCAAATACGATTAAGGTATTCTGTAAATATGTGTAGTTTGTTTCAATATCGCTAATAGGTGTTTGTAATTGATTAGCACATGCCATGGCTGATCTTCTAATAACGATCTTTGAAAATGTCACATGACCACTTACTCATATAATAACAACATGAACCCAAGAATTTTTTAAAGTGGAGACAATTTGTGTTCTGTCAGAAACAGCCAAAATACAGTTTGAATAATGACCAAAGAAATAACGTTGTTTGATCTGGTATGACTATCCACCCTAGAAATATGTTTCAGTATTGCGCATTAACATAAACCATCCAACCTCCCCTAACTCAACATTGTTATATAACCATGCAAGTATGCCACGGCGAGTCATATGTGTATATCATTCTTTTATTCTATTATAATAAATACCACCCATTATACATTAGAACTCAACCAATTTGATGTTTCCCACCAAAAAAGAACTTACACTAAGTATAAATATTGCACATTGTTCTGGCTCTGACTATACCGACTGACTTTACATAATGCAATGACCTTGAGCCTGTTTCATCAACTATTGTCCGTGGACATAAGGTCCATCGCCAGATATAAATAGGCAACCGATTGTGCATGTCTTCATATAATTACACATCCTAGACCATGGACACCCTCTAATTTCGCATAAATGCGCGTTTGGCATCGTATGTCAATTCGCATAAATGAAAAGTTAAATAAATTCTTAATATTCTATAAAAAAACATGTTTCAAACGAATAGTACCACACTACAGACCCTATAGTTCTTAAATATTGAATTTATTAAAGGCACGTGAGGCCTTAGTTGTCGAAAATATTCATATTTGTTCCAATCACCGTAAACAGAAAAACATTAAAACGCATACAGTTTCGTTCATATATACCATGACCATCGCGTAAACAGCATGTTATCATAAAGATGTACTCTGTTTTACCTAAGCAAGAGCCTGATTGTGTTACAGAAGACAACACAATGCTGCTGGCTAATCACACACAAATGGCATAAACGCTCTTTATTCGTTCCATATCAGGAATTCACCCACAAAGAACGCTCTTTATGTTTACAATCATAATATAAACAAACACCAGAAAAGTAACTTTTTATGCTTTTGTTTACATAACAATGGTCAAAAATATGACAATAACATACTGTTGATGCGATATTTCTTATTTGTATACGGACAAAGTCTGTCTACATTTTGTTGTTCTTTCTGTTTGTGGCGTTTTTTGACGGGTGGAATATTTTCACAGGATACCCACCGCCAAGGCCAACCGTACCTTTAACCACTTATTTCATCTCGTTCCGATCCTTTAGAATACACAAACATTATGTTGTTAAATTATCAGTAGCAAAATTATATTATGTGGTATGTCATGTTCGGTTTTCAATATTTTTACAACAGCACAAGGCAGAAAACGAAGTTATGTTATATATAGATTATGCATATTGCTGCATGTTTATAGGTCTGGCACCATACATCCATCAGTAAGCAAAGTAAGATAAAAGAACACCACCTTACAGTCAAAAGAACGTGAACGAAAGACAGTGTTTTGGGCAAAATCGATTTACACGCACAAACACATTCCCGCCACGGCTGCAACTTGTGTCGCTAAGTTCTAGCACAATCAGAGTGACTACTTACACCATGGACGCCACCATTGCCTGGTCAACTGTGTCCTCTATTCTGACGAGCGTGGCACTGTATGAATTGCAGTTCTGTTCGCTGTTACTTTGGGTAAGACCTGTTCCAGCAAACACCTTTAAACAAATACCCTTGGCTTGATACAGAGTCCAGTCAGGTGGGCAATATACTGAAAACAATATTAAATTGAGTATTTTCATATGTCATCAACGTCGTTTTTCGATTGATCTATGCGCCTATATACACTGTAGATGTATCAGTAGGCGTACAATATACCATTTAGTTCCGCGTATATTTTCAACATACTGTATAATTCAACGTATTATATAACAGCATACTGCAGTATATGTATGACTCATCATCTAATTTTGCATAGTAAGGATGGAAGGACAGACGGTCGGCAAGACGGACGGCTCAAAAGAAGGACAGACTGACGGAAGGACGAACATATAATGACTTACTTTCAGCAATAAATCAACAACATAGAAAAGAATACTTGTACCGAAGACACAAGCATAACTACAACTATATAATTCCGACATAACATATGCCTTCACTGTGTATTTATTTCAGTTTGATACCAATAAAAAAGAGAAGAAAATATGACAATGAGAGCTCACATCCAGCAAATCTATATCACGCGGCGCAACTGAAAACCAGTGATTATGAACTAAACTAATGTAACCCAACAATTGAACCCAACTTCTGGAAATTGACCCTACCATTAGCCCAACTTTGGATAACCCAACAATTTTTACTAAACTTTATGTTGGGTCTTATATCATATTGGAACGTATTTATATGTTTGCTCGGTGTTCATTAGTATATATCTAAATTAAATATAACAGTATTTTCACATTAATATTTACCCACAATGAAATTACTCTTCTTTTTTTTTGCAACATCGAGAAACGTGCCATGAACACTTACGTCTCACTGACGATGGTAAGGCTGTTAATGTACTTGTTGTCCCGTCTACACCCACAAATGTTCCTTCCACCAAAAGGTCTGTGATCCCAATGTAGCCCGTCATGTCCTGAAATACGTCAGCATAGTTCGTAACTTTCCATTGCATACCACAGTACCAAATCAGGTACAACATTGTATGTGAGAAGATCTGTTTGTCTGCATGGGGCCGGTATATATGCATTATGGGGTATACCATAATTATCAATATTCATGCATGTACATACACATGGTTAAAAGTGTTGACATTCAGAACAAATTAGTCTCCATTTGCCATTCAGATTATACGAATTTATTATTCTCACGGACACAAGGAGTAATAAATACATTATACTGGAGCGGTGACTCGTACATGTACATTCAAATGTATAGCCACATCAGTGCAAGTAATTGAAACATTACATTAGTAATATTTAATCTAGAGGAAATATACCAAAATTCGAGCCCATGTTCAGCCTGATTTCATGCACCAAGGTGAGCACATGGGGATGCAAAGTACCCATTCATTATTCATAACATGGTAAGAAATACATTAGATAACAGTTTACTATTAGAGCAACACTTTTACGTTGTTGTAAGCGAATAGTATATCCATTAAAGACATATTATGTACTTGGTCGGGTGCGTGAAACTGATAAGTTAGTATTCAGGCGCTATGCCAACTGTGGGAATGTAGCATTCTACTAACATCACCGAGAATCTCAAAGATATCGACCATACCACTCCATAGATATACTCGTCTGAACTACGCATAATTGTAAATATTTACATCTCGATTCGGGACGCAACAATCGGCAATAAACTAACGTAAATGATTTCGCCATCGAGAGTCATTGCATTTAGTTAATATATAAGAACTAGCAGGTGGACCCGACTTCGTCCGGGCTGTTTCCTCTCTGCTTTTCGGCGAATTGCGCGATTTTACCTTGAATTGATCATTTTGAAGGTCAAGGTCAGGTCGGTGTCACGATTTGACCCGCCCAAAACACTCCTCGGACAAAAGTACCCGACAGAAATATGTCCGCTTTTACCCGATTTGATCTTGAATTGACCATTTTGAAGGTCAAGGTCAGGTTTGGATCACGATTTGACCCGTCCAAAACATTCCTCAGATAAAAGTATTAAATTTCGTCAAAATCCCGATTTGACCTTGAATTTACAATTGTGAATGTCAAGGTCAGGTCGGGGTAACGATTTGACCCGCCCAAAAGACTCCCCGTCCAAAAGTACCTCTAGGTATCAAATTTCATCGAAATCCGTCCCGTTTTACCCGATTTGACATTGAATTGACCTTTTTAAAGGTCAAGGTCAGGTCGGGGTCACGATTTGAACCGTCCAAAACACTCCCTGGGAAAAATTACCACTAAGTATCAAATTTCGTCAAAATCGGTTTGGCAGTTTTCCAACACCAACACCCCAAAAATGGTGGAAGTCGGCCCAGCGGATACCGGGAAATCGGCCAAGCGGATACCGAGATACCCTATGTATCAAATTTCGTCCGTAAAAATCCGCCAGTTTTACCCGATTTGATTTCCACTTAAGTAGATAAACGCGCCTCATATACACACGCTCATTAATTATCAATCTTCAAACGAATCGAGTTAACATAGTTATACTTAGTAATTCAAACATGTATAAGTCACATGTGACCGTCACCATAGCAATGAAGAAACTATGTAACATAGTTAAACGTAGTGATTCAAACCTGTGTAAACTTTGTCGGATCAAACGCTCTTTATAAACGCTCTTTATTAACTATTTAATAAATTATTTAACTCGCAGAAATGTTCCATTAATTCCGTAAGTCTCAGAGTCTTGCAGATTTTCAGTCCAAATTTCCATATTTATAGAAATCCGGGTATCAGTTTTGTTTATAAATCATATAAACAGTCCTAGACAACGGTGTTGTTGTTGGCATTCAGGGAATGGGGCCACAGACAATTCTCACATTGCCGTAAAGATAAATTAGCATTGTGTGTATTTAGTAAATTTTAACTAATTATTTTCTCACCGTCAAAGTTCAACAATGTCGATGTTGGCATTGACGGCTTCCGGAAGATTCGTACACGGAAGCCATTTCAGCTAAATGGATTCTTGGATGAGATTCCAGACCATAAAGATGATGACAATTTAGCGAACTTTTACCCGCGGGGTAACTGTACACGACTTGGCACTATGCGTGGTGTGGAAAATAATAGCATATAACAAAATAAATCTATCGACAATAGACCTAAGAATATCAGCTGTAACAAAATTTATATATCAGAAATTGTAAATGAAATATTTTGGGATAGATACACGATTCTTAATAGCCTGCAAGTTGACAATATATATTGTAAATGTTATAATTTTGGGATAAATACACGATTCGTAATTGCCTGCAAATTGACAATATCTCTTACGTTCGTCGACGACGTATGAATATAGAGTTATCCTCCCTGCATCGGGTGACAATCACGCCGGATCCGGATATATGAGTTGTGAAGGTCAAGGTCACGTCGCACGGGCAAATTAATATGCCTATGCCACTCCCCGACCACATACCGAGTTTCTTCGAAATCGGATCGGCGGTTTTCGAGTTCATCGCGAACACACACACACACACTCACACCCTCACACACACACACACACACACCCTCATACACACCCTCACACACACACACACCATATCCCTCTCTCTCTCTCTCTCTCTCTATCTCTCTCTCTCTCTCTCTCTCTCTCTCTCTCTCTCTCTCTCTCTCTCTCTCTCTCTCTCTCTATATATCTCTCTCTCTCTCTCTCTCTCGTGTGCTGGAAATTTGTATCAATATTCGTAAAAATAACTACTTTGAGCAAGATTATTCTCCATTTCTATTTGATAACCCAACCGGAGTGTTTCACATCACTTTAAGGTATACAGTGTAATATGTAATATGTAATATGCTCTATACAGTTGTTTATAAGATTATCGTAAACTTTATTCTAAAAGTTCCATACTAAATCAGACGGAAAATGAGTTGATCAATCACGATATCTACTGGATTTTCATATAAATATGAATTATGTGTTATCAAGTTCCAAGCTGCAAAACAGAGTTTAGTCCCCTCGCTACACGCTGTCTGAACGCTGCCGGCACGTGTATTTTCTTAATTAAATCTAACATTTTTTATTGAAGTGTTTTGCCAGTTACAATTCATTCTGGCTTGATCTAGACCAATATGAATATGGACAGTTCAGTTTCTCAGAATGATGCAGAAAGAATTGTAAACTACAAAAGTCTCAAATAAAAAAATGCGACATTTTTCACATTCCGTGTAGGTGCGGGCAGCGGTAAGTCATGCGTAGAGGACTTAACTCTGCACGGGGCTTGAACAAGTTCATGCGACGCCATGAGTTATTAATATAAAGTTATAATACAATACAGTGTGTGTTTTTCTTGTACGAGTTGTACACAACATTGTATGATGACATTGTTAGCAACCACCAAGGGTGCTTATACCGAAGGCAGGTGAATGACGGCATATAATTTTTTCTATATCCATCAGTGATTTTTCAAGATCGCGGGTATTTATTTTGGAGAAATTGTCACGTGACTTCCGGTTAGCAACCGTGTGGAGATTGAAAAAACCGCGGAATTGGAAAAAAGCATCGCGATAAAGATGAAAGTAACTACTTCACAACTTACGAAGAATTTACATGTGATTTAAGTCTATTAATTTCATTTAGACAATTTCGTTGGTCAGCTTAATGAAAACGAAAAATGAAAAAGTCATGACGATAATCCAGACAAGATTTTACAAACCACGACACGTCTTGTCAATTTGGCATGTCGTCTCCGTCGTTACCACTGCATGATGTTACATAAATTATTGTTAGCGTTATGTCGCCGAAAAAAGGCAAATTTGAGGCACATCACGTGTGGTTGCTCCACTACGTGTCACGTAAGATTCATATTATTATCCATCTGTATTTTTAATTTTTTATCCAAATTTTGATAATAAAACTTTTGTGGTTATTTTTGGCATTTATCGGCACATAATTCTCTATAAAAGTCAGTATTTTGATCATCAGAAAGCATGATTTGGAAAAGTAAACACGGAAGTGGCAAAAACTCAATGCGGAAGTAAAACGTCTGCTAAATCCACCAGTGCTGCACGCGCATCACAATTTTACCGATTCATTTCGCAATAGAGTTAATTCGTGACGTCACAGAGTCCCGATAAAAAGTCATATCATTTGCACACTTGGGAGTCCAATATGACATTTGGGAGTCGAATGTGGCTTTTTCCCGGATTATATATATATCACGTGGCGGCTTTTGCCCAATCAGAAATAGTGTTAGTTAAGGGATGGATAATAATATGAATTATAGCTTGATATAATTCCCTGGGTTAAATTTTGACTTGTTGAATCACATTGGTGTGCATTCGGTGAATCCATGTACATATATACACGGGTCAGTAAGGTAATCCAGGCTGGATCACATCGGTAGATCATATAATAAAACACTTATGGCTTTGATTCTAGGTTGACATGATGATTTATCAACCCTTGGACATTAATATTCACCGAGGCCGCAACATTGCAATATGTGTTTTATTATAAGGTCTACCAATGTTATCAATACCATTACATCTGAAATACCTTTCTGACCCATGTGTATGTATGTACATGGAACCATCAAATATATAAATGTATAATGATCACAAACAAATGTATGTCATTAGGCCAAAATAAAACAAATCCTAGATTCTCATCGACGCCCGCCTCGATTTTAGCACCCGCCTCTGATTTTTTAAATGTTTTTTTTATAGTCACATTTGGTCACAAGAACATCGTCTATTCCGTACTGAGACTAATTAATCGATGTATTGTCAAAGGGGAGTAATCGATTAGTTTTAAGTCATTCAGAGAACAACAGTTGTCATGTGACATACCATACGTGTATCTTTTCATAATTGTATAAGTATTGTAATTCCTACAGAATCGGCGTTGAATAGTGCTACAACTCAAACTTTTATAAATAAATGTTATATGCAAATCGCACCTGTTATAATATAGATTCGGTTTCGTTTGGATTTCCGATTTTACGACATATCGGAAAGTAGTATGCCGTACATAACTTCCGCAAATACGATTTGAAATAGAAATGCTCTTCGTAATTATTAAGATTGTTGAAGGAATAAAATACATGCGAATGAGAAATTGCCCTTATCTGAAGATGTGCCCCCATTGCTCCTCGTTTGCATCCTGGTCACAGTTTGAGCTATACGAGGAAGATGTGCGTTAAACATTGATATGAGCAAACACAGGGACATATCTTGTTAAGCCTTCTGAATTAACATTTCATTATTAAATACTCATTGTTGAGTAATTCCCTTAGGAAATGTTCAGATAATAAGTTCAACATAGGCCGTGTGTTGATTTATTATCTGAACATTTCCCACCAACTAATATAAATACATCTGCACTTGTATAATATTTGTGTATGTCTGTCATCTGCTCATTTTCCATGAACACCACTCCCATGAATAATATAATTCTCCAATGTATAACTGGTGGGATAATCTATTTAGTGAACAAGGGATAACACTTCCATGACTGGAGCGTCCTGAATTTTTTTTATAAAACCATGTAGCAATGCATTCTCTTATATATGCGAGTCTCCATAGGAAGCCTCGCATACATACGAGAATACATCGGACCAGCAATAGTTACCTTGACCCTGTAGCACTTACCCTATTTGCCAGGGCGTTAACGTCACTCTGTGTTGATGGCACCGGGATACGAAATCCATTATCACTACAACGTTGCTGTGCGTCAACTGGTGACGAGACACAACTGTCTGGTAACGGCAAGGCCACGTAGCACGTACCCTGTGACGATGGATCATTACCGCCCATACATTTCTCTGCAAACACGGGCATATGGATTATTAAACACTTCGGTAGTAATACTTCATGGGCTGGCAGGACCCCTCGTGCACCCCCACTATTCAACTTACTTGGTGTTTCCATGTACCCTAAAGTGCACTGGTCAGGAAAAATGATGTTAACAGAAAATATTTTGGGTCCTAATGTACCTACTGTGAAAGTTTAGTCTTACTCAGTCACCATATTTTTTCGATTATGATGGGGTGGGGGGAAACAGTCATCCCACATGAGTGATGTCATTGTTTGGATAACTGAGTAAGGCTAAATTTTGATCCAGTAGGTAAACTAGGACCCAAAATATTTGCTGTTAACATCTTTAATTTTCCTGACCAGTATACATTAGGGAACATGGAAATACCAAAGAAGTTAAGTAGTGGGGTGCATGAGGGGTCATACCAGCCCACGAACTATCACCTTGGATATGTTCAGGGCACATACTTGGTCTGTACATACAAACTGTATGAGACGAAAGTCGTCGCTAGAATGTCTCCGGTTCGGAGGGGGTGTCCAGCTTGCAATTTCCAGCAGATAATTCTCGAACCAGATACAGATCGAGGAGCCTAATCAGCAATACATCAGAACGACATCAAGTTCGGTATAGGGCTCCACGGTATCCACCTCCACACTACCGACTACGGTATTAAATGAAATACCGCGATATGACCAAATACCGTCAAGAATAATTTCTAAACATTTTGCGAGTCAAGATCCTATGGTACAGTACGCAATTAAATATTCGCGTGTGAATGCAGTGTCACGCGGACACACAAAGATAGGACAACGCAATGCATGTAACCTGTGATTGTAAAAATGTGTGGGGTCCTAATGACGTCGCTTGTGCAAAAATAACAGGTATTTATTTCACAACAAAGCAAATTATTATCGAGAATCAAATGGCCCTTCGTTCGTTTTCTAAAGAAGTTATACCATGAGAGGATTTAAGTCCAGATTATACTAAAAGGTTAGGGCGTCTCCAACCAATACCTATTTATATGTGGTGTCTCGATGATGGATAAACATTAGCAATTGGAAACAATTGTGAGAGTAACGTTTAAATTTCGTAATTGTATGAATGGCGATCATGGTCTAATTATTGCGCTGTGTGCACTAATTTAAGCTGCATATGAGGCGACTGTAAACACACATCCATCAGCGTACAACGCGTTGGCACTGCCTTTGTTAAAATTGCTTTTCGCACTTTTGCTGCAGTTATGCTCTGGGCGTCTGGCTGGTTATCGTCTCGTCTTGCTGGTTCTCGTTCAGATGGTAGTAGAGAAGTTATGTGCATTTGAACAATTCGGGAGACCAGTATATTTGTTGAAAGAATATTTATGTGGGGACCAAATAGACCAATCGGGAGTCAAATTTATTTTACTATACACATATATATTTCGCGATGGCTGAGGATTGCGAAAGCCACTATAACGTCACTGGAATGGCATTTTAATCCGTGCCTTTCGTGAAGATAAATTCAACTATTCACTTACTTTCCATCGGCTTCATACACATTGCCTTTGCCCCTGGGCCGTCCTTGTCACATGGAACTCGTTCCCATTTCCACATGTCGTTGAAGACTAGTCTCGAACAATTCGGCTGCCCCGATGCTGCCCAGGGCACTGTAGACCATCGCGCCCAAACAACAGGAGTGTTGTCTGTCCAAGACCAACTGCCCAATGTACCAGGTATAGAGGCCCCAATCCAATATGCTTCAGAACTTGAAACCATGAAATCGTTACGATTAGTTTGCATGAAATTGATGTGACAATTTCCCCAACAATACTGCCATTCAATCAAATCAAATCCAAATCACTGAAACTGAATGGTCTGGGACTCTTGTGAATGAGATAGCTATTCAAGGGTACTTTTTAAAGGATAGGCTATGGCATATATATTATATGGGAATATTTTAAAAAAAGGAAACATTGTTATCAAAATACAGTATGACCCTCTGTGAACTCAAAGTACATACTAATGCGACATGTGAATGGTAATGATTTGAGTTACTTTGTATTGTCTTTATAATATAACGCCATATAATGTGACCAGCCATATCAAATCCAGTCGTAAGTCGGGATTTGTTTAATCATGTGCCAATGCATTCTCTTATATATGCGAGTCGAGTCGAGTATTCTTTAACAATTTTATAATTTCACCCATAGAGCCCCAGACAAACATGAGCAGACGACACTCTTCTATATGCTTCTATATATGTGTGGGGCTCCCTGCAGGGTAATGGATGTTTTTTTTTATTGTATGTCCTACAAATTGTAAGAAACATTTATTTAAAAAAAATGATAAAAAAATGTTAGGCCAATGCATTCTCTTATATATGCGAGCGACCTATGGTCGACTCGCATATATAAGAGAATGCATTGGCACAGGGTAAAAAAATCCCGACTTCCGACTGGATTTGATATGGCGGGTCATAATTGAACATTGTTGTGGCCAGACGTTGACACTGAGGCATACGGAAATCATTGTGTTCCTTCTACCCATACTTGATATACATGTAGCTTATATACTGGGTGAGTTACTCCAATAGGGAATTTCATATAATTACAACAGATGACCTATATTTTTTATTTTGTATACTATCGGACGAATAAACCGAAAAACCCGGATGTTTCACATTCATCGTCCATCGGTTATCCCTAATTGTACTCCTCAGTAGATACTGAATCGAATTAATCTTTTGATGGCCAATGACTCCCTGTATAACAGTTTCTTTAATTTAAAAAAAGAGCAGTTAAATAATAACGTATTACTCGCCGTCCAGAAGAGAATTGAATGGGAACAATTACTAATGAACTATTCTACGTCTATTTGCATATAAGCTTCCTCGGTCGATTCGTACCAATCTTTTTTGTTCGGTTTGTACTGTCGGAAACACATATTCTAGCGCATTTTTTTTTCAAAGATAATCAGTATTTTCTTGTTAACAATGGTATATGAATACATGCATTGTGGATGATCAACGTTTTCTCTAATTGGATGTCAACACAAACTCAGTAAATCCTGCATATGCTCTTTTGTAGTTCACTCGGCCGATAACATGTTTTAAGATCTTAAACGTTTACCCTCGCCCCGTGTTTCTTCAATTTGCTTACATTTGCTACCCAAACTGTTCCCTTCGACCAGGAGCATAGCCACTGTTACCTCACTGTACATGACCGGTTCAAGGGGTGAATACACGTATAACTAACATCAGGAAACAGTAACGGATAACTCTAAATATCTCAGTTAAAAGTCATATGTATACGAAATATCGAGCATATGTCTTGATCTAAAGATTACCCTGTATTCACACAAACAGTATTGAAAATTAAACCAAGAAGGGTGGTGAGTCATGGGAAGGTGGCAATTGGTCGTCATTGTTTCAGTTGTTACTGGCTAAATCCGCAATCATAAACAATTTGTGAATAAACGGATCGATTTCTCAGATACTCACGTCCATAGTATTTTCGATAGCTCCGTCTGGTCGTATGAGTCTTCGATTTTGACAAGACTAGCGCCATTCGGTTGGCACACACCGCTTTGTGCATCTGCCTGATACATGTCCGAACTGAATGCACGTAAGCAAATACGCTTCTCGTGATAACGAAACCATTCATCGGGACAATAGTCTGAAATTCGGAACAAGATTTATAATTATATATACAAGCAATGTACAGTGCTCTTTGGTGGTCATTACGTCATCCGGTCATACATATGATTATGCATTGTGTTGAATGGGTACATAGCACGGTGAAAGGTTCGGCCGCCATAAGTCCGCATTTTATCTTCAATAATAATCACTGTTATTCGTCGAACCTCTGCATGCAACTGCAATCTAAATCCCGTTGGGTAAGATTTTAGCCCAACACTATAGCAATCGGGTGTTGGGCAGTTTATCAAATTATGTTTAGTAAAATGTACCCAATATATAACGACAATACACCATGCAAATACGAGGACGATAACGATGTTGGACTTGCTGGTAATCACGACGACAAGGGTGACGAAGATGAAATGTTGGGCCGACAGATATATAGCTATGACGATGATGATGATGTTGAAAATGATGATTTAGATGTTGACGACACCATTGACGTTGACAATGCATGGTGGTGGTGATGATGATGATGATGATGATTATGATGATGATGATGACGATGATGACGACGAGGTGACGAAGATGACGATGAAGATGACGATGACGATAACGACGAATGAACGATGAAGACAACGGAGGTGATGGCGACGTTGATGGTAACTATAATGACGATTGCGATAACAATATGGTTGTAGGACGATAACGATGACAACGACGATGAAGAAGATGATCACACAAACAAAGGACCCCGAATTCGATGGCCAAAATTTGGCCATCGAATTCGGGGTCCTTTGTTTGTGTGATCATCATCTTCATAATGTCACTTTATGTACATACACTGTAAATATGTTACATAACTCTATATTTTGTGCATAATAGTACGATCGAGTTATCAATCAAGCATCAAGGTTAATCTGAAATCATCTGTAAAATCCTTTGGCGTGTCATTTTACTGAGTTTATAGTAAAAGTCACGTGATACCATTCCGGCCAATGGTTCATCACGAACTGATCACGTCGTGTTGTTAAAACAAAGTAAATATGGTTGACGACTTCGTTATCAGCAAGTTAATAGAATGTGGCTTGATGGAACTAAATGAGTCATTCTAATGTATACAGATTCATTACACAGCCATAATAATTACATTTATAGCATTTGTATCACTAACAAGTTTATGTCTCCGGACCAGCTGCTGGAAATGAAATTCATTTCCCCCTAATTTCTTTCAATGTTTGCAATTGGACGTTGAGTTGAAAGACGTTTCGTACATGTAATGGTGTTTGTGCTTGTTGTATAGCAGGATAATATATACCAATAAAACTCAATTGTGTTTGTTTGTTAGTTTTCTGTCCGGCTATTGGCGACCACACAGAATGAGAGTGTCTTAAAGGGCAGTAATCATTAATTTAACTAAATAGTTAATTATAACGAACCCAAGCCGGACGCTTCGGGTCATATAGCATATATCTGATTTTATGACGTCATCAATTATTATCTAATACGACACTGTTGTTTTGAATTTTAGCGACCAATTTTGTCGCACAGTAGATCGGTGGGCTTAAAGCATTATTGTGGTAATCGGAAATAAGTCTTATTATGCACAGTGAAGTTCATTCGTAGCGGCGGTTTACATTTTATTGAGAGCATATGACATTAGCTACAGCACTGTCAAATATTTGCATTGTGGTGGCCTAAACTATAAATCGCGCGTGCAATGGGATGGGAATATCTCCATCACTCTGGCAGGGCAATACTGTAGACAATACTGGATTCGAAATCGAAATTCGTGATGCATGCAAACGTTATTATATCACATTTAAATTGTCCTAATATTACATAGTACATACGTGCATCTGATAATCCTTAGATATCCTTCTATTTTCATGAATCGACAAGGAACACATATTTATGAACAAAGCTGAAGATGCATTAATGTAACTTATCGCGAATTCGGTCGATGCGGAAAGCTACACGAATGACGTTGTTCGTCGAGTTTTGTTGAAATCGCCATGATGACATTTTATGAATGAAATTAACATGATGAAATCGACAATCCTATAATACGCATCTCAATCTGATTGTGCACACATCGTCAATAATATAATGGTTAATTTCAGTAAAATACGCCCCTTTCGACAACAACACACAGCTGGGAGTTTATATTCTATCATAAAGGAACGGCTTTTAATTTGTATTGTATGTGGTGAGCTCGTAAGTATGTTTGCATTGTTAATTTCTCTGATTTCTCACATGCCCTGATGTATGATTGACAAAATTGCTAGCTATAGGACCCACTCTTTCGGTGAACCCTTGTGAATGTCTGGAGTGTAATTAATCATAATCACACCACGATATAAGGCCTAAGTGAATATTATTTGATGGAAATGCGTATCTATATGGCGTTTATGTTATAATAGTAAAAAAAGGCCACAGATATATCCTAGCTTGTGTGTGTGGTTTAGCTGTGGTTCGTTAATTACGCTAGCGTATGGTCAAATTATACCCAAAATGTTTTGAATCGGGTCGTTGAAAATAGATTAACAGAGATAAATTGGCAGATGAGTGCCACGGGATGGGTACTGTTGACATGGACCACTTAAAACAATTTTAATTAAATAGTATACGCATATCGGCTGGACCCTGGCCGCTTGAAACTGGTTTGTAGTGATGAATTTACCCGGGACTACCATTGGATATGTGCCGTTGACCATAAAGGTGGACTTAACAAATTATATTATCTTAAATTAGCAATATAGAGCGTTCCTTATCTGCTTAGACGATACGTAGGAACATTGGTACAAATGGGCCACCTGGCCAGGGGAATATAATTGGATATGTGTCTTTGATCTCAGAATACATAAAGGCGGGAGGGGAGGCTAATGCATTATTTGAACACGTATGGTAAATGAAGAGCGTTTATCAGATCAGAAGGTAGGTGGGAAAATTGGCAGAGAGACGTAATTTGACACTGGGAATACCGTGGGATAGATGCCGTCTACCTCAGATGACTTAAAGAGGCACTAACAATTAGCAATAATTAGCATTTATTGTCAACTTAAATGACAGAGATAACTTTATCGGTTGAGTGTCATGCAATATGTGATACATGTATTTATCTCAGGTGAACAATAATTAATTTAAATGACTGGAAGGGGCATTTATAATTTACTCATTCTTTACCAGCGGGACACCAGCTAGTTTAGTATAATTTAGGCAATTCCCAACTTGAAATAATTATTTGTGTCCATCGAAATAAATGAGCTATGTTTTTCGAGATATATCTAAATATACTGTCGCGAAAATAGTTATTTTAACCAGATTTTAACCCAACATAAATAATAAATCGCCCAAAAGGTCACCAGCACAGAAGGGATATTAATATTGGCGTTCGCGTGGTGCTATATGAACTATTGTGTTGGGTTTAGATGTTTACCCACTTTGGGTAAAATTTATCCAACGCGATTTAGAGTGCACATACATATAACGTGATTCTGAGGACATGTTCACAGACATAATAGGTTTGTTGACATATCGGATTGTGAACACAAATTCGGGGTGGAAAACAAATGCGGCAATATGCCGGTAGCCAGAGAGAGAGAGATATATATATATATAGAGAGAGACAGAGACAGACAGGGATGTTTAAACATGGTTTACGGGGAAACCGCGCCGTCTTTAGACCTGGCCTGTGGGGACTTATGTGTTATGGGGACCTACTCTCCTGGCCCATAAACCGGATGGTGTTTTCTGTGTCTAAAACTACGTAAGTGGATTCATTGTGACTACTGTGATACAAATAATGATATTCCCAGTCAGAAATATTATGAAATTAGTATCAGTTGGGAATAAAATGCATTTTTAAGAATAGTATTGGGTGACAATTTACCAGATTGAGTTATCCCCCTTCGGCCACTGACCAGATTTGACTAATACTGGCATGGGTTCATTTAGGGTCAACACGTTTTATGTGCGTTTTATGTGCGCTATCAATTGGCACCATCTGGGATGTTGGGAACTGAACACGAAGGGTCATCCATTAAAGATTATAGATTTCGACAGCTATATATACAATTAAATTGCTTTCACATATAAATGACCGCACATACTATTATTATCTCGTCATGGTCGTACGAGCTGCATGCATGAGGGTAAGCCAGGCGGCTGCGTGAAGCCCCCCCCCATCCCCGCCAATCTAAAATTTTCAGAAACAGAACATGAGGGAAATTTTAGATATTGGGGCATAAATCTGTATTAAATTTCACATAAAATAAAGCAGTATGGGGGTGGGTACCTAAATTTTGGTAGTACAAAATTTGCGGATTTGGGTGGGTCCCAAAAGTTCCCGAACGCAGAAAATAAGCATACGTTCCTGGAGTTTTTTCCCCACCCCCCCCCCTGGTTTTCCGCGTATAATATAATTATGGAAATACGTCGACATAATGACATATAAAATTCGGTTTTTATATAAAATTGGATAAATACCAACATCCCATCCGATCTATGGACGGGACATTCTATGTAGCACTCTACACTGCCTTTTAGTGTTTCGACCTATTTTGTCAACCAATTTAGAAATTGGTGAACCCGCAAGGTCTCATCAGGAGAGAGCGGAATTAAGATTCCTCAAAGTAACTGAGGGATCAACACATATAGGTATGTGTGCATGGTAGATACAGACTGTCTCAAGACAGCTGAATTGAGCGATGGCCTTCAAGGCTTCGCATGTTGTTCATAGTAACATGCCTATTATAATAGGCGTGAGTTATTGTGTCATTCGTTGTGAAATAGCAATAAGTCGGAAGCAACATTATGTGCAAGTTATCACAGACCCGAAGTTGTGTGGTCTGCACTTACTAGTAATATCGCTGGTCAATATAACACGTGCTCTGGTCGGCACGTGTTGCAACCGGTTCCCGAGCGTCACGTGGTGGACTCTACACCAATCCCGAGTTTAAATTCGCGTTCCATAGCCACTGACATATTGGAGTGTAAATATTGACCGATGAATTGAATGGTTATAGCATGCAAATTTGTAAATTTTACATTGGTTTGTATGGAGGAACAGTTACTGTTAGGGTCCTGTGAATATCGGAAATTCCGAAACGTCGAATCGAAAATTGCTCCCTTGAATTCAATTGATTCAATTTGGAACCCAGACTATAACAACGGGTGAAGTTATTAACTAACGAGCCCAAACTGAACCTATTTCATTTTGGAATTAGTGAACCAAGAACTTAAACAATAATAAAGCGATAGATGTGCACTTATGCAGAATATTAGTCGATTCGTTTTTCATCGAATCTCGATTATTCACAGGACCCTAAATCACAGTGGTGCAATATCGGTGGCGAAAACCGTGGCGATGTAAGAAATGTTAATAAATTTAGTCGCCGCCGGCATAAATTCGTCGCCACCGCAATAGTCGTCACCGGCATAAAAAAAAAATTTAATATCTAGGCAATACAGATCTCCCGATTGACTTCCCTTATGTCAAATTTAATAATATAAGTACCCACGCGTCATTACATATTAATTTAGAATGCATAAACTAAGAGAAATCACGAAAATACCCACGGCTTTCACATCAAATTAGGTCGATTGAACAAGTTTACTATTCGAACCTTCAATCATGTACCATATAGATATACGCCGGCCCGTCATTCCCGTTGTAAAGGCTTAATGTATTGTTTAATTGTAATGGATATTGGGGTCGGGCGGGTTGGTGGCTTCATGTATGCTCGAATACCACAGTATAAGTGGTGAAATGGGTTAATAAATATAAACAATCACGCGTAATAACAAATTCAATCACCACATATCGTATGTCCCAGCGTACATTATAATATTCCAAAGCAATCGGATGAAATATCAGTAAACACAAACGTAACACATGTGATGTAAAACGTGATTTCTGACATACATACTCATCAAAACATCGCCCGTCGCCATCTTCAAAATCGCCACCGTTTTCGCCACCGTTGCGCCACCGATCTTGCACCACCGTGTAAATAATTGAAATGCGTAAGATTTGGGTATTATTTATAGAATTCCCCCTGATATACCACCATTCAATTTGGCCGAAAATTACACGAAAAAGTCCCTATTATTGCAATAAGCCCGTATTGGATTTATAATTCAGAACACCATAATCAGACTTTTCCGTTACTTAGTAAAAGATGGTTTCAAGCTTAAATTGAATGTTTATTTTCAGCGTTATGTGGGACAATTTCATATTGATATAATCGCATATAGTGCTGAAAACGATGACCCCAAATACTCTCGTATATAAGAATGAAAACAAAAAATAAATTAGCTCTATATATGGGCTGAAAGCGAAAAACAAATATTATATATATTCCATATGAACTTATTTTCACGAAACAGGCTAGGATACTGCGTGTGTATTTTCAACATATTCTCCTGAAATAATATCATATATACCATATTGTTGCGATGAGCCCGTATTGGGCGTAATTCATAACATCAAAACATTCCGTTAATTCACTAGATTCGTGCTTAATTTTAATTATATATTTTCAGCTCTATATCACTATATGGTACTAATTCATTTTGAAATATTCCATAATGGTGCTGAAAACGATGACACCAAAAAGTCTCGTATAGCGTGTATAGATGAACACGAGACACAAATAAGCTTTATGGGCTGAAAAGGAAAAATCATTGATGCCACTATGTGCTGATTTCATGGGGCCAGGCTGGTATTTCTTATACAAGCGAAAGTGTGTCTGGTACAAACATGTAACTACACTTTTTTGGGAATAAATTTTACCAGAACAGGTTCTTTTAAAAATGCAATGTCTGACCTAAGTGCGAAAGGAAGGAAAGCTATGTATTCCTTGTTTGACGCGTTCAAAACAACCTCATTACCACCAATTAAAATAATGTTGAAGTTATATGATAAACTAATCAAACCAATTCAGCTCTACGGTAGCGAACTATGGGGATCTTATATGTTAAAAAGTAATGCGGACAAATCAGAGTTGGAACAGTTACATATTAAATTCTGCAAACAAGTACTAGGTGTCGGAAAATTCGCCTCAAACCAAGCCGTTCGCGCGGAGCTTGGGAGATTCCCTTTAACACATGATGCCATCTTAAGAACAGCGATTAAAGATCAACACATACTTCCCGCTGATATGTCTATCTTTTCATTTCCGCAAATTATTGATATGTCCAATATCACAAACCAGACAAACCCATTGACATTTATGATTAATTTGAAAAAACAAACTGAAGGAAATGCATGTATGCAAGTTTATAGACAGTATGGCCGATAATACCGAAAAAGATAAGAAAAACAAATTAAGGACTTATCGGGTTGTGAAACGAAATATTAGTTTAGAATTATATTTGGAATGCACGCACTCTGCTAAGGATCGAAATATGTTCACTAGACTACGCATAAGTAATCACAATCTTGCAATTGAAAAAGGAAGACATTGTCAACCTAAAATACCTCTTGAAAACGAGTATGCAAATGTAGTACATCAACGATCGAGGATGAATTTCACTTTTTAATGGAATGTCCAATATATAGTACCTTGCGATCAGAGATCAATAAAATAATGACAAAGCATTCAAAGGCATATAATAACTTGGATGATATACATAAGTTTAAGATGATATTGAGGAACGATAACAGATCAAATTGTGCGAAAGTCTGCAGCTTGATCCGACAGTACTTTCAGTTAAAGGTACGGTTGGCCTTGGCGGTGGGTATCCTGTGAAAATATTTCCAACCGTCAAAAACCGCCACAAACAGAAAGAACATCAAAATGTAGACATACTTTGTCCGTATACAAATAAGAAATATCGCATAAACAGTATGTTATTGTCATATGGTTGACCATTGTTATGTAAACACAAGCATAAAAAGTTACTTCTCTGGTGTTTGTTTATATTATGATGGTAAACATAAAGAGCGTTCTTTGTGGGTGAATTCCTGATATGGAACTAATAAAGAGCGTTTATGCCATTTGTGTGTGATTAGCCAGTAGCATTGTGCTGTCTTCTGCAACACAATCAGGCTCTTGCTTAGGTAAAATATAGTAGGTCTTTATGATAACATGCTGTTTACGCGATGGTCATGGTATATATGAACGAAACCGTTTGCGTTTTACTGTTTTTTCTGTTTACGGTGATTGGAACAAATATGAATATTTTCGACAATTAAGGCCTCACGTGCCTTTAAGATCAGAATATCAAATTGGATGCAACAATTGATCTATTTAATTTTTTATGTTGTTATATTTTCCTTGAAATAACTATACTCCAATAATCACAATGAATGTATACATTATATAATATGATGTATGTGAAATGAAAATGTACTATTATGTTCATTGTAAAAGCATTCTGCCCGGAAGGGTGTTCATTGCTAATAAATCTATTCTATTCTATTCTATCGATTCCATACCATACCTAGACACATTTATTGTTGTTATACCGGCATTCAAATGCATGATATTGGCCTACGACCTATAATTGGTTCAAGGTGTAATCCATATAACTGCATTGCCAACGGATCAACAACGCATCTACAACGTCCACAGTTGACTTATTCAGCGTGTATTAAATAGCATGATGTCAGGGACGTAGCTACAGGTGGATGTAGGGGTGTGACACCCCCAATATTTGGCCAAATTTCAACTTTTGGCAATTCCGAGAAAAACAATCTAAATTTTGGAATTTTTAGACTGTGAACAAGATGAATTTGGCAAGAGATCACTAAGTTCTTACCTGTACATTTTATTTTAGTTGGTAAATCGGAATCCTAGATGGTTTAGGAAGTTCCGTCGAAAAATGTGGTCCGAATCAGGGAATTTCTGAAATTTCCCGAATTTTCGGTACAGGGCGGTATTAATTAATGGTCCAAAATAGCATGTTTAATTAATTTAATGGAAATAATTTTGGTGATTAACGGACGAAATGAATGACGGACGAACTCCACCCTGTTACAAATTAAAAACATACAGACAATTTAAGACTGAGACGAAATTAGAAGACTACTTAAATGAATGTAAAATAACAAAACCTTGGGAATCACTTACACGGCTACGAATCGGTTCCCATGCAGTCGTTGGGAATTGAACGAGGTCGTCATCAAAATGTTGACGAACAATATCGCATTTGCGAACTGTGCAATGAGAAGGATGACGAATTACATCTTATTACGAGCTGTTCATTACTCGCACAAGAACGAACCCATCACTTTAACAAACTACCATATAATATACAACAACTATCGGGGTTAGATCAGTTCAATCGCATACTGCAATGTACTGATCCGCTTTTCATAAATGCCCTTGCCCGTTTTATTCATCACGGATTAGAAAAATCGGGAATATGGCAACCTAGTCCAGAACTACTACAAAGAATAGGAAACCATACGAGAGTAAGCACCCCTTAATTGATGACCTAAAATACTACCAGTCATCACCATAAACTAATTATGTACCTGCTTATCTCATGTATTATATTTAAGTATGCTCTGTTGTTACCTATTGTCTTTTATTACCTATTATTTCATGTATGTGTACGCTTGATCGTTTGATGCAAAAGTACAAATAAATTGATTAATTGAGTAAATTACTGGAGTGTTGGTCGATTGATTGATTTAATAAAACATCTTAAATCACATGTGTTAGCTAGATGTGAATAGTTATCAATAATAATGCTGGATATGCCCAAAATAACTTTTTACATGCGAAGATATCTAATTCGGGAAAAGTGTCAAATCTGAGAATGAATTATATCACTTTAAGAGATGATATATTTTCGTTTTCGTGAAGTGGCAATCCAAGTGTGGCCTTAAATGACTTAGTGGCATAGTACATATCCCTACTCTAAGGAGCCGACCTTACATGTGTGCTACAAAGAGTAACCAACTAACTGTAACACGCTGTTAGAGCATACAGCAATTACTTAATATGGCCGGTAATAAATACCCCCTCCTATTACCAGTTTTACCACGTGGTGTCCATGATCTCGCGAGACCTATAGGTTACAAACAACTAATTATTTTACATATGCCTCGATACACCTTCACGACCACGCCCACACCAATCTATGGCTCCAATGAAAATCTTACATCACGTATAATATCTATTAGCCAGGGAACAAGGCAGGGAAGTACCCTCGCTCCGATTTTCTACGCCATCTACATAGACAGTTTGCTCAGTGAGCTCGAACACTCGAACTTTGGTTTCAGGCTGCTAAATATCAACTGCTCGTCTCCCACACAGGCAGATGATATGACCCTCCTCTCGCTTTCATCATATGGAATACAAAAAATGTGTAATATATGTGGCAATTACAGTAAAAAATGGCGATTTATGTATAACCAACAGAAATGTCAGGTAATTATCTTCAATGAGAAATCTAAATACGCCTCTATCAATCGCACATGGATGCTAAATGGCATAGCAGTTAATAAAACGGATTCAGTCACGCACCTGGGCATACCATTACACAAAAGTGACTTTCCAAACACTCTTACAGAAAGTGTCAGCTCAAAAATTCGGTCGACATATCTTATGTTAAGCACTGCTGGTATGTACGCAGGAGGCATAACACCTCAGAGTTCAATGGTAATGTATAAATCAGTGGTACTTTCTCGTGGACTTTACGGTTCAGAATTTCTCTGTGGCTTATCAGCTCTAACTTGATCAAGCTCGAAAGAGTTCACAGATTTTGCTTGAAGCGTATTCAGGGCCTACCTGCCCGATGCAGGACCGATGTCGTTACTGGCCTGCTAGGAACATATCCACTTCAAGTTAGTATTGATGCCAGCAAAAATTTCACTCTTTGGAGCCCTTTGTCGACTAACGCCTGGAAAGGCTTGTAAAACAATCTTTGAAACTAGCCTGTTTGATTACGTTTACTCACAGAACCCGACAACAACTTTTATTGGCGAAGTATTTTCATTACTCGTGAAATACAACTTGACTGATGGAGTATATGAGTACATCAGGTATGGCGTATTTCTCTCGAAAGAGTCGTGGAAGGCGCTAACGAGAAATAATATTCGAAACACAACCGAGTCAGATTGGAAAATTAGAACGGAAATTGACCCATCATTCAATCGGTTTCGGAATGTACATGACAACCTAAACATGTCTTATCTTTGGCGACTCTGTCGAAAATTTTCACATAATAAACATTCCTATCTAACCACAGCTCTTGTGATCGATGCAACAACGTACTTAAACGAAGCACTTATCCAGTGTCCTAACTGCTATAAAATGTACCTTGATAAAGTACAGCACGTTCTCATTGAATGCAGTTCCCTGACATCACTACGGAATAATATGTTTTTTTGATATTATTGATCGTTATGGCGTAGAATGTTTTATCAAGATTGATGATCTTTCATTGGACGAAATGATCTTGCTTCATTTGACTCATATTACTGGTGATATGTGTACAGCAGTTGATGATGTATACGTCTTTCTGGACTTCATGGTAACGATTACTGCCAAATTATGGATGTGATACAATGCACTCTTGCAGGGAAATATGTCCTAGTCCATTGAATAATACAAATCAGTCAGCCCATCATCATCATCGTCATCATCACCATTATCATCATCATCGTCGTCACCACCATCGACATAATCATCGTAATCATCATCGCCGTCGTCCATGTCATCATCATAATCTTCATCGTCGTCATCGCCACCGTCATCATTGACGTCATCGTCATAATCTAATTTCCTCATCTTCAACATCATTTTCATCATCATGTACATCATCATCATCGTCATCATTATCATTATCATCATCATCAATATAGTCATCTTCTTCCTCACGTTCAACATTAACATCGTCATCATCGATCAACGTCGTCGTTCTCAACATCATCCCAATCATCATCATCATCGTCAGTATATCCACCATTGTAGAAATGTAAATACGTCTTGCTTATCATATTTATTTGTGTTGTTTCTATAAAATTTAATTATGATATCTATTCATTGTGTTGTGCATAACAATGTTATATTCTTTGTAAAATCTTCAATATCTGGAGGAGAACAAAATATAACTAGAGGTCAGATTCCATGGAATCAGATATACTTCCATGGTATTCCATCCCATCCCATCCCATCCCGACCTGACCTTGGTCTTCAAAATGGTCAATCGAAGGTCAAATCGGGTAAAACAGACGGATTTCCACGAAATTTGATACCTAGGGGTACTTTTGTCCGGGGAGTCTTTTGGGTGGGTCAGGTCGTGACCCCGACCTGACATTGACCTTCTAAATGGTCAGTTCAAGGTCAAATCGGGTAAAACGAATGGATTTCGACGAAATTTGATACCAAGGAAAACTTTTGTCCGGGGAGTGTTTTGGACAGGTCAAATCGTGACAATATGTTACTTTTATAGCGGACATACCTATATAGTATATCGATGAGCATATTCATGCATTTGCCTTGCTTCTTGATAAGTCCGTTTGAATTTGCGTCTTGAAGAGAGGGTTGGAATTTGAGTAATATATATCACCCGTTACAACGTTATACTCTACCAGGGTGAAACCGTCCAATCTAAATCATTAAAAAGTGTACTAATCTTGCGTTTAGATACTACTTATCACATCCAGTCGTCGAAAAGTTTTTATCTCAATATATGATTTTCGGAGTAATTTTCCCCATGTGATCTTCGGTGGAATTTGCCAAATCTGAACCCACCCGACACAAACACTCCCTTGAGCAGGTTGCGTTTATAGTAGAGCGGTCAAATTTTGAAGGCATACCTACAGTATACCGGCTTACATGCTCCTGCGTGAAACTCGCTCCTACATTAGCCCGTTTGGATTTGGGGCTAAAAAATCGACTAGTGATAGACTACATAAGTATACATTTTAATGATATATAGCGTTGTCACGAGTAAACAGTTCCATCTGAAAATTAGAAAATCGCACGCTGGATGCGCGTTAATACTAGCCATCAGATGTACGCGTCAAAATTTTTTATCTCGATGTTTGAATTTTCACCCCTTTGCAATTTTCGTGGAATTTTCCTAAAGTCTCAACCCACACTGACACACATTCTCCGTTGGGCATGTTACATTTATAGTATAGCCGTCAAACTTCTGGGACGTACATATAGTATGTCAATGTACATTCTACGACATTATCTTGCTCTTTAACCAGCCGGTTTGGATTTGGCGGGAAAACTAGTTGCAATAATTCCGTACCCCGTAACACGGAAAGCACTGGGTAAAAACATGTTTAGGCGGTATATTCGAGTAAGAATTACTCGTCCAATTCGGAATATGAAATAAAAAATTTAGAGCTCTGTACTTATAAAAAAACAAAAAAAAACAAAAAAAAAACCTTGGTTTATTCATCCTGGTGTGTAGTGTGTCCCTATTTATGGGCGGTAACTCTTCAGGGAAAGCGCGGACACAAGTTTTTATGCCCGTGGGCAGTAGTGCATATCGAGATGTGCATACGGTCTAATTTTCGATGCTCTGCTTCTTATAATTTCCGAGATAATAAAATGACATTTTTTCAAATAAAGGGAGATAACTCCTCGGTGAAAGCGCGGACAAAATCGTTATGGGCCATATGGTTAGAACTCATGTACCCCAACATACTTACCAAGTTTTAGTGTCCTACTTCTTGTACTTTTCGAGTAATAGTGATTACAAAAGTGTCAAGTATAATAATAATAATAATAATAATAATAACTAGAGGGTTAAAATTCTGGCCTGCAGAATTTTGATACTTCCATATAAATTCCCCATCCCCGACCACCATCCATAATTTAATCATCTACCCACCACTATCCAATCCTTACACATAAACCACTCCATAACCCTAATATTGGCAGCAATCCATAATCATAACCATTTCTACAGCCCTATCCACAGCACTTAACTCTAACCCAATAAAATATCCTTACCAAATACATTGCCCTCCTGCAAACCATATTCATAGCCGTACCTTGGACCATTACCAAAACTCTTTCGATGAGCCTAGTCATACATACAATCGTACCCACAACCAAATCCTTTGCATAACTGACACCGTCACAATTTTAACATTAACAATATCCACAATTCTAACCCAATTTATAAACCAGATCCTGACCATAACGTTAACATTAAGCCTAACCCTGATCTACACATATCTATAAGCCTATACTTAATGTATTATATAGTTATCAGGGTATAAAATATTAAATATGAGTCAAGAATTCTGTCCGGAAATGAGTCTATTGATTAATATTGATTTCATTTCGAATATCTTCTGGTCTAATAATGTGTGGTTGTTTAGCTAACGAACAATAGTGGTTACTGTTACCAGCGACCAGGTATGTTCTAAAAATAAATCAATAACTTGTCCCAATTAAACATCTCATTTCATAATAAAATATTCGAAAACATTCAACATTAGCTGATAGAAGTCTTACTGGACATGGATCTTCAATTCATATTTATTATTTTGTACCCACAAACTATTTCAAACTTGTTATTTAAAGAGATAGTCATATTGTTAACCCTTCACATTAATTTTCCTATGTGTATACAGTCATCCGGGAGTATTTTTCTGCATGATAAGTGAATACATGTAATATCTATCGGTCACTTAATCCTGATTAACTAATTGCGTATTCATTTGAAAAGTTAAAAAAATCATCGAATTTGCACGTGGATAGTACCGACCACATCCAATTCGCGTTATCTCGATTTCTTCATTTATTTCTTTGCAAGATTTACTTGAAGTTGCCAAAAGCCTCGATCAACCGATGCGCGTTCTCTGTTAGACGGATTGCTTTTATACCACAGTCAAACTTCCAGGATGTATATATGGTATACTGAGACACATGCTCACGCATTTCACTCACTCCTTCATTAGTCTGCTTGAATTTCGACTTTTGCCATATATCGATGTAGGCGTATTCCTATGCATGTAGTACGCATTACGCTATATATCGTCGCCACGAGTGGATCCTTTGTTCTGAAACTTAAGCAATCGCACCAGTCTTGGGCGTTGATATCCCCTATCACATCCACTCGTCAGCAAAATTTTATCTCCATATTTAATTTTTTTCAAGAATTTTTGAACTTTCGGTTTTTGGTGGAATTTGCCAATATGTACCCACCTGAACAAGAGCTTTCCGTTGGTCGGTTTGCTTTGTAAGTAGAGCGGTCAAACGTTGGGATGTTACCAAAAATATATCAACGTACCCGCTCCTGCATTACATCGCTCCTTCATTAACTCGGTCGGATTTGGCGAGAAAAATAGCTTAGTGATACAGCACTTAAATATACTTGTTAACATTATAAAGCCTCGCCACGAGTAAACCTTGTACCTTAGCGCAAATTAAGCAGACATCGATAAGTTGCGTTTGGGTACTATCTATCATATCCACTATTCAAATTTTGTTTATGTCGATGTTTGATTTTTAGACAATTTTTCCCCCTTTGATTTTCGTTGGAATTTGCAAAAAGTCTGAACCGACCGGAAGCTCACTCGCTGTTTGACAGTTTGCTATTATAGCAGAGCTATCAAACTTTTGGAGCCTACCTACGCGATACCGCACTACCTGCTCCTGCATTAACCTTGCTCACCAATTAGCCCGTTTGGATTTGGCGCCAAAAATAGGTAATTTTCTTGTACATGCCGTAGATCGGTAACGATTGGGAATTAAAAACATGCCAGCGAAAAAATTCAGTCCGCACCACTCTCCCCATTCGGAATATGCAACAAAAATATTATACCGCTGGACTTGTTTTTTTTTTTTTTTTTTTTTTTTTTTTTTTTGCTAAATCTGCCGTTTACATCCGCCACCGGTCAGCCTGGTCTCACCACCCTGGGCCTGGTTTCACCACCCCGACCTGGTATCATTACCCAGCATGGTTTCGTCGCCTCCCCGGTTATGCTTCATTCTCTCCCATGCTCCTTCATTAGCCAAATTATTTAATTTTCGATGGTCTGTAACTTGGACATTTCTCAACCGATTTACAAAATTCTTTCAGGAGGATCATTAGTACACCCTATAGATACACGACAGTAAAAATAGTTGAAATCATCGAAAAAAAAAATTGCGAAAATTTTGCCCCCACCCAAAACCCAAAAATATAAGTCCGTCCCTGTTCAAAACTTGTTTTCGTAGCAAGTTGATAACGGGTAACTACATAAAATCTCTCAAATATGGATACCGTGCATGTTATAGGCGGTTACATGATATGAAATAAATCGAATTTTGCGAATCATGGGCGACAACTCTGTAGAAAAAGCGCGGACATAAATTATAATGTATGGATTCAATAGGGAATCCTGAGTTCTACATATGGTCCAAATTTTTAGTCTCTGCTGCTCATACTTTTCGAGATACAGCAACCCCATTTTTTCACAAAAAGGGAGATAACTCTGTAAACCAATCGTGGACAACATCCTATATACTCTTATTAGTTAGAAATAGTATAGGTCTATATGCATACGAAATTTCAGCTCCCTATCTCTTGTACTTCCGGAGATATAAGAGTTGAAAAATTGCTTAGAATAATAATAATAGAGGAGAAAAATAATAAATTGAATAACAATATACTTCCATATTAAAATATGGAAGTATAATAAGGGATTCGCACGGAATTGATTGGTATGTCGATAGTATGGTTTATTGACATTTCTGTGTTCAGTTGGAACGTTCTGGTGTGACCCCCACCCTTGCCTCGGAATTAGGTGATGCGTGTAGAAAAGTCGCCATATCTCGGCCAATCTTCGAGATATCGAGCTAATTTTTGCGTCATTGTGTTCGCATTTGATGCCCCTTTAATATTTAGTAGGGTTCTAGTAAGATATTGTGGCGATATTCTACTATATAGACCTATATTAATGCTGTTCAGTACATACATTTCGATTATATCTGGCTTCCATCGACATAATAAGGCAAGTCGGTAATCGTTTAAAAGTATTATAAATTCCCCACCGAATGACACTAAACAATTGACGATTGGTTGAAGGAATTTGAATTCATAGTGCATCTTCTGTAAACTTGAAAAAAATGAAGGGGCCACAATTTCTACATTTTTCAACCGATTCACAAAATTCACTCATAATTTCACTCGGTACATGTTATAGATACTTCACAACAATTTTGGTTCAAATCGGAGACCAAAAAAATATGACAATTTTTGCCCCCTCCCTAATATGGACCAATGTTTTTGGATCTTCGTCAAAATTGCACCATTTCGTCTTCTTTCTATGGATAACACGCTCACATAGACCAAATCCAGTTCGCGTGCGTCGTCTAGGAGGAGTTTTGTCCACAAGCACTTTCTCCTCAATCGATGTATGAATACAATTTTCGATGGTCTGTAACTTGGACATTTCTCAACCGATTTACAAAATTCTTTCAGGAGGATCATTAGTACACCCTATAGATACACGACAGTAAAAATAGTTGAAATCATCGAAAAAAAAAATTGCGAAAATTTTGCCCCCACCCAAAACCCAAAAATATAAGTCCGTCCCTGTTCAAAACTTGTTTTCGTAGCAAGTTGATAACGGGTAACTACATAAAATCTCTCAAATATGGATACCGTGCATGTTATAGGCGGTTACATGATATGAAATAAATCGAATTTTGCGAATCATGGGCGACAACTCTGTAGAAAAAGCGCGGACATAAATTATAATGTATGGATTCAATAGGGAATCCTGAGTTCTACATATGGTCCAAATTTTTAGTCTCTGCTGCTCATACTTTTCGAGATACAGCAACCCCATTTTTTCACAAAAAGGGAGATAACTCTGTAAACCAATCGTGGACAACATCCTATATACTCTTATTAGTTAGAAATAGTATAGGTCTATATGCATACGAAATTTCAGCTCCCTATCTCTTGTACTTCCGGAGATATAAGAGTTGAAAAATTGCTTAGAATAATAATAATAGAGGAGAAAAATAATAAATTGAATAACAATATACTTCCATATTAAAATATGGAAGTATAATAAGGGATTCGCACGGAATTGATTGGTATGTCGATAGTATGGTTTATTGACATTTCTGTGTTCAGTTGGAACGTTCTGGTGTGACCCCCACCCTTGCCTCGGAATTAGGTGATGCGTGTAGAAAAGTCGCCATATCTCGGCCAATCTTCGAGATATCGAGCTAATTTTTGCGTCATTGTGTTCGCATTTGATGCCCCTTTAATATTTAGTAGGGTTCTAGTAAGATATTGTGGCGATATTCTACTATATAGACCTATATTAATGCTGTTCAGTACATACATTTCGATTATATCTGGCTTCCATCGACATAATAAGGCAAGTCGGTAATCGTTTAAAAGTATTATAAATTCCCCACCGAATGACACTAAACAATTGACGATTGGTTGAAGGAATTTGAATTCATAGTGCATCTTCTGTAAACTTGAAAAAAATGAAGGGGCCACAATTTCTACATTTTTCAACCGATTCACAAAATTCACTCATAATTTCACTCGGTACATGTTATAGATACTTCACAACAATTTTGGTTCAAATCGGAGACCAAAAAAATATGACAATTTTTGCCCCCTCCCTAATATGGACCAATGTTTTTGGATCTTCGTCAAAATTGCACCATTTCGTCTTCTTTCTATGGATAACACGCTCACATAGACCAAATCCAGTTCGCGTGCGTCGTCTAGGAGGAGTTTTGTCCACAAGCACTTTCTCCTCAATCGATGTATGAATACAATTTTCGATGGTCTGTAACTTGGACATTTCTCAACCGATTTACAAAATTCTTTCAGGAGGATCATTAGTACACCCTATAGATACACGACAGTAAAAATAGTTGAAATCATCGAAAAAAAAAATTGCGAAAATTTTGCCCCCACCCAAAACCCAAAAATATAAGTCCGTCCCTGTTCAAAACTTGTTTTCGTAGCAAGTTGATAACGGGTAACTACATAAAATCTCTCAAATATGGATACCGTGCATGTTATAGGCGGTTACATGATATGAAATAAATCGAATTTTGCGAATCATGGGCGACAACTCTGTAGAAAAAGCGCGGACATAAATTATAATGTATGGATTCAATAGGGAATCCTGAGTTCTACATATGGTCCAAATTTTTAGTCTCTGCTGCTCATACTTTTCGAGATACAGCAACCCCATTTTTTCACAAAAAGGGAGATAACTCTGTAAACCAATCGTGGACAACATCCTATATACTCTTATTAGTTAGAAATAGTATAGGTCTATATGCATACGAAATTTCAGCTCCCTATCTCTTGTACTTCCGGAGATATAAGAGTTGAAAAATTGCTTAGAATAATAATAATAGAGGAGAAAAATAATAAATTGAATAACAATATACTTCCATATTAAAATATGGAAGTATAATAAGGGATTCGCACGGAATTGATTGGTATGTCGATAGTATGGTTTATTGACATTTCTGTGTTCAGTTGGAACGTTCTGGTGTGACCCCCACCCTTGCCTCGGAATTAGGTGATGCGTGTAGAAAAGTCGCCATATCTCGGCCAATCTTCGAGATATCGAGCTAATTTTTGCGTCATTGTGTTCGCATTTGATGCCCCTTTAATATTTAGTAGGGTTCTAGTAAGATATTGTGGCGATATTCTACTATATAGACCTATATTAATGCTGTTCAGTACATACATTTCGATTATATCTGGCTTCCATCGACATAATAAGGCAAGTCGGTAATCGTTTAAAAGTATTATAAATTCCCCACCGAATGACACTAAACAATTGACGATTGGTTGAAGGAATTTGAATTCATAGTGCATCTTCTGTAAACTTGAAAAAAATGAAGGGGCCACAATTTCTACATTTTTCAACCGATTCACAAAATTCACTCATAATTTCACTCGGTACATGTTATAGATACTTCACAACAATTTTGGTTCAAATCGGAGACCAAAAAAATATGACAATTTTTGCCCCCTCCCTAATATGGACCAATGTTTTTGGATCTTCGTCAAAATTGCACCATTTCGTCTTCTTTCTATGGATAACACGCTCACATAGACCAAATCCAGTTCGCGTGCGTCGTCTAGGAGGAGTTTTGTCCACAAGCACTTTCTCCTCAATCGATGTATGAATACAATTTTCGATGGTCTGTAACTTGGACATTTCTCAACCGATTTACAAAATTCTTTCAGGAGGATCATTAGTACACCCTATAGATACACGACAGTAAAAATAGTTGAAATCATCGAAAAAAAAAATTGCGAAAATTTTGCCCCCACCCAAAACCCAAAAATATAAGTCCGTCCCTGTTCAAAACTTGTTTTCGTAGCAAGTTGATAACGGGTAACTACATAAAATCTCTCAAATATGGATACCGTGCATGTTATAGGCGGTTACATGATATGAAATAAATCGAATTTTGCGAATCATGGGCGACAACTCTGTAGAAAAAGCGCGGACATAAATTATAATGTATGGATTCAATAGGGAATCCTGAGTTCTACATATGGTCCAAATTTTTAGTCTCTGCTGCTCATACTTTTCGAGATACAGCAACCCCATTTTTTCACAAAAAGGGAGATAACTCTGTAAACCAATCGTGGACAACATCCTATATACTCTTATTAGTTAGAAATAGTATAGGTCTATATGCATACGAAATTTCAGCTCCCTATCTCTTGTACTTCCGGAGATATAAGAGTTGAAAAATTGCTTAGAATAATAATAATAGAGGAGAAAAATAATAAATTGAATAACAATATACTTCCATATTAAAATATGGAAGTATAATAAGGGATTCGCACGGAATTGATTGGTATGTCGATAGTATGGTTTATTGACATTTCTGTGTTCAGTTGGAACGTTCTGGTGTGACCCCCACCCTTGCCTCGGAATTAGGTGATGCGTGTAGAAAAGTCGCCATATCTCGGCCAATCTTCGAGATATCGAGCTAATTTTTGCGTCATTGTGTTCGCATTTGATGCCCCTTTAATATTTAGTAGGGTTCTAGTAAGATATTGTGGCGATATTCTACTATATAGACCTATATTAATGCTGTTCAGTACATACATTTCGATTATATCTGGCTTCCATCGACATAATAAGGCAAGTCGGTAATCGTTTAAAAGTATTATAAATTCCCCACCGAATGACACTAAACAATTGACGATTGGTTGAAGGAATTTGAATTCATAGTGCATCTTCTGTAAACTTGAAAAAAATGAAGGGGCCACAATTTCTACATTTTTCAACCGATTCACAAAATTCACTCATAATTTCACTCGGTACATGTTATAGATACTTCACAACAATTTTGGTTCAAATCGGAGACCAAAAAAATATGACAATTTTTGCCCCCTCCCTAATATGGACCAATGTTTTTGGATCTTCGTCAAAATTGCACCATTTCGTCTTCTTTCTATGGATAACACGCTCACATAGACCAAATCCAGTTCGCGTGCGTCGTCTAGGAGGAGTTTTGTCCACAAGCACTTTCTCCTCAATCGATGTATGAATACAATTTTCGATGGTCTGTAACTTGGACATTTCTCAACCGATTTACAAAATTCTTTCAGGAGGATCATTAGTACACCCTATAGATACACGACAGTAAAAATAGTTGAAATCATCGAAAAAAAAAATTGCGAAAATTTTGCCCCCACCCAAAACCCAAAAATATAAGTCCGTCCCTGTTCAAAACTTGTTTTCGTAGCAAGTTGATAACGGGTAACTACATAAAATCTCTCAAATATGGATACCGTGCATGTTATAGGCGGTTACATGATATGAAATAAATCGAATTTTGCGAATCATGGGCGACAACTCTGTAGAAAAAGCGCGGACATAAATTATAATGTATGGATTCAATAGGGAATCCTGAGTTCTACATATGGTCCAAATTTTTAGTCTCTGCTGCTCATACTTTTCGAGATACAGCAACCCCATTTTTTCACAAAAAGGGAGATAACTCTGTAAACCAATCGTGGACAACATCCTATATACTCTTATTAGTTAGAAATAGTATAGGTCTATATGCATACGAAATTTCAGCTCCCTATCTCTTGTACTTCCGGAGATATAAGAGTTGAAAAATTGCTTAGAATAATAATAATAGAGGAGAAAAATAATAAATTGAATAACAATATACTTCCATATTAAAATATGGAAGTATAATAAGGGATTCGCACGGAATTGATTGGTATGTCGATAGTATGGTTTATTGACATTTCTGTGTTCAGTTGGAACGTTCTGGTGTGACCCCCACCCTTGCCTCGGAATTAGGTGATGCGTGTAGAAAAGTCGCCATATCTCGGCCAATCTTCGAGATATCGAGCTAATTTTTGCGTCATTGTGTTCGCATTTGATGCCCCTTTAATATTTAGTAGGGTTCTAGTAAGATATTGTGGCGATATTCTACTATATAGACCTATATTAATGCTGTTCAGTACATACATTTCGATTATATCTGGCTTCCATCGACATAATAAGGCAAGTCGGTAATCGTTTAAAAGTATTATAAATTCCCCACCGAATGACACTAAACAATTGACGATTGGTTGAAGGAATTTGAATTCATAGTGCATCTTCTGTAAACTTGAAAAAAATGAAGGGGCCACAATTTCTACATTTTTCAACCGATTCACAAAATTCACTCATAATTTCACTCGGTACATGTTATAGATACTTCACAACAATTTTGGTTCAAATCGGAGACCAAAAAAATATGACAATTTTTGCCCCCTCCCTAATATGGACCAATGTTTTTGGATCTTCGTCAAAATTGCACCATTTCGTCTTCTTTCTATGGATAACACGCTCACATAGACCAAATCCAGTTCGCGTGCGTCGTCTAGGAGGAGTTTTGTCCACAAGCACTTTCTCCTCAATCGATGTATGAATACAATTTTCGATGGTCTGTAACTTGGACATTTCTCAACCGATTTACAAAATTCTTTCAGGAGGATCATTAGTACACCCTATAGATACACGACAGTAAAAATAGTTGAAATCATCGAAAAAAAAAATTGCGAAAATTTTGCCCCCACCCAAAACCCAAAAATATAAGTCCGTCCCTGTTCAAAACTTGTTTTCGTAGCAAGTTGATAACGGGTAACTACATAAAATCTCTCAAATATGGATACCGTGCATGTTATAGGCGGTTACATGATATGAAATAAATCGAATTTTGCGAATCATGGGCGACAACTCTGTAGAAAAAGCGCGGACATAAATTATAATGTATGGATTCAATAGGGAATCCTGAGTTCTACATATGGTCCAAATTTTTAGTCTCTGCTGCTCATACTTTTCGAGATACAGCAACCCCATTTTTTCACAAAAAGGGAGATAACTCTGTAAACCAATCGTGGACAACATCCTATATACTCTTATTAGTTAGAAATAGTATAGGTCTATATGCATACGAAATTTCAGCTCCCTATCTCTTGTACTTCCGGAGATATAAGAGTTGAAAAATTGCTTAGAATAATAATAATAGAGGAGAAAAATAATAAATTGAATAACAATATACTTCCATATTAAAATATGGAAGTATAATAAGGGATTCGCACGGAATTGATTGGTATGTCGATAGTATGGTTTATTGACATTTCTGTGTTCAGTTGGAACGTTCTGGTGTGACCCCCACCCTTGCCTCGGAATTAGGTGATGCGTGTAGAAAAGTCGCCATATCTCGGCCAATCTTCGAGATATCGAGCTAATTTTTGCGTCATTGTGTTCGCATTTGATGCCCCTTTAATATTTAGTAGGGTTCTAGTAAGATATTGTGGCGATATTCTACTATATAGACCTATATTAATGCTGTTCAGTACATACATTTCGATTATATCTGGCTTCCATCGACATAATAAGGCAAGTCGGTAATCGTTTAAAAGTATTATAAATTCCCCACCGAATGACACTAAACAATTGACGATTGGTTGAAGGAATTTGAATTCATAGTGCATCTTCTGTAAACTTGAAAAAAATGAAGGGGCCACAATTTCTACATTTTTCAACCGATTCACAAAATTCACTCATAATTTCACTCGGTACATGTTATAGATACTTCACAACAATTTTGGTTCAAATCGGAGACCAAAAAAATATGACAATTTTTGCCCCCTCCCTAATATGGACCAATGTTTTTGGATCTTCGTCAAAATTGCACCATTTCGTCTTCTTTCTATGGATAACACGCTCACATAGACCAAATCCAGTTCGCGTGCGTCGTCTAGGAGGAGTTTTGTCCACAAGCACTTTCTCCTCAATCGATGTATGAATACAATTTTCGATGGTCTGTAACTTGGACATTTCTCAACCGATTTACAAAATTCTTTCAGGAGGATCATTAGTACACCCTATAGATACACGACAGTAAAAATAGTTGAAATCATCGAAAAAAAAAATTGCGAAAATTTTGCCCCCACCCAAAACCCAAAAATATAAGTCCGTCCCTGTTCAAAACTTGTTTTCGTAGCAAGTTGATAACGGGTAACTACATAAAATCTCTCAAATATGGATACCGTGCATGTTATAGGCGGTTACATGATATGAAATAAATCGAATTTTGCGAATCATGGGCGACAACTCTGTAGAAAAAGCGCGGACATAAATTATAATGTATGGATTCAATAGGGAATCCTGAGTTCTACATATGGTCCAAATTTTTAGTCTCTGCTGCTCATACTTTTCGAGATACAGCAACCCCATTTTTTCACAAAAAGGGAGATAACTCTGTAAACCAATCGTGGACAACATCCTATATACTCTTATTAGTTAGAAATAGTATAGGTCTATATGCATACGAAATTTCAGCTCCCTATCTCTTGTACTTCCGGAGATATAAGAGTTGAAAAATTGCTTAGAATAATAATAATAGAGGAGAAAAATAATAAATTGAATAACAATATACTTCCATATTAAAATATGGAAGTATAATAAGGGATTCGCACGGAATTGATTGGTATGTCGATAGTATGGTTTATTGACATTTCTGTGTTCAGTTGGAACGTTCTGGTGTGACCCCCACCCTTGCCTCGGAATTAGGTGATGCGTGTAGAAAAGTCGCCATATCTCGGCCAATCTTCGAGATATCGAGCTAATTTTTGCGTCATTGTGTTCGCATTTGATGCCCCTTTAATATTTAGTAGGGTTCTAGTAAGATATTGTGGCGATATTCTACTATATAGACCTATATTAATGCTGTTCAGTACATACATTTCGATTATATCTGGCTTCCATCGACATAATAAGGCAAGTCGGTAATCGTTTAAAAGTATTATAAATTCCCCACCGAATGACACTAAACAATTGACGATTGGTTGAAGGAATTTGAATTCATAGTGCATCTTCTGTAAACTTGAAAAAAATGAAGGGGCCACAATTTCTACATTTTTCAACCGATTCACAAAATTCACTCATAATTTCACTCGGTACATGTTATAGATACTTCACAACAATTTTGGTTCAAATCGGAGACCAAAAAAATATGACAATTTTTGCCCCCTCCCTAATATGGACCAATGTTTTTGGATCTTCGTCAAAATTGCACCATTTCGTCTTCTTTCTATGGATAACACGCTCACATAGACCAAATCCAGTTCGCGTGCGTCGTCTAGGAGGAGTTTTGTCCACAAGCACTTTCTCCTCAATCGATGTATGAATACAATTTTCGATGGTCTGTAACTTGGACATTTCTCAACCGATTTACAAAATTCTTTCAGGAGGATCATTAGTACACCCTATAGATACACGACAGTAAAAATAGTTGAAATCATCGAAAAAAAAAATTGCGAAAATTTTGCCCCCACCCAAAACCCAAAAATATAAGTCCGTCCCTGTTCAAAACTTGTTTTCGTAGCAAGTTGATAACGGGTAACTACATAAAATCTCTCAAATATGGATACCGTGCATGTTATAGGCGGTTACATGATATGAAATAAATCGAATTTTGCGAATCATGGGCGACAACTCTGTAGAAAAAGCGCGGACATAAATTATAATGTATGGATTCAATAGGGAATCCTGAGTTCTACATATGGTCCAAATTTTTAGTCTCTGCTGCTCATACTTTTCGAGATACAGCAACCCCATTTTTTCACAAAAAGGGAGATAACTCTGTAAACCAATCGTGGACAACATCCTATATACTCTTATTAGTTAGAAATAGTATAGGTCTATATGCATACGAAATTTCAGCTCCCTATCTCTTGTACTTCCGGAGATATAAGAGTTGAAAAATTGCTTAGAATAATAATAATAGAGGAGAAAAATAATAAATTGAATAACAATATACTTCCATATTAAAATATGGAAGTATAATAAGGGATTCGCACGGAATTGATTGGTATGTCGATAGTATGGTTTATTGACATTTCTGTGTTCAGTTGGAACGTTCTGGTGTGACCCCCACCCTTGCCTCGGAATTAGGTGATGCGTGTAGAAAAGTCGCCATATCTCGGCCAATCTTCGAGATATCGAGCTAATTTTTGCGTCATTGTGTTCGCATTTGATGCCCCTTTAATATTTAGTAGGGTTCTAGTAAGATATTGTGGCGATATTCTACTATATAGACCTATATTAATGCTGTTCAGTACATACATTTCGATTATATCTGGCTTCCATCGACATAATAAGGCAAGTCGGTAATCGTTTAAAAGTATTATAAATTCCCCACCGAATGACACTAAACAATTGACGATTGGTTGAAGGAATTTGAATTCATAGTGCATCTTCTGTAAACTTGAAAAAAATGAAGGGGCCACAATTTCTACATTTTTCAACCGATTCACAAAATTCACTCATAATTTCACTCGGTACATGTTATAGATACTTCACAACAATTTTGGTTCAAATCGGAGACCAAAAAAATATGACAATTTTTGCCCCCTCCCTAATATGGACCAATGTTTTTGGATCTTCGTCAAAATTGCACCATTTCGTCTTCTTTCTATGGATAACACGCTCACATAGACCAAATCCAGTTCGCGTGCGTCGTCTAGGAGGAGTTTTGTCCACAAGCACTTTCTCCTCAATCGATGTATGAATACAATTTTCGATGGTCTGTAACTTGGACATTTCTCAACCGATTTACAAAATTCTTTCAGGAGGATCATTAGTACACCCTATAGATACACGACAGTAAAAATAGTTGAAATCATCGAAAAAAAAAATTGCGAAAATTTTGCCCCCACCCAAAACCCAAAAATATAAGTCCGTCCCTGTTCAAAACTTGTTTTCGTAGCAAGTTGATAACGGGTAACTACATAAAATCTCTCAAATATGGATACCGTGCATGTTATAGGCGGTTACATGATATGAAATAAATCGAATTTTGCGAATCATGGGCGACAACTCTGTAGAAAAAGCGCGGACATAAATTATAATGTATGGATTCAATAGGGAATCCTGAGTTCTACATATGGTCCAAATTTTTAGTCTCTGCTGCTCATACTTTTCGAGATACAGCAACCCCATTTTTTCACAAAAAGGGAGATAACTCTGTAAACCAATCGTGGACAACATCCTATATACTCTTATTAGTTAGAAATAGTATAGGTCTATATGCATACGAAATTTCAGCTCCCTATCTCTTGTACTTCCGGAGATATAAGAGTTGAAAAATTGCTTAGAATAATAATAATAGAGGAGAAAAATAATAAATTGAATAACAATATACTTCCATATTAAAATATGGAAGTATAATAAGGGATTCGCACGGAATTGATTGGTATGTCGATAGTATGGTTTATTGACATTTCTGTGTTCAGTTGGAACGTTCTGGTGTGACCCCCACCCTTGCCTCGGAATTAGGTGATGCGTGTAGAAAAGTCGCCATATCTCGGCCAATCTTCGAGATATCGAGCTAATTTTTGCGTCATTGTGTTCGCATTTGATGCCCCTTTAATATTTAGTAGGGTTCTAGTAAGATATTGTGGCGATATTCTACTATATAGACCTATATTAATGCTGTTCAGTACATACATTTCGATTATATCTGGCTTCCATCGACATAATAAGGCAAGTCGGTAATCGTTTAAAAGTATTATAAATTCCCCACCGAATGACACTAAACAATTGACGATTGGTTGAAGGAATTTGAATTCATAGTGCATCTTCTGTAAACTTGAAAAAAATGAAGGGGCCACAATTTCTACATTTTTCAACCGATTCACAAAATTCACTCATAATTTCACTCGGTACATGTTATAGATACTTCACAACAATTTTGGTTCAAATCGGAGACCAAAAAAATATGACAATTTTTGCCCCCTCCCTAATATGGACCAATGTTTTTGGATCTTCGTCAAAATTGCACCATTTCGTCTTCTTTCTATGGATAACACGCTCACATAGACCAAATCCAGTTCGCGTGCGTCGTCTAGGAGGAGTTTTGTCCACAAGCACTTTCTCCTCAATCGATGTATGAATACAATTTTCGATGGTCTGTAACTTGGACATTTCTCAACCGATTTACAAAATTCTTTCAGGAGGATCATTAGTACACCCTATAGATACACGACAGTAAAAATAGTTGAAATCATCGAAAAAAAAAATTGCGAAAATTTTGCCCCCACCCAAAACCCAAAAATATAAGTCCGTCCCTGTTCAAAACTTGTTTTCGTAGCAAGTTGATAACGGGTAACTACATAAAATCTCTCAAATATGGATACCGTGCATGTTATAGGCGGTTACATGATATGAAATAAATCGAATTTTGCGAATCATGGGCGACAACTCTGTAGAAAAAGCGCGGACATAAATTATAATGTATGGATTCAATAGGGAATCCTGAGTTCTACATATGGTCCAAATTTTTAGTCTCTGCTGCTCATACTTTTCGAGATACAGCAACCCCATTTTTTCACAAAAAGGGAGATAACTCTGTAAACCAATCGTGGACAACATCCTATATACTCTTATTAGTTAGAAATAGTATAGGTCTATATGCATACGAAATTTCAGCTCCCTATCTCTTGTACTTCCGGAGATATAAGAGTTGAAAAATTGCTTAGAATAATAATAATAGAGGAGAAAAATAATAAATTGAATAACAATATACTTCCATATTAAAATATGGAAGTATAATAAGGGATTCGCACGGAATTGATTGGTATGTCGATAGTATGGTTTATTGACATTTCTGTGTTCAGTTGGAACGTTCTGGTGTGACCCCCACCCTTGCCTCGGAATTAGGTGATGCGTGTAGAAAAGTCGCCATATCTCGGCCAATCTTCGAGATATCGAGCTAATTTTTGCGTCATTGTGTTCGCATTTGATGCCCCTTTAATATTTAGTAGGGTTCTAGTAAGATATTGTGGCGATATTCTACTATATAGACCTATATTAATGCTGTTCAGTACATACATTTCGATTATATCTGGCTTCCATCGACATAATAAGGCAAGTCGGTAATCGTTTAAAAGTATTATAAATTCCCCACCGAATGACACTAAACAATTGACGATTGGTTGAAGGAATTTGAATTCATAGTGCATCTTCTGTAAACTTGAAAAAAATGAAGGGGCCACAATTTCTACATTTTTCAACCGATTCACAAAATTCACTCATAATTTCACTCGGTACATGTTATAGATACTTCACAACAATTTTGGTTCAAATCGGAGACCAAAAAAATATGACAATTTTTGCCCCCTCCCTAATATGGACCAATGTTTTTGGATCTTCGTCAAAATTGCACCATTTCGTCTTCTTTCTATGGATAACACGCTCACATAGACCAAATCCAGTTCGCGTGCGTCGTCTAGGAGGAGTTTTGTCCACAAGCACTTTCTCCTCAATCGATGTATGAATACAATTTTCGATGGTCTGTAACTTGGACATTTCTCAACCGATTTACAAAATTCTTTCAGGAGGATCATTAGTACACCCTATAGATACACGACAGTAAAAATAGTTGAAATCATCGAAAAAAAAAATTGCGAAAATTTTGCCCCCACCCAAAACCCAAAAATATAAGTCCGTCCCTGTTCAAAACTTGTTTTCGTAGCAAGTTGATAACGGGTAACTACATAAAATCTCTCAAATATGGATACCGTGCATGTTATAGGCGGTTACATGATATGAAATAAATCGAATTTTGCGAATCATGGGCGACAACTCTGTAGAAAAAGCGCGGACATAAATTATAATGTATGGATTCAATAGGGAATCCTGAGTTCTACATATGGTCCAAATTTTTAGTCTCTGCTGCTCATACTTTTCGAGATACAGCAACCCCATTTTTTCACAAAAAGGGAGATAACTCTGTAAACCAATCGTGGACAACATCCTATATACTCTTATTAGTTAGAAATAGTATAGGTCTATATGCATACGAAATTTCAGCTCCCTATCTCTTGTACTTCCGGAGATATAAGAGTTGAAAAATTGCTTAGAATAATAATAATAGAGGAGAAAAATAATAAATTGAATAACAATATACTTCCATATTAAAATATGGAAGTATAATAAGGGATTCGCACGGAATTGATTGGTATGTCGATAGTATGGTTTATTGACATTTCTGTGTTCAGTTGGAACGTTCTGGTGTGACCCCCACCCTTGCCTCGGAATTAGGTGATGCGTGTAGAAAAGTCGCCATATCTCGGCCAATCTTCGAGATATCGAGCTAATTTTTGCGTCATTGTGTTCGCATTTGATGCCCCTTTAATATTTAGTAGGGTTCTAGTAAGATATTGTGGCGATATTCTACTATATAGACCTATATTAATGCTGTTCAGTACATACATTTCGATTATATCTGGCTTCCATCGACATAATAAGGCAAGTCGGTAATCGTTTAAAAGTATTATAAATTCCCCACCGAATGACACTAAACAATTGACGATTGGTTGAAGGAATTTGAATTCATAGTGCATCTTCTGTAAACTTGAAAAAAATGAAGGGGCCACAATTTCTACATTTTTCAACCGATTCACAAAATTCACTCATAATTTCACTCGGTACATGTTATAGATACTTCACAACAATTTTGGTTCAAATCGGAGACCAAAAAAATATGACAATTTTTGCCCCCTCCCTAATATGGACCAATGTTTTTGGATCTTCGTCAAAATTGCACCATTTCGTCTTCTTTCTATGGATAACACGCTCACATAGACCAAATCCAGTTCGCGTGCGTCGTCTAGGAGGAGTTTTGTCCACAAGCACTTTCTCCTCAATCGATGTATGAATACAATTTTCGATGGTCTGTAACTTGGACATTTCTCAACCGATTTACAAAATTCTTTCAGGAGGATCATTAGTACACCCTATAGATACACGACAGTAAAAATAGTTGAAATCATCGAAAAAAAAAATTGCGAAAATTTTGCCCCCACCCAAAACCCAAAAATATAAGTCCGTCCCTGTTCAAAACTTGTTTTCGTAGCAAGTTGATAACGGGTAACTACATAAAATCTCTCAAATATGGATACCGTGCATGTTATAGGCGGTTACATGATATGAAATAAATCGAATTTTGCGAATCATGGGCGACAACTCTGTAGAAAAAGCGCGGACATAAATTATAATGTATGGATTCAATAGGGAATCCTGAGTTCTACATATGGTCCAAATTTTTAGTCTCTGCTGCTCATACTTTTCGAGATACAGCAACCCCATTTTTTCACAAAAAGGGAGATAACTCTGTAAACCAATCGTGGACAACATCCTATATACTCTTATTAGTTAGAAATAGTATAGGTCTATATGCATACGAAATTTCAGCTCCCTATCTCTTGTACTTCCGGAGATATAAGAGTTGAAAAATTGCTTAGAATAATAATAATAGAGGAGAAAAATAATAAATTGAATAACAATATACTTCCATATTAAAATATGGAAGTATAATAAGGGATTCGCACGGAATTGATTGGTATGTCGATAGTATGGTTTATTGACATTTCTGTGTTCAGTTGGAACGTTCTGGTGTGACCCCCACCCTTGCCTCGGAATTAGGTGATGCGTGTAGAAAAGTCGCCATATCTCGGCCAATCTTCGAGATATCGAGCTAATTTTTGCGTCATTGTGTTCGCATTTGATGCCCCTTTAATATTTAGTAGGGTTCTAGTAAGATATTGTGGCGATATTCTACTATATAGACCTATATTAATGCTGTTCAGTACATACATTTCGATTATATCTGGCTTCCATCGACATAATAAGGCAAGTCGGTAATCGTTTAAAAGTATTATAAATTCCCCACCGAATGACACTAAACAATTGACGATTGGTTGAAGGAATTTGAATTCATAGTGCATCTTCTGTAAACTTGAAAAAAATGAAGGGGCCACAATTTCTACATTTTTCAACCGATTCACAAAATTCACTCATAATTTCACTCGGTACATGTTATAGATACTTCACAACAATTTTGGTTCAAATCGGAGACCAAAAAAATATGACAATTTTTGCCCCCTCCCTAATATGGACCAATGTTTTTGGATCTTCGTCAAAATTGCACCATTTCGTCTTCTTTCTATGGATAACACGCTCACATAGACCAAATCCAGTTCGCGTGCGTCGTCTAGGAGGAGTTTTGTCCACAAGCACTTTCTCCTCAATCGATGTATGAATACAATTTTCGATGGTCTGTAACTTGGACATTTCTCAACCGATTTACAAAATTCTTTCAGGAGGATCATTAGTACACCCTATAGATACACGACAGTAAAAATAGTTGAAATCATCGAAAAAAAAAATTGCGAAAATTTTGCCCCCACCCAAAACCCAAAAATATAAGTCCGTCCCTGTTCAAAACTTGTTTTCGTAGCAAGTTGATAACGGGTAACTACATAAAATCTCTCAAATATGGATACCGTGCATGTTATAGGCGGTTACATGATATGAAATAAATCGAATTTTGCGAATCATGGGCGACAACTCTGTAGAAAAAGCGCGGACATAAATTATAATGTATGGATTCAATAGGGAATCCTGAGTTCTACATATGGTCCAAATTTTTAGTCTCTGCTGCTCATACTTTTCGAGATACAGCAACCCCATTTTTTCACAAAAAGGGAGATAACTCTGTAAACCAATCGTGGACAACATCCTATATACTCTTATTAGTTAGAAATAGTATAGGTCTATATGCATACGAAATTTCAGCTCCCTATCTCTTGTACTTCCGGAGATATAAGAGTTGAAAAATTGCTTAGAATAATAATAATAGAGGAGAAAAATAATAAATTGAATAACAATATACTTCCATATTAAAATATGGAAGTATAATAAGGGATTCGCACGGAATTGATTGGTATGTCGATAGTATGGTTTATTGACATTTCTGTGTTCAGTTGGAACGTTCTGGTGTGACCCCCACCCTTGCCTCGGAATTAGGTGATGCGTGTAGAAAAGTCGCCATATCTCGGCCAATCTTCGAGATATCGAGCTAATTTTTGCGTCATTGTGTTCGCATTTGATGCCCCTTTAATATTTAGTAGGGTTCTAGTAAGATATTGTGGCGATATTCTACTATATAGACCTATATTAATGCTGTTCAGTACATACATTTCGATTATATCTGGCTTCCATCGACATAATAAGGCAAGTCGGTAATCGTTTAAAAGTATTATAAATTCCCCACCGAATGACACTAAACAATTGACGATTGGTTGAAGGAATTTGAATTCATAGTGCATCTTCTGTAAACTTGAAAAAAATGAAGGGGCCACAATTTCTACATTTTTCAACCGATTCACAAAATTCACTCATAATTTCACTCGGTACATGTTATAGATACTTCACAACAATTTTGGTTCAAATCGGAGACCAAAAAAATATGACAATTTTTGCCCCCTCCCTAATATGGACCAATGTTTTTGGATCTTCGTCAAAATTGCACCATTTCGTCTTCTTTCTATGGATAACACGCTCACATAGACCAAATCCAGTTCGCGTGCGTCGTCTAGGAGGAGTTTTGTCCACAAGCACTTTCTCCTCAATCGATGTATGAATACAATTTTCGATGGTCTGTAACTTGGACATTTCTCAACCGATTTACAAAATTCTTTCAGGAGGATCATTAGTACACCCTATAGATACACGACAGTAAAAATAGTTGAAATCATCGAAAAAAAAAATTGCGAAAATTTTGCCCCCACCCAAAACCCAAAAATATAAGTCCGTCCCTGTTCAAAACTTGTTTTCGTAGCAAGTTGATAACGGGTAACTACATAAAATCTCTCAAATATGGATACCGTGCATGTTATAGGCGGTTACATGATATGAAATAAATCGAATTTTGCGAATCATGGGCGACAACTCTGTAGAAAAAGCGCGGACATAAATTATAATGTATGGATTCAATAGGGAATCCTGAGTTCTACATATGGTCCAAATTTTTAGTCTCTGCTGCTCATACTTTTCGAGATACAGCAACCCCATTTTTTCACAAAAAGGGAGATAACTCTGTAAACCAATCGTGGACAACATCCTATATACTCTTATTAGTTAGAAATAGTATAGGTCTATATGCATACGAAATTTCAGCTCCCTATCTCTTGTACTTCCGGAGATATAAGAGTTGAAAAATTGCTTAGAATAATAATAATAGAGGAGAAAAATAATAAATTGAATAACAATATACTTCCATATTAAAATATGGAAGTATAATAAGGGATTCGCACGGAATTGATTGGTATGTCGATAGTATGGTTTATTGACATTTCTGTGTTCAGTTGGAACGTTCTGGTGTGACCCCCACCCTTGCCTCGGAATTAGGTGATGCGTGTAGAAAAGTCGCCATATCTCGGCCAATCTTCGAGATATCGAGCTAATTTTTGCGTCATTGTGTTCGCATTTGATGCCCCTTTAATATTTAGTAGGGTTCTAGTAAGATATTGTGGCGATATTCTACTATATAGACCTATATTAATGCTGTTCAGTACATACATTTCGATTATATCTGGCTTCCATCGACATAATAAGGCAAGTCGGTAATCGTTTAAAAGTATTATAAATTCCCCACCGAATGACACTAAACAATTGACGATTGGTTGAAGGAATTTGAATTCATAGTGCATCTTCTGTAAACTTGAAAAAAATGAAGGGGCCACAATTTCTACATTTTTCAACCGATTCACAAAATTCACTCATAATTTCACTCGGTACATGTTATAGATACTTCACAACAATTTTGGTTCAAATCGGAGACCAAAAAAATATGACAATTTTTGCCCCCTCCCTAATATGGACCAATGTTTTTGGATCTTCGTCAAAATTGCACCATTTCGTCTTCTTTCTATGGATAACACGCTCACATAGACCAAATCCAGTTCGCGTGCGTCGTCTAGGAGGAGTTTTGTCCACAAGCACTTTCTCCTCAATCGATGTATGAATACAATTTTCGATGGTCTGTAACTTGGACATTTCTCAACCGATTTACAAAATTCTTTCAGGAGGATCATTAGTACACCCTATAGATACACGACAGTAAAAATAGTTGAAATCATCGAAAAAAAAAATTGCGAAAATTTTGCCCCCACCCAAAACCCAAAAATATAAGTCCGTCCCTGTTCAAAACTTGTTTTCGTAGCAAGTTGATAACGGGTAACTACATAAAATCTCTCAAATATGGATACCGTGCATGTTATAGGCGGTTACATGATATGAAATAAATCGAATTTTGCGAATCATGGGCGACAACTCTGTAGAAAAAGCGCGGACATAAATTATAATGTATGGATTCAATAGGGAATCCTGAGTTCTACATATGGTCCAAATTTTTAGTCTCTGCTGCTCATACTTTTCGAGATACAGCAACCCCATTTTTTCACAAAAAGGGAGATAACTCTGTAAACCAATCGTGGACAACATCCTATATACTCTTATTAGTTAGAAATAGTATAGGTCTATATGCATACGAAATTTCAGCTCCCTATCTCTTGTACTTCCGGAGATATAAGAGTTGAAAAATTGCTTAGAATAATAATAATAGAGGAGAAAAATAATAAATTGAATAACAATATACTTCCATATTAAAATATGGAAGTATAATAAGGGATTCGCACGGAATTGATTGGTATGTCGATAGTATGGTTTATTGACATTTCTGTGTTCAGTTGGAACGTTCTGGTGTGACCCCCACCCTTGCCTCGGAATTAGGTGATGCGTGTAGAAAAGTCGCCATATCTCGGCCAATCTTCGAGATATCGAGCTAATTTTTGCGTCATTGTGTTCGCATTTGATGCCCCTTTAATATTTAGTAGGGTTCTAGTAAGATATTGTGGCGATATTCTACTATATAGACCTATATTAATGCTGTTCAGTACATACATTTCGATTATATCTGGCTTCCATCGACATAATAAGGCAAGTCGGTAATCGTTTAAAAGTATTATAAATTCCCCACCGAATGACACTAAACAATTGACGATTGGTTGAAGGAATTTGAATTCATAGTGCATCTTCTGTAAACTTGAAAAAAATGAAGGGGCCACAATTTCTACATTTTTCAACCGATTCACAAAATTCACTCATAATTTCACTCGGTACATGTTATAGATACTTCACAACAATTTTGGTTCAAATCGGAGACCAAAAAAATATGACAATTTTTGCCCCCTCCCTAATATGGACCAATGTTTTTGGATCTTCGTCAAAATTGCACCATTTCGTCTTCTTTCTATGGATAACACGCTCACATAGACCAAATCCAGTTCGCGTGCGTCGTCTAGGAGGAGTTTTGTCCACAAGCACTTTCTCCTCAATCGATGTATGAATACAATTTTCGATGGTCTGTAACTTGGACATTTCTCAACCGATTTACAAAATTCTTTCAGGAGGATCATTAGTACACCCTATAGATACACGACAGTAAAAATAGTTGAAATCATCGAAAAAAAAAATTGCGAAAATTTTGCCCCCACCCAAAACCCAAAAATATAAGTCCGTCCCTGTTCAAAACTTGTTTTCGTAGCAAGTTGATAACGGGTAACTACATAAAATCTCTCAAATATGGATACCGTGCATGTTATAGGCGGTTACATGATATGAAATAAATCGAATTTTGCGAATCATGGGCGACAACTCTGTAGAAAAAGCGCGGACATAAATTATAATGTATGGATTCAATAGGGAATCCTGAGTTCTACATATGGTCCAAATTTTTAGTCTCTGCTGCTCATACTTTTCGAGATACAGCAACCCCATTTTTTCACAAAAAGGGAGATAACTCTGTAAACCAATCGTGGACAACATCCTATATACTCTTATTAGTTAGAAATAGTATAGGTCTATATGCATACGAAATTTCAGCTCCCTATCTCTTGTACTTCCGGAGATATAAGAGTTGAAAAATTGCTTAGAATAATAATAATAGAGGAGAAAAATAATAAATTGAATAACAATATACTTCCATATTAAAATATGGAAGTATAATAAGGGATTCGCACGGAATTGATTGGTATGTCGATAGTATGGTTTATTGACATTTCTGTGTTCAGTTGGAACGTTCTGGTGTGACCCCCACCCTTGCCTCGGAATTAGGTGATGCGTGTAGAAAAGTCGCCATATCTCGGCCAATCTTCGAGATATCGAGCTAATTTTTGCGTCATTGTGTTCGCATTTGATGCCCCTTTAATATTTAGTAGGGTTCTAGTAAGATATTGTGGCGATATTCTACTATATAGACCTATATTAATGCTGTTCAGTACATACATTTCGATTATATCTGGCTTCCATCGACATAATAAGGCAAGTCGGTAATCGTTTAAAAGTATTATAAATTCCCCACCGAATGACACTAAACAATTGACGATTGGTTGAAGGAATTTGAATTCATAGTGCATCTTCTGTAAACTTGAAAAAAATGAAGGGGCCACAATTTCTACATTTTTCAACCGATTCACAAAATTCACTCATAATTTCACTCGGTACATGTTATAGATACTTCACAACAATTTTGGTTCAAATCGGAGACCAAAAAAATATGACAATTTTTGCCCCCTCCCTAATATGGACCAATGTTTTTGGATCTTCGTCAAAATTGCACCATTTCGTCTTCTTTCTATGGATAACACGCTCACATAGACCAAATCCAGTTCGCGTGCGTCGTCTAGGAGGAGTTTTGTCCACAAGCACTTTCTCCTCAATCGATGTATGAATACAATTTTCGATGGTCTGTAACTTGGACATTTCTCAACCGATTTACAAAATTCTTTCAGGAGGATCATTAGTACACCCTATAGATACACGACAGTAAAAATAGTTGAAATCATCGAAAAAAAAAATTGCGAAAATTTTGCCCCCACCCAAAACCCAAAAATATAAGTCCGTCCCTGTTCAAAACTTGTTTTCGTAGCAAGTTGATAACGGGTAACTACATAAAATCTCTCAAATATGGATACCGTGCATGTTATAGGCGGTTACATGATATGAAATAAATCGAATTTTGCGAATCATGGGCGACAACTCTGTAGAAAAAGCGCGGACATAAATTATAATGTATGGATTCAATAGGGAATCCTGAGTTCTACATATGGTCCAAATTTTTAGTCTCTGCTGCTCATACTTTTCGAGATACAGCAACCCCATTTTTTCACAAAAAGGGAGATAACTCTGTAAACCAATCGTGGACAACATCCTATATACTCTTATTAGTTAGAAATAGTATAGGTCTATATGCATACGAAATTTCAGCTCCCTATCTCTTGTACTTCCGGAGATATAAGAGTTGAAAAATTGCTTAGAATAATAATAATAGAGGAGAAAAATAATAAATTGAATAACAATATACTTCCATATTAAAATATGGAAGTATAATAAGGGATTCGCACGGAATTGATTGGTATGTCGATAGTATGGTTTATTGACATTTCTGTGTTCAGTTGGAACGTTCTGGTGTGACCCCCACCCTTGCCTCGGAATTAGGTGATGCGTGTAGAAAAGTCGCCATATCTCGGCCAATCTTCGAGATATCGAGCTAATTTTTGCGTCATTGTGTTCGCATTTGATGCCCCTTTAATATTTAGTAGGGTTCTAGTAAGATATTGTGGCGATATTCTACTATATAGACCTATATTAATGCTGTTCAGTACATACATTTCGATTATATCTGGCTTCCATCGACATAATAAGGCAAGTCGGTAATCGTTTAAAAGTATTATAAATTCCCCACCGAATGACACTAAACAATTGACGATTGGTTGAAGGAATTTGAATTCATAGTGCATCTTCTGTAAACTTGAAAAAAATGAAGGGGCCACAATTTCTACATTTTTCAACCGATTCACAAAATTCACTCATAATTTCACTCGGTACATGTTATAGATACTTCACAACAATTTTGGTTCAAATCGGAGACCAAAAAAATATGACAATTTTTGCCCCCTCCCTAATATGGACCAATGTTTTTGGATCTTCGTCAAAATTGCACCATTTCGTCTTCTTTCTATGGATAACACGCTCACATAGACCAAATCCAGTTCGCGTGCGTCGTCTAGGAGGAGTTTTGTCCACAAGCACTTTCTCCTCAATCGATGTATGAATACAATTTTCGATGGTCTGTAACTTGGACATTTCTCAACCGATTTACAAAATTCTTTCAGGAGGATCATTAGTACACCCTATAGATACACGACAGTAAAAATAGTTGAAATCATCGAAAAAAAAAATTGCGAAAATTTTGCCCCCACCCAAAACCCAAAAATATAAGTCCGTCCCTGTTCAAAACTTGTTTTCGTAGCAAGTTGATAACGGGTAACTACATAAAATCTCTCAAATATGGATACCGTGCATGTTATAGGCGGTTACATGATATGAAATAAATCGAATTTTGCGAATCATGGGCGACAACTCTGTAGAAAAAGCGCGGACATAAATTATAATGTATGGATTCAATAGGGAATCCTGAGTTCTACATATGGTCCAAATTTTTAGTCTCTGCTGCTCATACTTTTCGAGATACAGCAACCCCATTTTTTCACAAAAAGGGAGATAACTCTGTAAACCAATCGTGGACAACATCCTATATACTCTTATTAGTTAGAAATAGTATAGGTCTATATGCATACGAAATTTCAGCTCCCTATCTCTTGTACTTCCGGAGATATAAGAGTTGAAAAATTGCTTAGAATAATAATAATAGAGGAGAAAAATAATAAATTGAATAACAATATACTTCCATATTAAAATATGGAAGTATAATAAGAATAATAATAATGAAAAATAATCGCAAAAGGGCCATAACTCCGCCAAGAAACATTGGGCGGAAATCCGGATACCACTATATCTAGTAAACCTTCGATGGCTACATTCGCTAGAGATTTCGCGTTCCTACTGCAATCAGTTTCTGATTATTTCGAAATAAACGGAAAACGACCTCAGTAGAAAAACAATATACTTCCTTGGTTACACCATGGAAGTATAATAATAGGGCAAATCTTGAGCTGAATAAATCGCAGTTAAGGGACGGAAAATATGAAGTAGGATGATTATGTCTTTCCCTTAACATGTGTAGGTTGATCTCAAGTGTTTGGAAGTGACCCCACACCTGCCTCGAAATTGGGTGACGTGATTGGGAAATTGTCAAACCAGGCCCAAAATGCGAATTTTGAGAGCCCGTAACTCCGTTATTTTCCAATGGATTTAAAAATTGTTTTGAGTATTGTGATCAGCTACTTACATTGATTAGTTGTTTTAAATTTTGTCTGATTCAGAGACGAATTACATTTTGTTTATTGGAAAGAATACGGGCCCACATTCAAAGTTTGAGGGCCCAAATCTCCGTCATTTTTTAACGGATTTACAATCTGTTTTCAGTTTTATGATCAACGTGTATGGTAGATGTTATATATCAAGTTTCATCTGATTCGGAGACGAAATAAATTTTGGTACCTCGGACCACCCCTCCCCTGACCCACAACACTGAACCGACACTTGCAAAATATGGCACTTCGCCTGCTCTCTTCAGACCGCACGCACTGCGATATAAGATAACATCCTAAGTTCGACATCTTCGGAGGAGCTGTGTACACAAGCATATGGGCCCAAATTTGCATTGTTTGAAGGCCCACAACTCTATCATTTTTCAATGGATTTTCGAAATTCTTTCAGTTTCTAGATCGGTTGGCGGTATGGATGTTATATTCCAAGTTTCATCCGATTCGGAGAAGAATAAAAAATTGGTACCCCGGACCACCCCTCCCCTGACCCACAACACTGAACCGACACTGGCAAAATTTGGCTCATCGCGTGCTCTCTTCAGACCGCACGCATTGGCGTATCAGATGACATCCAAAGTTTGACATCTTCGGAGGAGATGTGATCACAAGCACATGGGACCAAATTGCAAACTTTGAGGGCCCGTTACTCTTGCATTTCATCTCGGATTTCAAAAATCTTTTCCTATATGGGTTTGTTTTCGTTCAGGGAATCTATATACTTCAATAGATAAATGTTAATGAAAAAAAAAAAATCGAAAATTTTGCCCCCCACCCCAGTGTAAAAATATATGTCCAACCCTCTCAAATTTTCTTCCTTGGACTAAGCTGACAACGGTCAATACGACTACAAAAACCAAATTCAGTATTCTGGAATAATACGGGAGGACAACAGAGTACAATAAAATAGAGGTTTGCCAACTATGGGCGGTAACTCTTCAGGGAAAGCGCGGACACAAGTTTTTATGCCCGTGGGCAGTAGTGCATATCGAGATGTGCATACGGTCTAATTTTCGATGCTCTGCTTCTTATAATTTCCGAGATAATAAAATGACATTTTTTCAAATAAAGGGAGATAACTCCTCGGTGAAAGCGCGGACAAAATCGTTATGGGCCATATGGTTAGAACTCATGTACCCCAACATACTTACCAAGTTTTAGTGTCCTACTTCTTGTACTTTTCGAGTAATAGTGATTACAAAAGTGTCAAGTATAATAATAATAATAACTAGAATGAAACTGTAATTGCACAGCAATTTCGATACTTCCATGTTCGCCAATGACGGAAATTGTGTCACCTGATAAAGTGTCAGTTTTCAGGAGACACATATCAGTATGGTGATACTGTTAGGTAATACTCGGCAACCACAGATTCTATCCACCAAATTCCATCAAAATCTGCACCAAAAACAATTTGAGATACATACCAACACGCCCGTTCTCCCAATCCGGAAGTGAAATCCGTTAACTATATATATATATATATATATATATATATATATATATATATATATATATAGACAGCGCAGAGTTTGCTGCACATCATGCAAAAAGTCCCAACTCGATATCTCAACCCCTTCTGAATTGCATATAAAGGGCGTTCTTTTATTCTTGGACCAGTAGCGAACTTTTAAACCGGAAGTGCGAACCCTATCATTTTTCGGTGGTAAATAACACATAAATGCGCACATAATGAAAGAAGTCCGAACTCGATATCTCACGCCGTTTCGGATGAGATACTGGAACAACAATAAAACAGATAAAGAGCATTGTTTCCAAAGGTCAAGGTCACACGAATTTCCCTATCTGTGCATCGACTGTGTATACGCAATGACTATGCAGGTGTGAAATTTCAAATCAATTGGCTGAGCCGTTTCTACGACAAGAGAAATCAAACATCGATTTTGCAATTTTGCAAGGCATTTTAGGGGCGCAAAAACCCCATAAAAATCTGGTTTTCAAGCAGCCGTAACTCTAGAAGTTTAAGTCCGATTTTAAAAACTCAAGTGGCGTAGTGATCAGCGGCAGCTAGTGATGATGTCCACCAAATTTCATTAAAATCTGCGCCAAAATAGTTTTTGAGATACATACCCACAGCCCTTTCTCCCAAACCGGAAGTGAAATCCATTAACTATATATATCACTAAAGAGCGCAGAGTTTGCTGCACATCATGCAAAAAGTCACAACTCGATATCTCAAGCCCTTCTGGATTTCATATAAAGAGCGTTCTTTTATTCTTCGACCAGTAGCGAACTTTTAAACCGGAAGTGCGAACCCTATCATTTTTCGCCGGTACATAACACACATAAATGAGCAAATAATGAAAAAAGTCCGAACTCGATATCTCAAGCCGTTTCGGAGGAGATACTGGAACAACAATAAAACAGATAAAGAGCGTTGTACCCAAAGGTCAAGGTCAGACGAAGTTCCCTATTAGTTCATCGACTGCCAATGCGCAATGGCTAAAAGGGTTCCGAATTTCAAATCAATCGGCCAAGCCGTTTCGGCGATATAAGATATGAAACATCGATTTTGCAAGTCATTTTAGTTGCACGAAGACCCCCCAAAAATCAACAAAATGTCGATAACTCTGAAGGTCAAGGTCAAGGTCGGAAATAAACCAGGTTTTAAAACAGCCATAACTATCGAAGTTTATGTCCGATTTAAAAAATTCGAGTTGCATAGCTATCAGTGGCATCTACTGATGACGTCTACCAAATGTCATCAAAATATGCGCTAAAATAGTTTTGAGATACATACCCACACGCCCACTCTCCCGAACCGGAAGTGATATCCGTTAACTATATATATCGTTCGATAGCGCAGAGTTTGCTGCACATAATGCAAAAAGTCCCAACTCAATATCTCAAGCCGTTCTAGATTCCCTATGAAGAGCGTTGTTTTAACCTTCGACCAGTAGCGAACTTTTAAACCGGAAGTGCGAACCCTATAATTTTTCAGTATTTTAGAACACACATACAGGCGCAAATAATGAAAAAATCCGAAATCGATATCTCAAGCCGTTTCGGAGGAGATATGTGCACAACAATAAAACAGATAGAGAGCGTTGTTTCCAAAGTTCAAGGTCACATGAAATTCCATATTTCTGCATCGTCTTCGTATACTCAATGGCTATACAGGTACCAAATTTCAAATTAATCGGTCAAGCCGTTTCGACGATATAAGAATTCAAACCTCGATTTCGCAAGTTACTTTTGTGTCGCGAAAACCCCCCAAAAATCAACAAAATGGCGATAACTCCGAAGGTCAAGGTCGGACGAAATTCTCAATGGGCCATTTTCAGAGAACTTCCAAAGTTATATACTAAAGCCGAAAACAGTAGGCGAATCGGTCCAGCCGTTCCGGAGATTAAGGCATGTTATTGGAATAAGAAGAAAAACAACAATAATAAAAGCCAGAAGAATTACAATATACTTCCATGTTAAAACATGGAAGTATAACTAGAGGTCAGATTCCATGGAATCAGATATACTTCCATGGTATACCATCCCATCCCATGTGAGTGCTATGCGTATATGTGTGTTCCTCTTCATGCGACAACGTATTGGTGTCTTATTATCTGATGGTGCACTTGCATTAACATTTATAAATTTAATATATATTTTGGGACTTCTGTCTGTTTGGTTGTCTGTTAGCTATGACTGGGAAAACTGCGGGACGGATTTTGACAAAATTTGATAAATATGGGTACTTTTGTCCAGGGAGTGTTTTGGACGTGTCAAATCGTGACCCCGACCTGATCTTGACCTTCAAAAAGGTCAATCCTATGTAAAATCTGGTAAAACAGACCGATTTCAACGAAATTTGATACCTAGGGGTACTTTTGTCAGGGGAGTCTTTTGGGTGTGTCAAATCGTGACATTGACCTGACATTGACCTTCAAAATGGTTAGTTCAAGGTCAAATCGGGTAAAACGAACGAATTTCCACGAAATTTGCTACCTAGGGAAACTTTTGTCCGGGGAGTGTTTTGGACAGGTACAATCGTGACAATATGTTACTTTGATAGTACAGCGGACATACCTATATAGTATGTCGGTCAGCATGGTCATGCATTTGCCTTGCTTCTTGACAAGTCCGTTTGAATTTGCGTCACGAAGAGAGGGTTTGAATTTGAATAATATATATCACCCGTTACAACGTTATACGCTACCAGGGTTAAACCGTCCAATCTAAATCTTTGAAAAGCGTACTAATCTTGCGTTTAGATGCTACTTATCACATCCACTCGTCGAAAAGTTTTTATCTCGATATCCGATTTTCGGAGTAATTTTCCCCATGTGATCTTCGGTGGTATTTGCCAAATCTGAACCCACCCGACACAAACACTCCCTTGAGCAGGTTGCGTTTATAGTAGAGCGGTCAAATTTTGTAGGCATACCTACAGTATACCGACTTATATGTTCCAGCGTGAAACTCGCTCCTATATTAGCCCGTTTGGATTTGGGGCTAAAAATCGGCTAGTGATAGACTACATACGTATACATATTTATGATATATAGCGTTGTCACGAGTAAACCGTTCCATCTGAAAATTAGAAAATCTCCCTCTGGATGCGCGTGAACACTAGCCATCAGATGTACTCGTCAAACAAATTTATCTGGATGTTTGAATTTTCCCCCCTTTGCAATTTTCGTGGAATTTTCCTAAAGTCTCAACCCACACTGACACGCATTCTCCGTTGGGCATGTTACATTTATAATATAGCCCTCAAACTTCCGGGACGTACATAAAGTATATCAACGTACATGCTACGATATTAGCTCGCTCTTTAACCAGCCGGTTTGGATTTGGCGGGAAAAGTAGTTGCAATATTTCGGTACACCGTAGCGCGGAAAGTTCTGGGTAAAAACATTTTTAAGCGGTATATTGGAGTCCGAATCTCTCGTCCAATTCGGAATATGCAATGAAAAATTTAGAGCTCTGCACTTATAAAAAAAAAAAAAAAAAAAAAAAAAAAACTCAGTTTATTCATCCCGGTGTATAGTGTGTCCCCTGTTTATGGGCGGTAACTCTTCAGGGAAAGCGCGGACACAAGTTTTGATGCCCGTGGGCAGTAGGGCATATCGAGGTGTGCATACGGTCCAATTTTCGATGCTCTGCTCCCTATAATTTCCGAGATAATAAATGACATTTTGTTCATATAAAGGGAGATAACTCCGCGGGGTAAATGCGGACAATATTCGTTGTATGCCGACCGGTTAGAACTCATTGAACCCAACATACATACAAATTTCCAGTTCGATACTCCCCATACTTTCAGATATTAAGGCGTTGCAAAAGTGTTGAGTATAATAATAATAATAATAATAGTGAAAAATATTTTTTATTTTTTTTTTAATTTCACACCGTGGGGAAGCGTTGGGTCGAAATCGCGATATCTTCATTTTCAGTATCCCTTAGATGCCTACATTCCCTAGAGATTTCACGGTCCTACTGCAATTAGTTTCTGAGTATTTCAAATAAACGGAAAACGACCTCAGTACAAAAACAATATACTTCCTTGGTTACACCATGGAAGTATAATAATAGGGACAATCATGAGCTGAAACAATCGCAGTTTAGGGACGGGATATATGAAGTATGGTGATTATATGTTGTCCTTAACATGTGTGTGTTGATCTCAAGTATTTGGAAGTGACCCCACCCCTGCCTCGAAATTGGGTGACGGGAATGTGAAATTGTCAAACCCGGCCCAAAATGCGAAGTTTGAGGGCCCGTAACTCAGTTATTTTCCAATGGATTTTAAAATTGTTTTCAGTATTGTGATTAGCTCCTCACATAGATTGTTTGTTATAAATTTTGTCTGATTCGGAGACGGCTAACATTTTGGTTATTGGAAAGAATACGGGTCCAGATTCAATTTTGATGGCCCAAATCTCGGCCATTTTTTAACGGATTTACGATCTGTTTTCAGTTTTGTGATCAACGTGTATGGTAGATGTTATATTTCAAGTTTCATATAATTCGGAGACGAAATAAATTTTGGTACCCCGGACCGCCCCTCCCCTGATCCACATCACTCAACCGACACTGGCAAAATTTGGCACACCGCGTGCTCTCTTCAGCCCGCACGCATTGGCGTATCAGATGACATCCAAAGTGCGACATCTTCGGAGGAGATGTGTTCACAAGCACATCGGCCCAAATTGCAAACTTTGAGGGCCCGTAACTCTTGCATTTCTTCTCGGATTTCAAAAATCCTTTCCGGTATGGGTTTGTTATCGTTCGGGACATACATAAACTTAAATAGATAAATGTCAAACAAAATTTAATTTTGCAAAAATTTTGCCCCCCCCCCACCCCAGTGTCAAAATATATGTCCGACCCTGTCCAATTTTCTTTCTCGGACTAAACTGACAAAGAATAACACGACTGTGAAAACCAAATGCAGTTATCTGGAATGATACGAGACGACAACAGAGTACAATGAAATAGAGGTTTGCCTATTTATGGGCGGTAACTCTTCAGGGAAAGCGCGGACACAAGTTTTGATGTCCGTGGGCAGTAGGGCATATCGAGGTGTGCATACGGTCCAATTTTCGATGCTCTTCTCCCTATAATTTCCGAGATAATAAATGACATTTTGTTCATATAAAGGGAGATAACTCCGCGGGGTAAACGCGGACAATATTCGTTGTATGCCGACCGGTTAGAACTCATTGAACCCAACATACATACAAATTTTCACTTCGATACTCCCCATACTTTCAGATATTAAGGCGTTGCAAAAGTGTTGAGTATAATAATAATAATAATAATAGTGAAAAATATTTTTTTTTTTATTTTTAATTTCACACCGTGGGGAAGCGTTGGGTCGAAATCGCGATATCTTCATTTTCAGTATCCCTTAGATGCCTACATTCCCTAGAGATATCACGGTCCTACTGCAATTAGTTTCTGAGTATTTCAAATAAACGGAAAACGACCTCAGTACAAAAACAATATACTTCCTTGGTTACACCATGGAAGTATAATAATAATAATAATAAGAATAATAATAATGAAAAATAATCGCAAAAGGGCCATAACTCCGCCAAGAAACATTGGGCGGAAATCCGGATACCACTATATCTAGTAAACCTTCGATGGCTACATTCGCTAGAGATTTCGCGTTCCTACTGCAATCAGTTTCTGATTATTTCGAAATAAACGGAAAACGACCTCAGTAGAAAAACAATATACTTCCTTGGTTACACCATGGAAGTATAATAATAACAGGTTACAAACAGCTAATTATTTTACATATGCCTCGATACACCTTCACGACCACACCCACACCAATATATGGCTCCAATGAAAACGTTAAATTTGGGGCCGTGATCGGTACTCATTCGCGACTTGTTGGACCCAAAACAAATCACGGGTAAACGACTCAGCTTGCAAGTTACATAGCCAAACTAGCGAATATACAATATATACACACACAAATATAACAAAAGTGTCCAAATTAGCCTCAAATAAGAATAATTCGGGCAGAAATGTGGAAACTATTGTAATGTGCAACAATTTTCCCTGAAATATCATTCAATTTGCCAGAAAATTGCCCGAATAGGCTGGAATAGGACCATAAAAAATCTCCAGTTTGCCCGAATGTTGAACTTTCTACCCGATTTGGGGGGGGCTGCAGCCTCCAGCCCCCCCCCCGGCCCATGATTGTGACAGAGCGGTATAAATACAACAATTAACAGAGAACATAAATATATCAAATTGAAATTTCACATAATATTGTCAGGTAAATTGTTAATCCGATTTCCCCTCGGACTATATGCCTATACTGATTGCACATATAGTCAGATATAGTTAAAGAATTCACTTATTTAGGGGTTAAATTATTTTATAATGGTCGCTTCTGCCAGAACATAAAGAAAACAGTTAACTCTGCAACGAGAGCCATGTACGGACTGCTTAATAAGGTCCGAAAACTAAACTTACCCATTGATATTATGCTTGATTTATTCGATAAGATGATTTTACCTATTTTACTGTATGGGAGTGAGATATGGTGTTTTGAACGTATTCAAAGTGTAGAGACACTACATCTAAAATTTTGTAAGATGGTTGCGTCCATCAAAATGAGTACCCCCAATTACATAGTTTATGCAGAATTCGCACGACACCCCGTCTCTATAGAAATAACATGCCGAGCTCTGACATATTGGTCAAAGCTCGTATCGAGTAACGGCTCTGAGCTAGCTAAGAATATTTATACCTTAATTTATCAGACTCATGAGATGAACTCACAGACAGCAGACACAAATAACTCCAAATGGTTATGTTTTGTCAAAAATGCTCTTTATGATTTGAAATTGCAATCAAAGTGGATCACACAGACGGGCCTGACCGCTATTGAACTGAGAAATGCAAAAACTGTTCTCAAACAACGTCATTGGGACGCACTACTCGTTGACATAAACACATCTGCTTCATCGAGGGCCCAATTTTATAGTTTTATTAAAACTGACTACGGTTACCCAAATTACTTGAAGATTTTTGCCGTCTAATCTATCGATATACCTCTTGAAGCTCAGAACTGCAAATCATAAACTGCCTATAGAGTGCTCAAGATGGAAGAAATCTCAGAATGATAATGACAATAGGATATGCACCATATGTGGAAAATATTTAGGAGACGAATACCATTTAGTTATTATATGCAGTCATTTGGATGAAATCAGAAAACAATATATCCCTGAGTACTTTTGGAAGAACCCTACGAGAGAGAAATTCCATGGTCTCCTATCTCTTCAAAATATAAGCCTCATAAAAAGACTATGCATATTCCTAAGGTGTGCCTTTAAGAAGGTGTCTTATACTATATAATCGAAATCATTTATTGTTATGGGTGAACACATGTAGTTATCATACTTGTTAAGTTTATCGCCTATTATTGTGTAATCTAATTTAATTACTGCTGTGTATATGAAATGAACAATGATTAATGTGATATTCAAAGTTGTGTACATAGTGTATATATGTTTTGCTTGTTTCACTGTTATGTGACTTATGCAATAAATCAATCAATCAATCAATCAAACCCTTAGCGTAAACTAATTATCACGCTCATATGTCGGTCGTTTTAGTCGATGTAACTAATACCACGGCTTTGCCATCATAGTTACGTTTGGTGATACGGATAGAATAATCATTTCTGCTTAATTTGAAACAAACCTCCAGTTCTGATGTGACCATTTCACGAAGTTTGAACTTTTTAAATCGGATAACGCTGTTTTCGCGCGACATCGATCACTGGGCAAACTGAGTTTTATATATCATTTGGAGGAGATATCCTTTATTGTATCGACCACATTTGTTCATTGTTACGTTGTGAATTTTGACTATAATAAAATTGGTTCCTTTTCTCATTCATCGGCGAGAAAACTAGACCCAAAGTTGCAGAGTAGTTACGTATTTCTGTATAAATGCGACATAAATTTTGGTCACCTGCTTCACAAAATTATATTTAGATCATATCTCTACATGTTTCAACATTTAAATATTATACTTACCTGCGTTAAATCAGAAAAACACACATTTTCCCGGAGCATGAGTTCAACTGTTTATGAAAAATTAGCGAAACTCGACCAAGGTCGGGAAGTTTGCTCGACGAGGGGTCATTTCTGGCGCACAGGTGGTACCCACACAATTTAGGCTTGTTTTTGTTTTATGACAGGTTAGCCCATAGGTAATTTTGTACACACTCACCGCATCTATATTTCACCACATAAACCGATTTTGCAGACCACAGGGTTTTCGCTTTACATGATAGGATCAAGATAGCTTTTGGTTAGTCCGGGGAGATTTTATTATGGAATGTGGGATATATATATATGTGTATATAGTGTACATATATTCAATATTTTGTATCACATTAATTTAGTGACAAAAATAAAGCATACAACAACAAAATTATATGATATAGCACGAACAAAGCTATTTGAAAAATTAGAAACTGTAAATCCGGGGTTCATCAAACTATCAAACAAGGAAACATTTATTAGTATTATGAAAAATAACAATCCCACAGTGTGCGATATGATTTGCAATAACATAATATTATATGGATTCTTCATAATACGGGAAAATGTTGCTCACAACAAATGAAAAAGGGAAGTTGGAAGGGAAAAATTCGTACGTAATTTTAATTATCTGTGTTCAAAATATGTGTTGATACAATGAATATTCTTATATATGTGTTTTTATATACTACTTTGCAACATGTCTGTAATATATATTTCTTGCAATAAATGTTATCTATCTATCTACCGCTCATCGCCGTGATGGACATGTGTGTCAATCTTTGTATGATGTAAAAGTACAATAAAATTGATTGATTGATTGTATCAAAGGCATTACATAACAGACATGGGATTTCTAACTGGTCTGGTCTGACATCACATCAGGATATCAGGAAATGTATAAGGTTGTGTTGGCAATAAATGCTTTCGTTTCCTTGAGCCAAGGTTTTTTAATTTTTGCTATACAAGTCCTTGCTTGAGCGAAAACATTGGCTCCCGCCAATGTGGCCCGTGGTTAGTAAGATTAGATTTATTAGCATCTGGACTCATTATTGTAGAAACTACGGACATTCTCTATTATCCGGGTTTGGTGAACTCCATATATTATTCAGAGTTTGCACATGGGCCAAGTTTGCCACCTAAATACAAATTCTGGGTCTGATGTTAAGCCGCTCTGACATGGGCGTATATATGTAAGGGCAGTGGTGTAGTAGCTGGACGGTTTTGGTCGTACCAATATCAGGGTCCACACAATTTAATCTTTTTCATTACACACATAGCAGCTAGCCGTTTTATTAGTATTTGGAACATAAAACAGAAGAAAGTCAAGCATTTAATGATCCCAGGCTGTTAGTTTACCAAGAAGACACATGCTAATAGGGCCCTGTACCATGCCATCTAACTGTATCAGCTTATTATATGTAGTAAACGGAGTGCACCATAAAATACCCAGTCAGATTTGGTTAACAACTAATATATATTAAAGATACAAAGATTTATGGACAATCCTGGAGAGCTAGCCCCAGAGTGGGGGAATGTTACCCATTTCTGTCAAGCCATTGCTGGCACCAATTAATGGACATAACAGTATCATGTACATGGCACATGGTATTTGAAATGATCTAGTTGTTGTGGAAAGTTGGGAAATGTGGAAGGGTTGTATAGTAATCCAAAGACATTAATGGGACCGTCATTAAATGCTTGGCATTTATGGACTTTAATCGCATCCATCCTAGTCCGTGGGCCAATTCCAAAAAGACGCCTAGTTTTCGCTTTAGTTGCACCCCCATCCGAACAAGTGTTTGTTATACCAAATTGTAGGTAATTATATAGCCGTCAGGGTGGTGTAAATTTCCACTTCAGAAATGTGTCCAAAAGTTTCGAAAAATGAAGATGATTAACCCTACCCCAGTTGAAAACATTACATGTAGCTGTTCTGAATCATTAAGCCCCTACGCGAATCTTAAAAACTTCAGAAGAACCATTTATAGTTGATAACATGCCTCATATATACCGTCAATGGACACAATTGTCATTTTTTGAAAATATTAAAAATAAATTGAGTTATAGTGAAAAGTGTGATAAAAAGAGTGATTTTTTGGGTACTTTTTCCAAAATGTTGTCTAATATAAAATGATATAAGTTCCGGATTTCAGTGAAACATGCGGATATTAAGGTTTTACAAACTTCGCAAGGGTATATTCCACATGTTCGAAAAACTAGAATGTGATGCATTCCGTATTTTCGACTTACTATGAAAAAAGCTACCCCTACCCCCTATTTTTTAATAATTTAATCCAATTTTTTAAATTTTCAATAGTGTACCCATTCAACACATATGCTCCTTCAAAATTGATTTTAAACAATATAATGATTTGATAATCCGACATTTGTCATCCATAATTTTAAAAATCTCGAAATTCGCCAAAAATTTACTGAAATATTTATAAAAAAAAATAAATAAAAAAAAGAGACTTTTTTCAATATTTTTCAACAAAAAGTAAAATTGAGTTGTGCAGATCATTTAATAGTGCTATATATAACAAAATATGACTGATATGTCCGTATCACAAGAAAATGTCATAATATTTTACTAAAATGACAGGCAAAATGGGAGGTTGTATGATCATCCCATGCATGATGTACCATACAGGGATGTACTATGATCGCCCCAGGGATCATTGGGGTGTCGGAGGGTCGTCCCATGGACCATCTGAAGGTCGAACCTTCGACCACGTGACCACATTGAGGTCGTAACGTCGTCACAGTGACCATATAGAGGTCGTATGACAATCCCAGGGACCAGATGGATGTCGTTACATCGTATAATCATCAGGCATCGCAAGGTCTTCCCATGGACCATACGGAGATCGGACGGTCATCACAGATAACATAGGGAGGTCGTATGACCGATATCCGAAATGGGATAGGAATGGGTTATTTATTTAAGGCCTTATCCCAGCGCTGATTTATTCAGTATTGTCAGGAATTCCATTTATTTTTTTGTTTATTCAGACTTCTCGGAGAATGATCAGTTTTCAGCGTTTGGTGCAAAGCACATTAGCCGAAAACTTTTGTATTCACTGTTCATGGTAATAATGAGTGAGCGATCAATTATCGCTTCGTGCATGAACAATGAAAATAGGTCACGCTATTATAGAGCGTGTGTTGTCATTTCTAGCCGAATCGCCTTGTATGTCGGGTCAACTCCAAATTTTTTGTTCGCTACCTTATGTTTCTGGTTATGGTCCGACTGGATAATATACAGCAGAGAACTCAGACATCCGACTGTCATATACCAGAGTAATGACCAATTGGTGGAAGAGATCTTCAAGTCGAACATTTTGTGTTCGCATTTATAAGTTAAGTACCGTTGTATTTTTGTAACAGAAGAGGTGTCCTGGCAAAATTATAATTATAATTTTAACATGTAGTTAACAGTCAGAAAAATAATTTTAAGTTTAACAGGTAGTTTACAGTCAGAAAAATAATTTTAAGGTGAGAATGAACCATATATATATTGCATATATGGTCGGTTTATAATTTTCCACACGAATGGGTAAAAAGAGGGTCAGTATTTAATAACATTTTTGTTAGAAACTAAAGATAATCGTGAAGAAAATATGTTTTGAGAATGTTGCTGGGGGAAATGTGCACATGTATGAGGATTTAATAAACTAATTTACATATTCAAATGCCGGCAAATTTATTTGGTGATAAGACTGTATTTATTCACCTGTCTTGTCATTCTGATGGAAATATTTCCAGACCTAATGGGTAAAATTTAATCCTTATAGCTGATGATTCAATTCGAGGGAATGCATGAGGCAGTTGGTTACACGCAGATGATCTCAGCGAACAGACAACAGTATGGACGAGTACATTCATGGATGCTTACCAATTGGATCGAATCATACGAGTTGCATGGAATGAATCGGAATAAGATGAGTATAGTAGTTGCTTGCATGTTTTTGTCAGTGAGACTTGGTGAAACACGTTTTAGATAGCGATATAGCAGAATAAGCTATGTGTTCATGCAGTTATTGTGAGGTCAAAAGTAAACAGCTTTACTACACAACTACATATAGTCACTGATACATGTACATACATGTAAATTTATTCCAGGTGTTATATATACGTATGCGCCTATGTATGCGCGGAAGTATATAATTGGACAAGAACGCCAATAATGTTTGATAGTAATAAATAATAAATTTAGAAAATTCCAACCAAGAGATTAATAATCAAGTTAAAAATGTGATATTTTGTGGTATGTTGATTATATCTGATTAGTCACTCAGTATGGTGTTCAGCTGTTTTGAATGTGCCCAATCCAGTGAAGTGCATTTCCATTTTGCATGTAAACGTAAAAAAAAAAAAATATACAAATTAATGCTAATATTTTATGCGTTTTTGCTATGCATATTGCTGATTTTGGACCCATTTTGATGTGGGGGGGGGGAAATGAATGGGGAATTAGCATGTTAATATAATGACATGGTATCGTGTGATACATTTGTTTGCATGACATATTTACGGTGAGCTAAATAATCACGAGCATATATACGGTGTATGTATAAGTGTAGGGAAAATGGAGGCTATATGTGTCTTGACGAGACACGCCATACAAGAAGCAGTGTAGTTATATGCATGCGTATGCATGTGATATATGCCTGTTTGCGTGTGTATATATATATATGTGGTATATAACGTGCGAGAACCGTTTTATTCTCGGACAGAATTGACATCGTATAATTCAGTCAATATATCGAAAGCGCTATATCAATTATATAATAAATCGAATTATTAACGATGATCGGCTGCAAGGAAAAGAAAACGGGATTAGATTTGTTGTTGTTTGTGGTATATATCATATATAAACATGTTTTTTTTGAGATCATACAAACCGTCTAAGTCTGAAGTAATGACGTTGGGTGAAAACCCATGATAAGCTGGTTTTCCTGTTCATTTGTAGAACACGGGTAAATTTGAGATCGGAGCAAGCGCGTGGCGCAGCTATATTGGTGTTAATGACATGTTTCTTGAACATGGTCTGACGATATGTATATTGTGAAAAAATGTGTACCTTGTGTGCGTACATATGTATCTAACAGAATAAGAAGTGTATATGCACGATTATATATGTCATGTATTTTTGAAAATAATGAGGTTGTATTGTTGGGGGTAATTGGGAATGTGTGTATACATTGTATATACATATCGGAATTTTGAGGAAGGTTGTTTGGTACATTGTGAATAAAATTTGCTTTGCAGATACGATACGTCCGATAATTGATCATGGTGTATTTGGAACCAAATTATGGGGATCTATGTTGCGGTGGTGTATAACAAAAGCAAAACAACATAGACGAATGGACAGCTACAATTCGTGAATTCATCGATGGACATTCTAGTGGAAATAAGCTTAAAACGGAAAAGTAACTATGGTTGGCGGTGGTATATATATGTTTATATACATTGTATAGACTCAAAGATTATAACATTTGTTAGTAATGTTATTGAACTGTTTATATGACGGGCACGTCTATTTAATATGTATGAAGAAAATGTTATTTGATATTCCCCCATATATAGATGCTTGTAGATGTGAGCAGGGACTTTGTAATGTTAATTTTGTTAACGCATATAAAGGTGTTCGATTGTACCGATGCATGGTTATGGTGTGTACACGCATATACGGTGGAACACTATATAAACACGAAATGTATAAATGAGGGCGTGAGGCCACTGAAATAAATGATAATAGAGAACGCGGGCAATAGACCGCATGATATATATCAACATTAAACGTTGTGCGTTTGTCTGAAGGACATGAGATATAACGACTATATTTTTACGCGCACGACGTATTTGTAACCCAGTAACTGGTTACAATTGCGTCGTATTTTTTTTCTGCACCAAAATCTGACATATATGGATTTTGTGGTATGTACAATAGGTCGTGGTAATATGGATTTAGCACGGATTTTCGTTATAAGAACTTGAATCGCGTTTTGGTACGAGAGCGATATGCTCTGGTAGTAATGTAACGCTTTAATGCGAAGGCGATATGCCATTATTAGAGCCTACGATTGTGTATTGATGTTAAAACAGATATTCATGTTGTTATTTTGGTGTTCGAGCACTTGAATATAGCGCTTTTGTGCATAGGTGTTAGACCTTGTTAACATGGTTTTAACAATCTGGGTTTTATAAAGCCATGGTATAGAATTTTGATATGATGGCATGTGGTCCATGATAACTTAACCAAATGTTAAACATCGAATATTTTGTTTGGCATGTTTAATGGCAGTTTTGTGTGCGTTTTAGAGGCCCATGTGGAATTTCCAAGATGATCGGCATTTGGAAGCGCGTCGGTGCGATCGAGTTTTGGTACGCGAGTGATATGCTTTAGTAGTAATGTAATGCTTTAGTGCGAAGGCGTCATGCCATTATTATAGCATGTTGTTATTTTGGTGCGCGTCGGTGCGAGGGTCTGAGGCCCATGATAATAATCAGGATACTATGCATTTGGAAGCATGTCGATGAGAGGGCGTGAGGCCCATAATAATTCTCAAAATGCTCGGTATTTTGAAGCATGTCTGTGTGAGGGTTTGAGGCTCATGATAATACTCAAGAAGCTCGGCATTTGGAAGCATGCCGGTGCGAGGGCGTGAGGCCCATGATAATTTTCAAAATGTTCGGCATTTTGAAGCACGGTTATGTGAGGGTTTGAGGCCCATGATAATACTCAAGAAGCTCGGCATTTGGAAGCATGCCGATGCGAGGGCGTGAGGCCCATGATAATTTCCAAGATGCTCGGCATTTGGAAGCACGTATGTGCGAGGGTTTTGAGGCCCATGATAATACTCAAGATGCTCGGCATTTGGAAGCATGCCGGAGCAAGGGCGTGAGGCCCATGATAATACTCAAGATGCTAGGCATCAGTGATTATGTATGTATATATGCACATGTATATGTGGATTGTTGTAAGGTGTCTGTAACATGGGCAAACACGAATTAATGTTCATGTAGAATACACAAATATGATCAACTTTTCGGTATAATGGAATATATTTTCTCATTATTAGAAGATTACAGTTTAATATTTAATGATTCCAACTACCAATTCTTTGTAATGGATCTAGTGGACTCCGGCGCGGCTTGATGGCAATGATGGTGTTATCATTATTGGAGAATTGGGAATACTGATCAGTTTTCAGCGTTTGGTGCAAAGCACATTAGCCGAAAACTTTTGTATTCACTGTTCATGGTAATAATGAGTGAGCGATCAATTATCGCTTCGTGCATGAACAATGAAAATAGGTCACGCTATTATAGAGCGTGTGTTGTCATTTCTAGCCGAATCGCCTTGTATGTCGGGTCAACTCCAAATTTTTTGTTTCAAACATTTCAGTAATGTTATGGATTGACGGTTCAATAACGTAATGAGATGCGTATGTTGAAACTATATCTGATAAGCATATATTCTTATAACGCATGAAATCATGCATATTATAGAAAGTTGACGTTGAATTTTATTTTTTTTTGAATTATCATTAATAAAAGTTAACTGTAACTTTGAAATGTGCATATCGCACCTTATTCAGGAAGTAATCGTTTTATATGTAGTCATTTATATTAAACGCATATAAGTGTTTCATCCGATCACGATCATAGTGTATATATTCGAACATGTTATATATGTTAATTTATATTTGTATTATATAGTGTGTACACAGGTTTGTGTTGCACAATTGATCAATTAGAATGAATTTCCGAACATTCGAGCTGCGTTAGTGATGTTGGTTTCGGAAAGCAGGTTTCCATCGTTTTTCCCCAAGAGGTTTTTCGTTGGTTTTTCCTGACCGCCAACGCAGACACAGTAGGATGTAATTAACCTGTATGTGAAGACGTGTCCGTCCCTTAACTTGTAAGCATGTATACCAATAAACGCTGATGTCGACCCCTAGTGGACTCCGGTGCGGCTTGATGGCAATGATGGTGTTATCATTATTGGAGAATTGGGAATACAGATGATTTCCATTAGTTTTTCTTTTAATTAGATTTTTGATTTGGCCATCACACAATATGTCAACCAGATGACCCCCCCCCCCCCCGCTCTGGTATATACGTCATGTTACACGCATGTGGGCCCCTGTGACACAGCGTTCCCGATAAACCTACTCCCCGATACGGTGTCCTCATAAAACTACTCTCTCACCTATATTTTGGGCCCCCATATACCTACTCTCCCACACGGTGTGCCCGATAAACCTCTGATATGGCGTCCCCATAAAACTACACTCTCACCCAGGGGCCACATAAACCTGCTCTCCGACACATACTATAATTATGAAAATCCATCCATCGTTTGCTCAGCTATAGAGATTGCTAAACACATAATGCCCTCCCCAAAATCTGGTCGACATCTGTGATGGCCAAATCACAAGTCTAATTAAAAGAAAAACTTATGGAATTTCTGCCAATGCTGAATATAGGTCGCTTGCAGAAATTGTCAACGATTATTTTGATAAATAAGATAATAAATTGAAAATTGAAACAACGGTCGCGCTGATTTATTCAGTATTGTCAGGAATTCCATTTAGTTTTTTGTTTATTCAGACTTCTCGGAGAAAGATGATTTCCATTAGTTTTTCTTTTAATTAGATTTTTGATTTGGCCATCACACAATATGTCAACCAGATAATTAAATGTTAATCGGTCATATTTTTAGTGACGTCTATTTGTGCGACCATTTTTGTGATAAAATTTTCACAAAATTACTAAACCTTGTGATATAATGATATTGCTGGTTTTTGAACCCAAATAGTCAGATTGTGCTGTAAAAATACAAGATTTAACACATAAAACTATTTTCAATCGCCAGAAAAATGGCATGTCCTGTCCCGCTCGCCCCTTGGCCAAGGGCAGGGGGTCAGCTGCCCCCCCCCCCCCCCGCTCTGGTATATACGTCATGTTACACGCATGTGGCCCCCTGTGACACAGCGTTCCCGATAGACCTACTTCCCGATACGGTGTCCTCATAAAACTACTCTCTCACCTATATTTTGGGCCCCCATATACCTACTCTCCCACACGGTGTGCCCGATAAACCTCTGATATGGCGTCCCCATAAAACTACACTCTCACCCAGGGGCCACATAAACCTGCTCTCCGACACATACTATAATTATGAAAATCCATCCATCGTTTACTCAGCTAGAGATTGCTAAACACAAAATCTGGTCGACATCTGTGATGGCCAAATCACAATTCTAATTAAAAGAAAAACTTATGGAATTTCTGACAATGCTGAATATAGGTCGCTTGCAGAAATTGTCAACGATTATTTTGATAAATAAGATAATAAAATTGAAACAACGGTCGCGCTGATTTATTCAGTATTGTCAGGAATTCCATTTAGTTTTTTGTTTATTCAGACTTCTCGGAGAAAGATGATTTCCATTAGTTTGTCTTTTAATTATATTTTTGATTTGGCCATCACACAATATGTCAACCAGATAATTAAATGTTAATCGGTCATATTTTTAGTGACGTCTATTTGTGCGACCATTTTTGTGATAAAATTTTCACAAAATTACTAAACCTTGTGATATAATGATATTGCTGGTTTTTGAACCCAAATAGTCAGATTGTGCTGTAAAAATACAAGATATAACACATAAAACTATTTTCAGTCGCCAGAAAAATGGCATGTCCTGTCCCGCTCGCCCCTTGGCCAAGGGCACGGGGTCAGCTGCCCCCTCCCCCGCTCTGGTATATACGTCATGTTACACGCATGTGGGCCCCTGTGACACAGCGTTCCCGATAAATCTACTCCCCGATACGGTGTCCTCATAAAACTACTCTCTCACCTATATTTTGGGCCCCCATATACCTACTCTCCCACACGGTGTGTCCGATAAACCTCTGATATGGCGTCCCCATAAAACTACACTCTCACCCAGGGACCACATAAACCTGCTCTCCGACACATACTATAATTATGAAAATCCATCCTTCGTTTGCTCAGCTAGAGATTGCTAAACACAAAATCTGGTCGACATCTGTTATGGCCAAATCACAAGCCTAATTAAAAGAAAAACTTATGGAATTTCTGACAATGCTGAATATAGGTCGCTTGCAGAAATTGTCAACGATTATTTTGATAAATAAGATAATAAAATTGAAACAACGGTCGCGCTGATTTATTCCGTATTGTCAGGAATTCCATTTAGTTTTTTGTTTATTCAGACTTCTCGGAGAAAGATGATTTCCATTCGTTTTTCTTTTAATTAGATTTTTGATTTGGCCATCACACAATATGTCAACCAGATAATTAAATCTTAATCGGTCATATTTTTAGTGACGTCTATTTGTGCGACCATTTTTGTGATAAAATTTTCACAAAATTACTAAACCTTGTGATATAATGATATTGCTGGTTTTTGAACCCAAATAGTCAGATTGTGCTGTAAAAATACAAGATTTAACACATAAAACTATTTTCAGTCGCCAGAAAAATGGCATGTCCTGTCCCGCTCGCCCCTTGGCCAAGGGCACGGGGTCAGCTGCCCCCCCCCCCCGCTCTGGTATATACGTCATGTTACACGCATGTGGGCCCCTGTGACACAGCGTTCCCGATAAACCTACTCCCCGATACGGTGTCCTCATAAAACTACTCTCTCACCTATATTTTGGGCCCCCATATACCTACTCTCCCACACGGTGTGTCCGATAAACCTCTGATATGGCGTCCCCATAAAACTACACTCTCACCCAGGGACCACATAAACCTGCTCTCCGACACATACTATAATTATGAAAATCCATCCATCGTTTGCTCAGCTAGAGATTGCTAAACACAAAATCTGGTCGACATCTGTGATGGCCAAATCACAAGTCTAATTAAAAGAAAAACTTATGGAATTTCTGACAATGCTGAAAATAGGTCGCTTGCAGAAATTGTCAACGATTATTTTGATAAATAAGATAATGAAATTGAAACAACGGTCGCGCTGATTTATTCAGTATTGTCAGGAATTCCATTTAGTTTTTTGTTTATTCAGACTTTTCAGAGAAAGATGATTTCCATTAGTTTTTCTTTTAATTAGATTTTTGATTTGGCCATATCACAATATGTCAACCAGATAATTAAATGTTAATCGGTCATATTTTTAGTGACGTCTATTTGTGCGACCATTTTTGTGATAAACTTTTCACAAAATTACTAAGCCTTGTGATATAATGATATTGCTGGTTTTTGAACCCAAATAGTCAGATTGCGCTGTAAAAATACAAGATTTAACACATAAAACTATTTTCAGTCGCCAGAAAAATGGCATGTCCGTTCCGCTCGCCCCTTGGCCAAGGGCAGGGGGTCAGCTGCCCCCCCCCGCTCTGTTATATACGTCATGTTACACGCATGTGGGCCCCTGTGACACAGCGTTACCGATAAACCTACTCCCCGATACGGTGTCCTCATAAAACTACTCTCTCACCTATATTTTGGGCCCCCATATACCTACTCTCCCACACGGTGTGCCCGATAAACCTCTGATATGGCGTCCTCATAAAACTACACTCTCACCCAGGGGCCACATAAACCTGCTCTTCGACACATACTATAATTATGAAAATCCATCCATCGTTTGCTCAGCTAGAGATTGCTAAACACAAAATGCCCTCCCCAAAATCTGGTCGACATCTGTGATGGCCAAATCACAAGTCTAATTAAAAGAAAAACTTATGGAATTTCTGCCAATGCTGAATATAGGTCGCTTGCAGAAATTGTCAACGATTATTTTGATAAATAAGATAATAAAATGAAAATTGAAACAACGGTCGCGCTGATTTATTCCGTATTGTCAGGAATTCCATTTAGTTTTTTGTTTATTCAGACTTCTCGGAGAAAGATGATTTCCATTAGTTTTTCTTTCAATTAGATTTTTGATTTGGCCATCACACAATATGTCAACCAGATAATTAAATCTTAATCGGTCATATGTTTAGGGTGGATACACACATGCATGTAATCTCTGTAATTATCGTGTATTTGGAGTTTTACATGGATCATACAGACCATGTAATATGTGTCCGTTGACAACCCAATCATTGCGGCTATGTTTGACCACAGTGAGCCAAGCTCTGAGCGTGCAGAGAACCGTTGACTGAACGAAGTCGTCAGGCCGCTTAGAATAATTGTTCGCGCGATAACCCAAATGTTGGACTTTCTGTTTAAATCATTGTCAGTCTTCTCTTGATTTTTATACCGATGATGGCCCCAGGAGTTCCCCAACCCAGGGGCTATGATTCCCAACATGGGGTCAATATTATCAGGATTTCCGGACGCAGGGGCTAAATATGACACCCGACTTGGGGCTGTATATGATCCCGAAAGCTACCAGACGGGGTGGCTAACTCTGAGCTATTTAAGTAAAACATATATTGTACCTTCTTGCCCAGATTATTCCGACCGATACATTCAACTAAGTCACTTAGCGATTTGAAGCTTTCGAAACCCCACGCCAAGCAAGCATCATGGTCGAAAATGTTCTATATCAAGCCTGTATACACCAGATGTGTCGCTTCTGTTGATGTGCATTAATAAAATGTCAGATATCACACAGACTTAACTAATTTCCACATTCGTAAGAGAAGACATGTTTTGGACTGGCCTTAAATGTCCCGATAGCAGAGAGTTTGATTTCGCTTATGACTACTCACTTGTCTTGCCTGGTAACAATGAACCGCTCGCGCGCAGGTGATTAATGTTGTCAATTATTGGTGTGGCCATGTAAAATACATGTATTTTACATACAGAGATTACATGCATGTGTGTATCCACCCTTAGTGACGTCTATTTGTGCGACCATTTTTGTGATAAAATTTTCACAAAATTACTAAACCTTGTGATATAATGATATTGCTGGTTTTTGAACCCAAATAGTCAGATTGTGCTGTAAAAATACAAGATTTAACACATAAAACTATTTTCAGTCGCCAGAAAAATGGCATGTCCTGTCCCGCTCGCGCCTTGGCCAAGGGCAGGGGGTCAGCTGCCCCCCCCCCTCTCTGGTATATACGTCATGTTACACGCATGTGGGCCCCTGTGACACAGCGTTCCCGATAAACCTACTCCCCAATACGGTGTCCTCATAAAACTACTCTCTCACCTATATTTTGGGCCCCCATATACCTACTCTCCCACACGGTGTGCCCGATAAACCTCTGATATGGCGTCCCCATAAAACTACACTCTCACCCAGGGGCCACATAAACCTGCTCTCCGACACTTACTATAATTATGAAAATCCATCCATCGTTTGCTCAGCTAGAGATTGCTAAACACAAAATGCCCTCCCCAAAATCTGGTCGACATCTGTGATGGCCAAATCACAAGTCTAATTAAAAGAAAAACTTATGGAATTTCTGCCAATGCTGAATATAGGTCGCTTGCAGAAATTGTCAACGATTATTTTGATAAATAAGATAATAAATTGAAAATTGAAACAACGGTCGCGCTGATTTATTCCGTATTGTCAGGAATTCCATTTAGTTTTTTGTTTATTCAGACTTCTCGGAGAAAGATGATTTCCATTAGTTTTTCTTTCAATTAGATTTTTGATTTGGCCATCACACAATATGTCAACCAGATAATTAAATCTTAATCGGTCATATGTTTAGGGTGGATACACACATGCATGTAATCTCTGTAATTATCGTGTATTTGGAGTTTTACATGGATCATACAGACCAAGTAATATGTGTCCGTTGACAACCCAATCATTGCGGCTATGTTTGACCACAGTGAGCCAAGCTCTGAGCGTGCAGAGAACCGTTGACTGAACGAAGTCGTCAGGCCGCTTAGAATAATTGTTCGCGCGATAACCCAAATGTTGGACTTTCTGTTTAAATCATTGTCAGTCTTCTCTTGATTTTTATACCGATGATGGCCCCAGGAGTTCCCCAACCCAGGGGCTATGATTCCCAACATGGGGTCAATATTATCAGGATTTCCGGACGCAGGGGCTAAATATGACACCCGACTTGGGGCTGTATATGATCCCGAAAGCTACCAGACGGGGTGGCTAACTCTGAGCTATTTAAGTAAAACATATATTGTACCTTCTTGCCAAGATTATTCCGACCGATACATTCAACTAAGTCACTTAGCGATTTGAAGCTTTCGAAACCCCACGCCAAGCAAGCATCATGGTCGAAAATGTTCTATATCAAGCCTGTATACACCAGATGTGTCGCTTCTGTTGATGTGCATTAATAAAATGTCAGATATCACACAGACTTAACTAATTTCCACATTCGTAAGAGAAGACATGTTTTGGACTGGCCTTAAATGTCCCGATAGCAGAGAGTTTGATTTCGCTTATGACTACTCACTTGTCTGGCCTGGTAACAATGAACCGCTCGCGCGCAGGTGATTAATGTTGTCAATTATTGGTGTGGCCATGTAAAATACATGTATTTTACATACAGAGATTACATGCATGTGTGTATCCACCCTTAGGGTGGATACACACACATGCATGTAATCTCTGTAAATATCGTGTATTTGGCGTTTTACATGGATCATGCACACCGTGTAATATGTGTCCGCTGACAACCCAATCATTGCGACTGTGTTTGACCACAGTGAGTTAAACTCTGAACCGCCGAAGAGCCGTTGACTGGGACAAAGTCGTCAGGCCGCTTAAAATAATTATTCGTGCGATAACTCAAATGGTCGACATTCTGTTTAAATCATTGTCAGTCTTCTATTGATGTTAATACCAGTGATGGCCTCTTCCCCAACGCAGGGGGCTATGACCCCCAAAATGCACGGGGAGCTATATTATCCCAGAAGCTATCGAATTCACCATTGCATATTTCCTCGACGGGGGTGTGCATGCAACACCCTGAGTCCTGACACCCTGCTTTATAAATATCGTAGTCATGTCTGTCGTGTCTGTTTTCTACGAGTGATTAATCTAATATGCAGTAATTTATGCTATTCATATAGTTATGAACATACTATACAGCTTTAAATTTGAATGCATGGTGTTGCTGTTTGTCTTCATTCGGCGAAAGGGTTGCCTAGCTACGAGTTCCCAACTACGTCACCTTTCCTCTCTTGTGTTATACAATTAGACATGCATGTATACGCAAAATTTACAACTATGGAATATTTAAGTAAAAGATTATATTGTAATTCTTGCCCAGATAATCCCGGCTGATACATTCAATTAACTCCCTTAGTTATTGGAAGCTTTCGAGAACCAGCCCCTCCCCCAATCATGGATTATGGTCGAAAATGTTATAATTCAAGCTTGTGACAGTTAGGAGCTTGTTCAACCTTTGGCTTGAGAAACATATATATACATGGGGGGGGGGGTGTCACTCTTTTTAATTTCAACACTGTACCTGCATTATTTTTTGGCGCTATAATGAATATTTGCAATCCCAATTGAATTAATGTTATCACATGAGCTCGCTCTCAAATTATCAGAGAAATCTCAACAAGCCGGTATCATCCTATAAAAGAATTCTGCCTATTTTATTTTTGTTTTGGATGACCCTGTTTCCCAAGAAATGACAGAAACAAATCAAGTATAAAATCGACCGGCTCTAATCCACTTTTCGAAATGATTATAACTCGTGAAAAAAGCAACATATATCAGACAAGAATTACTCATTTCGGGCATCCATGAAAGAAGACATGTTTATGACTGGCCTGAAATTTCTTGATGGCAGTTTTGTTTGATAATGGCTTATAACTACTCACTGGTGAAATTGACCTCTCGCCCGCAGGTGATTAATTTTGTCAATTATTGGTGTGGCCATGTAAAATACATGTATTTTACATACAGACATTACATGCATGTGTGTATCCACCCTTAGTGACGTCTATTTGTGCGACCATTTTTGTGATAAAATTTTCACAAAATTACTAAACCTTGTGATATAATGATATTGCTGGGTTTTTTGAACCCAAATAGTCAGATTGTGCTGTAAAAATACAAGATTTAACACATAAAACTATTTTCAGTCGCCAGAAAAATGGCATTGTCCTGTCCCGCTCGCCCCTTGGCCAAGGGCAGGGGTCAGCTGCCCCCCCCGCTCTGGTATATACGTCATGTTACACGCATGTGGGCCCCTGTGACACAGCGTTCCCGATAAACCTACTCCCGATACGGTGTCCTCATAAAACTACTCTCTCACCTATATTTTGGGCCCCCATATACCTACTCTCCCACACGGTGTGTCCGATAAACCTCTGATATGGCGTCCCCATAAAACTACACTCTCACACAGGGACCACATAAACCTGCTCTCCGACACATACTATAATTATGAAAATCCATCCATCGTTTTGCTCAGCTAGAGATTGCTAAACACAAAATGCCCTCCCCAAAATCTGGTCGACATCTGTGATGGCCAAATCACAAGTCTAATTAAAAGAAAAACTTATGGAATTTCTGCCAATGCTGAATATAGGTCGCTTGAAGAAATTGTCAACGATTATTTTGATAAATAAGATAATAAATTGAAAATTGAAACAACGGTCGCGCTGATTTATTCTGTATTGTCAGGAATTCCATTTAGTTTTTTGTTTATTCAGACTTCTCGGAGAAAGATGATTTCCATTAGTTTTTCTTTTAATTAGATTTTTGATTTGGCCATCACAAAATATGTCAACCAGATAATTAAATCTTAATCGGTCATATGTTTAGTGACGTCTATTTGTGCGACCATTTTTGTGATAAAATTTTCACAAAATTACTAAACCTTGTGATATAATGATATTGCTGGTTTTTGAACCCAAATAGTCAGATTGTGCTGTAAAAATACAAGATTAACACATAAAAACTATTTTCAGTCGCCAGAAAAATGGCATGTCCTGTCCCGCTCGCCCTTGGCCAATGGCAGGGGGTCAGCTGCCCCCCCCCGCTCTGTATATACGTCATGTTACACGCATGTGGGCCCCTGTGACACAGCGTTCCCGATAAACCTACTCCCCGATACGGTGTCCTCATAAAACTACTCACTCACCTATATTTTGGGCCCCCATATACCTACTCTCCCACACGGTGTGCCCGATAAACCTCTGAAATGGCGTCCCCATAAAACTACACTCTCATGCACCCAGGGGCCACATAAACCTGCTCTCCGACACATACTATAATTATGAAAATCCATCCATCGTTTGCTCAGCTAGAGATTGATAACACAAAATCTGGTCGACATCTGTGATGGCCAAATTACAAGTCTAATAAAAAGAAAAACTTATGGAATTTCTGATAATGCTGAATATAGGTCGCTTGTAGAAATTGTCAACGATTATTTTGATAAATAAGATAATAAAATTGAAACAACGGTCGCGCTGATTTATTCAGTATTGTCAGGAATTCCATTTAGTTTTTTGTTTATTCAGACTTCTTGGAGAAAGATGATTTCCATTAGTTTGTCTTTTAATTAGATTTTTGATTTGGCCATCACACAATATGTCAACCAGATAATTAAATCTTAATCGGTCATATTTTTAGTGACGTCTATTTGTGCGACCATTTTTGTGATAAAATTTTCACAAAATTACTAAACCTTGTGATATAATGATATTGCTGGTTTTTGAACCCAAATAGTTAGATTGTGCTGTAAAAATACAAGATTTAACACATAAAACTATTTGCAGTCGCCAGAAAAATGGCATGTCCTGTCCCGCTCGCCCCTTGGCCAAGAGTAGGGGGACAGCTGCCCCCCCCCCGCTCTGGTATATACGTCATGTTACACGCATGTGGGCCCCTGTGACACAGCGTTCCCGATAAACCTACTCCCCGATACGGTGTCCTCATAAAACTACTCTCTCACCTATATTTTGGGCCCCATATACCTACTCTCCCACACGGTGTGCCCGATAAACCTCTGATATGGCGTCCCCATAAAACTACACTCTCACCCAGGGGCCACATAAACCTGATCTCCGACACATACTATAATTATGAAAATCCATCCATCGTTTGCTCAGCTAGAGATTGCTAAACACAAAATGCCCTCCCCAAAATCTGGTCGACATCTGTGATGGCCAAATAACAAGTCTAATTAAAAGAAAAACGTATGGAATTTCTGCCAATGCTGAATATAGGTCGCTTGCAGAAATTGTCAACGATTATTTTGATAAATAAGATAATAAATTGAAAATTGAAACAATGGTCGCGCTGATTTATTCCGTATTGTCAGGAATTCCATTTAGTTTTTTGTTTATTCAGACTTCTCGGAGAAAGATGATTTCCATTAGTTTTTCTTTTAATTAGATTTTTGATTTGGCCATCACACAATATGTCAACCAGATAATTAAATGTTAATCGGTCATATTTTTAGTGACGTCTTTTTGTGCGACCATTTTTGTGATAAAATTTTCACAAAATTACTAAACCTTGTGATATAATGATATTGCTGGTTTTTGAACCCAAATAGTCAGATTGTGCTGTAAAAATACAAGATTTAACACATAAAACTATTTTCAGTCGCCAGAAAAATGGCATGTCCTGTCCCGCTCGCACCTTGGCCAAAGGCAGGGGGTCAGCTGCCCCCCCCCCCCGCTCTGGTATATACGTCATGTTACACGCATGTGGGCCCCTGTGACACAGCGTTCCCGATAAACCTACTCCCCGATACGGTGTCCTCATAAAACTACTCTCTCACCTATATTTTGGGCCCCCATATACCTACTCTCCCACACGGTGTGCCCGATAAACCTCTGATATGGCGTCCCCATAAAACTACACTCTCACCCAGGGGCCACATACACCTGCTCTCCGACACATACTATAATAATGAAAATCCATCCATCGTTTGCTCAGCTAGAGATTGTTAAACACAAAATCTGGTCGACATCTGTGATGGCCAAATCACAAGTCTAATTAAAAGAAAAACTTATGGAATTTCTGACAATGCTGAATATAGGTCGCTTGCAGAAATTGTCAACGATTATTTTGATAAATAAGATAATAAAATTGAAACAACGGTCGCGCTGATTTATTCAGTATTGTCAGGAATTCCATTTAGTTTTTTGTTTATTCAGACTTCTCGGAGAAAGATGATTTCCATTAGTTTTTCTTTTAATTAGATTTTTGATTTGGCCATCACACAATATGTAAACCAGATAATTAAATGTTAATCGGTCATATTTTTAGTGACGTCTATTTGTGCGACCATTTTTGTGATAAAATTTTCACAAAATTACTAAACCTTGTGATATAATGATATTGCTGGTTTTTGAACCCAAATAGTCAGATTGTGCTGTAAAAATACAAGATTTAACACATAAAACTATTTTCAGTCGCCAGAAAAATGGCATGTCCTGTCCCGCTCGCCCCTTGGCCAAGGGCAGGGGGTCAGCTGCTCCCCCCCCCCGCTCTGGTATATACGTCATGTTACACGCATGTGGGCCCCTGTGACACAGCGTTCCCGATAAACCTACTCCCCGATACGGTGTCCTCATAAAACTACTCTCTCACCTATATTTTGGGCCCCCATATACCTACTCTCCCACACGGTGTGCCCGATAAACCTCTGATATGGCGTCCCCATAAAACTACACTCCCACCCAGGGGCCACATAAACCTGCTCTCCGACACATACTATAATTATGAAAATCCATCCATCGTTTGCTCAGCTAAAGATTGCTAAACACAAAATGCCCTCCCCAAAATCTGGTCGACATCTGTGATGGCCAAATCACAAGTCTAATTAAAAGAAAAACTTATGGAATTTCTGACAATGCTGAATATAGGTCGCTTGCAGAAATTGTCAACGATTATTTTGATAAATAAGATAATAAATTGAAAATTGAAACAACGGTCGCGCTGATTTATTCCGTATTGTCAGGAATTCCATTTAGTTTTTTGTTTATTCAGACTTCTCGGAGAAAGATGATTTCCATTAGTTTTTCTTTTAATTAGATTTTTGATTTGGCCATCACACAATATGTCAACCAGATAATTAAATCTTAATCGGTCATATGTTTAGTGACGTCTATTTGTGCGACCATTTTTGTGATAAAATTTTCACAAAATTACTAAACCTTGTGATATAATGATATTGCTGGTTTTTGAACCCAAATAGTCAGATTGTGCTGTAAAAATACAAGATTTAACACATAAAACTATTTTCAGTCGCCAGAAAAATGGCATGTCCTGTCCCGCTCGCCCCTTGGCCAAGGGTATGGGGTCAGCTGCCCCCCCCCCGCTCTGGTATATACGTCACGTTACACGCATGTGGGCCCCTGTGACACAGCGTTCCCGATAAACCTACTCCCCGATACGGTGTCCTCATAAAACTACTCTCTCACCTATATTTTGGGCCCCCATATACCTACTCTCCCACACGGTGTGCCCGATAAACCTCTGATATGGCGTCCCCATAAAACTACACTCTCACCCAGGGGCCACATAAACCTGCTCTCCGACACATACTATAATTATGAAAATCCATCCATCGTTTGCTCAGCTAGAGATTGCTAAGCACAAAATCTGGTCGACATCTGTGATGGCCAAATCACAAGTCTAATTAAAAGAAAAACTTATGGAATTTCTGACAATGCTGAATATAGGTCGCTTGCAGAAATTGTCAACGATTATTTTGATAAATAAGATAATAAAATTGAAACAACGGTCGCGCTGATTTATTCAGTATTGTCAGGAATTCCATTTAGTTTTTTGTTTATTCAGACTTCTCGGAGAAAGATGATTTCCATTAGTTTTTCTTTTAATTAGATTTTTGATTTGGTCATCACACAAATAGTCAAAATACAAGATTTAACACATAAATCTATTTTCAGTCGCCAGAAAAATGGCGTGTCCTGTCCCGCTCGCCCCTTGGCCAAGGGCAGGGGGCCCGCTCTGCCCCCATTCTTCCGGCGCCTCTGACCCTACTGGCCCTCACAGGGCCCGATAAACCTGCTAAACACGACGGACAGCATATATTATATAGACAGAGTGTACAGAGTGTACTAGGCCTATCACAATCAGTGATCAGTCCCATAAAACGATTATCTTCTGGCCCATAAACCCTACTCTCATAATCACGTCCCCATATATATAGTTTTCCAGTCCCACAAACCTGCTCTCTGAAAATCAGGTCCCCATATAAGGAATGTCTCCCTGGCCCATAAACCATATCTTCCCCGAATGTTGTTCCCATAAACCTGTATCTCATTCGTGGATATGATTCAAGATTATTCTGGTTGCGTGGAGAGAGTTCATATTCTGAAAAGGGCTACCGATAGACAGTGCGTCGGGGCATTACTATTAATATGGCACGTGCTTCTAACGCCACTGGAAAGTAGTGTCCCCACAGCACTGTTTCAGGACCGGTTGGCACATAAACCACCAAAGACCATCTAGAGAGAGAGAGAGAGAGAGAGAGAGAGAGAGAGAGAGAGAGAGAGGCTATTGACCTAATCTGAACAAATCACTGATGGCGATCAGCAGAATAATTGGGCTTGCTTTTAAAAGTGCAGCCGATTTGCATCTGAAGCCAGTTATTTATATGGATCACGTTATTGTAGCTAAGAGTTTGGAAATCTTATATTGGGCTTACTTAAAGTGCTGCGTGGACTAATCGCAAATCATTGGCATATTTCGTGAAAATAAATAAGAATACACTCAGCTTTTTATGGGAATACATCATCAAGAAGCTATATAAATATAATAAATTAATGTAGTGGGTGTGTTTGTGTATTATAGGGGAATATTTGGCGATGTGGTCGTTGGAGGCACATGGCGGTTTATACAATGAACAAATATAGCCGACGCAACAAAAACAAAACGAAAGGAGCACCCAGGTTGAGTCTGGGACATTTAGCACCACACGATAGGGCGCGTTACGAAAACATCAATATTAGAGTTTGTTAGTAATGATATTGATATTCGGGATAAATCGAAGAAGATCACTGATATCAATGATTAGGGGGCAAACAGCAAGGCATGGGGACTGATAACCATAACATGTCAGGAACTATCAGTCCCAGTAACAATCGATATTGCCCCAGGAAATCGCTTTCGTTGAAATGTTTAATGGATTCGTGCGGTCTCTATAAACCCTTAAACATGCGCGACGTGCAATTTCCTCATGCACGACCATGTTGCTCAAATTCTAGTAGTGCGTCTATTTCAGACATGCTGTCGTTCAAACATATGATCTGACCTCTAACCCCATTGCCAATATAACAATCACATGCAGTTAAACACAATTACCACAAATCAAATCAATAACGCCGTGCGTCAGGTTATGGGCAAACACCGGGGGTGTGTCTTTTTACCGGATTCCGGATTCCGGATCCCGGATTTCGACCCGGATTTAGGTGTCTTTTTACCGGATTTCGACCCGGATTCGGGTATGAATGTCATGCTTGTTTTATCACATTTAACCCATTAAAAGCCGTTTCTGACACGCGGAAACTGGTTAGGAGGTGAGATTAAACCAATATAGGGCTGTCGTGCTCATTCAACCCGATTAATCGTATTTAAAGGTACATATCGTGCCCGGATCAGCATACTTCTTATTTTTTCATATAGACACGGCGGTTGGATTGATTTTACGTGATCATGATGGCATTTAAGGGAACACACCATGTCCGGATCCGAATTAATTATCTCGTAATTATTGATCATATTTAAAGGTAGATATCATGTCCGGATCCGGTTTTTTTCTCTCTTTTTTTTTCCATATAAATTATCGTCTTTTTGATATATTAAATGTCACGTGGAACAAAGCTATAAGTTGATTTTGAGACGTTATATAGGCTGTTGGATTGATTTCACAGAATGATTATCGCATTTAAAGGTGCACACCATGTGCGGAACCGAATTAATTTCCACGTATTTACAGATAAAACATGGGTTATAATAAATATAAAATTGAGATCAGGGTTCGGGTCGAAATTAGAAAAAGACACATAAAATCCGGATCCAGATCCGGGCATAAAGTTTGTCTGTAAATGGGCTCATTCTCGCGTGAAATCAATCTAAGCGCCATGTTCACCGTTTCCAAATAAACTGAGTTCCGCGTGGCTCAGCTGCCATTTAATGTATTGAATACTTGACTATTTATATGAAATAGAAAAGAACTATTCGTATCCGAATCTGGGAATGATCTGATCTAAACATCAACATCTATAACCTAGTTCCACGCGACTCAGTTTACATTTATTGTATTAAATAAGCATTACTTTATAAGAAGATAAATCCGGATCTGGGCATAATCTGTACCTTTAAATATTATCAGTAAATACGTGGAAATTAATTCGGTTCCGCACATGGTGTGTACCTTTAAATGCGATAATCATTCTGTGAAATCAATCCAACAGCCTAGTATAACGTCTCAAAATCAACTTATAGCTTTGTTCCACGTGACATTTAATATATCAAAAAGACGATAATTTATATGGAAAAAAAGAGAGAGAAAAAAACCGGATCCGGACATGTATCTACCTTTAAATATGATCAATAATTACGAGATAATTAATTCGGACCCGGACATGGTGTGTTCCCTTAAATGCCATCATGATCACGTAAAATCAATCCAACCGCCGTGTCTATATGAAAAAATAAGAAGTATGCTGATCCGGGCACGATATGTACCTTTAAATACGATTAATCGGGTTGAATGAGCACGACAGCCCTATATTGGTTTAATCTCACCTCCTAACCAGTTTCCGCGTGTCAGAAACGGCTTTTAATGGGTTAAATGTGATAAAACAAGCATGAAATTCATACCCGAATCCGGGTCGAAATCCGGTAAAAAGACACCTAAATCCGGGTCGAAATCCGGGATCCGGAATCCGGAATCCGGTAAAAAGACACACCCAAACACCGGCACACAATTCCACGACCAAATACACAACTTGTTTTGTATGAGTATAGTTATAAACATGGAGCTCCGTGGCCAAGTGGTTATGTGTATTCGCTGTAGTGACAGCGATATGAGTTCGCAACCCATCGCTGGTCTATTGCAGTGGCTTTGGGTTGTTGGCTGTATAAAATCCCGCCTAGATGTGACCCTTGAGCAATGTCGCTTGTACCGTGTCTGCTTCGCACCACTCGTTAAACGAATACCATAATGTTGAGTATCAGAGCAATGGCTGCAGCCGGTTCATTTGTTGGCTTGACTGGGGTAATATTATAATGTTTAAAAGCGTGTTAGAGCAAGAAATTGGTTAATCGCGTTATAAAACTGTTTGAATGTTTGAATGTTTATTTGCACATTAATACAATACAGTGTTATATAATTATATGTATACATATTTACATGTGCAGGGGTGGCATGGCCAGTACAGGCCGTCTTCCTGCCACCCCTGTAATATAACATTACATGTATGATTGAGATAGCGTTCATTGCTGAATAACGAGTATTTACAACAAGGATGAGCGTGGAAGGGTTTGTCAGTGGTAAGTCTTCTTATCCTGTAGGGCAGTCTGACATTCGAATATGTGTTTAGTGTTGGGGCTAAGCTAATTATGTACGCGTGCCTGAAAATATACGTATTATTACATCGCCCCAAAAAGGTGAGGGTGCCTGGGTGACTCATACTTGTTGGGCCATGTCAATAACAAGGTCAGTGATTTCAAGTTGTTACTCTGCACGATTTACATTCTCGAATTTTACAGATAGTATCATTACTATATTGTGATAATAGATTATTGGTGATAGACTTTTTGAATTGTGTTTTATTTGGAGAATTTCTGAGCGAAGCGTTCAAACAGTTCCATACATTGGGGAAAGCGTGTTTTGGAAGTATTAGTGAGAAATTTGTTCTCGGTTTTGTCATCATCAAGCTTCCGGCTTGTCTAGTTGTAGATATGGGTGTATATTTGAATGTTTTTTCGAATGATGATGGCAGAGTTTTATTTTTCCAATTGTACATAAATAATGCGATTTGGAGATGATATAGATCGTGCAGTTTGAGGATCTTTTCCTTCTTAAAAAGTGGTTCGGTGTGGCTACGATATTTCGTCTTGCATATAATGCGTATAGCTTTCTTTTGAAACTTAAATAATGATCCTGTTATAGTTGCATGGCCCCATATTATTAAGCCGTACATGAGATGACTGTGAATGAGAGCGAAATAAAGGGTTTTGAGTGCGTTTTTGGGGAGAAATCGTTTTGCCATGTTTAAGCAATATGTGGCATGAGAAATTTTCTTTTTTCATCATAGATATATGATACTTGAATGTGAGGTTCTCGTCTATGATCACTCCGAGAAATTTAAGAGATTTTTCTTTGTATTGGTTTCCAACACGGGTAAGTTCTTTACAATTCAGTTGTATCCTTATATCGTTCCATTTTGAGTCATTGTTTTGGGGGTGTATGAGCATGTATTTACTCTTAGACTCATTAATTGATAGGTTGTTGCTGCAACACCATCTAAAAAGTTTTTCTAGTTCTCCGTTAATTGTATTCTGCATCTTGCCACAGTTATTTCCTGATGTACACATAGTAGTGTCATCGGCGAATGAGAGGAGTTTAATGGACGTACATTTCGGCATGTCATTAACGTAAACTAAAAATAACAATGGTCCAAGAATTTACCCTTGTGGTACACCATATTTCATTGCCAACATTCCAGAGTTAACTCCATTAAGATTAACATAGTGTTTTCGTTCCGATAGGTAGCTTTTAAACCATTCGTATGCTAAGCCGCGTATTCCATTGTGCTTTAATTTGTGGAGTAAAATATCATGATTAATTGTGTCAAATGCCTTTGATAGGTCTATGAAGACAGCCAATGTTGAGTCACGGGTTTTTTTGTCGTTGCTATTCGCAACTTCGTCTAGAAGGTGGATCAGGGGGTGGACAGTAGAGTGGTTTTTACGAAAACCATATTGGTTTTCGTGTAGTATATGATGCTTGGTCAAAAAAGATGATAGCCGCTGATACATTAGTTTTTCCAGCATTTTGGAGAATGCTGGTAAAATACTGATGGGTCTGTAGTTCTCAATTCGATCGAGATCACCGTTTTTATAGATTGGCACAATTTTTGAAATTTTCATTTGCTCTGGTACAACACCTTGTGTGAAGGAAAGATTGAAAATATGGGTTAGCGGGTCGACGGTTTCATTAATTGTTCGTTTCATTAACTTTACAGAAACATTATTGAAGTCCGTAGATGACTTGCTGGATAAATTTGAACTCAACTTGAGCACTTCATCTGAATTTGTAGGAAACATGAAGAAATTCGATTTGTTGTTATTCGATAAGTAAGTTGTAAAGTCCAAACCTGGTCGAGGTGAAATTGAGCTATTAATTTTTCGACCTATGTCTGAAAAGTAGTTGTTGAAAGTACATGCTATCGATATTGGGTCGGTTATGTTCGTGGTTCCATTTACTAGGAATTCAGTTGGAATTTTAAGTGTGTCATGAGACATCTTTAATGCGTCTTTCAATACTGTCATTATTGAACGAGCTACTAACATCTATAGACAGTGTGTACTTACGTATACAGCCAGCCCAATGGTATCTTCAACACCCATTTCGCAGATACATTCAGTTTGAGTCTCTCGCTCTATTTGCGGATTTTATCCGGTGAGTGTTCGCGATTTAGTCGTGAGGCGGTGTCGATTGATAAATGGCAATTATGATATATTGGGTCAATCATATCGACAATAGTGTGTCTCGTGAATGTCCCAGCGAAGGTATCGTGCGAGTCCAGCCGCTACCAAATAAACTACCGGGTTTAGAAAATAAACCCAGTTGGTGAATACGAGCCCTGGTATTTTCCTTTATGTGGTAACAACAAGGCGACTATGCATTCAAACCGAGTTCCATATAACTGTTTGTTGTTGTTGGTATTGTTGTGGATTTGATATGGCGGGTCACATATATATCTACAGGTAGTGTATACCACAATGAACATTTTATAAGAACACTCATTGGCTGGAGCTTCCTGAAATTTTGCGAAAACCCTATGCCAATGCATTCTCTAATATATGCGAGTCTCCCATTGGGGGTCTCGCATATATAAGGGAATACATTGGCCTAACAATATTTACATTGACCTTGTAATCCAATGCATTCCCTTATTATTATTATTATTATTATGATATCTTTATTTCAGACTCTGTTGGTCCATATATGAGTATGTTATACATGTATATATCAGTAATCATTAATCAATCATATAGTATACAATAATTCGTTCCAACAATGAAATATTTTGGAAAAGTATTTTAAATCTGAATTGAAAAACATATAAATGATTGAATTGTTCATATCTTTCATTCTCTCGCGAAAACTGAACACACACTTTCTCCTCAACAACCCTAGCGACAGCATTCGATTATTGACAAACATACCACTTGCACTACATCTTCTTTCATAACCCATTACCATCCTATACGCATTGTTATAACACACAGTTAATTTATTAAAACAGCGTTTGGTGAATTGTACCCAAAGATGGGCACAGTATAACGGAGAAATATAATGCGGAAATAAAATCATTTTGACTTGATAAGAACATTTAGAAAATTTCCTAATTATCATATCATACCGTATACAGATAGCACGGTATTGTCGTCCAATACCTCCATCATCTGAAAGGTCATCATTAAGAACATGTCCGAGATATTTACAAGAAGATACAAAATTAATGTGAGTTCCTTGCCACTATGGAATAGTTTCGGAAAATATCTAATGGGCATGGTCTTAGGAATGAAAGCCATGACAACTGTTTTAGAAGCATTATAAACTAAGTCTATTATAGCAGCTTCAGACTCACATATATCAAGGAGACGCCTGAGACCCATCAATGGTGGGGATATTATGCACATGTCATCAGCATAACACAAGTGGTTCAGAGTTGTTGAGCCAATCTATTATATATTTTGGGAAATCTGTCTGCGTTTGTGTGTGTGTGTGGGGGGGGGTGTGAGGGTGAGGGTGTGTGTGTGAGGGTGTGTGTCTGTCTGTTCGCGATGGACTCGAAAACGGCCGAACTGATTTCGATGAAACTTGGTATGTGGGGATACTTTCGGCCGGGGAGTGGCATGGGCCTATTAATTTGCCCAGGCGACGTCACATATACCTTGAAATCGGGTCATTTCAAGGTCAAACGCCCGAGTATCACGGGATTTCGATGAACATTAGTGTCTAGGGATAATTTCGTATGGGGGTGTCGTAAGTCTATTCCTTTGCCCGTGCGACGTGACCTTGACCTTGAAATCGGGTCCATTCAATGTCAAATCGCGAACTTGATGGGATTTCGACGAAATTTGATACATAGGGTTACTTTTGTCCACTGTGTGTTTTGGACGGGTCGAGTCGTGACCCCGACCTGACATTGACCTTCAAAATGATCAATTCGAGGTCAAATCGGGTAAAACCAGATGGATTTCGACGGGTACTTTTGTCGGGTACTTCGGGTAAAACCGGATGGATTTCGACGGGTACTTTTGTCGGGTACTTTTGGACGGATCGAGTCGTGACGCCGACCTGACCTTGACCTTCAAAATGATCAATTCGAGGCCAAATCGGGTAAAACCGGATGGATTTCGACGGGTACTTTTGTCCGGGCAGTGTTTTGGACGGGTCAAATCGTGACCCCACCTGACCTTGACCTTCAAAATGGACAATTCAAGGTCAAATCGAGCAATTCGCCGAAAAGCAGAGGGGAAACAGCCCGGACGAAGTCGGGTCCACCTGCTAGTCAATTATATATTTTGGGAAATCTGTGTGTATGTGTGTGTGTCTGTCTGTCTGTTCGCGATGGACTCGAAAACGGCCGAGCCGATTTCGATGAAACTTGGTATGTGGGGGTACTTTCGGCCGGGGAGTGGGGTGGGCCTATTAATTTGCCCGGGCGACGTGACCTTCACCTTGACATCGGGTCATTTCAAGGTCGAACGCCCGAGTATCGCGGGATTTCGATGAAAATTAGTGTCTAGGGATACTTTCGTATGGGGAGTCTCGTAAGCCTATTCGGTTACCCGTGCGACGTGACCTTGACCTTGGAATCGGGTAAATTCAAGGTCAAATCGCGATTTTTTATGGGATTTCCTCGAAATTTGATACCTAGTGTTACTTTTGTCCACTGAGTGTTTTGGACGGGTCAAATCGTGACCCGACCTGACCTTGACCTTCAAAATTATCAATTCGAGGTCAAATCGGGTAAAATCGGATGGATTTCGACGGGTACTTTTGTCGGGTACTTTTGTCCGGGCAGTGTTTTGGACGGGTCAAATCGTTACCCCACCTGACCTTGACCTTCAAAATGGACAATTCAAGGTCAAATCGCGCAATTCGCCGAAAAGCAGAGGGGAAACAGCCCGGACGAAGTCGGGTCCACCTGCTAGTATTATATATGTGAGGATCCCTATATCCCATATAAGACAATGATTGATTGAATGATTGGGGTATAATATTGTTTTCAGGAACTAAGGCCATATCACGACATTGTCAGTTTTTGTGGTGGAGGAAATATAATCTAACAGTGATTTCAATGGCTGATAAACTCGTCGACCATATGCGGAAAACCACCGGCCATCACAATTGGCAACTCCACCAGATAACGATTTCAAGTTAAAAAGTCCACGATGGAAACATGTGGATTTGAACCCTTATCGCCAGCGCTGGAGGGCGAAACGGATTGGAGTTGTACCCCTAACCGATTGAGCCAGCGAAACTCCCATATCAAACAATGCACTGGCACGAGATCTTTAATGCTACACCAGCGCAGCTGCCGTCATGAAATTGTTAATCAATATTGCTGACCTGATAGTGGTGGAACGATGTTGCTTCCATCGCAAAAGGACTCGCAGTTGCTGGTATTAGCGCCGCATCCAGGGAAACAGTGATTGCCAATCACATCATAACCTTGGAGTTTATTAGATTTGTTTCTTGCATCTAGAATCACAGAGAGATTTTGCAAAATGACAATTAAAGTTAGCAGTTACAAACCGCATGCCAGATATACCAATATATCACATGAAATATCACATGAAAGTCCTATTATATCATATCATTAAAAATCCATTAGATATTCCCTGATGAACAGGCGCGTGCTACATATCACTTGCCTGCGCGCCAAAACAAAAATGACCGCGCAGCGTTTTTACATTGATTGAGGCGGATTAATACTATTTCGAAAAGTCGCGCATGACACTGACTCCAGACAGTGCAAACTGATTACTTTGTCATTAAGTTTAAATCATTGTCGAATTCCGTTGCACTAAGCGTCTCATCGAACGCTGTATATAAATGTATGTATTGTTCAGCTTCTTTTGAGGATTTTGATTTGATAAAAAGGCACAAAGCTCCAGTTTTTTCATATGATGTACACTCAGTTATGTTGGGATATAACATTTTATGAAACTCGTTTGGTAAATTTGATTCACAATTTGTCTGCGACTAGTTGTGAATCAAGTTTATCAAACTCGTTTCATAAAATCTTTTATTGCACACTCAGTGGCTTATTTGTGCGAAATACAGCAAAAATACAGAAGATTTCAAAACGTTCAATAAACAATTGTGTATTGTTCTTGAACAATACGATCCGATTACGCCAACAACGTCATTGGCAACGTCAACCGTAGCAGACAATTTCTCCATTAAATTATTAGGTATAGTCTACACTAAGCACACGTTTGTGCAATTAAATACAAACCTAAATATTAGTATAGTACAAGCTACAATCTTCAGTGTGTGCAATAAACATAGAACAACACAGTTTTGTGAACATGTTAACGTTATTGCACTCGTTTGTCATGCCGCGAGGTAAAACTCGAACCTCCGGTTCTCGCTTTACCATCGCGTCAGAACAAAATCGTGCAATAACGTTATCATGTTCACACACTTTGTGTCGTTCTATCTATATATCCCAACATAACTCGTTGGAGATCCGCTATAATACTATACGTGTACCAGTTACAATCCACACAAGTCCGATTTTGGGAAAAAATAAACCATCTATCATATATTCCTCATAGGTTCTGAAAATCGCACAATATATTTCTTTTGGGAATAATTTGATAGTAATGAATGGAAAGGAGAAATGAAATGAAGGGAAGTCGATATATCATATCGAAAACTTGTCCGGTAAGTAGTGATTATACGCATACACCAATTCAGTTATTACGATCACAAATACTGAACTTGCGAATTAACAGTACTTCGCTTCAATTGGCTCCGCCAAGTCATACCTCAAATGAAAGGAAACTGTTATGGCCTATAAGATACATTAACTGGGGATACTGTTATGGCCTATAAGATACATTAACTGGGGATACTGTTATGGCCTATAAGATACATTAACTGGGGATACTGTTATGGCCTATAAGATACATTAACTGGGGATACTGTTATGGCCTATAATATACATTAACTGGGGATACTGTTATGGCCTATACGATACATTAACTGTTATGGCCTATAAGATACATTAACTGGGGATATTTTTGGCTGATGAGACTTATACATGGTCCCCTTCTTTCGAATATGTATTATGTTGAGAGAAGAGATAGAAATGTTATCTGGGTCACGTATGTGTCCAAAGACTTATGATTTTTATAGAAATATTTACTAGCTTATACATCATGTCTAGAAAGGTGAGATCCTACAGCACTCACATTTCATGGATGCATTCCGTTACCAGTTTCCAATTCCCTATTCTCAAAACAAAAAATCATAGTCATATCTAAATCGCCTCTGGGTATAACTGCCCTATTTATAAGACTGTTCTCATTGATAAACCCTTCAACGCTCATCATTGTTGTGAATACTCATCTTTCATGCTATCTTAACTATACATGTAACATTATATCACAGGGGTGACAGAAAGACGGTCTGTATTGGCCATGCTACCCCTGCACATGTAAATGTGTATACATATATTACTGTACCACTGTATTGTATAAATGTGCAAATAAACATTCAAACATTCAAACCACAACAGCCACAGATATATTCATCTGGTGCCGCGCCTCTGGGTCATCAAACATTAGTTCCCATTATGCCAGCCCAAGTTTTCAAAATTGGGGGGGGGGGGGGTATAAGTCGCGCATGAGGTTCAAATAGCCCACTACTGTTGGTAAATCGCATATGTGGCATACTGTAGGCATGACACAACAGCCACGGTGCTGGTCTTGTTGATTCTACTTGTGCCGCTTCTAGTTGATCTAAAATCGCAAAGTAGGTCCCATACACGCTAGATGGAAATTTCAAGCATAAAACAAAGTTAACACTTGAAAGTTGTTGGATTTTCTTAAAAGTAAATTTAGTGCAATTCAACCAATGTTTCACTTCCTTAAAAGAATCGCAGGATCACCATATCGACGAGATCCTTGCAACATGTTGATGATGATGTGACGAACAATGCATGCCATGATACATGTGTATGCTTATAGCTACCTACCGTATTCGCAGACGACGTGTTCAACGTAAGAGTTAGTTCTTTCGCAGCAAGACGACGGCATCAACATGTGACCTGAGCTCATCATTGTTGTGCAACTGCCTGCAAACAAGGGTGGTTAAATATTAAAATTACTGTACCATTGTGTATACTTGTAAATAACATGGCGGCATATCGTTGGCACAACAGCGTTCGAGTATTGCACTCCATTGGTACCATGTGAATTATACTGCGTCAGAATAATTATAATCGCTGTCGTACACAAACAAACCGGTGGACCAATCTTAGTGGCGCCATATGTGCACGTACCACAAACAAAATTTGCTGTGTTATCTCTAGAAGCCCTACCCGCACGTTTTGACTAATATTCGTGATATATAAAATTTAAGATTTTTTCAGGAAAATGTCAGGAATGTTTGCTTGAAAAAAGGTATACATGTGGCACTAAAATAAAAAAAAACAACAGTAATCAGTTGTAATTTATAAGTCTGGTTAGCAAATTTCCATACTGTCTCCACTTCTGAAAAATGGGTCTTCTTACGAGTGAAGTTCAATATCCATGATATAATATATGGAGACCATGAGAGGGAACTCAATTTGTCTTGGTTCAAACAAATCAATAGCTATTTTCATTTAGAAAGACAACCACCCATGAATATTTGCTATAACTTGATATTGTTCTTGTCCTGCCTCAATCAATTCAAATTTCTACTGAGATTAGTTCTAGGGTATCAAACCAAATCCAAGCTGACCACCATATCTCTTAACACTATGTCATATCTATACTCTATAGTTGATTTCTCCCTGATTTAGTGTATCTTAGCTATGTGGTTGTATATGTTCTATGGTCGATGGTTTTTACGTGCCGTGGTTGATTTTTCCAGAGAAAATAAACTCTCGTTGTTGGCTTAAATGCCCACTTAGTTGTCGAATGCCCAGATCACATTATACACAAACTAATTCATATTATATAACACTTGGAAGAGGAACCAAAAATATTGGTATTCCACCAGAATACGGAAGAGCTGTGACCTAGGAGTGAGCACCAAGTGATAGAGATTATCATATTGACCCCACTACTTCCCCAAATTATTTACCCCAAAATGCGTCATAATTCACAACTAGGAGATATATAGAGTTATCCCGCTTCAGTTGACAATAATAAGCTGACAGTATAGACCAGATAGAAATTAAGTACATAACACATATATGTACTTTGACAAAACCAACATGTTCACAGTCTATTCGACCGCATAGGTTGATAATACTTTATTTTGAAGCTTCCTCTTTCAAATGGTATATACTATGGCATATGCTGTATATAATGTGATCTTGTGATTCGAAAATTAAGCGACCATACTGGATTCATTGAGACCCCGTTCCGTGGTTTAAGTGCTACATGTCAAATTTCTGGAGGTGCATTCCATATAATTATGGAACTTTTGAATATTCATGATTCCATATATGGAATTACTGAATATTCAAGACCTCCAGTGATCTGGGTTATAATCTGAAGTAGATCCGAGCGAATGAAGACTTGAAGGTGAACATTGACTAAATTGTAAATTATCTCTACACGTGAGTTCTCCCCATGCATGACGTACTCACTCAATTGCCTCTCCGATGATCACGCAAAACAGCATCCATTTACCGATTGTTATGAGCAAATCTGGCAATGGTCCAGGTTGGTACCCATCAATATAAACAGTACCCGTAACATACCCTTGATAATTATGTTCACAAGCCATGATTGTCTGTGCACTCACATGGAGAATAACGCCCACATAATTATGCCATGTTTAAAAATTAACTATAGCGATACAAACGGGGATGACATGAAGACAGTCTGGAAGGGCAAAATCACCAGTGAAATATACAAAATGTTCGTATTTATTCATATATTTGTGATATTCATATATGTATATTGTAAATAAACTTATCCTATCCTATCATATCCTATCCTATCATTGACTAACCGTAACCAGAACATCAAAGGTGACCTCGTGCTAGCCAAGTCACCAATATGAGACTCACCGGATCCTGTAGTCACTGTCATGGGCAACGACGAGCCATCAACACCGTTAAATATTCCGGGCGTGAGCAAACTGGTGATCCCCAAGTAGATGTTCTTTTGCTGAAAACAAAGGAGAATTATCACAATAACAACGACCTTATGGTATTAAACCCTTTCAGTGCAAGGTCCAATTTTTGTAACAACCCATATACCCTGTGCCAATGCATTCTCTTATATATGCGAGTCGACCATAGGCCTAACAATTTTTCATCATTTGTTATTATTTTTTACAATTTTAATAATTTTTTCTTATATTCTTTAACAGACTTATTGTGTAGGTTTAGCGCCAGGGAATCTTACATTTTTCATGGGCATCAACATTATTACTATGAATACTTGGTGATAGTTTTGAGGTATAACATGCCCCTAAGGTTTTATCCAGTTTGTTTTTAAATTCGCTATAGCATGCTTAAGCATACCCAAAAAAATTCAACCCAAAAAAAAATCTAAAAAAAACAAAAAACAAAACACAATTTAAAATATTTTTTTAGGACCGATTTTACAGATGGTAAATTAGGGCCGATGAGATCGGCCACTGGCACTGAAAGGGTTAAAGTGAGCTAGTTGACCTCGTGTTTCTATTGTGTACAACTCAGATTGAGATAAATGGCGCGTCGACAGACGAATATACAGTCCAAACGCAGAACGAAGACTGTAGTAGGGTATAAAGGACGATGTCTATCAATGGGTAAGTGTTCCTAATCTGCTACGATTTTTGTGTGACAAACGGATATTAAGAACAAGCACCCTTATGAGTCTCAATTTGCTATGTGTTCGCTACATGTTCGCTGCATTTGATTAATCCGAACGAAGCGGTGAAAAAGCATTATATTTATAAAATATTAAGGACAAATAATAGTGTACAGTGTACAATATGTTAAGTGTGACTGTGTTGTCATAATCAAGATGTTTCTTGTCGACGTTTTTTAAACTTCGGCGTGGATCATATACCATGACTCTCTATCCTGGCTTATGCACATATATATATCGAGTTCATATTCCACCCGTTCAAAACATTTTGCTGTTCTGTCAGGAGCTGTATGTATGTTTTGTTGTTCCTTAATCATCACAGTAGGGGTGTTCCCATCTCGCGATTGCATGATTTTGTAACCTGTGTGAACAGACGTCGCATTTGTCCTGATTTAGCCATGATTGCAAGCGACTCAAAGTAATATCGGCTCACCAAAATCATGAAATCTTGAGGTGGGACCTTCACCTACTATGAAATAGATTGTTAAACACAATGTTGAAAATACAATTAGGAGTTATTTGCTTCAAACAGTACGAGGTGATCGCAGAAATAGCTATACATGGAATTTCCTTTTTGAAGAACCGGTCATGCACCGAATGTTACTCACAAACGAAGACAGTCTGCATGTGTCGCTATCTGTGATTGGCACCGGAAGCCTCATTACAATTTTAACCCCTGTCTCTTCATAATACTTTCTGCAGGTTCCCTCGGCCTCGACAGCAGAATATCTCGACATCCATGGATGGGTCAATGTCATGCATGTATCGTGTGTAGTTGGGATGTCCATGGGATCACAAGCTGTGGATACGACAGTCACGGTATTAATACATATTACGGACTTGTTCGGTGCGTGAAATTGATAAGTTAGTACTCAGGCGCTATGCCAACCCGTATAATGTAGCATTCTGCCAACATCGCCGAACATTTTAAAGAAATCGACCATACCACTCAATAGAAAACACCGTCTGAACAATTGTAGATATTTACATCTCGATTCGGGACGCAATTATTGGGCTATAAACTAACACAAATGATTTCGTCATCGAGAGTAATTGCATTTAATTAATATATAAGAATGACGGTGTGTGTTGTCAATTTGGATTAATATTCGTAAAAAAAATAACTGCTTTGAGCAAGATTATTCTCAATTTATATTTTATCACCCTAGTGGAGTGTTTCACATCACTTTAACACTTAGTTGAAGAAATGGATTCTCCAACTCAGTAATGCAACTATACAATGGAACGGTACATGTATATTGTTCCTCTAGAGTTATGTTCAGGAAATATAAACAGACGACAGACAAACGAACAGATAAAACAATGCTCACATAACGACAGTTAACCCTATCTTTACCAAACTGATTCTCCCATTAAGTTATAAAAGTATACATTCGAATAGTCTATAATTCATTTGGAAGGGTGTTCTGGAAAAATTGAGCAGACGTCAATACGTGTATGATAAAAAGATAATACAAGTGCATAAGTATTGATATGCTTTGGTGGGAAATGTTCAGATAATAAGTTCTAGTCGTTTGTTGAACTTATTATCTGAACATTTCCTAAGAAACTACTCGTCAAAACAAACTTTAAAACCCAGCTCCTGTCTTCGCCCTTGTATATTTATTTTTCCTGAATAGGGCACTTTATACTACGAATATGTGTGTCTCTGCAATTTATGCGCCCTCATTGAGACAGCTGAGAAAGAACCTATAAGTTTCAGGCGAATTTCCACTCGGGGGTTCACAAAGCGGAACTTTGAAATCGTATAACCGCAGGCAAATCGTAGCGATCAAGTAATGTTTGATTTTTACCAGGAAAATCTTGGCAACACGCGCAAACAACAAACCCAACCTATTTGACTGCTTCAGGGGAGACCCTTTTAATTGGGTTTAGGCAGGAGTGTTTATATAATGTTTCTGTTTGCTGCTACCCCTACAGAGAGAAGAGGGTCACGGTCCCACCTTCCCGGCCACCGCAATTACGGACATTGCGAAAGCAGTGCATTGTTGATATATCAATATATAATTTATTGCTCAAGTTTAACTTCCAAGTTCAAATACAAATTAGCCCAGTGTTTAGTTTATAAACTATAAATATAATTGCACAAAGAGAATAATGGAAAATAAACATTTGCCTTTTCAGCCTGTTTTGACACTAGTCTAGAGACATACATGTATACACAGAACATCAAATACACATAGTATAAGGGTCTATAATATTGCACCACCGCAGCGTCTGTGGGCTTGCCATTTTTCCCCACCTGCGATTTCCACCCCCTGCGATATAAAATCGCCGCGTCTGTGGAGGCGTGCAGGTAATCAACATATCAGCGTGCACACACACACGTGTTGGAGTACAGTAATAGAGTTACTCTTCGACTGCTAACTATACACGTACAACGTTATTGATACGTTGTTTGAATCAAACACATTCTTATGTGCATACGTGTCCTAAATCTATTTATTGATGTTCGCCAACGTGTGCATAGTAGTTTAAACATATTTTATTGTATCGTGTATGTACAAATGGGATTGGGGCACAAGTTATACAACTTAGATAGCCCCTCTCCATAACATTACACACGTTATTATAATAACAAGATGGTATATATATATGTTTACATTGTTTTATTTTGTGTTACCAGATCCGGGTTCGAATATGTGAGTTCATTTAGTTTGATTACTGGTTGTTGACATAGAGAAGATGTGTTTGTCAGTTTAGTATTAGCTTTTAGCTTTGGGGTACTAAGAAGATGGCGTTCGCGCGTGACGTTGACCCAGGGGTGGTGAATGTGTTAATTTGTAAAGCGGTTAGTAGCGACTATATATTTTTGAACTTCTGCAAATATTAATTTGTTTTTGTTATTACTAATGTTTGTTATACCTTTAAGGAGGTCGGCGATATTGTATACAGTGATACCCTTTGTTCTAAGCCTATTAAAAAGCCGTACACGTCGTGTCTGGTATAGGGGACATAAGAAAAAGTGCACGGTGCATAGTGCACGGCGGGTAACGAGTTAACGAAGTTGTCCAGTATTTTTTTGGCCATTCAAACTGGGCCAATACTGCGCCGTCTGAGCGGTGTTTAAGGCAATTGAAACGATAAGCTGGTGTGAGCTTATTCACACGACTGATTGTGTATTGGTTTAACTCGTTTGACACCGTGGTCAAGCTTCACTCTACTCTTGAAGTTCCGTGTTGCATAACCCCACCACCCCATGATTGGGAGATGCTTATAACAATTGTAACACTATAATATTCATCATTTCATTTCATTTGTTATGACTGATCGTCTGCGAACGATATTTATCGCTACACTTCACGTTTTTCCATTAAAGTTTACATTTAACATCATGCATTCGTTGTAGTTATACTTTATGTTCGTTCGAGCTGTAAGCGAGTTAGAACATAAATACATTTGTACATGTATATACAGTAGAAAATACAATGGTATGGAGTAAATACTGCGATCGCAGTCACTCTGTAATTAATGGCTACCTGTTAAGCACTCTGACTTCAGATTCTTGGTGTAATTGACTATCTCTTCATATGATGCTACAAAAGAGAATACATGTACATGTAGATGCATGTATAGATACAACACATCAGTCAGTAATATGGCGAACATTCAATGTAGTTCTACACACCTTCCACGAGGAACATACACTGTAGTTCTACACACCTCCCAAAAAAATTACTTCAGACTTCCGAAAATATTGGTGATACTTACATGGACATGATTGTGATTACAGGATGTCGATTTTGAACCTGAGGTTGAATTAAGTGAGGCATTCAGGTACAAAATATCACTGTACCCACGACGGTAGCGGAGGACACAACTGTGTCCCGACCAACAACCTCAACTTTAGTTTATTTTTCATTGGACCCTTCAATTTATTAACATCAATGTATAGGACTAGATGAATATAGATGCAATCAGAAGCAACAGCTGACTATGTTGTCCCTGCAACAGTCTCCCGACCTACGATTTTGTTAAACAGACAGAAGGTAATGGGCCATTATCTCGCAACATGGATATAAACCTATCCACCGCGGCAAGCAAAATTACGAGCCTTTGTGCAGAATGTCGATTCAAAAATGCATTCGAATGCACACAATTTCCCTGAATATTCCCCGACTAATTCCGAGGCTAAAATAGTCTCCTGCCAAAATAGGTTCCCGATAAATTAACGGCATGTGAAGGAGCTTATATGCAGTCATATTGTGTGGTACATGAATAAAATCTCCACTGACTTACCCTCCTGGCATATGACAGCATTGATATCAAACACTGATGAGTGACAACAAGGATAGTCGTAAAAGTCACCACTAGTGTCGATTACTGCACAGTTCTCAATCGAAGTTCCATCTGGTTGTGAAGTCGCTGCAATTATAACTAAGATGTTCTATCTATTGAACAAAAACATATCCGCGTTTGCTTTACTTCCAACACCCAGTATGCGGTCTTGGAAATATTTGCAGCCACATGGTCGAAACAAATTATTCCGCTCCTGATATCAGCACAAAATCCTTACCCAGTCCGTGCATTTGTTTTATCTTTGTTTTCGTGGGGTCAACTTTCGGGACTCCCCCCTCCCATAAAGATAATATAATATGGTAAAGCAAAGACAGCACCCATGCAATGTTATTGGTTGCTGCCTCCCATTGTTATACTGAAATTGAAGTATTCTGGGTGAATATAATATATAATAGAGATTTCTTCGTCGTTTTTGGTAACCACTTGCCATTGCGCCAGGCTCAGATTGTATGGTTGTAAGTTGTCACAATACTCTGTGATTGCGTGGGTCACAACGACTAAGACCAACATTGCCAAAATTACTAGAATTGAGTCTTAACCCTTTCAGTGCCAGGGGCCGATCTCATCGGCCCTAATTTACGGTCTGTAAAATCGGCCCAAACAAAATTAGAACAAAAAATATTATTATTATTATTTGTTTTTAGATTTTTTAATTTTTTTGGGTTGAATTGTTTTTGGGTATGCTTAAGCATGCTATAGCGAATTTAAAAACAAACTGGTTAAAACCTTAGGGGCACGTTATAACTCAAAAATATCACCAAGTATTCACAGTAATAATTTTTATGCCCATGAACAACGTAAGATTCCCTGGCACTAAACCTACAAATTAAGTCTGGCACTGAAAGAGAGTAGAATATAAGACAAAATTATTAAAATTGTAAAAAATAATAACAAATGATGAAAATTTGTTAGGCCAATGCATTCTCTTATATATGCGAGGCGACCTATGGTCGACTCGCATATATAAGAGAATGCATTGGCACAGGGTATATGGGTTGATTCTAAAATCGGACTTGGCACTGGAAGGGTTAAAGGCCAATTGAGTCTTAAAGGTCCACTTACGTTTCGATTAACCCGTTCACATTATATTCCATAGTCAATATTATATACCATTTGAAAGAGGAAGCTCCAACACATTGTATTATAACCTTATCCGGTCGAATAAATTGTGAAAATGTTGTTTTTGTCAAGGTACCGACATGTGTTATGTGCTTAATTTCGATATGGTATGTACTGTCAGTTTATTATTATCAATGAAAAGGGAATAGTTATATCTCTTAGTTGTGAATTATGATGTTTCTGCGGTAAATAACGTGGGACGTCTTGGGTGAATCTGATCATCTCTATCACTCGGTGGACTCTCCTATGCCACAGCTGTTCCGTATTATAAAATTTACGTTAATGACTAACGAATCTTAATCACCGTGAAGGTGAAAACTGTGATTTGGCAGAAATTTTATGATTGTAATTCAGTCGCGTTTTGTCATTCAAAATGTGATCATGTGTCAGGAATGTAGCCATGTGTGACTGTTGGATGAATTGTCATCCACGAAACATCGTTGTCGTGTGTCTGTGTTTGAATGTTTGTTTCTTATTTGTCCAATAACATGTATACATTGGTATGATTCCAAGTATATTGAACCTATTTGCCGAATATTCCCCAAAGAAAGAACTCATTAATGAGTATTTATAGAGAACGGATTAATTGTGCTCATTCATTTAGTTACATGTATATTGCTAGCAAATGTACATGTGAAGTTTTTTTATGAGCTATAAAATGTCATCTAGAAGAGTTGAAATAACCTGAATACCTTTTGTAATTTATCAGGTATTATTTGCGGTATATATCAATATAGTATGTGGTATGCAGCAGATAGGACCAACTCCGTTTTTAGTGTTTTATTCCACTTGATTTATATTGTATCATCATGTAGGATTTATCATGTTATTAATCACAATGGTACACTCAGCTGCTACAAGCAAGCTGATGCACATTTGCACGACCTCATGCGATACATTTGATATATGACTCTTTTCGATTAACATTTGAAAACATATTGTAATAAAAAGTTTTCAGTAATAACATTTTAACCGTGAGTAAAAATCCACCACCCAGCCGTTATAACGGCGTCGGTAATAATTTATTAAAGCACCACCGTTCACACCACGATAAATCGAATGTCTGCATGCATGTTGGCTACTGCCTCATATGCATTCATTTTATTAGTTAGTCCAGATAATTATTAAATACAAGAGAACCACGAATATCACTGTGCCATTTCCCATGCATGCGTTACTCGATCTTCTGTTGTAGACCCAGGGTATGAGGGCACTCAGGGCAGCATATAATATGTGACCCGCCATATCAAATCCAGTCGTAAGTCAGGATTTTTTTTACCCTGTGCCAATGCATTCTCTTATATATGCGAGTCGACCATAGGTCGCCTCGCATATATAAGAGAATGCATTGGCCTAACAATTTTTTACAATTTTAATAATTCGTTCTTGTATTCTTTAACAATTTTATAATTTCACCCATACAGATCCCCAGACAAACATGAGCAGACGACACTCTTCTATATGCTTCTATGTATGTGTGGGGTTCCCTGCAGGGTAATGGATGTTTTTTATTTTATGTCCTAAAAATTGTAAGAAACATTTATTTTAAAAAATGATAAAAAATTGTTAGGCCAATGCATTCTCTTATATATGCGAGGCGACCTATGATCGACTCGCATATATAAGAGAATGCATTGGCACAGGGTAAAAATAAATCCCGACTCACGACTGGATTTGATATGGCGGGTCACATATATGCTTCACGTATAGGGATTTCTTCTCAGAAAAGGGTCTATATTGTAACTCATGCGTTACTCGATATTATGATGTAAGCTCACCATCTGCCCAGGGAATTGTGGTGGCATGGCTTCCGTCTGACCACTGATATTGACCATTGGTGAAGTCTGTCAAACCGACGAATGCATAACTTATTGTCGATCCAGCAGTCATCTGCAAGGAAATATGAACAGCATTATATAGTGTTATATTCTTTAACCCTTTCATAACGGGAGCTGCGCTGATGCAGTATTAAATATCATGTGTCAGTGCATTCTCTTATATATGCGAGTTACCCATTTGGGAGCCTCGCATACATAAGAGAATGCGCTGGTTTACAAGGTCAATGTAAATATTGTTAGGCCAATGCATTCTCTTATATATCGGGAGGATCCCGTTGGAAGACTCGCATATATAAGAGAATGCATTGGCACAGGGTTATCGCAAAATTGCAGGAAGCTCCAGTCATGGAAGGGTTAACTATTTCAGTTGGTTTACAACCTGGTATCTTGCATCAGTTATAAAGGTTTACATTGGATTGGTCAAGCATATATTTTGAGGGGTGTTCAGTATAGATTAACAGACGACAGACAGATAAATATATAATACAAGTGATGAAATATTCAGGTTCATTGGCGGGAATGTTTCAGATAATAAGTTCAACAAACGACCATGCTATTTGTTGAAATTACTATCTGAACATTTCCTAAGTGTTTACTACTCATCAATGCGTATTTAGCATATAAATGGTTAAAACCACATGACGGTTTGCGCTCCAAAATAAACCTAATAATAATCGTTCTTGAATCGAAATAGGTCATTGAATACATGAGCTAGCTTTCTACGAACATTATTTGTCCCATAAAGGCGCATTGGAGTCATACCAAATACGACTTCCAACACGATATTCGGCCCCGAATAAAACTATTCCATTTGTATTCATCGCGGAATTCAGCAATCTGTTACGGGATATCCGGATAAGATATACATTATGTGTTGTGTCAACATGAAACTATTAAACAACTAAACACACTGCTTTCTCCTCGTTTATTTAATTAAATGATGTAGTACCATAAACGTTTCAGCGCGACGTCAGCTCTAGAGTTTTCCCCAGTATCTACAATTACAATTTACGCGACCGCTGATTAAAACAAAACGAACAGGAAAAAAACGGAATTTTCTAAAATGTAACGAAAAATATAAGAACAAAACACGTATATTCAGAGCTATGTCGACGAATTTGTTCGGAAATCGCCCGCATATAGGTATTTCTAGAGATACCTTGTACTAAAATGATGTAAACATACATGTAGGTGTTGGTTTCGATCGAGCCATGTATGTTTAAACATGGTTAATTTGCATCAGAATAAGATCATAATTATTACAGTCACACATACAGACAGACACACATTCGCAAATATATATATATATCGACTACCATGTATAGCCCGTGTATTAAGATCATGTAAAACAGTGTATATATTAATACAAGGGCTATACATGTTAGTCGACATATATATACATATATATATATTGTTGTCTGTCATCTGCTTATTTTTGTGAACACCCTCCAAATCAATAATAGACAGTTCGAGTGTACAATTTTGTAACTGAACTGGTGAGTCCATTATTCACAGAAAGTGTTAAACATGTATGCCGCCACACTGTCTGTCTCTGATGCCGAAAGAAAGGAGCGGAACAACAAGATCGATGACATTTTATTTGTCACTGAGATCCACTAAATTTATAGATAATGATTTCCATGATACGAGTACTGTAATCTAATGATGTAATTGCCAGGTCCGATTTTTGTATCAACCCATATACCCTGTTCCAATGCATTCTCTTATATATGCGCCTCGCATATATAACAGAATGCATTGGCCTAACAATATTTCATCATTTGTTATTATTTTTTACAATTTTTTACAACAATTTTGATAATTATTTCTTGTATTCTTTAACAGACTTATTTTGTAGGTTTAGTGCCAGGGAATCTTACGTTTTTCATGGGCATCAAAATTATTACTATGAATACTTGGTGATAGTTTTGAGTTATAACATCCCGCTAAGGTTTTATCCAGTTTGTTTTTAAATTCGCTATATCATGCTTAAGCATACCCAAAAAAGGGCCGATTTTACAGACCGTAAATTAGGGCCGATGAGACCGGTCCCTGGCACTGAAAGGGTTAAGGATGCCAAATTGGTGCCGTTCGAGTCAGGTATGGGGAGCGGAATGCGGCACCGCAATTAATATTTTTCTCACCGATTTCCAACAAACTTATAAATAATAATCAACATGATATGAGGAATCTATTGGTTTGATGATCACGAGTTGGTGCCGTTAGAGTAACGGATGGGGGGGGGGGGGGACACCAATGTTATTACAAATATATTTGTCGTGGATTTTACCAAATTATATAAAGTAATATTCACCATATGAAGCATCAAACGATGTCATTCTATAAAACCAACATGCCCCTATTCGGGATGAGGATGGGAGAGGCACCAAAAGTAAAAATAAATATCGTCGCCGATTGCCACAGACATATAGATTTATATCAGAGTTATGGAGGCACGGGCTCAGTATGAGTGTCCATTGCTTCAAATATGCGTAGTTTGGTCAGCGTGAACAAAGTCTTATTTCTTATCGAAATGGCCATGTATCGATCGTTAAGGCACATTGAGATGTCCCTCAACTCAGATAAATCTTGAAAATCGGTCCGGATTTTCGCCCATATATGGGGTAAAAACCCGTGACAAAGTTTATCTCGTCTAGCCCAGACTGCGATGATCCTATACACGACCTAACCACATCGGCTACCAGAACATCCTGTAAAAAGGACACATTTTCGCCGATAGTTGGGCAGCGTATCAGCCTGAGCACGGGTTCGAATATTAACACACAACAAACCTACCATTATATTGGAACAGCACAATGCACTTCCTCCGAAAAATGTAATGGTGTGATTTAAATACAACAGAGGAGCAACTTGTATGGCCAATTTGCTTAGGATTGATCTTTGCGAATAATATAGGAAACTATTTTTGGTCTACTTTCTGATAACGTCATGTTTGAAGTGGTTCATATATAATACATGTATGCTTATATGCCCAGCGACATATTTCACACTCGGTAGTTCGGCTAGACCATTTCAGTTGATGATCCGATTGATGAAAATGTGGGTTTCCGAGATAGGTTTTAAATGCTAATTTGTTATCTCTGTCGTGCTAAACCGAAACCAAAAATGAAAATAACTTGAACGTGACGTAAAACTTCAAATCATTCTCTGTTGTATATCATGATTTCAATATAAAAGATTGCCCAATCGCCTCTTTAGAGCCACTGAATGCCCGTTGGTGTACGTAAGAGTGCAAGCGTGAGCGCGTGAGGGAGTGTATGCCTGAACGTATGTATCAAATGAATATTATCTATTGTATCCAACATGTACAACCGTTCATTCTATCTGTAAAATCATCTGACTGTTTCAATAAAAATTATTAAAACAAATATTTTTAAAATCAAATTATCTCTGTGTCGCAATATTTTGGCTCGCCCTCCGCTCACGTTGATGTTTACATAGCTTTCTTAGATGTAGATTCCGGAAACCGACGCAATATTGATGCCCAATGACCGACGTTTATTTGCTCATGTGATAACCTTGTCCTTTATTCAAGCTTATATATTTATATTTTATATCATATAATACTACCTGTTCCCGATTCTTACGAACTTTTCATTTCCATTCCCGGTTACTCAAACACCGGGAATATATTAAACTCTGCTCACCATTATCTTGGCTCCAGCGATTTCGAGGTTCGTCTTGAGTGAGGCGGGGATGCCACCTACTCGGGCACACGTTGCGACAGCTGTGGTGTAGCTCATGTTGTACCCGCTTGTACAGGTAGGATTGACCATTTTCACACATTTACCACCAATCAGCACACTCCAGCCATCTGGACAATCTGGCAAGACATGTTGGTGTAAACAATATTTTATCCTGAATAACTTGTACATATAAGGCATAATATAAAGACATAAATAATACCTTAGAAAAAAAGGATTGGGCAGTAACCCACAGGCTTATAGGTGACCATTTCCTTATATATATTGCATCATGGTTTGATTGCGTCTCTATGATGAACTCCCCGTTCAACAAAGATATATTCACGATTCAGGAATATACCGACAGCCTACATATTAATGTTTACATCCAAGTAATGCATGTGAGTAGCCATCTCTTGTAAAACCGTGGGCTCTCTGTCTTTTTTAAACTATGATGACGAAAACAATTGTGATTTAATAGCTAAGAACCAAAACATATTGAGATTTGTGAACACATGCAGAAAATAGCTATCGGACACTTCAAACTTATAAACATCTGCTTAGGTATCACCATAAACCAGACATTGCATGGTGCATAATACACCTGAATTTTATATCTCAATTTATCAAATTTCGTTAAGGCCAGTGCTAAATAGATATGGTGGTCAGCTATATCTTGGTTATGAACACATGACCCAGAACTCACTTCAGCCCAATTGTTCATTAATCAACATGCATGACATGAACATTCTTAAATATAGAAAGTTATTTATTGACAGTTGCCTTTATACGTGAAAATAATCAGATATGATACTATGGACATATTAACTGCACTTTTGAACAAAATATATTTTACCTGAAAACGGTGAAATTTTAAATATGTTTCATGCCATCAATGTAAAGTAAATGAGGTTATAATATCCAATGGTTCGACGTTTCTTAAATATTGTGTCACAATAATCGCTTGTACCAAATATCATAAAGAAGAAATTCATGACAAATGTTGAGAAAATCCATTTTGAAATACCAGGAAATTTTGGCAAAACATGGGTCTGCCCTTAAGCTGTTAAAACGTAAGGTCTCCTTGAAGTTAATGTTTTGTAACAACAACAAAACAGTCAACACTTTAATTGCTCTGAGTGGCTTATGTATAACACTTAAATGTTACAATGCATTTTCCTTAAGTCAAAAGTTCCATCACTTATTATCTGACCAAATTGCATTCAACCCGCCCTGGTCTGATCCACACAGTCTTCCCATGTTTGCAAAATTCCATGCCATTCCGATCTGACACCCACTAACATTTTCAAACTGATCGACATTTCAGTCCAACCTTTCGACGGAAAGTGGTGGTGGGTGGTCTGGAACAAATATTGCAGACACGAGGCTCAACAAAATAATTTCCTACCAAAAAGGTACCCACCACCCCCCTACTTGCACAAAAAATATTTTATTCCTCTGCGAAATTTGGAACCCACCCCTTATCCTATATTTGACACTTTCTAATGTTTTGTTTTACTAAGTTTTGTATTGGGACTGCCATTCCAAATGTAATCATTGTTCACTCTTGTTTCCAATCCTGTTCCACTATATATTTTACAAGTCATTAAAATTGACTAAATATATGTGCCACCCTACCATACTATTTAGTCTTCACCATTATTATTGATCATTGATAAAAATAAATGGTGTGAAACAATTCTATCCCAATCTGCTTCAATGATATTAATATAGGTAAGGCACTTTATTTTCTGGAAAAAACTATGCATAAACCTCCCTAAACACCAAATCTAATCCCATGCAATATAATTTTGAACGATATTGTTGTATAACCCAGTGTTAATCACCAGGAAACCTCCAGGTCCATGCGTATTGTGTAGGAACGTGGTGACTGATCGGGGGCCAGAGCCAGTCAGTATGCTAGAAACTATGGTTTGATATATGAAAGGATGAGATAGCACTACATGGGTTACTGTTTGTGTAGTACGCCTGTCGCTCACAAAGGCTAGTCGTTCTACGGGGCTAATGCCATACTATACCAATGGCATCACATGCCAATGACAACTGAGTCAGGCATATGCCTTTATTACTAATTAAAAAAATATATATATTGCCTCTTAATAATATAAAAAGAAAATTTTAGGAACCACTATGAAACCTACCTGTTATACAGATATCACTTCGAACCATATATCTATCACAGCCAAATATTACTTTGTCAATAAAACCTTTGCTCTTTCTGGCTTATACTTTTCAACCTGCCCGACAATCTACCCATGAATGCTGACACGATATTGAGTTTTAATAACAACATACCCACCAGATTGACACGGTCATGCCAACATAATGTTGTTCTAGTCCCATATATATATAACAATTAGCCTGTGTTCTTAACACAATAATGCAAAAATGTAGCCGCTTTTTTCCGGAAAATTTGTTATTTAGTTTTATAGGCAAACATACTTTATCAAGTGATTTAGCAAAAACAACTTGGCTACTTCGAGTTATGTCTGCCAGACAGCCTGTAATTGAACCGGTATTGGAACCCCAAACCATATATAGACCCCACAGGGATCTAAATGTGTTCTAAGTGATATAGCTGTGTATATATGAGTCTATTTAAGGTTAATAGTGAACAAACATTAGTAAATTTGAGTGTAGGACAAAAATTACATTATTAATTTTTCCAGCCTCGACATACAGTAATGCCCTAAATAATCGACTCCTTAACCACAGCAAAATTATGGGTAATTTTTCAGGATTTAGTCAGAAATATGGCTTGTTGCCTTTCCGATGAATGGCAACAAGCCATATTTCCGACTAAATCGCGATTGCTATCAAATGTTGTGGTGAAAATTCCCAACACACCCCTGTCGTCACGTCACCGGATCCGATTGACGTTGAATTAATTGTATCTAGTCTATTGTGTGCATGTAAATGATGGCATTGTCCACGACACAGACGGCATGGCAGGGCACAATAAATAAGTCATATATCTAGACTTAGATGGAGTGGTGATATAGCACCGATGTAATACAATAATGTGGAAACCCGGACTTTCAAATATAGGACAGGCAGAAGGCCGTTTTATATATGACCAGCAAGGCTGATATAATACGCACTTTTCGTCTCCATCATACATATAGCATCCAATGTGTTGGTACAGTCCTTTGCATACCATTTGTAGCTTGGGGAACTTAAAGTTCCACATTGATATATACCCGATCCAGCTTGACTCCATCTGTTGAAAGATAGTGACACAGATGCATATCTGTCGGCGATATTGACCGAATTTATGCCAGCATCATATTTGTTCCATTGTCCCGTCTTGGAGAAACACATGCCCAGCCAGGACGATTGCAGGTCAAACCTGTGGGGGCAAAATAATAAGTTCCACACACACAGTAAGGCTATGTTCACACATCTGGTATAAAATAAAATAAAATTTGAAACAGACTGACCGACTCTTCGCAGTTGACTGTATATTGCGTACTCTTAATAATATCGCCAGTGAATAAGCTTAAGATCTTGCTAATTTTCTCTGATGTCGGGTACCGCAGAATTGCTATGATACTGATGAGAAACATTGCTGATGTAGAAAAGTACAGTTATTTTTCTCGAAATGTCATTTTCGCGGTCTTATTTGTAATCTGAACGAAACAATGAACGGTAATTGTGTGTCTGAAACAATAACAAATATATTGTATTGCAAACTATGTGATGGCTGTTGCAAACCAAACATAATCACAGTGGCTACATTATTGGCGTTTTGCAAATACCAGTCATCATTCCAATATTTAAAAAATAAATTTGTTCTTGAATGTTTCATCAAGACACTGACTTTGTTTTTTAATATTGCTCTGATTGGTCAAACACCGCGAAGCAGAGGTTCATACATGGACACGAAAGTGATGGAACTTATAACTTAACATAATTAATTTATTACACAATTGTTCCTAGAATGGCAGTGTTCCTGCTGTTTCGTAATTACAAATATGTACGAAACACGCGTTCCAAGCGCATCCTGTTAACGTCACACGGCGTAAATGACAATCCACTCAACCATAACACCAAAGATGTACAATAAAATAATCAGCATACATGTATGTACATGACAAAACAAGCACTGTATGCGCCTGAGTAAACCTTGTAAGTCTGTTTTTCTAATTCACGGATTATAGGACGAGTGGCGTGTAATAATTACAGAACGAACCGCGTGCAATTGTGTTTGTCGATACGACACTTGTGCCATTGCGAAAGGTAGATTATATCCTTCCGCGCAAGCGCTAGTGTCGTATACCAAGAAATCCATTAACACACTCGTGTAGTTCTGTGTATGTTTGGCAACTTTTATTATTTAAAAAACATGCAAAAAGGCAACCACTTTTCATGTTGAAAAGAACAAACTCACTGAGAAAGAATATGCAATCAACGACACACTGATAACGATTGAGGAAAATTCGCCCCGGGGCATCAACAGTCGGCTCGTGCGCATGTTAATTATCCATTCCATCATTCCACGCATTTCTGTCAATGGATAATTTCCATTCGGTTATATATTCCCCTGGCTTAACAAGCATATCTGTAAGTGGCGGAACATATATATTCCTTTCCACAACCAACACTGTCTTGTCAGTTTCATATGTTAACGTTATTGAAATTAACCCTTTACCCAACAGAACGGCCCTGTGCCAATGCATTCTCTTATATATGCGAGTCGACCAATTTATAAAATTGTTAAAGAATGTAAGAAAAAATGGCAAAAAGTGTTAAAAAAAGATTTTTTTTAGGCCAATGCATTCTCTTATATATGTGATGTGACCTATGGTCGACTCGCATATATAAGAGAATGCATTGGCACAGGGCATAACTGTAATAATCACAATGTGGTCAATGAGCCGGTTCCAATGATATCCATATTTGTATGGTTTTATTGAGACAGACCCAAGATAATTTAGGCTGTTGCAGCTTTATTTGACCGTTTTTGGCCGGTTTGTTGGGTAAAGGGTTAACGGGACACCAACAGCCCCGACCATGAAGGGGCTTGTCAATCCAAAATTGGAACGTTTTGGTTTTCTAAAAAGCGAGGATTCGAACTGTCCGAACTGAACTCCATTTGTTCAATTGTCAAGGTTCAATAAATAGTGAGAAAGACGGACAATCCTAGTATTTAAATTTTACGTTTTGGTTTTCTAAAAAGCGAGGATTCGAACTGTCCAAACTGAACTCCGTTTGTTCAGTTGTCAAAGTTCAATAAATAGTGAGAAAGACGGATAATCGTAGTATTTAAAATTTAAGTATATAAATAATAAACGGCGGATTCAACATAGTGATGGGTTTTGACCTGCTGAATTCTTATCGCGGTCGTAATCTCATGACAATATTGAAACTGCCGTTCTTTTCTTATATTGGTTCATTCTGTTTGGTAGTGAACCGGACATTGTCTTGTTCGGCCAAATTGGACGCGAAATTCAGTTGTCACATATGTTATTGGGGAATATATCTCCACCGTTGATCCATACAAACAAATAATGGAAACCCATACGCACGAAATTCGAATAGTATATCATAACATTTAATTTTCCGAATACTTGAAATGCTTGTCACGTTTTCTCAATGGGGAATTAGTATATGTAAAATATCATTGCAATATTGTGTCTCAACATATATTTAGTTATTTTAGTTCTGCCATTGATTTCACAATAAACACGTGGCTTTGCCCATACCATTCAACACATAGCACTAAACGCTTACGTTTGATTAAATAATTTCACAACGTTGTTTCCATCAACGGACACCGGATTTATAATCTCCCAGCCTTTCTTGTCACACTGATCAGTCGCATCAACGGGAAGCCATCCGACTCCAGCTGGCAGTACACCTCCTACAAGCTCCTGAAGTGTTGCGTAACACTCGGTCAATGTCGGACTATAGACTTGATAACCGACTGGGCAATTTGTGGCTGTAAATAATATTATGAATGGTCGTTATAAATTGGTGTAAACAATATTTATTTAAAAAAAAAATCAAACATATTACACAAACAATATACACATATAGATACATATAAATTTAGAAAGATGATTGGACAACAAGCAAAATGCTTTTCAAAGGCCCCTCCTCGTGGAAAAAATGTTACTTCAGCTAAAGCATACGGGATATATTATACAGTTGTCGCCCGTTGTCGAGGGAGACATTGAGATTTGTCACCCGCTCGAGAACGGAATGTCTCCCGAGGAGCGAAGCTCCGAGGGAGACATTCCGTTCTCGAGCGGGTGACAAATCTCAATGTCTCCCGAGAAGAAGGGCAACAACTGATTTGTTATCCGATTATTCCACAGAAAATATCCTTGCCATCCACACGCACGATGTTGCACTGAGTCATGAGTGATTTCTTTCCCGATTATGTATATTTTCAGTAACTACTTATCGCCCCATAGGATTTATGTTCCATAAACGATAGTCAAGCTTTTAAGCGTTTGATAATCCGCGTTTATTTTCGATCATTTTGGTGGTCAAATCGTCAATATCGGTCCATGCAATGTAAACCAATAAGCCATATAGGTATGTTCTCGTGTTCTGCAAGGCATATTCAATGTCGTCTTGTGCGCGCAATTTACTCGCGATGTTCATTTCAAAACGGTCTTCCCCGAAAACTATTGGGAAGTTGTCAATTTCATTAATGTACATTCATATGTGTCAGTGCTCATGGCGAACCTCACATAAAATACTTCTATGATCACATTGCAGACATCGCGGAAGATAAGCGTACAGTACCATTCATTCGCGACAAACGTATGCATTACGTTGTCTACCAGCGAACATTTATAACCAACCAACCTAAAGGGATCCTCTCTTTCAATCTTGCATCATAATGTCGACATGAACAAATTGAATCACCGAGATGTTGCGATGTAAAAAGTAAATAATAACTCTTGTCCGATAAAAGTATCAACTTAAAACTTAAGAATATTAGTGTTCACTAAATATATGCAAATTAGCAAACACCACAACTGGTGTGTTTTGCGAATCCGTGGGGTATATAAGATCTATGATTTTTTAGTACGTTGTAGTGATGCGAAGTAGATGAGTTACTGCAGTGTGTGTTTGGAGATATTCTTGCAATATAACATCAGGCGGGCGACAAAAACAATGTCTCCCGGGTCAGCGGGCGACAGTGTGATTTGTCGCCAGGCACGTGACAGCACATGGGCCAATCAGAAGGGTGGAAAATAGGGAGGAGGATAACAAAGTTTTTTGTCTGATTGGAATGTTATTACATATTTAGAAATTGTAACACGGGAGTTAAGGTGAGGGTGAGAGAGGGAGAGTGAATGAGTGAGTGAGAGAGAGAGAGAGAGAGGGGGGGAGACAAAGAGAGAAGTTTGACAATACATTAGATAAAATACAATCAGTGAGGATGTCACTTCCACGTATGCGTCACGCCCACGGAGGAAAAAACGCGGTTCATACATAAGGCAAATGGAATCTAGCCTGAAGTGATATATGAGAAACGCCCACTATCTAAAATAAACTTCTGTACCAGCAAGAATATTTCGGAATTTAATTTGTTTGGAAGTTCGTGATATCGGTACAACAGAACATCCGTTGTTATCATACCTACGGGTAAGTTACTTAGACGTTCTGATCTAATTCTGGCATATAAAGTGGACATTGGAAGAAGAAATGGTAAGCTGATTCAATTTCAAAACTACCGCATTGACACAATGGTGATTATTTCAAGCGGTTAATAACAAGGTCCCGGTTTAGGTTGCTGCAACCTAATCTAATACGAGTATGATATATTTGGGCTTTCCTGGAATAACACTGGAGATAAAAACTTCCAATTTTCGCATGGTCATTGCTTAATTTACGCTTAAATTCTTCAAGTGTGTTTGACGATTTTATTGAATTTGATAAACCATTCCATGATCGTGTAGCCGAAGGCAGAAAGTATTCATGTAAATGTCTCTATTGCTGCCAGGCGGGTGGATACTAACATGCCTAAGATTGTGACCAGATGAAGAGGAATCTGGAAGAATCATGTTTGTTAGATTAGACGGAGATTGGTTACTGATCATTTTGAAAAATTGTATCATTTTTTGTTTTGTTCTACGAGAGGCAGTTGTTTCTCAACCGGTTTATAATAGTAGTTCGCGATGGATGGTACTTCTCGTGGCCCCAGTGACTATTCGTGCCATGTCATACTGAATATCTTCAATATAATCGCTCATATACGTTGGTATGTTAACCCATACCAGTGATGCATATTCAAGGGTCTAACAAAAGCAAGATATATTTGGTCAAGGGTTTTCCTGATCAGTCTGAACTTTTGCTTTCTGATTATATTTACCTTTGTCCATGCCCTATCAGGTATGTTACTTATGTGAGTTTCACATGAACCGATGTTATCAAAAGTGAGACCAAGATGTTTGTGATTTTCTACTTCAGTTATGTGAGAACCAGCCATTACTAGGGGTGGGTGAACTATATTTGTAGAGTTGTTCGATATCATTAAAGCTTCAGTTTTGATTACATTTTATAAGCTATTTTAGTGACCATTTGACAATAGCGACAATGTCTCTATTAATTATTCAGCTGCTAAAACAGGGTTCTCGACACATATATATATTGATGTATCGTCCGCAAAAGGACGTATGTTACACGTGATATTTTCGGTCATGTCGTTAATGTAAATCAGGAATAACAATGGGCCTAATATTTAGCCTGGATGCACACCTGCGGAAACAGTTGGCCAATCAGAACTAGCATTATCGATTATAACTCTCTGTTGACGACATTCAAGATAAGATGAAATTAGTTCGTATACTTTATCCTTTATTCAAAGTTTCGTAAGCTTAAACAAGACCGTTGTGCCAAACCTTGTTAAATGCTTTGCTTATGTCGCAAAAATACATCGATTTTTTTTACCTTCGTCCAGAGATTTGCTAATATAGCCATATATGTCAGTAAGCTGATATACTGTAGTCACCGTGTTTTGAATCCAGATTGGTAAACAGAAGTATAAATATTGCAATCAGATTATTTTTGTTGTCTGTATGGGCTTATACAATTGTAAGTGACCGAACAACATACTGTATACATTTCGTCAGTAAGTATTGACAACCCACGACATGTGCATCTATACACTGATAAATGTATGTTTCATGGGTGTGCCTATAAACATATAAGAATGGAGTAAATTTGCGACAAATAGATTTTTGTTAATTTTTGACCCGTCCCCGATCTGACGTTGCTTTAGCAATTTTGAACAAATAATTATATTCCTCATAGCATGGCTCCAGATGCTTGTCTATATACTACTTTGGACAACATGATTATAGTCCTCACATGAGATGCCAGTCAAGAAAAATAATTTCATAAAAAAGTATTCCTCGGCTGAGCCCATCCTCATCGACCCTTGACCTTTTACAAAGGAATTACGGTGACAGCATTAATTTACGATAAAGATGGATTATCTCTTCCGCGACATGATTTATATAGCTTCTTGAATACGAAACAATACATACATGTATGAATCGAAGGCCCGTGTCCGGAAACGCATCTATCAATTACTATGATTTTATTTGGATTTGTGCTCGTATAAAATAAGGGTGTTACAATACACATGTACCAAGCAATACCAAGCACAAAGAAAATAATAGTATATAGGTGATATAATGTGTATTTTAGTGTGTGCGTCGTTAAAAGTACCAATACTTTCCAGCACTTGCTATTACAATATTATAGATACAATCAATTAGAGACAATTTTACGGATCGCATTTGTTCGGAGCACCACGCTGGAGGCATCTATCTAAAAGTTCTAAGCATAGTAACAAATATATTTCCATTAATTTTTAGCACATTTGTCACGTTTTAATAAAATAATATGGAAACAAATCGATATGAATTGATATAATCGATTCCTGGCATACTCATAGGTATTATTTCATACCCAGGAATCTATCTAAAAATAGTTATATAAAGAGATAGAGATTCATGACATGATCTAGCATTTTATGTGGTCCGATAGTCTGTTTTTATCGAAACATAGTATCATTGCACATGGTGTTATCTTTAATATGTCATGACCTTCGTGTCTAGATAAAATCCGCAAACGTGCATGCAAACCTACCGCACAAATCAGTTTGTTTGATCTAAATTATTTATTCACCCATCGTTCGAACATGATATACATAGTTCTGGGTCATGCACTTATTTATTCAATTTTTAGGAAATTCTAACACATACAATCAAATGTCAGTAAACTTAATGAAAAGGAAACATATCTTCTGAAGTTGAGTACTAATCAATATTTTTTTCCGTTGGTACTTTGTACATTTAGATTTTATAAATTCATTACAATCTCGAACACATCTATTAACATAACATGCATGGGGACCATTGTGGAAATAAGTCTGCCCAGTTGTGGGACAATGTTGTGTTGGAGAGAGTCACCAAAGTAAACATTTGCATCAATTTCCTCCTAACTGATAGATAAACCCTGGGAACAGCAAGTTCCAGCAATCTAGTGTAGAATCTGTGAAAGTCAACAGCTCCAGTCATCAGCCTTTCAAACTTGATCCAAGAGCTTGATCCCGAAGAATGCCTAATATTTCTATCAGGTCATAACCAGAAAGTGGTCGTCCATTTAGTTCCCGTGTAGCTGTGCTGGATTCAAGATACCGAATGCCGAATTTAGAAACAGTCTTTGCATAGGCTCCTTTGGGACCTATATATTGTTGATGACATGTGATTAAACACAGTTTTGACAGCTCGACGTATATAGTTGGACCCTTTTGCGGTCTCCATACATTCCACCACATTTGCATATGACCAAAATGATGCAACACCGCCATGTGTTTTCTTCATTGGAAATATAGGCTGCATATATTATGGTAAAATACCGCCAGCAGAGGAGTTGCGACCAGTCACATACCGTGAAATAAACAGTACACAGTATATTTTCATACACCGTACCGTTAAAACAAGTACAATATAAATTTAAACTCCTTGTGTATTATCTCCTTCTAGCTGCATAGGTCAGTAACTCAGCTTCCGCATTCAACGGGTGATAACTGAATAGCCAAATAATGTTTACAATAAGTACTTTGCATGTATGTATGTATGTATGTATGTTTGTATGTATGTTTGTATGTATGTATGTATGTATGTATATATGTTTGTATGTGTGTGTATGTATGTATGCATGTATGTATGTATGTATGTATGTATGCATGTATGTATGTATGTATGTATGTATGTATGTACAGTACACTCAGAGTGTGGTATAAGGAAAACACTCAACACGGTGGGAACCCCACTAAGCCCACCGTGAATCACCGGCATTCACGGTGATTTTTCCACGGTGATCCACGGTGAACTCGAGTGGATCGGATTAAGTTGAATAAACAAACGTCCGGGTGACTTGTCGGTGATCACTGGGAATCACTGGGAATCACCGCGAATCACAGAGAATCGCTTCAAAACGCCAACAGCTATATTGTATCACGTCATGCATAGCCGAAACCATTTACTGTAGTTTATTCTAAAGCATACACTCAGTGGGCCATGCATTGTATGTTGTTGTACATTATATTTATATTATGGTTGATATTTTCATAAATTCCAGAATGATTAACTAGCTACATGTATAGGTAAAATAAATAAACAATTTATTATTGTATTGATTGATTTCTTCCGCCCCTTGATCACTTATTTCAAATTTTAAGCGCAAATTTCGTATTATTTACACACATGCACACATATATATATATATGTATAATATAATGATCCAAGTCCATTAAACAATTCAATTTGTTTTAATTTATTTTTAATAATGCTATCTTGTTTAACAATATGTTTAAAAGATCGAAATATGCGCGAAACGCAAATATGGACAACATTCCCTAGCTCTCTCATTTGTTCAGACCCCTACATAAATGCATTCATAAACGTTACGAGGGAAGACTGATTCAGCTAGCGTATATGTTTTTATTATTTATTGGGGTTTTGGATTTAACCCTGGATGATTTGGAAGGGGCGGAACTACTTCCCTACAACCCACTTTTGAATTTTAATGATTATCATGCTATGGGTGTATAATAACATGAAGTGGATGAAACGGGTGTATAGTGTAAATATATATACTAGCTAAAATAATAAAACAAAATGTCGGTGACGACTAGGATTCACATATACATAGTTATGTTTATATATAACGTGCTACTGTGTCCGTGTTATTTCAGACACTGGTAGTATAATGGGAGTCAGTTAGCTCTTACATAACCTTTGACAGTTCAGCCAAGTCTGTAAGAGGTGTCAAAATTAATTGTCCCCATTGCAGCGCCGCGCATAGGGTGCGAGTTTCAATCATAACCATGTGAGCTACATTTACATGTAGTGGTCACTTTGCCATTCAGAATGAAGTAAGGCGCACAGTACACATCCCGCGTGGCTATTGTTCCGTTGTTAGCGGTCACAAATAAACCGTACGCCGATACTGTCGCATGCAATCAGACTCAGGTGTTTCCGCTTGTTCGTATGACAAATGCTCTTTATATTTACCAAATACATATAAGTACCATTGATATTAGTCACGTTGTAACAATAAAGAGCGTTCACTGTTAGTATATACATATAAATGGTAAAAATAAACTTTCTCTTCAGTACGAATGAAAACACATTTAAAAAATGATGTATGTGTATATGCTATATTTATCCCGAATAAATGAAACCTCCGGGATTGTGATCTATATTAAGTTACCGTATTATCTTTCCTAATTCCGACTACGTACCGTTATGTGGCAGTTCATATGAAATGATTGAATGCTTTATTGCGAAGACACAAATCAATGGGCAACATACGTTTGATGTTGGGGAATACTGAGGTCTATCCAGAGTAAAATATAGTTAATTCATATTTTGAAACTAATTTATGCGTGTATAAGCCTCTGCTGACCCGAACGCGATGAATACATATCCAATATTTAAATAATAGAATGCCCTTTATCATGACTCAACAATTGCATTTGCCATACTATCGTGTCTACAATATGGTTATGTAGAAGTATATATATCGTTATTGGTTAAAAACATGTTAACCAATTTAACATCGAATTTACCCTGCAACATATCATTTGGATACCACGAAATCAGTCCGTCGCGATTCGGAATTTAAATCCTTCAGATATATAGCTTTTAATATATCATGGAAATCAGATAGGAATAAAAAAGTTGCGATCCGCAATGCGCAATATTACATAACAACGGTCAAATTCATTTCGCTGAATACCCGAGCATCCTGTAGTTTTCTCGTGTGCTCTCTTTGTGTAGACATAATGACGTAATGATGGTGAGCGAGTAATCCGAAACCACACAACTTCCACATTAGACACGGGCATGCAATATATAAATTTGCATACATACAGATAAAAAGTTAAACCAAAGCTTATACAACAAGTATATAGTTGCATACGCGATATATTTAGTTGCACCTGCTCTGAACAAAACATATATTTGATAATGTCAGAGATATTTACGAGCTGTCCTCAGTTTTCGCAGATAAGTGAAATAAACGCTCTTTATTTGTACCATGTAATGACTAGAATACTGGGAATTATCTGTATGCAGAAGAACGTTCGGGACCCAAACGTTCTTCGATCACAATAATTAATACAACCAGAAAGAGGCCGATCATGTATATCATTTTTAGCGTACTGATCGGCATATGCTGATCCATGATCCGCGATGTATCAAAATCGATCATAATTTGGACTTTCAAACCAACAAGTGCCTTTAAATTGAGCAAGAAGTTGAAACTGAAAACATTATGGTTGTTTTTGTTCTCAAGTCAACATGTCAAAAGTTTAAAAGATAAAAATGTGCGCGAAGCACACAATCGGACCACAGTACAATAAAGCGTTCCCTACAGCTAATTTTAATTTTACATTACTATGTTGTCTTTTTCATTTTTTTTAAATGAAAACAAATAAAAAGTAAATGGTGGAAAATGCAATGCTTTGAAGGTTGCGAATATAATGGTTTCGCAGTGATTGTCGGCAATCCACCGTGTTGCACGGTGATTCGCGGTGTTTTGTAGTGAGGTGGGAATACACTGCCATCACCTTGTTGATTAGACAAAAGCGCATCGCTAATCCTCTCCACTAAGGCCCACGCTGTTGAGTGGTCCACCGTGAATCACTCTCCCAAAAATATCCCCACCGTGTTGAGTGTTTTCCTTACAGCACACGATGAGTGTACTGTATGTATGTATGTATGTATAGCGAAGCGGTTTTTAAAGTGGCACGCTCAGTTTAGATTTATATTATGCTGGTTTCAACGACACGCCGCTGTGCACATTTAATTTAAATGTTACACTACAACATTTACAGTAGAATGTATTTCCCTATACCACAGTATACCATAAATGTAACAATAATTATTATACCACAAGAGTTATGTTTGACCGACACAGGATGGCACACACATACTCTGAGTGCTCATGCAGATATTTGAACATAAGTCGCACAAAGCCTCATACATGTACGAAACATGAGAACGTTTCTTACCTGTATGCGTACTAATATGTAAATGAATGTAACACATTGGCAAATGTAATATGAAATACTATTAGTATGGGTGCATTAGAAATGGACATGAAGATTGAAGTCATGATTATCAAACTTCTGATATCCAGGAAAGTTATTCCACAACAGTGTACCTCTGTTTGAAATATAATTATGTGCTCCCTTTATGCTATTGTATACATTCCTCTCAGCACGAGATAACATGTTTGCTATAATAATGGCTGTTACATATACTCATTGAGTTTTCTAACCATCTGAATGTGGACAATGACATCAAGTTTTAAAACAATTTTGTTACATATGGTGCTTTACACATGCATGCGATGATTTTAAGACAACGATTCCTTAGATTAATTTATGTTGTCATATAACTCTTAACAACATTGCACCAAGTGACTCTTGATGAAATGAAGCGGCTTTTCTCGGTAGTGGACTGGACAAATGTTCTGAACAAAAGCGATGCTTATTCAATAGAATCTAAAGTATCCATTATTGAAAATAGTATTAATAATACCGTTGAAAAGTGTCTAACAAACCACATAGCTACCATCAGACCAAACGACAAACCGTTGTTTGTCAGTCGCCTCAGACAAGAAATTAGACGGCGAGACAGATACAGAAGAATAGCAATTAAAGCAATCAGCCGAATCACTGGTCGCAATATAAACAACATGAAAAACTATGCGAAAAAACAATACCCAGATGAACATAAAAATAACCTAAATACCATACAAGATCCGATTCTTTTTTTGGAAAATGACCAATTCACTAACCATACCGCCACTGCAATTTGGACCAAATTTTGCCTGCGATGATGGGGACAAAGCAAATATCCTTAACGAAAATAAATTGTCATTCCAGACTCAATTTTGAAGTGCTATCATAAAACACTAGCCCTGCCACTGTACAATCTGTTCAAACAGTCCTTAGAAACAGGTATATTCCCAATGCAATGGGAAGTTGCTACCGTAATACCAATCTTCACGAAAGGCGAGAAAACAGACCCATGCAATTACATGCCAACATTACTTCTTCCATCTGTGAGTAAAGTCTTGAAAAGATCTTTTTTCAGAAAATAATTTTTCGAAGAACCTTTTGTACAAATATCAATCAGGATTCCGACCAGGACACATCACTACTCATCAATTACAAGAAATAATTCACCACCTTAGCAAAACAATGAGTGAGCCTATGTTTTGTATATTCTGTGATATCTCTTAAAGACATACTATGTACTAATTCGTGTGCGTGAAACTAATAAGTTAGCATTCAGGCGCTATGTCAATAGAGAAATATAACATTCTAGTAACATCGCTGAAAATTTATAACAAATATACCTTACCACTCCATAGAAAACATCGTCTGAACTACGCGCAGTTATAAATATTTACTTCTCGATTCGGGACGCAACTAACTGCGATAAGCTAACGAAAACGATTTCGCCATCGAGAGTCACTGTATTTAATTAATATATAAGAATGACAATGTTTGTTGTCAATTTCAATATAATATTTATCAAAATTATTACTTTGAGCAAGATTATTCTCCATTTCATTTTGATCACCCCACCTGAGTGTTTCGTATCACTTTAAGCGTTTGAGCGGGTTTGGCATAAAGGACAACCAATCAACATTCCCGCGCATCATATTCTGTTCAAACAAACTCGAAATAGTCGAAGATCACTGGCATCTCGGAATCGTTCTGCAATCCGATCTTCAGTGGGACTTTGCCACATAAAACATCTACAATAATACATGCACTCTGCTGTCAGAACTACGAAAATTAAAGTATATGTTATCACGAAAGACCCTCGACACATTATTCAAAACACATTTATTGTTCATACTAGAATATGGCAGTTGTGTCTGGGACTGTCATTGACAGCACAAAATCGACACTAGACAAACTGTATTTCGATGCAGCTTGAGTCAAACTGTTGTTTCGGGCCTGATTAGATCCTCGCCGAACGCCGATTCACTTAACGAGCTTGGATGGAAACCCATTCAGATGCGTCGAGATGAACAAAATTAATGTCTTATGCACAATGTTATCAACCATAAAGCCCCCCAAATTTTGTCCCATCTTCTCCTATCTCGTGCCCGTGATACGAGTCGTTACGTTTTGCGCAACGTGGATGATTTTTAGAACTACTTTTTTCATCTAGAAAGACATTTTTTTCCCCGAAAACAATCTAAGCTTGGACCTGCTTGGGAAATGACATCAAAATAAAATCGTATGAGGCTTTCAAATCAACAATTCTCCCCCCAAAAAATATCATACATTGCGAATTAGAAATAGTGTAGTTATCAGAATCACGACAAAGTTGAAAACCACATTGATGATAACCCAATGTGTACTTGTGGAAGCCCTGTGGAAGATGCAGAGCACGTTTTCGTGTATTTATTCACAACAATTCATAGAACTGTCACATGTTATGAGATCATTTCGAGTCGTGTCATATGAAGCGCTTTTAAAAAGAGCTATAACTTTAGCCGCCAACGAGAATTGCATTCTAACAGATACAGCTTCATACAAATTCATAAATTCTTGCGGACGATTTGCGACAAGCAACGAACGAGCTCGAATAGACTCACAAAATCGGAACTCCGTAGTATAAATGTACTTGCTTCCCCCAATACCCTTTCTATTACTTACTAAAACGACCCCTTTCTATTTACCATTTCCCAGACACACAAACTTACCCTTTCACAGCATATACATATATATATTTGCTTCCAGTTGTCATAATAGTCATACATGTATGTGAGTATAATTCTACTCATTATCCCCCACAACAATATACTACCGTAAGTTAATACCACATGAACTACCCGTTATATTCACGTACTCTCTATATATATATATGTTACCTGCCCTGCCAAAACCTGATATAAATCAAAAATAAATTGTTGTATTCATGTTTCGTGTATGATCTGTAGGGAACGGATGTCCATCTAAGTTTAACATAAATTGTCCTCCAATCACTTACATGTAATGTATACATAATACTGCTCAAGATATGTTTAAATCAAGTCAAGTAACTTGTTATCGTATCTGTGTTTTTTTTCAAAACAATTGAAGCTTCGCCTCTGAAATAAATCGAAAACTGGAATCATTAGACAACCCCATTTATGTGATAGCTAAACTATCAAAGTTACAATGACATGTTTCATGGAATAGCTTAATTTTATCAAAGTTGTTAATGGGGGATATTGTATTAATATGGGCAACATGCAATTGTGGTTGTTTCATATGGGATTTCAATGCGTTGTTACCGTCTTTAACAACAGTATATTCAGAGATACAACTATTTAGCAACTATATCATTTTATTTGTGTTGCTAGTTATGACGAATCATTGGTTTAAAGATACGGGCGGCGTTGGCTGTGGGTATGCTGTTAAAATATTCAGCTCCGTCAAAAACCGCCATAAACAGAAAGAATAGTAAAATATAGATAGACATACCTTGTTCTTATACCAATCAGAAATATGTCATAAACAGTATGTTATTGTCAAATATTTTTTCCTTTGTTATGTAAACAAAAGCAAAAAACGTTACAGAACCTGGCTTTTGTTTAGATCCGGATATGGTAAACAAAATGAGCGTTATTTGATACTGTTTACCTGATATGGAAATAATAAAAGAGTGTTTATATCATTTATGTGTGATTAACCAATATAATTGCGTTGTGTTATGTAAACAGAAGCAAAACTTCTGTAACACGAGAAGGTTCTTGTTTACGTACACCATCGTACGTCTTGACGACAATATACTATTTACGCGCTGAATATGTTTCATATATATAAATTTTAGTATTCCTTCCGGATCGTTGATGGCGATTTGAACAAATATGAATATTACTGCAACGAACGCCGCCCGTGCCTTTAATACTAATTTATTAAGAAACACAAGATTTGTTACCAACGACAAAACGATTTCTCTTGTTTTATATGAACTGACTTACATCATTTGAAACATGCAGGGGACTGGAGACACCTGGGTGAATTGAGACAAAATAGAGCATGTCGTGTTGTAAACGACTAAACTTTTCACTTGTGTTCAAGTTTCATGTTTTGGCAATTGTTTTACTGAATATTAAAGTGTGAATAACACCCAGACATTGAACAATAAAGAGCTGCTCGTCTGAGCATTGTTTGAGGAGATAGCGCAACCATAGCAGATATCTGCTTGCTGCTAGAACCTCTTTCCCTTTTCTATTCTACTCATGTTTCCATCATCAAAATGTTGCTCATCATAAATGTGAAATTAATTGGGGTAAATAAATATTGTTTAAATCAAAGACTGCCCACCATTGTCCAACTTCCACTGCATCTCAGAAATAGCGGGATCTATATGAACACACCTATGGCAAAGGCTTCAGAAATAATGATAGTATGTGTCAACGCATTTTCTTTTTGCATATATTATTTACGGTTTTTTATTGTTAAAGAAATCAGATTTCAGACATATCCGTGGTACACTATCTCAAATTACCACACGTCTTGTGTGTTTACCCAGGTACATCAGGTTACCAATACCTAGTGTATCGACTACCAATGTGCTGGTACACATGCATGCACACGTGTGTACCAATAGTATCAAATCGCCCATGCACTTTCTCTCCTGGAACATACCAGGAAACTAGTATATGACGGGTTCACGGGTTGGAGTTGACTATGCCAAAATAGTGGCCCGAGGGAAGGAATAGTCCCCTAACCGGAAGGAGTGGACTATTCCTCCACCAAGGTCCACTGCCACGGCACATTCAACGACAAGCTGTTCAATACAATATTTATTGTACGTTATGTCTTCGTAATACTGTCGACCTTTGAGTTTAAAAAATAAACAATTGTTAAGCCTGCATTCGATTTAGTGGCATGATCAACGATAAAAACACTACATGTAGCTCCACTAACTTGAAACGTGTCAGGGGGCTTTGTTTGCAAAGACTATTTTGATGAAGAAATTCGTGTGTATCCATAAACAATTCTATACTAGATACCCATTGACGAGTAAGTATTGCTCAGCAAATTCTCAGATAATAAGTTTCACAACGTTTATAGAGCTTGTTATCTGAACATTTCCCACCATTGACCATGATTTCTTCTGCACTTTCTATAGACTAGCGTCCACACAAATGAATAAAACAATTGCAATGTGTAATACTTTTATATTTGAACGGGATAATATATTCAGTAAATAAATGGCTAACCTTCATTTGAAGGGGGAGTTGTACACTAAATCCGGTCATTTGTGGGACCATCTCAATATATATTATTCAACAGATTAATTAATTTGAGCCATGGATAAGTGCAAAATACACTCAAATACACTATAAGAACGATGTAGACAACGTGGTAATTGTAACGAAAATTAGTTAATGATTTGCGATCCACGCACAGGGAAGTTAACCAGTTCGTCACACATTTAGTGAGTAGAAACGCAGAATTTTGAAGAACCATGTTCATAGAATAACGAAGTTCAGTATTTTGGGCATCTTTCCTGTGATTTACAATCTTTATTTCAACATTGATCACAGATAAACACTGTCTTTTGGGATTTCCGTTTAGCGTTATCAGGAATAAGTTTATATTGATACAGGGTGAAATAATACAATAAACGTCAACTATTTGCATAACCCTATTTTTTGACACACTATTGTTTCCAATTGGGTAGACTTTTACTCGATTAACATTATATCAGTGAATTGAATTGAGTCACCATGTTTGTGACATGAAACCGAGTTATTTTATCGGATACATTACTATCATATTGACAATGCCACGTTGTTCCAAATGTTGCCTGGATATACCGTGTTTACCTAAATTGTCATGTGTATACGATGTCTTACCCGGGTTAAGTGTGAACCAGTGGCGACGACATAACTTAAATTGCGATGCTCGCCACATCAAGGACGGATGCCGACGGGCTAGTTGTCATAATAGGCGAGAATTAGCTCTGCAGTTCGCTACAACAAACACATTAAGTTCGCAGCGACAAACACATGTGCAACTAAGATAGCAACATGCCGTTCATTTGTAACGTCTGTGGTTCTTCAGTCTAAGCTTGTCCATTTTAAAGGTGGATTATCTCTTTGTAAACATGTATTATATACATGTAGTTACCGGGGAATACAATATTATATCTGAATCGAAGACTCCTGTCCGGAAATGCTTCTATCAATTAATATTCATTTTATTTAGAATATTTTCTGGTCTAAAAAGGTGTGGTTGTTTAGCTAACGAACAATAGTGGTTACTGTTAACAGAGACCAGAAATTGTATGGTGTAATTTTGTCACAAATAAACATTAATTATACTCATTATCGCTTATAGCTATGAGATAAAACATTACAACCAATCAATCTGGGACATTTGACGTTCGGTGCGCAGCCATAGGAACAGCCTAATGCTCTCTATCGCTATATGGTATCACCCGAATGGTCTGTTCTAAAAATAGACAAATAAACGGGTCCAATAAAATATTCGAAATAAAATCAATATTAATTGATAGAAGCCTTTGCGGACAGGGGTCTTCAGTTCATATTTATTATTTTATACCCACGCAACTATTTCAAATTTGTTATTTAAAGAGATAACCCATCTCTAAGAACGATATCGGTTATCCATGCTTGGGTGTATATATGCTATGTGTAATTGGTTCTTACCTGTGGAACATACAACCGCCTTGGGAACAGCAATGTTTTCACATGTAATGTCGTACCAGGTATAGTTGCTGAGCCTCCGAACCATTACACATCTCTGGCTGTTTGAGGAGACAGAACCACCATTCGGTTCGTTTGTTTCCCAATTGAGCCATGTAGCCGAACCACCATTGGAGAGAACAAATGTGTTGTAACTGCTTCTGTGGTCAACTCCAATCCAAAACTCAGTGAACGAATCAAACATGTTTTTCCCCCTACAGTATATACAATTGCATTTATAGTATAGTGTATCTACAGTATTTTGCACACATAGAGGACATACCATATTTGATTTAAACCCAAATGAATTAATGGCAATGGCGTAAATTTCCAAGCGAATTTGATTTTCTTATCTATATGCACATAGTCCAGAGCTATTAGTAAAAAGAGATATTGATTGGACTTACACACACATATATATGTATAAGATGTATATATGTATTATAAAGTTAATATAATTGTTGTGTACAGTATGTATTTTTCTTGTACGAGTCCAGCTTGTGGTGAAAAGTCATATTGGACTATACACGCAGTGTCCAGTCAAATATGACTTTTCACCACAACCTGGACGAGCACAAGAAAAACATATACTGTACACAACATTGTATAATGACATTTGTATTATCCATCTGTATATTTATCAAAATATTGGGAATAACACTTTTGTGGTTATTGTTGGTATTTATCGGCAGTTAATTCTCTATAAAAGCCTGTATTGAAACGTCTGCTCAATCCACCAGTGTTGCTCGCGCATCACACTTTCGTCGATTCATTTCGCAATAGAGTTAATTCGTGACGTCACAGCGTCCCGATAAAATAGTCATATTGCACACTTGGGACTCCAATATGACATTCGGGAGTCCAGTATTACTTTTTCCCGGATTATCACGTGGCGGCATTTGCCCAATCAAAAATAGTGTTAGTTAAGGGGTGGATAATACATATATATATACATTGTTACATCACAAGATTGCTTCAAGACTCAACCTCACACAACTCATTTTCGTTTCATTAATCTACATATACTTATTAGGTCCATGTTGACTGAACACAATTTAGAAAATCTATCTTGAACAATGGTAGTTAGAATTCTCACAATTGTTAGTCATATACAAAACATTGTCAGGCATTGGAAATAGAGAATGCGTTAAGTTGGACGTGTAATTCAATTACATTGATTATTTGCAGGTTGGACGGAGAAGGTGGCAGAGACTTAAGGAGATGCACACGTGCATATATTTTATGTTTGCATTTTGTTTAAAAGGCTATATCTTCAATTGTTTATACATATATAGAGCTATAAATGATCAACTTATCAACTTATCTGAATCAATGAAATGTCAGATGATTTAATATGTGCAAATGGTTGGTTTTTTTCCTTCTTGGAAAATATATCGTTTGTGCAATTAGCACGCTTCTACTAAAAGGACAATTTCTGATTTTTATGCCAAAATAAACCTATTTATGAAAATAATATCGAGTACACAAATTAGTGGACTTGGTAATAAAATCTTGAGATTTTCCGAAGGAGTCAACTACCGCTCAGTTCAATTTAGTGTTATAAACCTTCTAATGATTGGAGCGTCCTGATTTGTTTTTCGAAAACCCTGTTCCAATGGATTCTCTTATATATGCGAGCCTCCCTGAGTGTTCTGTATTCCAAAGCGTTATTAAGAATGATATGTTCCTGCAAACAAACAGTGTCTACGTGAAGGTGAGATGTCGCGTACAGTATAAGCATATAATTTCCGAACAAAACACCTTAAACATCCAACGCGACCATGCTGGCATTTGATTTGTTTCTGTCCTCGAATAGTTGCACGTGACCTTGATTTTGGTTGGCAAGTATACAATGATAATGCCATTACCATCAAAACAGTCAATGTCAAAAACATCAACAGCAATCAGATATATGCAGCAATTATTAGATCAGTGCGATATATTATGTGTCCAAGAAGATTGGCTGTATAAATACGAACAAAGATTTCTAGAAACTATCCAAGATATGCACACAGCTTACTCCTAAACAGTAGATGACAATGGTCTATATCACCACCGGAGATACCAAGAGGTTATGGAGGTGTTGCCACACTACTCAAGAAAGAGAAAATTCCTGTTACCAGAATGTTGCCTAATGTACCACCTAGTCTTTTAGGTACGGATGTACCAGTAATTCCACCTGTTTGCCCAATAAACATGTATATGCCACCAAGGGGAGATACCGAAAGATGCCAAATTCATATTTGGATGAAGTGACAGAGTTTTCAAAGAAGAATAAGGAATCTTATATCATTATTTACTGCGGAGACTGTATTGCTTCACTGTTGAAGAGGGAAATGGACATAAGCAATATCAAGCTGGATTGTGCTGTGGAGGAATTTTGTATGAAGAGTATCTTGTGCATGTAATCAAGATTTTACCACACAAATGAGAGGGACAGCTCACAAATAGATAAATGCACAGACGTGCTAACGTATCGCAATTGCTCAAATTAATGAGGACAACACATTTGACCATGTTAAAGTTACTGCAAATCAAGTTTAATCTGTCTCCTGAAAGAAAAGAAAAGGCCAACAGTGTTCCAGTCCGTATTAAATGGAGAACTGCAGACTACAAACATGTGACGACTGTGTTCGGAGTCATCTACAATACAATAAACCACAATCGCAATCTGATATTGGATTAATGATGTAAGACATCTAAAAACACACAAAGTTGCTGTAGAGATAGGTATTCCATAAGTGCAGACATTGTGGTAAAGATTAAGAGAGATAAGGTCTGGTCAGAAGAGATAGCATTCGCCATGAAGAAAGCAAAGAAAGCATTTCGGGAACAGAAGCAACAGGGCTGTCCTAAATCCCCTAACAACTCATTGTTGCTGACAAAAGAAGGCCGAGGGATACCGCACACGACTTGCGCTGGTGTTGGTGCTCTCTTGTCACATGAGGGGTCTGAAATGAATGCAATGCTGAAATTTTGTGGAAGTATTTTCGCGACTGAACTGATTTAAAATAAATTCATTGAAGAGTGCTGTGTTATCACCAAATATTACAGATATCCATGCGTTGGAGACCGTCAACGTTGAAGAAAAATAATATTGTAGCAGAAAAGCGCTGAAGTTTAAGCTTTCTAATTTTTTCAAGATTATCCACAAATGTTTCAAATATGTACTTCTATATTATTAATATATTTTGATTTTGAGATTTACCGGTGAATATACTGTTTAGGTACTTGGTAGCCATTGTTCCATTTAACACTGGCTAAAAACGCAACCACTATGATACAGACAAATATGCTTATTGATGGGTATCTATTTCAGTTAAACTGCCACAGGGAAATTATGAAAAGTCATTCTGAAAAACAACACAATACTTAGAATACATGTAAATCGCTCAATCGTTGTGAATGAAGATGTGTGCTTACAATGTCGATGACAAACGTAGTAATACAAATAGAATGATTAGCGTATATATACGTACAACAATTCTTTGAGTTTTGTTTGGTCTTCAATGTCGGCAATAGGCATGACAATAGCATCTCCCTTGCTGTTGCAAAAGAGCTCAGCGTCAGTGTAATTAATGAATCCAGTGGCCCTAGGCATTAAGCATCGTTTTTTATTCTCGTAGTATTGCCACCCAGTATCACATATTTCTGAAACAATTATAGTTAAAACGCATGGATTAGTATTGGCATATATACGTTGTATAGCATGTTGCAACTTAGATGTTGACTATGCTAATAAACAATTCAACGGTATCATTCCATCGATTATTTGGTATATTGTTTTATTGGAGATTATCGTGATTTCAGCAACTCGCTAGCCACATCATGATGTCAGTTTTACTGGTGAATGAAAGAGCACACATAGGGGAAAGTTCAATATAGAATCACTACACTGCACGAAGAAGCCCCCGGAAATCAACTGACAAACTTGCCATACCCCCCTCCTGTGAGTGTATCACGATTCCGCGCTAATATGAATTAGAACACTAAATGTGCATTCAGCCCTTCCGGCCAATTTTGATAAGTAATATATGGCGCCTTATCACATGAGGCCCAAAGCGCACAATGATACAACAAATGTCAGTGCTCCTACGCATGTACACACAAACAATAACTACAATAAAAAAAAATCAAACAATTCATATAAAATCAGGACGAAGGCTGAGTATATTGTATAAAACAGTGCAGGAAAGATGTGGATAGTGTTGGTCGTCGTCCTTGCCATTGTGAAGTTTAAATATATAGGTTTTCTGTACTGTTTTGAAGGATTCCAAGGTAGCAAAATTCCTAAGTGTAAGCGGGAGTGAACTCCAAAGGTTTGGACCGTAGCATTCAAAAGATCGACGACCATAATTAACAAGGTCACGTTTGGGAACAGAAAGTAATATTTATCAGCAGACCTTAAGCCTGGTTTACGAGGTACGTGGTATGAAATAAGAGATTCAATACATACAGGGAGAGGTGAGAGACAGTCAAAGTTCTTACAACATAAGACACCAATTGTATAGGCAATACGGACTTGAGTTGGAAGCTAGTGAAGTTTTTTTTAACATTGGTGTCAGGTTTAGGCTTCTTAAGAAACATACGAGCAGCAATGTTCGTCATTTCATCGTGCGTTGAAGTTTATCATTTTCTGACCTTGGTAAGCCGACCAGAAGTGAGTTAAGGTTATTTTATTTAGTGTCCTGGCAGTCCTGTGTATGAATGAACATATTTGGAAAGAGAAATGCCACATGAAAGCCTCACTTATTTATTTAAATTTCAATCCATTTTAAATGTTCTGCACGGTAAAATTATTTGTTGATCTTTCAGAAACCAAACGACATTATTTAGAATATACAAACGTGAATAGGTCTAGTTTATTTCACATATCGAATTGCCATTTTTTCAGCAGAAGAAACTAGACATCCGAGTTACATTGTATTATAAATGTTGGTGTTTGTAACTTGAACCATGCACTCGTCTTTAATGTTTTATGATATATACTCTTTGCCAACATTTTCTTTACAAAATAAGTCCTAACTGATATGTTAATACATCATTTCCAGTCGAGACATGAACATTTCAAAATCCTAGCAACGTTATTGACCTCAAACTTTCCAAGTGTTATACATTTCCAACCTGATAACAACATGTCCTGGTTTGCAGGACGAGATTAATGCTAACTCATTTAGCGTTCCGTGCAATGTCGATTGGTGTATTAAGGACTTTGTTAACCCATTTTTCCAACAAAAAAATGATGGAGTGATAAAGCCCTTACATAAAGGATTTTGTTCATTTATGTTAGTAATCACAGTAACAAAGCACAATTTTAAGAGTATATTACATGATTTATTATCTTTGAAAAACAAAATGTGAACTTTATATAGGTTTAAAAAAAAAAAAAATTCGAACCCGAATCCAACAAACACAAAGTCCATATCTAAGAAAAAATATGGCAATGTGTACTTAACACTGTGAAGAATGATGAACAATAAAAATATATTCATATTGACCAAGCTTTCTTTGCAAAATATACTCAGAACCACTTGTTTACAAATGGTAGATTTACTTTCTCGGTTATGCTGTCTAGAAGATGACACTTGATGGGTGGATTATGGGTCATCTTGTGTCCAGTGTATCTGAGATTGTAATCAGCATGTGTGGCCGCTGGGCCATAAGGGATTATTCCATGATTGGTGACATATTTAGTGGTTACAGGGTGGTGTGCTAAATTGAAGTTTAAGAAATTATGTTATCAACTCACCACTGTCAATAGTTAACCAATTGCTGCCAGCTCCCAGTCAGCCAAGTTTGGAATTTAATCTATCGTTTGTAGACAACTGGTTCTATGTAAATTGTTCAAAGAACATTCTTGGTAAATATGAATATAATTTTATTGTTCATCGTTCTTCACATTATTCAATACACATTTCCATATTTTTGTCTTAGAAATTGATTGTGTTGTTTGGATTGGATTTGGGTTCGAAAACAATATTTTTTAAAACCTGTATAAAGTTCACATTTTGTATTTCTAAGATAATTCATCATGACTTATACTGTTAAAATGTTGCATCAGTGGGTTTGCTTTCTGTGATTACCAATAAAATTTAACAGAATGATTTATTTTGACTCCATCCAATTTGGGTTGAAAATGGGTTAGCAAAGCCCGTAATTCTAAATTACAAAACTGTTCAATATCCTAATCGTAGTCGTTACGTTTTGCGAAACGAATTTTATCGGCCCACGTGTATTTTACGGATACGAATAGCTAATCAGCGTCATATGTGAAACAGCTGGGTGACCCTACACGAATAGCACGGTGACGAATATATAAACGAAGACCTATACGCATATATGTGAGATTGCGAAACCTCTCTATGTTATTATACACGTTGATATGGACGGTGGGGTAATCGATTCAAGCTTTACGTTTATATATACATGTGCTCACCATTGACTGTGAATTTGCATATAGCTTCCTTGTATTCGGTCTTAGCGTGCGTTGACCATTCCCCACTTAGACCGTCGACAGCCACACATCTTTCCGGTTCTGAACCATACCAATTGAGGAATTGTGGCGTCCTTGTGACAGATTTAATTTCGTTCACCCACATCTTGCTGCTGCTCAGTTTCAGTGATATCCAGTAAGAAGCAGTTGGCAATGAGCTGGCAATGTTAAAACATCGGTCAATGTTTTCGAGGATATGAAGTACGGTTTCCAATTTAAAAAAAGCAGTTTAAATCTACCCTTACCGGATCAGTTCAGACTACGCCCAATTAACCCAACTTAAACGACAGTGCACTCTGGACAATTTCATTGACTCATTATCGGCCCTGCAATCTACGGCGAACGTCAATAATTATATGTTTTATTCTGCCAATTGATGATAGTTGTCAGCGGGTTTCATATATATGATAACAAAATGAATTTACTGTACGAGCGTCTGTACATCTATACTAATACAACTCAATTGTGTTTGTGTGTGTTTGTTTGTTTGACTGTCCGGCTATGGGCGACCGAACGGCTGAACCGTCGGAACTGATAGTTTGTAGTACACAGTGGTCGACTGACATGTGGAGTCTGATGCGATACGTGATGTTTACATCAGATGTTTTAAAAATCGCACTCATAGTTAATTTAACTAAATAATTAATAATATAAACAAAATGGTCGGAATATGGTCGTTGAAAATTATTAACATGGGTAAATTGAGGAGTGTCACGGAGTAGGTGCCGTTTATCTCAGATGACTTAAAGGGGGCACTAATAAACAACTCTAAATAAATAATTTATCATATACCCAAAATGATTGGACCTTGGTCTCTGGACATTGGTATACATGGGTAAATTTACACGGGGAGTAGACATGTATCATCGGTCATCTCCAGATTAAATCTACATTTTTTGTAAAGTTTTCAAGCAAATGTATAAAATAAATGCATACTAGTCCCATATACTCGTTTAAGTTATTTGTACAGTCATTAGTCAGTGAGTGACTTGTGTTTACGCCCCATATCAACGTGTTTAATTTTTATTTTAAGATAACCTTTTCACCTGAAAGTTACGAATACATCTTCGCATCAAATTACTTATTGTTCTACATATTATCGATATTAGATCGTTGTTATTACCGAAAATGTATATAAATGAGCGTTCAGTACCCCTTTAACTTCCTGCAATTTAAGTTTCTTGGAGAAACAGTATACACACAACCAAATCACATTTCAAATACGGTACATTCCATTAATTTCTCTATCTCTTAACCAACACGACTATCAATTATTGGAAAAATACGTTCACGTGTTGATTTATTTTCGTTCCATTCCAATGAGTATGGATGCAAGTTGGTCTGACATTGTGATAAAATTAACAATATACACTCTGCTGCCATATTAAAAGAGATTTAGCGCCAATTTCAAACGATAATCTAGAAACGCGTTATTTAATCAGTCTTGTCACTGAGTCGCGGCCATCTTGGATCCATCCAGCTCCAGGTTCCATTGTTTAAGTGCTACAGGTGAAAGTTCTGGAGGAGCATTCCATACATGGAGTTTTGAGTATTCATGAATTCCATATATGGAGTTTTTTAATAATCATAAATTCCATATACGGAATGCATTTCCAGAACTTTGACCTGCAGCACTTAAACCGCTGAACGGGGACTGTGGGCTGGATGAATTCGATATGGCTGCGACTTAGTGATCTCGAGCTTATTGCTAATAACAGTTTTTTACTTTAGATAACCGTGATTCAACCCAAGCGAGAACACAAGTGACCACGGGACGTTGAACGTTAACCGACATATTCCCATAACTACATATTCACACTCAATACATAAGTAATTTCCGAATAATGGCAACCATGCACTAGAGTAATTGGTTCCAACATATTCACATAATAATGGTCATATATCTGCATAATCATATAAATGCTATCGCAGTTACCTTATACGTTTTAGCTATATTGGATTTAGCTCATTGAGCTATTACAATAGGCTGGCGTCCATTTGGCTCAACCTACAGGCCACACACCTCATCCGATCATCACCAAACTTCATATGGATCTTCGGGGTGACCTCTAGATGGGAGCCATTAATGTTTTTTTCCCGAATTCGTTGAAAAACATTGCCACCAGCAGTCATCTTGGATTTAAAATTGAATACATCGGCACGCATTTTTTGAGAAATGTTTTGAAAATATACAGTCATCTTTGGAAAGGATCACGTCTAGATGGGAGCTATCGAAGTTAATCGATTTTTGATGAAAAACGTGGCCGCCGGTAGCCATATTATATTTTACTCTTTGCATCACTAAATTCGATGGCACATCCAAAATACCATCCCTCGTCCGATCATCACCAAACGTTATGTGAATATTCATGGTGACTTCTAGATGGGAGTCATCGATTTATTTCCCGAAAGTCGTTGAAAAAAACTGGCTGCCAGCGGCCATCTTGGATTTATTCGTTGCATGACTAAATCCCTCGGCACATCCTACAGACCACATCCCTATACCGATCATCACCAAACCTTATATGGATACTCGGAGTGACTTCTAGTTGGGAGCCAACAATTTGCGTTCGAAATTCGTTGAAAAACATGCCAGCGGCCATCTTGGAATTTACTCTTTGCATGACTAACTCCTTCGGCAAACCCTACATATCACATCCCTCATCCGTGCATCAACTTCAAATGGATCTTCAGGGTGACCGCTAGATGGGAGCCATCCATTTAATCAGAAATTCGTTGAAAAAAAACATCTTGGATTTTACTCGCTGCATGACTAAATCCCTTGGCACATCCTACAGACCACATCCCTCTACCGATCATCACCAAACCTTATATGGATATTCGGGGTGACTTCTAGATGGGAGCCAACAATTTTCGTTCGAAATTCGTTGAAAATCATTGCTGCCAGCGGCCATCTTGGAATTTACTCTTTGGACGACTAACTCCTTCGGCATATCCTACATACCACATCCCTCATCCGTTCATAGCCAAACTTCAAATGGATCTTCAGGGTGACCGTTAGATGGGATCCATCGATTTATCCAGAAATTCGTTTAAAAAAAATGGCTGGTAGCAGTTATCTTGTATTTCAAATTTGAATCCATTAGCACTCATTAGCATTTACCGGAAACATATTTTCAAACTTTACATGCGTGTTTAGGATCACCTCTATAGATGGGAGCTATCAACTGTTTGCGAATTTCGTGGAAACACGTGGCCGTCGCCACCTATATTGGATTTTACTCATTACCTGCCTAAATCGTTTGGCACACCCTAGAGAACACATCCTTCATATAACTGTCACCAAACTTCACATTGATCTTCCGGGTGACCACTAGGTGGGAGCCATCACACTTTTTATAATATCATCTGCACAATACAAGCCCTTTACTGTAAACCTTTTTACTTTCCTGCTGTATGTTTCTATTGACTGCATGCTCAGTGGCACTTTCTTATACATGTATATAGATACCATTGTTTATCAATGATCGAGTTGGTATTATCGGAAACGCCAATATGAGAAAATGTGCGAAATTAAAATAGAATTGTTTGGAGTTAATGTTATTTCAAATCACTTAATAAGCACAATAATTGGCGGCAGGATACAGGTCTTCCTCCATTCCTCCGTTTCACCAGAATTCTAGAGAGCCGAAAATATATTACGGGATATATTGCACAGGAGTTTCAAAACGTATCTCACTGCGTGGGTTGAGAGAAAAAAAGAACGATCGATCACATATTTCATTCAACCCTTTCATGACGGCATTCGCGCTGGTGAAGCATTAAAAGATTCCGTGCGAGTGCATTCTCTTTCAAATGCGAGTCTCCCATATGGAGCCTCGCATATATAGGAAAAGGCAATGGCTGGCAAGTTCAAGGTAAATATTATTAGACCATTGTTGCAATACACTCAGATTCTTTATTTCCACATGCAAAAAGAAAGGCTATGAACTAGATTTGCCACTTAAAGGCCCTTACAGCCTGATAATAGACCTTACGATATACACCTTAACGATTCGTATAATTATAGACTTTCATTGTATATAAGACAGACATAACTATAATCTGCATATCTTATATTTACACAAAAATCAACCAAATACATTACGTATGATTATGTGTATAAATGGTAGATGTAGTCAGGAAGAGTGTATAACCCACTCAAAACAAAAGCACATATAGTCCCTGCACCAAAATGTGTATATATACATGCATCTAACCGAGAACGTATTGATGTACAGGGACCTGTAGGGCGATCCGCTGCCATCGCCTTTGCGTGCCCATTGGCGGGGGTCCCTACATGCGCGCCTGCTTTGCGGTAGTGGTACTATGCAAATACCTATGTATAGTGCACTTGACGTAGCGCGGGCGCGTGCTTGGGGACAGCGGATTGGGCTGCGCGGGGGTGGGGGTGAAGCGCGTTACAGGCCACTGCGTTTGTGACAATAATTCAGATAGCCGCCATAATACGCTATGATACTTAGATCATTTCAGTAGATACCATCGAGCAACACACCTATTGCCATCCACGATTCATATGCGGTAGGTATAGTTATAATGCCATCAAATTTGCTCGAGTTGATTCCAAAATTCTTGATATTAAAATGTGATAAATTGTAATCGATCGACGAGGGATAACTCTATCGACACAAATCTCAATTCTGCCTATGCATGGTGTTACACCTCTTGTTACCCTTGCTTAAAATATATATACAAAATTGAAGTTTGTGGTCTGTCCTGAAGGGCGGGTGGAGGCCATTAAAAATGGCGCCCACATGCCGGACTATTTGTATTGTTATATCATTTGTACATATATATGTTATTACCTACCCCCCTCCCCAGAGTGTGTCTGCTGAAACTGGTACCATTTATATTGTGTATACACATCATTCTATATATGCATTACATAGATACTTGTTAATAATATGTTGCATGAAGATTGGCCGATACGTCTGCGTACTTGTACTTTCCTATGTCTAATATCGAAATAATTTCTCTAAACTGCCGAGGGCTTAACCAAAACGAAAAACGCCGAGATCTGTTCCATCACCTTCGAGATAAAAAAGTTTCAATATATTGTCTACAGGACACTCATTTCACCAAAGCCATGGAAAAATACATTGAAGCAGAATGGGGATTCAAAACAGTAATGGCCTCTTACTCGTCTCAATCCCGTGGGGTGGCATTCCTCTTTAATAATAACTTCGAATATGAAATACATGACACGACACGGGATTCAGAAGGGAACTACATTATATTAGATATATCGATCGAAAAAATTAGATTCAGTCTCGTGACAATCTATGGCCCGAATGACGATAATCCAACTTTTTATAAAAATATCAACAAACTGCTTTTAGACATTGGTAATACTCAAATAATCATATGTGGTGACTGGAACATCTCGCAAGATCAAGAACTTGATACCTTAAATTACAACAACATTAATAATCCAAACGCAAAAGACGCACTGAAAAATCTTGCCGCCAGCCTCGAACTCGTGGACCCATGGAGATTGAAAAATAAAAATGAAAGACGATATACTTGGCGAAGAAAATCCCCAATTAAAATGGCAAGGCTGGACTTTTTTATGATCTCTTCAGATCTTTTAAGTTTACTCGAAACTGACCCAGACATTTTACCTGCTTATAGATCGGACCACTCCATGATTAATCTCACACTCAAAATTAATAACTCGGAAAGGGGACCCGGATTTTGGAAATTTAATAACTCCCTACTGTACGAAAAAGAATATGCATCGACTGTAAAAACAATCATACATGAGAATAAAGTTAGATATGGCATCACACAGCCAGATGGCACCCCCTGTCGAAAACCCCCCACGATCACTAAACAACTATTCCTTGACGCAATGCTACTAGACATTCGTGGTGCGACAATTCAGTTCTCATCCAAACGCAAACGAGAATCGAAGCTCAGAGAAAATAAGCTCATTTGTGATCGAAAAGAAATTGAATTGAAAATTGATCAGTCTGACAACAGTCTCGAAGAAAAAAGTTCCCTTTTACGAAAACTTGACGAATTAGATTCAAAAATTCAAAATATGAGAAAAGATAATATTCGCGGAGCCATGATCCGGTCACGTGCTCAATGGGTCGAACAAGGCGAGAAACCTACTAAATACTTTCTTAATTTAGAAAAAAGGAATTATGTATCTAAGACAATAACATCCCTTAACGATAACTCAGGCAACACCTTATCGTCCCAGACAGAAATCATCAATGAGGCGCGTAGCTTTTACAAAAATCTTTACTCACACCGACCGGTCCATAAGCAACAAATCAACGAAATCATCCGTAACGAAAATGTCCCCAGGCTATCCCCCGAACAATTTGAAAGCTTAGAAGGCACCCTAACCCTTAATGAACTAACTTCTGCGTTGAAACGAACAAAGAACGGCAAAAGTCCTGGTCCAGATGGCTATACAGTAGAATTCTTCAAATTCTTTTGGGTAGATGTAGGTCCCATTCTCTTGGAATCCCTAAATGAATCAATTACAACCGGGGAGCTGTCCATTACACAAAAACAGGGCTTGATCACTCTTATTCCAACGAAAGACAAAGACAGGCAAACAAAACTGGCGCCCAAACTCACTGTTGAATGTGACATATAAACAGGCAATACGCACACGCTTGACTACCAAAAGATAACATATCGGGGTTCACGATATGATGGCTATTGGCATACAATCGCGACCACGGGAGGCACGTGATGTTCGATTGAATATCAGAATGTTGGGTATCATATATTGTAATACGACCCTGCCTAACTATGCTTAAAAGCCATGTCCTGATTGGCCAGTGGCCCGAGTTACCATGGCTATCTCGTTCCAGTTTTGTGGTACAATTCTACTTTTTCCAATTGTACCACGAAAAAAATCGGTTTATTCAGACGCCGCACGCGACTTTTCCCGTTTTTTCTAACTCCGCGCAAACGGGGCATCAACGGAGTACACCCGCGCGTGCACCCGTAACCCTTTGAATTTTGCTACATCTTGACAACCGTTAACGAGAGAACAATCTTACAATGGCTTGCGAATTTTCTAGCGATTCGTCGTTTGAACGCAGTTTGGTTGCCAATGAATATGGTCCAGATGATGTTATGGTATGTTGATATATGTTACTACCAAAGAAAGTTACTTTATAAGTATATTAGGATTAAATGACAAAATAAATCAGTAAAATTTTATTTTCCATCTCGATCATATTCGTAATTCGATATTTCGGAATCAAGTTGAAACTGAAAGCGTTTATTTTGTTCACCAGAGGGGGAATAATGACCAGTTTACTAAACTAGATCATTTAGATCCATTTTTGTAAGGAAAATGGTCTATAGTCGGTGATCATATTCATGTTGTTCCAACAACGGCCAACACAGAAATGACCGCAGTGCTGTTACCTTTACAATTTAAATGAAAGGCACGGGCGCCGCTGAAAACACATCACTTTTTAGCCAATCACAACGATTATTTACGCAAACTAATTTGGTTTAGGCAAGATTGTTTGTTTATTCAATGATCACTGCTTTGGTCAAATGACACATTAATAAATATAGAAGACTGTCTTTTATAGATGAAATTAAATTAAATTCCACAAGTTGCAATAAAGTAGATTGTATTATTCAGAATAATTTCAATAAACTAACTTTTTAAAGACAATTTGACAAAATAAAACTTAATTTAAATTAAGTTAAAACAATTCCCTTATTTTTTCAGTGGTCGCCAAATACCGACAGAAATTCTTCACAGATGGCAAATTTCACAATGGAAGGCAGTAATGTCAGAGACTCTGAGTGTGGTATGCACATTCCATGGGACAGTACCGACAGCGATTTTGAGACAGAAGTCAACATGGTACAATACATAATTTTTTTTCTCAAAATAATGCTATGCATATATATATACTAGTCTCTAGCCTTATACTATAGGTCATATAGCCTAAGTTATACTATTACTAAGTTATAGGCTTTCCTGGCTTTATGTTGGTCATATGAATCATTAGGATTTAAGTAATTTATGACCCTGACTCAATCTGTATTCAGGCAAAATATCATGGAATTTAAATAATCACATAAGATTTCAAAATAATTTAAATAAATTAACTTATTAGTTGGAAATTCCAAAATTAGGAGTAACACAAATGAATTCTTTGTCTGTCACAAGAAGTTGGCAGAACCACTGTAGCAATAACCAATAATACATGTACCAAAGTAGTTTTTTTTTTTGATTTTTTTTTTATTGGAATAACAATTAAACAAAAAACAAATAGGGTCCAAATCAACAGGACTTCTCCATATTTCAGCTTGAAAGTGTGAACACAAGGCCAACAGGTGGATATGTTACTCAGCCTCAAGCCAGCTGCACCAAAACCCAACCAAGGATTGCCAACCCAACAAGAACTCCAACAGAATCTGCAACATTCCAGACCCATATTGGTGGTTCCTCTTCAAGTGCAACAGCTTTACATGAAGATATAGCCACAGAGGTATGTACAGGGGCATTTGACAAGTGGTATTTATTTCTTTAATAAGTGTATCTTGAATGATGGGGCATTATTTTTTATTGCAGAACATATATTGTTATTGAAATCAGGCATCATAAATTTTATTTTCTACCAAATTGTTATTTCAGGATCCAACAGATGACCGATTTCGCAGATTAACTGAAGGAGAAATGGAAAGCATGGTATCTGCAAAAGACAGCCTAAATACTAAAAAGAACACAAAATGGGGCATCGGACTCTTCAAAAGTAAGCACACTGATACAGCATATATCTCAATCCAGTTTTGTGGTACAATTCTATTTTTTTCAGATTATTCAGATGTTACCACCAAAAAAAAACAAACAAACAAACAAATTGTGATACAATCTGAAAAAATAAAATTGTACCACAAAAATATTGATTTAATCAGATTGCAGCATTGGACTTTTCACACACAAATATTTTTTTTCAGATTATTCAGATTATATATACCACAAAAAAAAATTGTGATACAATCTGAAAAAATAGAATTGTACCACAAAAAAATATTTAATCACATTTTTCAGCATTGGACTTTTCACACAAATAAAAACAATGTCAGATTATTCAGATTATACTGAAAAAAAAATAATTTGTGATACAATCTGAAAAAAGTTAATTGTACCACAAAAAAATAGATTTAATCAGATTGCAGCATTGGACTTTTCACACAAATAAATTTATGTTTCTAAACTTTCTGTTTAAACATATTTACAATTAATGCAATGAAACGCGTCGTCCTACAATCAGTTTTTTGTGGTACAACTTGACCATACACACCTCTACACCGTGTATTTATTTCCTAATTACAATTAATGCAATGAAACAAATTATATTTCAATTTCAGAATGGTTGACAGCAAATGGAACGAGAGAAGATTTCGAAGCTCTGAACATTGCGGAACTTGACGATTTGCTGAGGCGGTTCTATGCAGAGGTTCGAACAAACCGAAGAGAAGCTTACGGAAAGTCAGCTATGATCGGTTTACGAGCCTCAATAAATCGGCATCTGAGGAGTCCTCCATTTGAAAGAAACATTAACATTGCAACGGATTCAGAATTCAACAGATCAAACAACATGTTTTTGAGTGTTTTAAAGTTATTGAAACGCGATGGTAAAGACGTTTCAAAGCACCATGATGCAATATGCCAAAATGATTTGCAAAAGCTATTGGGCGAGATGGCTATTGCATCAGGTGCAGTGTTTGATCTATCAAATCCTACAGCTCTGCAGAGGAAGGTCTGGTTTGACATAACGCTGAATTTTGGTCGACGAGGCAGGGAAAACATCCGAAGTTTAAAGAAAGAAGATTATTGTGTTAAGGAAGATGAAAACGGTCATCGTTATCTGGAATTGAAGTATAATGAGGCAACAAAAACCAGGCCTGGATCCACCAAAGATGACAACACACCCAAAGGGAGGATGTATGAATCAGGAAAGGAAAACTGCCCTTTAAAATCATATAAATTATACATTTCAAAATTAAATCCTGATTGTGAATTCCTATTCCAGAAGCCAAGAACATTATCATCTTTCGAACCAGACACTACATTGGTGTGGTATGAACGGAGACCGATAGGCGTCCACACGATCGAGAAGATGATGAAGGTTATATCGCACTTAGCTAAACTAAGCAAGGTTTATACAAACCATTGTGTTCGGGCAACAACGGTAACCCTGCTGTCGCATGCAGGAATAGAAGCACGAGAAATCATGCGAGTATCCGGCCATAGGTGTGAACAATCTATACGGTCATATAATACAGACTCAACCACAACACAGAAGAGACGTTATTCCGAGATTCTGCAATGCATACCGGTGGAAACCAACCAGAATCAAGTTCAAGCTATTGAGAATAGTGCTACGTCTAGAGTAGAAACCAACCAAAATCAGTCTAATAGTGCTACATCTTGTTCACAGTATAACTTTAATCTCACTCAGCAGGCGACAAGAGAAATCAGCAATGCCAGTGGACAGTTCACGATTAAAGATTGCCAAGTCACTATCAACAACTACTACAAATGAGCTTGTTTAAATCCTAATAAAATCATATTTCACCATATTAAACTATTGTTACTCAATTCACATATTGTGTTAATTTTTTCAATTCCCCACTTCTCCAAAAATATGATTAAAGAAATAATTGCACGGTGTATGGACTTATGACAAAATTGTAACACATTTTTTTGTGGTACAATCTGAAAAAGTGGAATTGTACCACAAAAATGGGAACAACATTTCAATTTGGGGTACCAAGCAGGGCATATACCGGTATCTCATCTGATTTTGGGAGAATCCATACCACTTTTTCACGAGAATCCAGAGTAATTTCCAAGATTATAATTTACGAGAATCTAGCCCTGCCAATGTGCCTTATAATAGTGATGGTCTAATAATAGTGGCTCATAATAAATATAAATCGTAGGTATTTTTTCCAAAATTAATAATAGTGTCGGCACTATTTATTATCTGCGGGCACCAGATGATACGTGTACTGACAGGATCTCCAGGCAGGGTCATAATCATATATAAGAAACCTGACACTCACAGAGCAAAAGATTTGATTTACATTTTGCACTAGTTAGTTCAATTTCAAATTGAACTTGAAGAGAAAATTTGTCAAAATTGTGACAAATAAGTGTTTTTTCCCCGGGTCAAAAAATGGCATAAGTTAGGTCTTCCATAACATAGTATAGAGGAAATATCTAGATAACTCACCAATCCGTAGTGTTCATCTATATGAACATGGAATGGAATCAATGGATGTATTGTAAATGCATAACCAAAGACAGATGACGAGTAAGTCCGTGATATTCCTGTCACCGTATTTCGTGCATGTGATAAATTCGGGTATTTCCAGGTATTTCAGCCGTATATAATTCACCTACGATGATCGGGACCTGTATTTGTGGTTCTAAATAAGTTGCCATAGTTGGAATTTATTATTGCGGATCGTTAATGGCTATTATGTTGTCTCAATATTGAGTTTTTATTCGTGAAATTTGGCAAGTAGCACTTTCTATTGACAATTTTTTTCAAACGACGTCACGTGACTCCATTGTTACCAAGAGTACTCCGTGCAAAGAAATCGAGTACGCCCAATCAGAATTACACCACGAAATGTTTTCTCACCTGAGGCCGTAAAAGCGCAGTATTTCGCTGACAATTCAGTCGAATTATGACCAGAAACCTTCAGTCGTATTACAAAAGAAATAAATACACGGTGTATCGGTGTGTATGGTCAAGTTGTACCACAAAAAACTGATTGTAGGACTCCGCTACGCGTCGTCCTACAATCAGTTTTTTGTGGTACAACTTGACCATACACACCTCTACACCGTGTATTTATTTCTTAAATACCATATCCCATAATATGTCAAATATAGCGAAATATCGAAATATAAAATAAAACGAAAAAGTGAAATAGGAAAATACATCGAAAATCGAAATAGGAAAATACAGCGAAATAGCGAAATAGCGAAATAGAACGAAAACTCGAAATAGGAACATACAGCATAATTGCAAAATAGTGAGAAATATAGAACGAAATATATAAATATTCAATTATTTTTATAAACGAAATAACGGAGATATTTGAAAAGGTGACTTTGACGAAATAACGGACATATTTGGAGAAGTGTTTTAAAGAGCGTACCCCAAACCTCCCCCAAACAAGGGAAGAATTTGACTTATATTTCTCCAGAGTTGATCTATTGTGGTGTTGCAATTTCTCATACAAATCGCCGTCATTTCGTCAAAAAAATTCTTTATAGAGTTATTACCCTTCAGATTAAATATGATATTCAATCGAAAGCACGCGTACCTCTCGTGGTCGCGATTATATGCCAATAGCCATCATATCGTGGACCCCGATAAGTTATCTTTTGGTAGTCAAGCTTGTGCGTATTAGGTGCATATAAACTAGCATCAGCTTGCATAGCAGATAGACTGAAAAACGTTTTACCGGTAATAATAGACCCCGATCAAACAGGCTTCCTCTCAAATAGATTTATTGGAGACAACACCAGACTCATATACGACATTCTTCAAAAAACAGAGCAAGAATCAAAACCAGGAATGCTGCTATTAATAGATTTTGAAAAGGCCTTCGACTCTGTATCATGGTCATTCATACATGAGTGCCTAGATTTTTTTAATTTTGGTGAATCAATCAAGTCTTGGATATCCATTTTCTACAATAATATATCCTCTTCAATTCTCATAAACGGGCATATTTCCCAAAGTTTCAATCTATTCAGAGGCTGTCGGCAGGGTGATCCTATTTCACCTTATATTTTTTTAATTTGTGCAGAAATTCTAGGTATCCTAATGAGACAAAACACTAAAATTAAAGGAATAATCCTCGGCGGTTTAGAATATAAAATAACACAGTACGCAGACGATACAACGCTGATCCTCGATGGCAGTCAGGAAAGTCTATTAGAATCTTATAGTACATTAGACAAATTCGCCTCGGTGTCAGGACTGAATATCAACCACAGTAAATGTCAGGCATCGTGTATTGGGGCTCTGAAGGGAAATACACACAACATATGCCCTGAACTACATGTACAATTCCCCAACTCCTTTACTCTATTAGGGATCAAATTTAATACCAACCTTGATAAGATATTAGATAACTACGACTCAAAGCTATCCGATATTAAGACCCTGATAAAATCATGGGGACATAGGCTATTGACTCCTTTGGGTAGAATCACGGTAATAAAATCTCTTATATTGCCAAAAATAACCCACCTATTTCAGTCTCTTCCCAACCCGACAGCATCATTTTTTTAAAATTTAAAAACGATTCAGTTTAACTTTGTTTGGGGAGGAAAACGAGACAGAGTTAAAAGAACCCAACTCTGCCAAAATTTCGAAGCAGGGGGCCTGAAAATGGTTGATGTCGAAGCTTTCAATTCATCTATGAAGATAACATGGATCCGCCGAATTATACTGAAACGGCCGAAATGGCACCCCCTTGTAGATTTACCAATAGACGAAGATCCCCTCTTTCTTGCGTATGGAGGCCAATACTTAAAGCTATATTCTGCCCGCATCCAGAATCCTTTCTGGAGAGATGTCCTTATCGCCTGGTCTGAGCTATTGGTAGCAGAAAAAGAGACCCTACCCTTACTGTCTTCAATTTTATGGAATAATGAACATTTTAAAATAAATGGTTCGACACTAAATATACGGACATGGAGAGAACATGGAATCATTTTCGTTAACGATCTTTTCCAGACTGATGGCACATTTCACACTAGACATTCCCTCTTATCGACATTTAATGTCCGAACAGATTTCATCACCTTGCATGCGCTTCTTCGACAAGCAGAAAAAAGTGTCAAAACCCTTAAACAACCTAATTATCCCCTGATGGCACCAATCCTCCCAAGTAATTACATATTATTATCACGCAATGCGAAAGGTGGGCGCGATTTTTACAACTGTCTAGTGTCGAGAAACAAGAAACTGGACGTGTGCTCGAAATGGGAATCCAAACTAGGCGAGTACAACATTCCATGGGATATTTGCTTCAAGGCCCCGTTCCAGTCCACGTCTGACACTAAATTATACTGGCTTCAATTTCGTATAAACTGTAGAATTTTAGCTACCAATAAATTTCTAAAACTGGCCAAGATTAGACAAAACGATCTTTGCAACCGATGTCAAACACAAGAAACGATATGCCACATATTTTGGGAGTGTCCGCATGTTCAATCATTCCTAGACAAGCTTTCCAAATGGACAATATCAAACAATTTCGTCATTCCTTTAACAAAAAAGACAATGACGCTTGGAAACATGAGCAATCGAACGGATAACATTACAAATTATTTAATTTTGATTATTAAAAACTATATTTACAAAACAAAATTTACAACGGACCAATTGTCTATGAATGCTTTAATTGCAGAATTCAACTTTAGGTATAATTGCGAAAAATACAATGCATACTGCAGACTTGAACGTAATATGTTCGATACCAAGTGGCTTCTAATGAAACGAGCACTTGAAAACGAAACCCGATAAGATACAACACTTTAAAGGCCGTTCGGATATATATCTCAATATTATATTGGTAGAATAGAAAGTTGAAACATGGCCAGTCATTTACCGATTGTTCGTAAACAACGAAATAATTTGTCGACAAAGAACAAAGGGTAACAACTCTATTAATATAGCCCCCCGGCATCGAGGCTGTATCTTCTGTTTTGACATATCCTGACTGTTTCGCAGCGCTGTGTCGTGTATCGTGTCCAATCTCCCATATTTGATATCAACATATTATATGTCCATGTCACATTATATGATGACACCAGGTGCGAATGAAGAGTGTAAGACTGTGTGCATGTGACAGTGAGATAGTTTCCCCTCTCGCCCTTGACGTATCGTATGCTAATGTTTTTCTGTGATATTCCGTGTATGTTTTGCTATTCAATAAAAAAAATTATTAAAAAAAAAATATATATATTATTAGACCAATCTATTATCTTATATCTGCAAGAATGCACTGGCACAATTTCAGAAAGCTCCAGTCATGGCACAACATAAATATCATGTGCCAAGGTATTCACTTATAAATGCGAGTCTCCCATATTGTAGATACAATTATGTGTTGGCTTAAACTTGAAGTCAAGGTAAATATTGTTAGGCCAATGTATTCTCTTATACATTAATATATCCGATGTTGTCTATGAGAGACCCGCATATATACATGTACGAGAATGTATTTGCACAGTTTTTTCGCAAAATTTCAGGAGAGTCATTAAAGAGTTAACCAATCGTGAAACTTGGTGAACCGACTTCTAACAAACACCGCATGACGTGGTCACAATTGGAGCTAAATCGGACGTATGGACGAAACGTTGTAAGCGGGCGACAACCGTGGCAGAGATATATGTACCTACAGCCTGACATATACACACAGTTCGTTATATACTTAGCAGATATACAACGCACTGTTGAAAGTGTAAGAATGCATTTGTTTTACAGTCATCGCACTTCATTATGGACATTTCCACTTCATCACAATTCGCCACAGAAACAAAATAAATATGAAAATTATCCAGACACTACTATCGGACACTGATCTATACTGTAGCTGTTTATTTCGCCCGAAGGGAGAGTATATAACTTGGGAAATTTGGATTCCACTGTGTCAAAAATATCGCATGTGCCTCTTGGTTTACCAATATGAGTAAATTTTAGCCCGAAATTACCATTGCTTTTCTTTGTTATCATATGAAATCGTAGTAAACCAGCTTCGAACCGGATCAAACCAGCCCAATATATCTTGGCCTGTGTCATTGGTACAACTGTATACCGAGAACAATTAGCAAACAGAAAATAAAGATGCATGCATCAGATCGTCCATGAATTATTTTACAAAGAATTACTTTTAAAATCTGATACAATGTTGATGTATTAAATAACGTATCCTACTAAAGTATGCTGTCTATACTATACGTGTTAGCTACACATATATCTCTCTTTTAAACGAGGTAATGTGCAGTTTCATACTTGTTCTTGGTAACCACGTAATGAGTATTTTAAATGAAGTTTATTACTTGAAATGAATTAAAAATTGATACGATATTTTGTACATGGACGGAAATTTTGTAGTGGCGTATTTACGATGAGAAGAAGCAAATAGTTAATTCAAAGTAAAATAGTTAATATTATTACTGACCTTTAGTAAAGTAAATAGGTTTTTTAAAATGTTAATTAAAACAAACTCAATACCATGTGCGTGTGTTCGCGGTGGGTCACAAGTAGGGACGCAGTGACAGGGGGTTGGGGTGTAAGTACTTATATTGTATGGGACACTATCGGGTATAATTAAACATTTCATGTGCATGTTTTTACGTCTGGTCATCACATGTAGGGAGGCGGCGACGGGCGATTGGGGTGCACGTATGTACTGCTTTTCTAATATTGATTGTGACACTGCCGGGTCTGTTTGCATGTTCTCACGACTGGTTAGATGTAGGGACGTGGCGACCTGGGATTGACGCGTACGCACTTATATTGCATGGGACCATGTATGTTTGAACATTTCATGTGCATGTTTTCACATGTCACAATATGTCCCGTGTAGAGACGTGGCGACATGGGGTTAGGGTGTGCGTACTTATATTGCATGGGACATTGTCTGGTCTATTTGATTATTTCATGTGTACGTGATCAGTGCTTATCACATCGTCACAGATGGGTGGCACAGGGTTGGGTGTACGTATACTTATATTGCATTAAACACTGTCTGGTCGGTTTGAACATTTCATGTGTATGTTCTCATAGCTGGTCACAGAGGCGTAGCTCGAGGGGTTGGGTATACATACTTTTATTGCATTTCATTATATAGGTAGCATATTTTATTTGATATATCTCAAATTGCATATGTATGTCACAGCGGCGTGGTACAAGGGGAAGGGTTTACATACTTTTATTGCATTTGATTATATAGGCGATATCTTTTATTCCATATGCATGTTTGCACGTCTGGTAATCACATGTGTGGACACGGCGACAGGTGGTTGGGGAGCAGAATGTACTTTTTGTTCTAATATTGATTGTGACACTGTCGGATCTGTTTGACATTTTCATGAGCACGTTCTCACGACTGGTTACATGTAGGGACGCGGTGAAATGGGATTGTCGTGTACGCTTATTTTGCATGGGACCATGTCTGCTTGAACATTTCATGTGCATGTTTTCACATGTCACAATGTGTCCCATGTAGAGACGTGGCGACATGGGGTTAGGGTGTGCGTACTTATATTATTTGGGACACTGTCTGGTCTATTTGATTATTTCGTGTGTATGTCATCAAGGTTGATCACATCGTCACAGATGGGTGGCACAGGGGGTTGGTGTACGTATACTTATACTGCATGCAACACTGTCCGGTCGGTTTGAATATTTCATGTGTATGTTCTCATAGCTGGTCACAGCGGCGTAGCTCGAGGGGTTGGGTATACATGTGTTTATTGCATTTCGTTATATAGGTAGCATCTTCTATTTGGTATATCTCAAATTGCATATGAATATTTGTGGTGACAACTCGATAAGCTGACATTTCTTTTCTCAGCATCCGTTTTGGGTTTTACTCTTTGCATCATTCAAGTCTTTGGAATACGTTACAGTCCCCATCTGTCCGTCTGTATATTAGATGTCACGATTTGAATCTATCGGCAAACCATATAGCCCACAGTTATGAGCATGTAATTGTCAAATTGTACATGCACGATCAAGCTTCATATCTAGGGGTAATTTGGCCATGTAAGCATCGTGTGCTTGGTCGTGAGTACACCAGCTATCTCGTTCTGATAGATGCGTATATATGAATTTCTAATATTAACTTTATAACATTTCCCCAATGTATGTGATTATTTGTTTTGTAAAATAATTCATGGGCGATCTGATGCATGCATCTTCTTTTCTTGTTTTAATTGCCAATACAGTGGAACGAAGCACATCTATTTCTCACCCGACGACAGTGCTGACGAAGTCGTTTTCTTCCTGTGATGATATAATGGCAAGTTGTGAACCAAGTTGACGACAACGTCTTTCTGCCGCATTCCATGGGTCAGCAGTACTGGCGAAACCTAGAGACGATGCGAGAGTGGCGAGCTTCTGTCCACATTTCTGCACAGTTGCACCAATCTCAAATTGTGCAGGACACACGTGACCTGAAATAGAAATAACCAGGTATATGGAACATCACGAAGTCATCTATTAACCCTGAAGTTCACGACGGGAGCTGCGCTGATGCAGCATTAACGATCATATACCGGCGCATTTACTTTGTTATACGAGTCGCTCATAGGGAGCCTCACAAATATAAAAGAAATCACTGGTATTACAAGGTCAAGGTAAATAGTATTAGGCCAATTTATTCTCTTAATATATGCGATGCGACGTATGGGAGACTCGCATATGTATAAACCGGTTCACACCCCTCGGCCAATCAAATTGCTCCAATTCATGAACAATATTTCTTGTATGAATCTGTATTTCAACGGGGCCAAAATACAGACTTGAGAGCTAAATATCACACAGAAATTGACATTAATTGGATAGTAAGCTGAAAGAAGATCAGACCGGTAGGTGTGAAATTCTAACAATGCGCCATGATAGTGATCGCACCAGTCACTTGGGAAGTTAAAACACGGATCATTCCATTATTAGCGGACATATAAGGGTGGTCTGCATGGGTTGGGGCCCAACACTTTTGGTTGAATATGTCTTTGTCTATCGAGAGGGGCGGGCGATTGGAAGTAAACTGAACGAGATCCAAACCTGTTTCGAATGTATAATCCACAATAATCACATAATGATCTTCAGAATGATACATTGAGAAAATTTCGCAACTGTTCTCATATACTTGCATGTGCGCGGAAAATACAGGCACTATACACAGGTTTGCTTACGTCTTTTGTTATGAATTCCGGTAATATTTCATCAAACAAACTTGATGCAATTAATGTGGAATAGTTTCACTTCGGAGTCCGAACACTACCGGCACATTGTCTCCTGTGTTCTGAACGATAATTCCATTATGACAACAAGGCGAAAAATAACTTAAACAGCTGAAACAGTTTATTGTCACAACAAAGAATCTGTTTTATCAAGAAACACGTTATCAGTATAAAACGTTCTCAAATTCGGACACAAAATGATTTATCAATGCTGATATATAATGCAGACCCAACAAGTGAGCCGATTGTCAACGAACATTTTATTAATTATTCAACAGGAATATGTAACACCACAATCCATTCAATTAACTTTTAATTGAATGGTAATTGATAGGTAATCGTCGAATAGAATGTGGCTCAATTGTGTTTGCCTTGGGGTGTGAACCGTTTTATAAATATGTCATAACCCCCTTGGGTATCTGTACAAGAAATATAGACCGCACCAAGGGGGTTATAACCTATACATATAAGATAATGCATTGACACGTGGTTTTCGCAAAATATCAGGAAGCTCCATTCATAGAACGGTTATAAATATAGTCAAATACATTGTATAATAGCTGAGTGTGGATATTGCCTTTTAGTGAATTCGACAAGTGAGGCGTAATCAAAGACAAATACGAAATTCATAGAAAACTTTAATCTGTACCTCGATGTTTGGTTTTGTGACGAAATAATATGTCTCAATTGGTCTAAATGTCAGGCTAAATCATCGATCAACTTGTCCGGTTAACCCTTTACCCAACAGAAGGGCCCTGTGCCAATGCATTCTCTTATATATGCGAGTCGACCATAGGTCGCCTCGCATATATAAGAGAATGCATTGGCTTAACATATTCAAAATTATAAAATTGTTAAAGAATGTAAGAAAAAATGGTAAAAAGTGTTAAAAAAATATTTTTTTTAGGCCAATGCATTCTCTTATATATGCGAGGCGACCTATGGTCGACTCGCATATATAAGAGAATGCATTGGCACAGGGCATAGCTGTAACTATCACAATGTGGTCAAGGAGCCGGTTCCAATGATATCCATATGTGTATGGTTCTATTGAGACAGACCGAAGATATTTTAGGCTGTTGAAGCTTTATTTGGCCGGTTTTGGCCGGTTTGTTGGGTAAAGGGTTAATGTTAATATACCTGTTCCTCGATAGTCAGGTAATAGTGTATTCTACTGTAGGTGATGACCCCAGTTCATGATTGCATCGAACATGTTACTTTATGGAGTCGAGTTTGATTTTTCTCCATTACAATAATGGAAAGTGTCCAGGGTAATCAATTCAATGTCTACTGAGATATCGACAGACATGAGTCTCAAACAATCATGCACTTTAGTGTTAGTTCCATGTCAGAACATGTCAGAACATCCAAACGTTCCCATATTTTGAACGGTGGATAATGGATATGATCACGAAGGGCGTAACCGTGGTAGAAATTCACGAATGACACGACAGACAATCATACATTTTACTGCCATACATTGGCTTGAAATATAAACACAAAGGCATCTCGCCATCATAATTTAATATTATATCATTATTATGTTCATGTCTGGACCCCCCTCCCCTTCGTACTATCGGTACGTCCCCGACAGATGCAGTTTTGTCATAACAATGTAATTTAAGGCTAAACGCTAAACTGGTATATATTTGACATTTTGCAACTAACTGGAGAATGGTTCTATCATTAAATTATTGCAATAAAGAAATATTGTTCTCGCAGGGACAAATATGATCCACCAGAAACGCCTTGTCGAGGACCGAAAATAATAGCGACGCCGGTAAAGTTTGTGAGACAAATACGTCACAAACGTGGTGTCTTCCAGATTACTAATGGTGTAAATGTTTCCCATAGGCCTCAGTTCAAATGTTTTAGCGTATAATGTTTACAATATAATTCCCAGGTCTAAACTTTTATATAAAACTGAAGGACTGACATTTGCGGAAACCGTTTAAGCAAACAAATCACACCGTCTAGCAGGGAATTCACTTTTAGATGTTATGTTTTCGTTACTAGTGTCAGAACCGCTCTAAAAATATTGTCTTATTTTAAACTTCAAACTTCACGAAAAATGGTTAATTCCTGTGTCAATGGCTATTTTACAGATGGAAAATCATAGGGAAGAGGTTTGATCTATTTTATATATGCTAAAAACCACAGGGCTGTTAACTTATCAGGGCCCAGTGTCTGCTTTATTCTCTCCTATATATTCCTCCCGCATCCGCTAGATGTCACTCCGAACCATATTTACACCAGACGGTGTAACCTAAAACACTATTCAGCGACATGATAACACCCACAAAACGATACATTATTACACTGCATACCTCTGTTATCAAAGGCAACACTAAAGCATAGGTACGTGCACATCGAAGTATACCTGCACCAAAATGGTCTATGGTGGCAGATTAATTCTGGTAAATGAGCGTATTCGCGTTATTACCACGAGTTTGGCCATTATCGGTTCATGGTTATTTACACGATCAATCTCAAGATTATCTCCCTCAGATTAAGATTCAGAATGTATTCACTCTCTTAAAAATGTTTATGATATGAGAGGTACAAAACTAAAGTGAGAACTTATAGTCTCCAGTCTGGCGTTGATGACACTTACCACAGGTTGGCAAGGTTATATACATATGTATACATAATGACGGATGTCATAGTATTAAGCATAGTTTATATATTGGATAAAATCATATAAATGAGATACGGTGTGCGGTGAAACAGTTCGATTTGGTTCGTACATTTCTCACAAATTCGCAGAGCTTGTGCAAGGTTACCATATTTCTGTTTTAAATGTAAAGAGGCTAGGATCATTGGTTAAATATCGTCTTCTAAATGATTCATGCACAGTGCAGTTCATCAAATAATTAGCCTCGGTGTTGCATATTTTGCAATATCTATTTGACTTATCGATATTCTCCCAAGACCCAGTATCGATGGGCAGTCGATTATTTCTGCATCTAAACCTGGCTAATGTTAGCGTTTTTAGATAACACTCAAGACCAAACTCAGATTTGTAATTTCTATACGATAATTTATCTATTATCTCCCTCCAGATATACCAGGGTCATATAGATACATTTTGCGTAAATAATCATGGTCGGGCTTCTGGATTATAATGTCGAAGGAGATACGACACTTTTGCATAGTTTATCTCCTCTGTGTGAAATTATGTCTAATGCTATAATAATGTTGGCTTTTAATGTTGCATTCAGGTTTCTAGACCTCAGGTTACAACAAACATATGCAAGAAGTAATTTATAATGGCTATTGGCTCTAAACACTAAATGTGAACTATTTTAACACTGGGCCGACGACGTATACCGCTGCCATTTTGTTAGGAAACAATGAGATGATTGATGCTGCCAATCTAACTAAATCATCGCAACCTGAAATAAGCGATTACGAAAACCTATATAGGCCTAAAAGATATCGTCTTTCGGGTCTTAGATTCCTTGCTAACATCAAAATAAGAATCATACCGGGTTTCGCAAAAAAATGCCTGGAACCTTGATTATATTTATAAATAAAGAAAACAGCGTTGGTGACAAAACTTTGTTAAAATATGTACATATAAGTAATAGACAACTGATTCAATGTGGCTATTTGTTTTGACTGCCTACAAGTTCAGAAGACTTTGCACGAATCCCCTCGGGGTTCATCTTTGTTGATTTTGTTCGATATCCAACTCCCGTGACCTCATTGAACTCTCTGTTCATTTCGGCAATAAAATATAGACTCGTTTTGTGTAATAATACGCCGCCCCCTGTGCTCCTCGAAGAACTTTAACCCTTTACCCAATAGAAGGGCCATGTGCCAATGCATTCTCTTATATATGCGAGTCGACCATAGGTCGCCTCGCATACATAAGAGAATGCATTGGCATTCTTACCATGTAAGACAAAAATGGTAAAAAGTGTTAAAAAAGGATTTTTGTTTAGGCCAATGCATTCTCTTATATATGCGAGGCGACCTATGGTCGACTCGCATATATAAGAGAATGCATTGGCACAGGGCATAACTGTAACCATCACAATGTGGACTTTTGTGGTCAAGGAGCCGGTTCCAATGATATCCATATTTGTATGGTTCTATTGAGACAGACCGAAGATATTTTAGGCTGTTGAAGCTTTAATTGGCCGGTTTTGGCCGGTTTGTTGGGTAAAGGGTTAATGGACCAATCTATTCTATCAGACCAGAAATAAACTACATACATAATGTAATATGATAATATGCCAGGCATATAAAGAACGACCCCGACATAATAGTATAAGAAGACGGACAATGCAAAGGATCGTGCAAATAGTCGTGGAACTATATGCATATAGGCCTTATATATTAGGCCTCAGCTATACACATGTCAGCGACGCGAATGCTTGATTGTTAGTGCAGATCGTTTTGGATGCCAGTGGACTTCGATGATTACATGATGCCTTAATATAGCCTATCGGCCTTTCATAATAAAAGCCTCTATATTGTAATGTATATATAGTGAATGTTATAGGCTACAATGTACGTCGCTGCGATTAAGCGAAGACGACACAATGCGTCCAGTCATGTCTGGATTCTGACCCGCAGAGACAAATGACGTTTTGACGTCACGACGCCGTAACTGCCTTCATTTAGCTAACAAATGAAACTGATCTAATATTAACCTTTGCAAGACATATTCATAACAACTTACTGTTTATAAATAAATACTTCAGTTGTCCATTGCCACATATATCGGAAGTTGTGAAGTAGTAAATTCGTTTCATTGTTGATTCCGCGATTTTGTGAAACCACTGCCGGAAGTCACGTGATTTTTCCACGAAAATGTTGTGTGAATAAAAATTTCTCCTTCACGGTAAACTGTCATTTATGTGTGACGTCACAAGTACGCGCGCCCATCTGTTACCTAAACACGACCGACCGCGGTCGTTATAATTGTGTAAGAATATAATGTGTGGTTGATATGAGAACTAGAGGTTTATATATCCATCAATTATTGCACAGCTGGAAATTTTCAGAAGTTAGCTTCCACATATCGATCCGGTTTGAATCAATCGTGAAATTAGTCAATAAAACCAAGTCATAGTTGTGATCACACATGTAATATTTAGTGCACAAAGCGACCTGGTACCTTCGCGATGGTCTCATGGTTAAACATTTTACAATCCACAAACAGAGAGAAAATGAAAAAAAATAGACATATTTTGTTCTTATATTAATTACCCTGGATTTGTATTGATATTGGATGTCGTTTACTCAAAACAATCATTATATAATGTCAGCATCATATTATCGTATAACTTGAACAATACAAATAATCAATCTAAGAACAAGGTATGCCTATATCGTCAAGTACAAACTTTAACCCTCAGACCAATCGCGAATTAAGGCCTCAAGTCGCTTTAACTTGTGACTGAAAAGTATATAACTGAAAAATGCTTTATGATATTTGTAATACAATTACCAAATGAACAAACGGACTAAAGATACATTGAACGTTGTATAAAGTATCACCACGCGTATGTGCCGTTCTCTTTGTTCTTTCTATCTCATGAATTGGTATTTATACCGGGAAGAAGAACCAAATTGACCCCCGACTGAGAATCAAAAGTTAATAGTTCAGCGCACACACCGACCAGAAAGTTGAAAATCAACAACTCAATAACATCGATGTGTTGATGGAAGCTGGTTGTAATACAGATGCCCGAAGAAATGCATGCGGGAAATGGATTATTAACACAATATTATTTAAAACTGAATACTGTAATAACTTCACCAAACAGGGAAAATAGGACACAATTATATAACCAACTTGGACTCTCAAAAACACCTGGTCAAACAGAAACACAAGGACATTTGAACTGGTAATCACGACAAACAATGAAATAGGGACAAGCCTATTAATTGAACTCGAAGCCCAGTTATATTACGAAAATGTTGTTCGAAATCGGCCGCATTATAATACGTAGGGCTCATGACATTGGTCTCATAAAGGTGAACCGATGAGCTAATTCTGCCAAACTCGATAAAAACATTGGAAATAAATGACAAACAAATACAATTATATACGCAATTTAGTGAACCACAAAGCGAATTATGTTCTAGCACATCAAACTTAAAATCACAACAAAGATATGAAAGTTTCAATTAAAGACGACAGTCATTGTGTAAATCATAACCCGTTCGTTTCATTTGTGACAAAAAATCATAGTTGAACAAAACTATTACCGCAAAACAAACATACCAAACACGAACAACTATTTTCTAAAAATTGTTTCATAAAATTGTCTGTCCACCACTGGCATCGAATGTATCATGATTCGTATGTCGACAATGTGCTTCTTAATTGGATACAATATAAAAATATTTCCATCACTGGAGCTTCCGACAAACTGTTATCTGCTGTTTACGTAAACTTGCTCCGTTTGGTGTCGAGGATCAGATACACAATCGAGAATGTAGCACCACTAACACGCATGTTCAACGAACACGAAACTGGTTCTTTTCTTGAAATCAGTACATGTTTCACTTATGTGGAAAGAACTGAACTAAACTTCAATGAAACTGGTGCCTTTTAATAATTAAAGTCATACTTCTTCACTGCGTATTCAACGGTCTGACAAAACTCAATGCTCAAAGTAGGACAACTGGACTGAAGATTTCCGCGATATCGAATGTTTTCTGATTATGGACGAGTATACATTGTCCACCACCTGAACGTGCATGTTCTATTCGTGGTTTGTGGGTGACTTTGCATAAAAAGCTTTTATGCCATGACATGTGTTAATTTGTGTTATCTGGCACGCATATGAGTCGGACCACACCATTGAGGGGGGGGGGGGGGGGGTTATACATTAGTCGGCTTATATCATATCCGCTTTAACCGGTTAGCGATAACAATAGAGTGTTTACACTTCGCCGGGTAAGAATTAAAGTATCCGGGTTTGCAGCTATCCGGTTTTCATTTTCTGGATTAAATTATTCAATACAAGCAACTTTTTGTCATATAGATTATAATTAGCTCTACATTTAAGTTAGATCTTTATCTGGCGTCATGCCGTCATGGATGATTTCCTTTCAACAATTAACTCGAGCAATATTATTGTGTAAGCACTGACAGATCAGACCGCTTTTCGCTTGTGTGTGTTGGTATAAGTGTCAGTTTGATTGTCTCTAATCAGCTGTCCATCGGTGGTCGCGCACCTTGATTATACGTTATTAGTCTCATATATATTTTGAAGACCTCTGTGTGTCTGTGTGTCTGTATGTCTGTCTGTATGTATGTCATTTATACAAATCTACGATTCTCGACCGATCGGGACGAAACTTGGTACGTGTGTGTAGTTTGACCAGGCGGTGTACGTTGTCGTATTGGCGAGCCCGTGCGGCGCCCGCTTCGCGCATGCGCAGACGAGATCTCGGAAACGGGTGGAGCTATCGACTTGAAATTTGGTATGTTAATGTATCTTGCCCCGGATACGAATTTTATCGGGTCGCCGAGCCCGTGCGACGCCAGCTTCGCGCATGCGCAGACCAGATCTCGGAAACGGGTAGAGCTATCGACTTGAAATTTGGTTTTTGAATAGCCCGGACAACGTCGGGCTGGGTAGAGCTATCGACTTGAAATTTGTTTTTTGAATAGCCCGGACAACGTCGGGCTCATCGGCTAGTATATATATATATATATACTGACTGATAATGGTGTGCAACGCAACCAAAGGAGGGTTGTTAGCATGTGTCATGTAGGTACACGTACTCTGCACGTGGTACATTTGTTGCGCATTCAAGATAATTCAATGTGCGTGTTCATGTGCATGTATGTTCATATATATATGGAAGAAATAGGGTGGCACGTTTAATGGATTCAAAAGTAATGTACAATAAGTTCATTAATCTAATTTTGAACATGTATAGTCCAAGCTGAGTTCGTTGTGGGGATATATCGTCTATTGAAAAGTGGCAATGCCACGAAAGGCCTATAGACATTTTAATTAAATTAATTATTTTCTATAGACATGTCTTATATCAATCTTGGACCATATATATTACTGTGCACATGCTATACTAAACTGTGAAATATATATATATATATATATATATATATATATATGGACGGGTCTAGATGGCCTGATTTGGAGGGGTGTGACTGTCATCGTTGGAATTTCCAACTGCATCCCATCTTGAATCTCACCAAACTCACAAGTTCGTGTAATTCCATTTACACACCCCTTGGGTTTAAATCTATCTTTCCATTCAAATACCTGGATAGTAGCCGTATATACTATAATCCTCTATGCGGCCCGGTATTGAGCGACTTTCTTTAGATCTGATTATCTGAACCTGTGTCTAAAGCTGGAAGTTGCCCAATCCTAACAAATATATATATATATATATATATATATATATATATATATATATATATATATATATATATGTATATATAGAGGTAGGATTTTTCACGAGGTGAATCGCGACGCGATCAGGCGTACAGGCGATCAGGCGTACAGGCGTACAAATTTGCGGTTTTTATATACTAATTCAGAACTCGAGAACCGTTTGACCGATTAGGCTGAATCTTCGTATGTGGAACTATTTTGACCCGGGGAATATTTATACGCTACAGACAAGTTCGTGCTGCGTGATCTTGACCTTCAAGCACTTTACATTGAACACGCATTCCGTGGAGTAATGGGGATATCCATTTGAAATTTAGTATGTATAGGTATAAGTGGACATAACACTTTTATCTGCATGGTCACATTCCAAACAGTATTCCCATCACGTGCAGTTTTGAGAAATGTGGCCTGGCCGGTTCACGAACTAGAGTCGTGACTCGGAAAATTCACATATTACGCCATTTAAAGTGGCGACGAGTAAATATCTCGGCATAACTCGTCGTTATTTTGATAACGCAGTCATAGTAAACCATAGCAAACAGGATTTCCGCTACAAGCAATTCAGATTTCAAGAAATGGGATCAGGACGGGTCACGAAATAGAGTCGGGACCCCGGAAATTCATATATTACGCCATTTAATGTGGCGACGAGTAAGTATCACGGTATTACTGGTCGTGATATTGACAACGCAGCCAGGGTGCACCATTTCAAAACGGATTTCCGCCACACGCAGTTGAGATTTTAAGAAATGGGGTCAGGACGGGGCACGAGATAGAGTCGGGATCTCGAATATTCATATATTACGCCATTAAAATTGGTGACGAGTAAGTATCACGGACTATCTCTTCGTGATTTCGACATCACACACAGGGAAGGCAATTCTGTACAGGATTTCCGCCACACGCAGTTCAGATTTTGAGATATTGGGTCAGGACGGGTCACGAAATAGAGCCGGGACCCCGAAAATTCACATATTACGCCATTAAAATTGGTGAGGAGTAAGTATCACGGCCTAGCTCTTCGTGATTTCGATATCAAAGACAGGACAGGCAATTCTGTATAGGATTTCCGCCACACGCAGTTGAGATTTTAAGAAATTGGGTCAGGACGGGTCGCGAAATAGAGTCGGGACCCCGAAAATTCACATATTACGCCATTAAAATTGGTGAGGAGTAAGTATCACGGCCTAACTCTTCGTGATTTCGATAACACAGACAGGGCAGGCAATTATGTACAGGATTTCCGCCACACGCAGTTCAGATTTTAAGAAATGGGGTCAGGACGGGTCACGAAATAGGGACGGGGCCCCGAAAATTCATATATTACGCCATTTAATGTGGCGACGAGTAAGTATCACGGTATTACTGGTCGTGATATTGACAACGCAGCCAGGGTGAACCATTTCAAAACGGATTTCCGCCACACGCAGTTGAGATTTTAAGAAATGGGGTCAGGACGGGGCACGAGATAGAGTCGGGATCTCGAATATTCATATATTACGCCATTAAAATTGGTGACGAGTAAGTATCACGGACTATCTCTTCGTGATTTCGACATCACACACAGGGAAGGCAATTCTGTACAGGATTTCCGCCACACGCAGTTCAGATTTTGAGATATTGGGTCAGGACGGGTCACGAAATAGAGCCGGGACCCCGAAAATTCACATATTACGCCATTAAAATTGGTGAGGAGTAAGTATCACGGCCTAGCTCTTCGTGATTTCGATATCAAAGACAGGACAGGCAATTCTGTATAGGATTTCCGCCACACGCAGTTGAGATTTTAAGAAATTGGGTCAGGACGGGTCGCGAAATATAGTCGGGACCCCGAAAATTCACATATTACGCCATTAAAATTGGTGAGGAGTAAGTATCACGGCCTAACTCTTCGTGATTTCGATAACACAGACAGGGCAGGCAATTATGTACAGGATTTCCGCCACACGCAGTTCAGATTTTAAGAAATGGGGTCAGGACGGGTCACGAAATAGGGACGGGGCCCCGAAAATTCACATATTACGCCATTAAAATTGGTGACGAGTAAGTATCACGGCCTAACTCTTCGTGCTTTCGATATCACAGACAGGGTAGGCAATTATGTATAGGATTTCCGCCACACGCAGTTGAGATTTTAAGAAATTGGGTCAGGACGGGTCACGAAATAGAGACGGGACCCCGGAAATTCATATATTACGCCATTAAAATTGGTGACGAGTAAGTATCACGGTCTAACTCTTCGTGATTTCGACATCACACAGAGGGAAGGCAATTCTGTACATGATTTCCGCCACACGCAGTTCAGATTTTGAGAATTGCGTCAGAACGGATCACGAAATAGAGACGGGTCCCCGAAAATTCACATATGACGCCATTAAAATTGGTGACGAGTAAGTATCACGGCCTAACTCTTCGTGCTTTCGATATCACAGACAGGGGCAGGCAATTATGTATAGGACTTCCGCCACACGCAGTTGAGATTTTAAGAAATTGAGTCAGGACGGGTCACGAAATAGAGTCGGGACCCCGAAAATTCACACATTACGCCATTAAAAGTGGTGACGAGTAAATGTCACGAAATAGCTCTTCGTGATTTCGATATCACAGATAGGGCAGGCAATTCTGTATAGGATTTCCGCCACACGCAGTTGAGATTTTAAGAAATTGGGTCAGGACGGTTCACGAAATAGAGTCAGGACCCCGAAAATTCATATATTACGCCATTAAAATGTGTGACGAGTATGTATCACGGCCTTCCTCTTCGTGATTTCGACAACACAGGCAGGGCAGGCAATTCTGTACAGGATTTCCGCCACACTTAGTTCAGATTTTAAGAAATGGGGTCAGGACGGGGTCACGAAATAGGGACGGGGCCCCGAAAATTCACATATTACGTCATTAAAATTGGTGTCGAGTAAGTATCACGGCCTAACTCTTCGTGCTTTCGATATCACAGACAGGGGGAGGCAATTATGCATAGGATTTCCGCCACACGCAGTTCAGACTTTAAGAAATTGGATCAGGACGGGTCACGAAATAGAGACGGGACCCCGGAAATTCATATATTACGCCATTAAAATTGGTGACGAGTAAGTATCACGGCCTAAATCTTCGTGATTTCGGCATCACCCACAGGGAAGGCAATTCTGTACAGGATTTCAGCCACACGCAGTTCAGATTTTGAGAAATTGGGTCAGGACGGGTCACGAAATAGAGTCTGGACCCCGAAAATTCACATATTACGCCATTAAAATTGGTGACGAGTAAGTATCACGGACTAACTCTTCGTGATTTCGACATCACACACAGGGAAGGCAATTCTGTACGTTATTTCCGCCACACGCAGTTCAGATTTTGAGATATTGGGTCAGGACGGGTCAGGAAATAGAGTCGGGACCCCGAAAATTCACATATTACGCCATTAAAATTGGTGAGGAGTAAGTATCACGGCCTAGCTCTTCGTGATTCCAATTTTAATGGCGTAATATGTGAATTTTCGGGGTCCCGACTCTATTTCGTGAACCGTCCTGACCCAATTTCTCAAAATCTGAACTGCGTGTGGCGGAAATCCTGTACAGAATTGCCTTCCCTGTGTGTGATGCCGAAATCACGAAGAATTAGGCCGTGATACTTACTCGTCACCAATTTTAATGGCGTAATATATGAATTTCCGGGGTCCCGTCTCTATTTCGTGACCCGTCCTGATCCAATTTCATAAAGTCTGAACTGCGTGTGGCGGAAATCCTATGCATAATTGCCTGCCCCTGTCTGTGATATCGAAATCACGAAGAGTTAGGCCGTGATACTTACTCGTCACCAATTTTAATGGCGTAATATGTGAATTTTCGGGGCCCCGTCCCTATTTCCTGATCCTGTCCTGACCCCATTTCTTAAAATCTGAACTGCGTGTGGCGGAAATCCTGTACAGAATTGCCTGCCCTGCCTGTGTTGTCGAAATCACGACGAGAAAGGCCGTGATACATACTCGTCACACATTTTAATGGCGTAATATATGAATGTTCGGGGTCCTGACTCTATTTCGTGACCCGTCCTGACCCAATTTCTTAAAATCTCAACTGCGTGTGGCGGAAATCCTATACAGAATTGCCTGCCCTATCTGTGATATCGAAATCACGAAGAGCTATGTCGTGACATTTACTCGTCACCAATTTTAATGGCGTAATATGTGAATTTTCGGGGTCCCGACTCTATTTCGTGACCCGTCCTGACTCAATTTCTTAAAATCTCAACTGCGTGTGGCGGAAGTCCTATACATAATTGCCTGCCCCTGTCTGTGATATCGAAAGTTCGAAGAGTTAGGCCGTGGCACTTACTCGTCACCAATCTTAATGGCGTCATATGTGAATTTTCGGGGGCCCGTCCCTATTTTGCGACCCGTCCTGACCCAATTTCTCAAAATCTGAACTGCGTGTGGCGGTAATATTGTACATAATTGCCTTCCCTCTGTGTGATGTCGAAATCACGAAGAGTTAGGCCGTGATACTTACTCGTCACCAATTTTAATGGCGTGATATGTGAATTTCCGGGGTCCCGACTCTATTTCGCGACCCGTCCTGACCCAATTTCTTAAAATCTCAACTGCGTGTGGCGGAAATCCTATACAGAATTGCCTGTCCTGTCTTTGATATCGAAATCACGAAGAGCTAGGACGTGATACTTACTCCTCACCAATTTTTATGGCGTAATATGTGAATTTTCGGGGTCCCGACTCTATTTCGTGACCCGTCCTGACCCAATATCTCAAAATATGAACTGCGTGTGGCGGAATTCCTGTACAGAATTGCCTTCCCTCTGTGTGATGTCGAAATCACGAAGAGTTAGTCCGTGAAACTTACTCGTCACCAATTTTAATGGCGTAATATGTAAATTTCCGGAGCCTCGTCTCTATTTCGTGACCCGTCCTGACCCAATTTCTCAAAATCTGAACTGCGTGTGGCGGAAATCCTGTACAGAATTGCCTTCCCTCGGTGTGATGTCGAAATCACGAAGAGTTAGACCGTGATACTTACTCGTCACCAATTTTAATGGCGTAATATATGAATTTCCGGGGTCCCGTCTCTATTTCGTGACCCGTCCTGACCCAATTTCTTAAAATCTCAACTGCGTGTGGCGGAAATCCTATACATAATTGCCTGCCCTGTCTGTGATATCGAAAGCACGAAGAGTTAGGTCGTGATACTTACTCGTCACCAATTTTAATGGCGTAATATGTGAATTTTCGGGGCCCCGTCCCTATTTCGTGACCCGTCCTGATCCCATTTCTTAAAATCTGAACTGCGTGTGGCGGAAATCCTGTACAGAATTGCCTGCCCTGTCTTTGATATCGAAATCACGAAGAGTTACGCCGTGATACTTACTCGTCACCAATTTTAATGGCGTAATATGTGAATTTTCGGGGTCCCGACTCTATTTCGTGAACCGTCCTGACCCAATTTCTCAAAATCTGAACTGCATGTGGCAGAAATCCTGTACAGAATTGCCTTCCCTGTGTGTGATGCCGAAATCAGGAAGATTTAGGCCGTGATACTTACTCGTCACCAATTTTAATGGCGTAATATATGAATTTCCGGGGTCCCGTCTCTATTTCGTGACCCGTCCTGATCCAATTTCATAAAGTCTGAACTGCGTGTGGCGGAAATCCTATGCATAATTGCCTGACCCTGTCTGTGATATCGAAAGCACGAAGAGTTAGGCCGTGATACTTACTCGTCACCAATTTTAATGGCGTAATATGTTAATTTTCGGGGCCCCGTCCCTATTTCGTGACCCCGTCCTGACCCCATTTCTTAAAATCTGAACTGCGTGTGGCTGAAATCCTGTACAGAATTGCCTGCCCTGCCTGTGTTGACGAAATCACGACGAGGAAGGCCGTGATACATACTCGTCACTCATTTTAATATATGAATTTTCGGGGTCCTGACTCTATTTCGTGACCCGTCCTGACCCGATTTCTTAAAATCTCAACTGCGTGTGGCGGAAATCCTATACAGAATTGCCTGCCCTATCTGTGATATCGAAATCACGAAGAGCTAGGCCGTGATACTTACTCCTCACCAATTTTAATGGCGTAATATGTGAATTTTCGGGGTCCCGACTCTATTTCGTGACCCGTCCTGACTCAATATCTCAAAATCTGAACTGCGTGTGGCGGAAATAATGTACATAATTGCCTTCCCTGTGTGTGATGTCGAAATCACGAAGATTTAGGCAGTGATACTTACTCGTCACCAATTTTAATGGCGTAATATATGAATTTCCGGGGTCCCGTCTCTATTTCGTGACCCGTCCTGATCCCATTTCTTAAAGTCTGAACTGCGTGTGGCGGAAATCCTATGCATAATTGCCTGCCCCTGTCTGTGATATCGAAAGCACGAAGAGTTAGGCCGTGATACTTACTCGTCACCAATTTTAATGGCGCAATATGTGAATTTTCGGGGTCCTGACTCTATTTCGTGACCCGTCCTGACCCAATTTCTTAAAATCTCAACTGCGTGTGGCGGAAATCCTATACAGAATTGCCTGTCCTATCTGTGATATCGAAATCACGAAGAGCTATGTCGTGACATTTACTCGTCACCAATTTTAATGGCGTAATATGTTAATTTTCGGGGTCCCGACTCTATTTCGTGACCCGTCCTGACTCAATTTCTTAAAATCTCAACTGCGTGTGGCGGACGTCCTATACATAATTGCTTGCCCATGTCTGTGATATCGAAAGCACGAAGAGTTAGGCCGTGATACTTATTCGTCACCAATTTTAATGGCGTAATATGTGAATTTCCGGGGGCCCGTCCCTATTTTGCGACCCGTCCTGACCCAATTTCTCAAAATCTGAACTGCGTGTGGCGGAAATCTTGTACATAATTGCCTTCCCTCTGTGTGATGTCGAAATCACGAAGAGTTAGGCCGTGATACTTACTCGTCACCAATTTTAATGGCGTAATATGTGAATTTTCGGGGTCCCGACTCTATTTCGCGACCCGTCCTGACCCAATTTCTTAAAATCTCAACTGCGTGTGGCGGAAATCCTATACAGAATTGCCTGTCCTGTCTTTGATATCGAAATCACGAAGAGCTAGGACGTGATACTTACTCCTCACCAATTTTAATGGAGTAATATGTGTATTTTCGGGGTCCCGACTCTATTTCGTGACCCGTCCTGACCCAATATCTCAAAATATGAACTGCGTGTGGCGGAAATCCTGTACAGAATTGCCTTCCCTGTGTGTGATATCGAAATCACGAAGAGATAGTCGTCCGTGATACTTACTCGTCACCAATTTTAATGGCGTAATATATGAATTTCCGGGGTCCCGTCTCTATTTCGTGACCCGTCCTGACCCAATTTCGTAAAATCTCAACTGCGTGTGGCGGAAATCCTATACATAATTGCCTGTCCTGTCTGTGATATCGAAAGCACGAAGAGTTAGGCCGTGATACTTACTCGTCACCAATTTTAATGGCGTAATATGTTAATTTTCGGGGCCCCGTCCCTATTTCGTGACCCCGTCCTGACCCCATTTCTTAAAATCTGAACTGCGTGTGGCTGAAATCCTGTACAGAATTGCCTGCCCTGCCTGTGTTGACGAAATCACGACGAGGAAGGCCGTGATACATACTCGTCACTCATTTTAATATATGAATTTTCGGGGTCCTGACTCTATTTCGTGACCCGTCCTGACCCGATTTCTTAAAATCTCAACTGCGTGTGGCGGAAATCCTATACAGAATTGCCTGCCCTATCTGTGATATCGAAATCACGAAGAGCTAGGCCGTGATACTTACTCCTCACCAATTTTAATGGCGTAATATGTGAATTTTCGGGGTCCCGACTCTATTTCGTGACCCGTCCTGACTCAATATCTCAAAATCTGAACTGCGTGTGGCGGAAATAATGTACATAATTGCCTTCCCTGTGTGTGATGTCGAAATCACGAAGATTTAGGCAGTGATACTTACTCGTCACCAATTTTAATGGCGTAATATATGAATTTCCGGGGTCCCGTCTCTATTTCGTGACCCGTCCTGATCCCATTTCTTAAAGTCTGAACTGCGTGTGGCGGAAATCCTATGCATAATTGCCTGCCCCTGTCTGTGATATCGAAAGCACGAAGAGTTAGGCCGTGATACTTACTCGTCACCAATTTTAATGGCGCAATATGTGAATTTTCGGGGTCCTGACTCTATTTCGTGACCCGTCCTGACCCAATTTCTTAAAATCTCAACTGCGTGTGGCGGAAATCCTATACAGAATTGCCTGTCCTATCTGTGATATCGAAATCACGAAGAGCTATGTCGTGACATTTACTCGTCACCAATTTTAATGGCGTAATATGTTAATTTTCGGGGTCCCGACTCTATTTCGTGACCCGTCCTGACTCAATTTCTTAAAATCTCAACTGCGTGTGGCGGACGTCCTATACATAATTGCTTGCCCATGTCTGTGATATCGAAAGCACGAAGAGTTAGGCCGTGATACTTATTCGTCACCAATTTTAATGGCGTAATATGTGAATTTCCGGGGGCCCGTCCCTATTTTGCGACCCGTCCTGACCCAATTTCTCAAAATCTGAACTGCGTGTGGCGGAAATCTTGTACATAATTGCCTTCCCTCTGTGTGATGTCGAAATCACGAAGAGTTAGGCCGTGATACTTACTCGTCACCAATTTTAATGGCGTAATATGTGAATTTTCGGGGTCCCGACTCTATTTCGCGACCCGTCCTGACCCAATTTCTTAAAATCTCAACTGCGTGTGGCGGAAATCCTATACAGAATTGCCTGTCCTGTCTTTGATATCGAAATCACGAAGAGCTAGGACGTGATACTTACTCCTCACCAATTTTAATGGAGTAATATGTGTATTTTCGGGGTCCCGACTCTATTTCGTGACCCGTCCTGACCCAATATCTCAAAATATGAACTGCGTGTGGCGGAAATCCTGTACAGAATTGCCTTCCCTGTGTGTGATATCGAAATCACGAAGAGATAGTCGTCCGTGATACTTACTCGTCACCAATTTTAATGGCGTAATATATGAATTTCCGGGGTCCCGTCTCTATTTCGTGACCCGTCCTGACCCAATTTCGTAAAATCTCAACTGCGTGTGGCGGAAATCCTATACATAATTGCCTGTCCTGTCTGTGATATCGAAAGCACGAAGAGTTAGGCCGTGATACTTACTCGTCACCAATTTTAATGGCGTAATATGTGAATTTTCGGGCCCCGTCCCTATTTCGTGACCCGTTCTGACCCCATTTCTTAAAATCTGAACTGCGTGTGGCGGAAATATTGTACATAATTGCCTTCCCTCTGTGTGATGTCGAAATCACGAAGAGTTAGGACGTGATACTTACTCGTCACCAATTTTAATGGCGTAATATGTGAATTTTCGGGGTCCCGACTCTATTTCGCGACCCGTCCTGACCCAATTTCGTAAAATCTCAACTGCGTGTAGCGGAAATCCTATACAGAATTGCCTGTCCTGTCTTTGATATCGAAATCACGAAGAGCTAGGACGTGATACTTACTCCTCACCAATTTTTATGGCGTAATATGTGAATTTTCGGGGTCCCGACTCTATTTCGTGACCCGTCCTGACCCAATATCTCAAAATCTGAACTGCGTGTGGCGGAAATCCTGTACTGAATTGCCTTCCCTGTGTGTGATGTCGAAATCACGAAGAGTTAGTCCGTGATACTTACTCGTCACCAATTTTAATGGCGTAATATGTAAATTTCCGGAGCCTCGTCTCTATTTCGTGACCCGTCCTGACCGAATTTCTCAAAATCTGAACTGCCTGTGGCGGAAATCCTGTACAGAATTGCCTTTCCTCGGTGTGATGTCGAAATCACGAAGAGTTAGACCGTGATACTTACTCGTCACCAATTTTAATGGCGTAATATATGAATTTCCGGGGTCCCGTCTCTATTTCGTGACCCGTCCTGACCCAATTTCTTAAAATCTCAACTGCGTGTGGCGGAAATCCTATACATAATTGCCTGCCCTGTCTGTGATATCGAAAGCACGAAGAGTTAGGTCGTGATACTTACTCGTCACCAATTTTAATGGCGTAATATGTGAATTTTCGGGGCCCCGTCCCTATTTCGTGACCCGTCCTGACCCCATTTCTTAAAATCTGAACTGCGTGTGGCGGAAATCCTGTACAGAATTGCCTGCCCTGTCTTTGGTATCGAAATCACGAAGAGTTACGCCGTGATACTTACTCCTCACCAATTTTAATGGCGTAATATGTGAATTTTCGGGGTCCCGACTCTATTTCGTGAACCGTCCTGACCCAATTTCTCAAAATCTGAACTGCGTGTGGCAGAAATCCTGTACAGAATTGCCTTCCCTGTGTGTGATGCCGAAATCACGAAGATTTAGGCAGTGATACTTACTCGTCACCAATTTTAATGCCGTAATATATGAATTTTCGGGGTCCCGTCTCTATTTCGTGACCCGTCCTGATCCAATTTCATAAAGTCTGAACTGCGTGTGGCGGAAATCCTATGCATAATTGCCTGCCCCTGTCTGTGATATCGAAAGCACGAAGAGTTAGGCCGTGATACTTACTCGTCACCAATTTTAATGGCGTAATATGTGAATTTTCGGGGCCCCGTCCCTATTTCGTGACCCCGTCCTGACCCCATTTCTTAAAATCTGAACTGCGTGTGGCGGAAATCCTGTACAGAATTGCCTGCCCTGCCTGTGTTGTCGAAATCACGACGAGGAAGGCCGTGATACATACTCGTCACACATTTTAATATATGAATTTTCGGGGTTCTGACTCTATTTCGTGACCCGTCCTGACCCGATTTCTTAAAATCTCAACTGCGTGTGGCGGAAATCCTATACAGAATTGCCTGCCCTATCTGTGATATCGAAATCACGAAGAGTTAGGCCGTGATACTTACTCCTCACCAATTTTAATGGCGTAATATGTGAATTTTCGGGGTCCCGACTCTATTTCGTGACCCGTCCTGACCCAATATCTCAAAATCTGAACTGCGTGTGGCGGAAATAATGTACAGAATTGCCTTCCCTGTGTGTGATGTCGAAATCACGAAGAGTTAGTCCGTGATACTTACTCGTCACCAATTGTAATGGCGTAATATATGAATTTCCGGGGCCCCGTCCCTATTTCGTGACCCGTCCTGACCCCATTTCTTAAAATCTGAACTACTTGTGGCGGAAATCCTGTACAGAATTGCCTGCCCTGCCTGTGTTGTCGAAATCTCAACGAGTTAGGCCGTGATACATACTCGTCACACATTTTAATATATGAATTTTCGGGGTCCTGACTCTATTTCGTGACCCGTCCTGACCCAATTTCTTAAAATCTCAACTGCGTGTGGCGGAAATCCTATACAGAATTGCCTGCCCTATCTGTGATATCGAAATCACGAAGAGCTATGTCGTGACATTTACTCGTCACCAATTTTAAATGCGTAATATGTTAATTTTCGGGGTCCCGACTCTATTTCGTGACCCGTCCTGACTCAATTTCTTAAAATCTCAACTGCGTGTGGCGGACGTCCTATACATAATTGTCTGCCCCTGTCTGTGATATCGAAAGCACGAAGAGTTAGGCCGTGATACTTATTCGTCACCAATTTTAATGGCGTAATATGTGAATTTTCGGGGGCCCGTCCCTATTTTGCGACCCGTCCTGACCCAATTTATCAAAATCTGAACTGCGTGTGTCGGAAATCTTGTACATAATTGCCTTCCCTCTGTGTGATGTCGAAATCACGAAGAGTTAGGCCGTGATACTTACTCGTCACCAATTTTAATGGCGTAATATGTGAATTTTCGGGGTCCCGACTCTATTTCGCGACCCGTCCTGACCCAATTTCTTACAATCTCAACTGCGTGTGGCGGAAATCCTATACAGAATTGCCTGTCCTGTCTTTGATATCGAAATCACGAAGATTTGGGCCGTGATACTTACTCGTCACCAATTTTAATGGCGTAATATGTAAATTTCCGGAGTCCCGTCTCTATTTCGTGACCCGTTCTGACCCAATTCTCAAAATCTGAACTGCGTGTGGCGGAAATCATGTACAGAATTGCCTTCCCTCTGTGTGATGTCGAAATCACGAAGAGTTAGACCGTGATACTTACTCGTCACCAATTTTAATGGCGTAATATATGAATTTCCGGGGTCCCGTCTCTATTTCGTGACCCGTCCTGACCCAATTTCTTAAAATCTCAACTGCGTGTGGCGGAAATCCTATAATAATTGCCTGCCCTGTCTGTGATATCGAAGCACGAAGAGTTAGGCCGTGATACTTACTCGTGACCAATTTTAATGGCGTCATATGTGATTTTTCGGGGCCCCGTCCCTATTTCGTGACCCGTCCTGACCCCATTTCTTAAAATCTGAACTGCGTGTGGCGGAAATCCTGTACAGAATTGCCTGCCCTGCCTGTGTTGTCGAAATCACGACGAGGAAGGCCGTGATACATACTCGTCACACATTTTAATATATGAATTTTCGGGGTTCTGACTCTATTTCGTGACCCGTCCTGACCCGATTTCTTAAAATCTCAACTGCGTGTGGCGGAAATCCTATACAGAATTGCCTGCCCTATCTGTGATATCGAAATCACGAAGAGTTAGGCCGTGATACTTACTCCTCACCAATTTTAATGGCGTAATATGTGAATTTTCGGGGTCCCGACTCTATTTCGTGACCCGTCCTGACCCAATATCTCAAAATCTGAACTGCGTGTGGCGGAAATAATGTACAGAATTGCCTTCCCTGTGTGTGATGTCGAAATCACGAAGAGTTAGTCCGTGATACTTACTCGTCACCAATTGTAATGGCGTAATATATGAATTTCCGGGGCCCCGTCCCTATTTCGTGACCCGTCCTGACCCCATTTCTTAAAATCTGAACTACTTGTGGCGGAAATCCTGTACAGAATTGCCTGCCCTGCCTGTGTTGTCGAAATCTCAACGAGTTAGGCCGTGATACATACTCGTCACACATTTTAATATATGAATTTTCGGGGTCCTGACTCTATTTCGTGACCCGTCCTGACCCAATTTCTTAAAATCTCAACTGCGTGTGGCGGAAATCCTATACAGAATTGCCTGCCCTATCTGTGATATCGAAATCACGAAGAGCTATGTCGTGACATTTACTCGTCACCAATTTTAAATGCGTAATATGTTAATTTTCGGGGTCCCGACTCTATTTCGTGACCCGTCCTGACTCAATTTCTTAAAATCTCAACTGCGTGTGGCGGACGTCCTATACATAATTGTCTGCCCCTGTCTGTGATATCGAAAGCACGAAGAGTTAGGCCGTGATACTTATTCGTCACCAATTTTAATGGCGTAATATGTGAATTTTCGGGGGCCCGTCCCTATTTTGCGACCCGTCCTGACCCAATTTATCAAAATCTGAACTGCGTGTGTCGGAAATCTTGTACATAATTGCCTTCCCTCTGTGTGATGTCGAAATCACGAAGAGTTAGGCCGTGATACTTACTCGTCACCAATTTTAATGGCGTAATATGTGAATTTTCGGGGTCCCGACTCTATTTCGCGACCCGTCCTGACCCAATTTCTTACAATCTCAACTGCGTGTGGCGGAAATCCTATACAGAATTGCCTGTCCTGTCTTTGATATCGAAATCACGAAGATTTGGGCCGTGATACTTACTCGTCACCAATTTTAATGGCGTAATATGTAAATTTCCGGAGTCCCGTCTCTATTTCGTGACCCGTTCTGACCCAATTCTCAAAATCTGAACTGCGTGTGGCGGAAATCATGTACAGAATTGCCTTCCCTCTGTGTGATGTCGAAATCACGAAGAGTTAGACCGTGATACTTACTCGTCACCAATTTTAATGGCGTAATATATGAATTTCCGGGGTCCCGTCTCTATTTCGTGACCCGTCCTGACCCAATTTCTTAAAATCTCAACTGCGTGTGGCGGAAATCCTATAATAATTGCCTGCCCTGTCTGTGATATCGAAGCACGAAGAGTTAGGCCGTGATACTTACTCGTGACCAATTTTAATGGCGTCATATGTGATTTTTCGGGGCCCCGTCCCTATTTCGTGACCCGTCCTGACCCCATTTCTTAAATTCTGAACTGCGTGTGGCGGAAATCCTGTACCGAATTGCCTGCCCTGCCTGTGTTGTCGAAATCACGTAGAGCTATGTCGTGACACTTACTCGTCACCAATTTTAATGGCGTAATATGTAAATTTTCGGGGTCCCGACTCTATTTCGTGACCCGTCCTGACTCAATTTCTTAAAATCTCAACTGCGTGTAGCGGAAATCCTATGCAGAATTGCCTGCCCTGTCTTTGATATCGAAATCACGAAGAGCTAGGCCGTGATACTTACTCCTCACCAATTTTAATGGCGTAATATGTGAATTTTCGGGGTCCCGGCTCTATTTCGTGACCCGTCCTGACCCAATATCTCAAAATCTGAACTGCGTGTGGCGGAAATCCTGTACAGAATTGCCTTCCCTGTGTGTGATGTCGAAATCACGAAGAGATAGTCCGTGATACTTACTCGTCACCAATTTTAATGGCGTAATATGTAAATTTCCGTGGTCCCGTCTCTATTTCGTGACCCGTCCTGACCCAATTTTTCAAAATCTGAACTGCGTGTGGTGGAAATCCTGTACAGAATTGCCTTCCCTCTGTGTGATGTCGAAATCACGAAGAGTTAGACCGTGATACTTACTCGTCACCAATTTTAATGGCGTAATATATGAATTTCCGGGGTCCCGTCTCTATTTCGTGACCCGTCCTGACTCAATTTCTTAAAATCTCAACTGCGTGTTGCGGAAATCCTGTACAGAATTGCCTTCCCTGTGTTTGATGTCGAAATCATGAAGAGTTAGGCCGTGATACTTACTCGTCACCAATTTTAATGGCGTAATATATGAATTTTCGAGATCCCGACTCTATCTCGTGCCCCGTCCTGTCCCCATTTCTTAAAATCTCAACTGCGTGTGGCGGAAATCCGTTTTGAAATGGTTCACCCTGGCTGCGTTGTCAATATCACGACCAGTAATACCGTGATACTTACTCGTCGCCACATTAAATGGCGTAATATATGAATTTCCGGGGTCCCGAATCTATTTCGTGACCCGTCCTGATCCCATTTCTTGAAATCTGAATTGCTTGTAGCGGAAATCCTGTTTGCTGTGGTTTACTATGACTGCGTTATCAAAATCACGACGAGTTATGCCGTGATATTTACTCGTCGCCACTTTAAATGGCGTAATATGTGAATTTTCCGAGTCACGACTCTAGTTCGTGAACCGGCCAGGCCACATTTCTCAAAACTGCACGTGATGGGAATACTGTTTGGAATGTGACCATGCAGATAAAAGTGTTCCGTCCTCTTATACCTATACATACTAAATTTCAAATGGATATCCCCATTACTCCACGGAATGCGTGTTCAATGTAAAGTGCTTGAAGGTCAAGATCACGCAGCACGAACTTGTCTGTAGCGTATAAATATTCCCCGGGTCAAAATAGTTCCACATACGAAGATTCAGCCTAATCGGTCAAACGGTTCTCGAGTTCTGAATTAGTATATAAAAACCGCAAATTTGTACGCCTGTACGCCTGATCGCCTGTACGCCTGATCGCGTCGCGATTCACCTCGTGAAAAATCCTACCTCGTATATATATATAGCTATATATGGATATATATATATATATATATATATATATATATAGCTATGTAGAGTAAGCATTAGGAGGACCATTGACCATCATTAGGCAGACTGCGACTTTATGCAGACGAAATCCGGTCTGCCTAATTTTTGCATGCCAGTCACAACTAGTTATCTTGCGATTTAATTGTTAACACCTCTCCTTCTTCAACCGATTTAGGTTGTCATTTGTCTATAAAATGATGGGATTGAAAAAAATGTTGTTAAGGGCATTTCCGCCCCGATAATTGTTGGAACATCTTGTTACCTTATACCTAAAACTTATATACTCTCTAAAAAACACTGTGTAGAAACGCTACACACTTTGTACACATATATGTGTAACATCTGCTCTCCAACAATTATGTGTAGGAAACTGTAGAGCAATTTTGGTACACACAATATGTGTAGCTCTATACACACATGTATGTGTATAGAGCAATTTTTGGTACACACAATATGTGTAGCTCTATACACACATGTATGTGTAGTCGCTATACACTTGTGTGTAGTAAACAGTTGGTAGACAGTTACTACACAGTTAGTACACAAATACACAGTTAGTGTGTACTTTATTTATACACATTTGTGTACATAGTACACAGTAGTGTGTACTTTATTTATACACATCTGTGTAACAACCTACACAATTTTGTAGTATATAGTACCCAGTATTGTGCATATTTGGTACACACACTGTGTACCAACTAATCTATACACTTTATGTGTAATAAATTTACATGCATTCTTTTTGCAAATATTGGACATTTTTGGGTGATGTAGCAACTGTAATGTCGAATCAGAATCGCATGGTTGAGGCCACTGAATTTAGGCCATCACAGTAAGAATGTTTGATATTGAAAGCCATAATTATTACTTCTTTTTTTTTATTAGCCAAAACAAATCATGAAAAACATGCTATCATATGTTATATATGCTGAATGGACCTCATATTACATTGGCATTTACATGTACTGGTATAATAAATTTGCAATGACAATGAAATGGGCAAGAAAAGTTTAACTCACTATTTATCTAACTTTTCCGGTTCAATATAATTGTTTAATTGCCAATTTATTTTACAGGCAAATGACAATTCCAACTATGGGTGATGTTCGATCAATTAAGTGTACTGGATGTATATATAATAGCACATTCCTCGGGATTTTATTCTGGGTAACATTTTTCTGACAATGCTGTGTTTTCTCAACAAAATTTATCAATATGATACTTTCATTCTCAGTTTTTGAAACCACTTCTTCAATTGACAGGGCACGAGGATCTTCGGATTGACTCCAAGCCACCTCTCCCATGTCAATGACATGAAGATCTTTCAAAAACTGAGAATGAAAGTATCATATTGATAAATTTTGTTGAGAAAACACAGCATTGTCAGAAAAATGTTACCCAGAATAAAATCCCGAGGAATGTGCTATTAGATATACATCCAGTACGCTTAATTGATCGAACATCACCCATAGTTGGCATTGTCATTTGCCTGTAAAATAAATTGGCAAATAAACAATTATATTGAACCGGAAAAGTTAGATGCATTCAAGTTTATATTTTAATTGCTTTCATCCAGGATAAGGCATCGAAGTCACCTCTTCAATTGACAGGGTATGAGGATCTTTAGAATGACTCCAAGTCACCTCTCCCTTGTCAATGACAAGAGGATTTTTCAAAAACTGAGTGAGCATGAAAATATCATTTTGATAAGTTTTGACAAAAGGACACAACACTCTCCAAAAAGTATCAACCCATTAGTTATCATATACATGTATAACGGATTTGTGGAATGGAACTAACTTCAGATAAAGTTGGCATTGAAATTCATATATACCGGTACAATAAAATGGCAATGACAATACAAACAATGCTATTATGAATAGAGTTACATGCATGTTACATGCATTTTAATAATTGCTCTTATTCTGGAGTCAGCATCGAAGTCACCTCTTCAATTGACAGGGTATGAGGATCTTTGGAATGATTCCAAGCCACCTCTCCCGCATCAATGACATGAGGATTTTTCGAAAACTGAGCATATATTAAATTTATCGTTTTGATCTGTTTTGAACTTTTGACGAGACAGCACTGTCAGATAAGTACTGTTAAAATTTACGAAAGAAGTTACAAGTAAAATTGGGACCAGCAATTTCTGTTGCGTTACATATACTGTAGTTAGGATACCACCAGTCATTGAACAGGAATCACTTCTCTATTACTTTCATGGTGTATCATGGCAATTAAGATTCAGTATCAATGCTTACATTACAATTCAGAAGCAGAATACACAGAACACTGATAAGGTGTCATCACACCAAACACCAAGATAAAATATGGTCTCTTTGATGTTATTTAATTTGTACACCCCACTGACTTATCCTATTTCCAGTAGATAAATAAACCCATATTATATTAAGCTGACATCGTTTTTCAATACAATATTACCACCATTACTTTGATAGAGGAAAGTTTATTCTCAAAGAGTATAATTATTTTACATGAACTTTATTTTAATGGTATATAACTACATATCCAACAAATGAAGCTGAAAATTCATATTTCATGTGCTGCAGGAGCCTTCAAACTCTGGTTGACACTACAGTAACAGTTGAGGCACAAGCAGACATGTTCACTGGAGAAATGTTAATAGATAGTCCACTTCAGCCGTTTCAGTCAGTTAATAAATTAGAGGAATAATAGTATGACCACTGCTCCAATCCTGTAGTTAGCCAAAATCAAGGCTTCTTTTACCATGATTTTAATGAACAGAGAACAGAAAATTCCTTAGTTGAAGATTGTCAGATCATCAATTACAATAATGTGACTCATCATCCATCCTCCTTCACAATAACATATTGCATGGTAATTTACAAAGCATGTGTATGATATTACACGGCTGAAGATTGTCACACATTTGAGAACTGGTCCATAAATACTGTTTGTCATCCACCTTGAATGGGAAATTCAACTCATGGCATTTTGAAGCTAGAAGTAGTAACATATCATTACTGTATGGTAGACCTCTACTTCCTCATATAGCACATTGTATATCTGATTCTGTAGTCATCCTGAAAAAATAAATATATGAAGTCAGAATTTTAAATAATTGTTTATGTATGTCATGATTTGAACTGAAAAAAATCTATTATAGCATGGATCTTAAAGGTACTCAATCTGATTAAGCACCCCTAAAATACTATTTCTTCGGCTTCAGGGGTTAAAAATAATTAATTTGAGTCGAGGAACCCATCCATCAAAGCTCAGAATGATCAGATATTGATTCTTTTTTTTAATTTGTAATTTTCTCGAGATGTGTACTAATAATTGCAACAGAATTATTTATTCAAACGGACGAAGATGGATAACTCTAAAATTAAGCACTGAGAACTTCCTTTTGACCGGATGTTCTGGGCCAGAAACAAGAGATAACAAAACTTCAAAAATTTATATCTGATCACTCTGAGGGTTGATGGGTAGGTTACTCGACTCGAATCAATTATTTTTTTTACCTCAGAAGCCAAAGAAATAGTAATTTATGAGGGTCTAATTGGATTGAGTACCTTTAACATTTAACCAACCATTTTCAGACACACCTCCCCCAACTTGTTGATGAAAATCCACAAATCAGGTTCCAGCTATCTAGGTCACTTGTACCCATGTTCATCATATTTCCCAAACATGAAATGACACACTCTATGATTTCCAGGCTTCAATTTAAAGATGAATTATCTGTTCCCACAACAAGTATATAGTTTCCTCGGTATAACATAAGAGAAATGAATCAAAAACACCTACCTGGGAACACTACTATCAATTAATATTGATTTCCTTATATAATGTGACTATCAAGTTGCCCTGTGGGACATATATTTGTCACTATTTTTAGAAATAGTTATTGCTCAGAACAAACAGAGCTGTAAACTGTTTAAATATAATCAATATTAAGTATGCATCATCCGATTAGATGCCCCTCAATAAGGCTCAATCTCATATATATTTTGAAGACCTCTGTTTGTCTGTCTGTATGTTTGTCTGTCATTGATACAAATCTACGATTCTCGGCCAATCGGGACGAAATTGGTACGTGTGTGTAGTTACTATATATTTGGATTCGGGTGGGAGGATATCTGATTTGAGTCGATGAACCCACCCACCAAAGCTAAGAGTTATTACATATTCATTTTTAAATCTATTATTTTTCACCATCGAGACTTAATAGTGGCCTGGGAAAAAGTCAACGGGCCAATGGTCTTGGACCAAATTGCGGATGAAGATAACTCTAAAATCAAGTAGCTTTGTGTTGATAATGAGGCAAAATTTTCATTGAAAAACATGTTGATAAATAACACATTTTGAGCAATTTTATACTATAATTGACATTATTTTTGAGCAATTAATCGATTCTGATAACTGAAGCAGCATTTCAAAATATGTTGTTGGAAGCTGAATATATGGGGTTCATTGAATCAACTTGAGAGTTTGCACGCTAAATTATACATGAAATGCTTTATATAATTATTATACAATGAAGTAAAATAAATAATCACTCCAAATATTAAAAAAACATGTGAGTATAGTTAGTATAGACTTGTTGGGGCTCAAGTTCCGTGAAATATTACATGAGTGGCCAGTGTCAAATTGCATCTTGCAGCATAACACTTTAACATAACAGATAAGTGGACAATTGTTTGCAGGTGTGGTTTGGTTTTGTATTTACTACACACCAATATTCAATCAAGTAATAATATTTGTCCACTATCTAGGCAAGTTAATTATATATTGAACATGGCAAGGAATTAAATTAATTCTCTGGAACTGGATAGGCTGTCATGCATGATGTCAAATATGTTGCGAGTCTCAATGACATCAGGATTGCACTATCGTGGACAAGCTGAAAAATTATACCAACAATGTAACTGAATTTACGAAATAAACCAAAATATTGCAGCTGTGTAATTAGAAGTAAAATAAAATAAAGCTTTATTTCCACACCTATTGACTATTCAACCAAATCTCACTATTCAACTGAATACCTATTATTGTATGCCTCTAGTGGAATAGAAGCCGGTGTAACACGATATCTTCCCCCCAGGGTATCTTCCCCCGCGGGGGAAGATACCCCGGGGTATCTTACCCCCCCGGGGGGGAACATACCCCGGGGTATCTTTCCCCCCCCCCGCCCTGGGTATCTCCCCCCCCACTCATACATTTTTTTTCCCTCACTTATTTTATATTATTATGGTAAGAAATGCCGAGAAAACTATTAAATATTTTTTTTTTGTGGTTATTTTGAAGTTTAACTTAACCCAATAATAGCATAAATATGTCAAAATATTACCTTATGATTCTATCGTTTAATTTGCTTTATACAGTCATGAAATGGCGAGAAATTAACTTTATATGAGAAAAATTTGATAGAGTAAGAATTTGGGGTGGGGGGGGAAAGATACCCAGGCCTGAGTATCTTCCCCCCCACCCAGCACCTACATATGACAAAAATTAAACGTATGATTTTATTGCTTTAAATAGTCATGATATGGTCAGAAATTAACTTTTTATGACAAAAAGTTGATAGAGTAGGAATTTGGTGTTGGGGAGAGGCCTGAGTATCCTCCCCCCCCCTCACCCAGCAGCAGAATTAAAAAAAATATATATATAAGTTTATCTTGCCATTTCATAACTATATAAAGCAAATTAAGCAATAAAATCATACTTTTAATTTTTGTCATATGTAGGTGCTGGGTGAGGGGGAAGATACTCAGGCCTGGGTATCTTCCCCCCCCCCAACCCCAAATTCTTACTCTATTAAATTGTTCTCATATAAAGTTAATTTCTCGCCATTTCATGACAATATAAAGCAAAATAAACGATAAAATCGTAAGGTAATATTTTGATATATTTATGCTATTGTGTGAGGGGTTAAGTTAAACTTCAAAATAATTTATTTTTTTTGTAATAGTTTTCTCGGCATTTCTTACCATAATATTATAAAATAAGTGAGGAAAAAAAAATATATGAGTGGGGGGGAAGATACCCAGGGCGGGGGGGGGAAGATACCCCGGGGTATCTCCCCCCCCCCCCCCGGGGGGGAAGATACCCAGGGGGGGGGGGAAGATAAACTGTTACACCGGAACTATTTTTGTTGATGTTGTCATCAAGAAAGGTGACAAACAGCTATTATAGGTACATTTAGTATGTCAACAATCAGCTTCAGGTGATGTCCCGATCATAACCGGTTATCCATCAGACTTAAATCACAATAAAGGTAGCTGACTCATGGATTGACACAATGGTGTAGAATAAATACAGAACACAACTTGTACCATAATCTCAAATATTTTATCAAAATCATGGTGGACAGTGCATAATTACATTCTGCTCGAGTTTTGCTGTCGCAAAATATATCCATGCACCTTCTGCAACTCATTTGATAAAAGATTCTCGATGACACTAGGGGTAACTTAATTTTAGGATCCCGCAAATATTAAAAAAATCATATTCAATTAAACATGCTGCTGCATGAGTTTATGATTCATATTTGATTCAACATCAGCGAAGAATATATCTATATAATATCCCCGTTGAGCTTCGCAGTGCTAAAATGAGTGTTCCGTAAAAAGCACACATCGATGACATTGCCGTAGAGTCATAAGCACCCCCTCATTATGAGAGTAGTTCATCTGGATGATTGATTTCAGCATCCTGACCGACTGTATATGTGCATGTAGGTTGTGATACATGTGAGTCAGATCATGTAGCCCCAATGCCTCTCAAAATTAAAAGATTAGTTGAAATGCAAAGTAACATCATTATATTTTACTCACAGACACAGACTGCCATTGGAAATGTTTTGTCCTCTCACAAATTCCAGAATTATTGGCAAAGTTGTCTTGCAGCAAATTCAGAGGATCACATCACTCATTCTTACAATAAGCTGAGGTTATCTGCAAAAATTAGTAAACACTTATTACAATATTGTTTTCATTAGAAAAAGCTATTACTCAGACTAATTATTTAATTTCAATTGTATACATACACATGAAATCTGAAAATTGGCCACAGCAATAACTTCCAGGGCTATAAAATCACATATGTACTTCACCAACATTCATCAGGGACGTGGATGGAGGGTCTCCATTGGGGAGGAACGCACCTTGAATTTGAAATGTATAAAGCCACCCACCTCCTAAAATATCCAACACATGCACTGACACATGTTGTATTATATCAGACAAGAAGTCAAATTTGTTTTCAAGTTGGAGCAGGGGCCCCCGGTGATCGAATCGGTAGAGTGCCAGTTGCATTACACCGCCACAGGCCGTCCAGCGCTGACGAAGCTGGTTCGAACCCCGTCATAGGAAGGCCAAGGGTGACTGGAATCGTGTATCTGGGCAAGTTTGTCAGTTGATTTCTGGGGGTCGGTGGTTTCTACACACAGTGGGACGACTTCTTGGTGAAATCAAGCCTCTGTGTGGTCTTTTCTCTACCAGTAAAATTCACAATGTCTCGTGTGGCCTGGTGGCTAGAACGACGTTAAACCCTAATAAACCAAACCAATCAAGTTGGAGCCGGTTAAAATTGTGAATTGGAACACAAGTACTAGTAGAATGTCTGCCGAACAGTCTCTTTAACCACAATAATTTATGATGAAATTATCTTGGCCATTTTTGTCGCAAGCATCCATAGCGACTCAACTCAAATGTTGAGTTATGTTCTGCATAAAACAGGAAAAAGAAGATAAAATAAAAAAAGAGTTTTCTCTGCATATGAGCTTTGGTAGCAAGTAAAGTGCAAGTGCACTCTGACCGACTTTAAAATCGCAGATGCACAGATTCCCATGGATGGTAATAAATATCTGTGCCATTTAAAAAAATTTAACAAAATATGTAGGAATAATGCAGTTTCCCATGGTACTAAATGTCTGTGAAAGTTTTGAAACAATTGACCAAAAATTATAGGAACAAAAGCTCAAAGTAATACCCCTGTATAATTTATTGAAAATTTTCTTAAAGGTACTCAATCGGATAAAAATTCTCTCAATTACTATTTCAATGGCTTCGGGGGTAAAAAATATTTGATTCGAGTAGAGGAAGCCACCCATCAAAGCTCAGATTTATTAGATATCGAATTTAGAAATCTATTATTTTTCATTATCAGGAATACTTTCTGTCCCAGAAGTTCCCCGAAAAAGCCGACCGACATACTCACGATACTAAATTCCATTGAACAAAATGTTGCTATACAACAGATTTTGGGCAATTATATACGACAGTTCACAGTCGTCAGCATTATTTTTGGATAATTATTTGATTCTGATAACTAAATTTAGTGACCTTTGATAAACAAAATTTGTTGTTGGAATCTGTTGAGATGGGAACCCTCTGATCGGATTGAGTACCTTTAAGTCAAAAAGGGGGATAACTAAAAACAATTGGACAGACCTCATAATCACAGGTGCACAGGTTATCATTGTGGTTGCTGTCTGTGCCAAGTTTCATGGAAAATGATTAAAAATGACTGAGAAAAACTCTGCACAAATTTGTGTCCATGGACAGACGGAGGGCTAAGATGTTTCCAGTATAACCCCCACAACTTGCAGGTGGGGGGTATAATAATAATTTTGGAGGCCATTAAATAATGTCCTGACAGTCAAGGACCACCAATAGGTCCAAGGGCTGTTAATAAAACATAACGCTCATGCATGTTATTATTATTAATACAACTCCGTCCTTGTGTGATCGGTGACACAGAATTCACTGGGCCGTGTGAGAACATTTGAAATTTGAACATACAAATTGCTAAATCCTATAGCATCTATTGAGTAGCCTCAAGGTTTTAGAAACTTCAGACCTGACCTGTTGGTCTAACACAAATTATTCCACACTAATAGATTGTTTGATAATCAATCTACAAAAAGATTTCAACCTATTGTTTCTTGTGAAATTTCCTATAAATGTACATGTCTGGAATTCAACGATATTTAGAACAGTTGAAATTTTTTACCAAGGTTGATGGACATAGGTTAATTGTAGCATTACCAGTCTCTGCCCCGGCTATAGGCTGATATGATATTCGCCGGACATTCGAAGGATATACTTTACACGATACCCTTTTGCTGTATACATTGGTCTTTATATCCAGTGATTCTGTCAGGCTAGTTTATGCAAGTCGAATTCCTGTTTTCACATACCTGCGACTGACGCGTGCGACAACTGAGGTTGTGGCTGATAGAGTTAAACCCATTCGATTTAAAAATGTGCTTAATTGCGTCAGCCACAACCCCAGTGATTTATATAATATATATGATTTGAAACGTTGCGCCTATATATATAAACCCATCTAGCCTCATGCATCAACCGCATGTCTGTAATAGCAGCTTCATACCGACATGGGTTGGCAGACTGTACATTTGTATTTATTGAATCTGTGTGCACCAGTCTCTGTCGAGACTAAGTCTGCATTAAGTATATGTGACTATAGTTATATACTGGTACGTATATACATCGTTCGTTCGAAGAGAGGTCCCTGTCGGTAATTGCCGCTCAGCAAATGCTGCACATGACATGTTCACCTGAATGGCGATCACCACCACCGGGCACTTGCAGTAAAAAGGGCAGTTCGTTCAAAGGGTACGAAGCCCCATGGCTACCCGTGGGCTTGCTATTGACAGTATTATAAGTAGAGGTGGAGATATTTATTCTTTCGATGTTTCGACACAAGTTTCCAACAACTGAGGTCTGTGATAAAAACTAATTTTGGCTTTTGATGACTTGTGCATATTCCATTAAAGGCACGTGAGGCCTTAGTTGTCGAAAATATTCATATTTGTTCCAATCACCGTAAACAGAAAAACATTAATACGCATACAGTTTCGTTCATATATACCACGACCATCGCGTAAACAGCATGTTATCATAAAGACCTACTATATTCTACCTAAGCAAGAACCTGATTATGTTACAGAAGACAGCACAATGCTACTGGCTAATCACACAAATGGCATAAACGCTCTTTATTACTTCCATATCAGGAATTCACCAACAAAGAACGCTCTTTATGTTTACCATCATAATATAAACAAACACCAGAAAAGTAACGTTTGATGCTTTTGTTTACATAACAATGGTCAAACATATGACAATAACATACTGTTTATGCGATATTTCTTATTTGTATACGGACAAAGTATGTCTACATTTTGATGTTCTTTCTGTTTGTGGCGGTTTTTGACGGGTGGAAATATTTTCACAGGATACCCACCGCCAAGGCCAACCGTACCTTTAATTCGAAACTAGGTGTTGTTGGAAATTGGAAATATGTAATACTATCTACTTAGTGAGCTTTCAGACAACCACGATTCAATCATAAGTGGAAGGATTTTCGTCGTAGGAAGTAACCGATAGTTAGCATGCTCACGTCAAAATCACAAGTAAAAAAATAATATCAAGCACCATTTGATTTTAGATTCAAAATTGTGTCGTATCCACTGTTACAATGTTTCATATGATTCTAGTGCCAATAAACTTATCTTATCTTGTGACATAATCACAGTCGTGTGTACATAAAAATCGTGGCTGAAAAGATCGCAAGGTAATCAATCACATGCTATACAAACAACCTACTCAGCTGGACAAAACAAGTCTCCACTACTTTAACCGTGGTGTGGTTAGTGTTGCCACCGCGGCCAAAATGCAAAACCTTCTACACTGATGCTCCACATACTAACTACAGTTGGGCCGCAGTGTACTTGCCATTCGGCCATGGTGTACATGTAGTTGCCACGGTGTACGTTCATTAACCCTTTACCCAACAGAACGGCCCTGTGCCAATGCATTCTCTTATATATGCGAGTCGACCAATGCGAGGCGACCTATGGTCGACTCGCATATATAAGAGAATGCATTGGCATTGGAATGCAGGGCATAACTATAACTATCACAATGTGGTCAAGGAGCCGGTTCCAATGATATCCATATTTGTATGGTTCTATTGAGACAGACTGAAGATATTTTAGGCTGTTGAAGCTTTATTTGGCCGGTTTTGGCCGGTTTGTTGGGTAAAGGGTTAAACTGAAAAAAGACGATACAAACTAGAAATCTAACCATGTTGTACATGCCATTCGGCTCCATTGTAGTTGCCTTTCGGCCATGGTGCACTTGCCATTCGGCCGCAGTGTATATACACTTCCCGTTCGGCCGTGGTGTACTTGCCATTCGGCCGCGGTTCACTTGCCGTTCGGCCGCAGTGCTCAACTGCTACAGTTACAAACTCTTGACTCCGCGGCCGAACGGCAAATACAATGTGTGCCAATGGACAATTGTTTTGCCCGACAGTCCAGCGGGTACGAGTACTACTAGTACGATATCAATCATCGACATCATGACGTACGACAACATGTCAACATCGCAATCATGATCTCATCGGGCCACGATTCCTCCACTTACGTCAGCTGTCATATACGATTGTATCATGGTTGTCTGAATGTTCACTTATAGGCAGTTATTAATAAATAATATAAATGTATTTTAATTATTTATCACTCACTGTTCTGTGTTCAGAACTCGACAGAACTTTCACTGAAAGTTTCAGAATGCCTGTGCGTGCATGTTGCCAGTGAACAGTCAGTGAGTGACAGCCTGTTGGAGTTTTTTTCATTTAGAAAAATGAATATGTAGGCATACTTCACATTGTTGAGAACTGAGTATAATTTAAGGAATAGTACTGCAGAAAGTGCAGTATACGTGTTGTCGAACACGAAATTATGCGAATTTTTACGGCAGAAATAGAAGGTCAAGGTCGCAGGGTAAGGTAATTTCCGGACACATTTGTTCGATACCTTTACCGGATTCCGGCTTCCATACTAAGACTAAATAACTTTTGAAATTTGGATATATAGTTATTAGTTCCAACTGCTAGTATAAAATAACATTACCAATTGATGATGAGTCGAGTGTAAATTCCAGGACTAACGCATTAGCCTACTGTTTCGTCGAATTTACCTTCAATTAACATTATGTAGGGCCTACGAAGTATCTAATTACGTTCTTCGTATGTTTGCATAAATATTCTCACCTTTACTATAGATATTCTTCTTGTATAACGGCTCAAATTCAGTGGTCTTGGTCCTTATTGGAGTCGAAACGGTGATCAACACCAACAAACCAATATGGCTTCCAAACTGAGGCAACACGTGTAGAATGAGTGTTCAGTATCAGTGCGCATGTCAATAGTACTCGATACACATATATATTCAAGTGTTTACACATATATGTGTAAATATAGAAAAACATACACAACATGTGTATACACATGTATACAATACTGTATAGATATTGGAGGTACACACCATGTGTCCAGCGCCAATGGCATTCTACCTACACAGTAGTTTGCAGAGAGTATTTCGCGGCGATTCCAACGATACCAATATCTCATTTTCCTGCCAAAAAGGACTTACGACAATATAGTTCTCAGGCAACGATATGACATGTTTCTTTTTTTTTATTTAAAAAGCACAATTAATTGCGAAATGAAACCACATGTAGGCCACTAGTAACAAGAATAAAGAAGGAACTATTTTTGTATAATAAATCGTCCGGCTTTTTGCGGACATGCGCAGATAGAGAAGGATGGTATGACATTGGATCAAACTGTAGCTAATCCGATTGTCTGGAAATTATCGTTTTACTATAGTGGTATTGGGGAAAGAAAAACGATAGTCATATAATAAATTATCATATCGGTTACTGTTAGGACGTGCCGTGTTGACCCGACAATTGTGCTAGGTGTAATATGACATAATTATATAGCAGCAGAAGAAGCAGCCAATTAATTCATCTTCCACGACAGAGCTGACAAGACAGTCGATAATGATTCTGCCTGACATTCAGTTTAAAACCAAGCATATCGACCTGAGATCACCTCCTGCATCAATGATGCGTTCACGTAACTGAATAATTAACAAAGTCTTTCGAACACACGGGCTGGTATATACATTATAAATGGTCTGTACTCTAATTGCGGCTAATGCTGGCTAATGTATTATGTCTGCGTTAGAACGGTCATGCGTGCACATAATAACACATGTAACGTTTGGAAATTCCAACTGCACCAACCTGTGAATGAATGCTTTAATGAACTCAATCGTGAGTTAACACGCGTTAGAGTTGACAGACATATTTACACTATTTACATATAATAAAAACCAACCGAAACTCCTAAGTTCCAATTGCACACATCGAGTATGAATCTTCTAAAACTGGTACCTTAAAGACACGGTTGGCCTTGGCGGTTGGTATCCTGTGAAAATATCTCCACCCGTCAAAAACCGCCACAAACAGAAAGAACATCAAAATGTAGATAGACTGTGTCCGTACACAAATAAGAAATATCGCATAAACAGTATGTTATGGTCATTTGTTTGACCAGTATTATGTAAACAAAAGCATAAAAAGTTACTTTTCTGGTGTTTGTTTATATTATGATGGTAAACATAAAGAGCGTTATTTGTTGGTGAATACCTGATATGGAACTAATAAAGAGCGTTTATGACATTTGTGTGTGATTAGCCAGTAGCATTGTGCTGTCTTCTGTAACACAATCAGGCTCTTGCTTAGGTAAAATAGAGTAGGTCTTTATGATAACATGCTGTTTACGCGATGGTCATGGTATATATGATCGGAACTGTATGCGTTTTAATGTTTTTCTGTTTACGGTGTTTGGAACAAATATGAATATTTTTGACAATTAAGGCCGCACGTGCCTTTAAGCTTTCCAACTTTTTTAACATTTACAACATGACACGACCATAAGATTTTGATTTTTTTAAATTAGGCCACTTAAGTCCAAAATGTTCACCAACAGTAGAAACAAATGCCTAGAAATGACACATTCGTCACTAACTACTGGACTGAAAATCAGACTATGAGAATTCTATTAAATCTGTATTGGTGTGAAATTTCCAACTAGTATTGTGTCAGGCAGATATTTCCAACTTCTGATATATTTTGATTCAGTTGGGAGCGAGTTTTACTCCCTGTCGTCACGAATATATTGATTTATTTAGTGACTCTACAGCGAGTTATGTGCAGTATACATGTATAGGTGCGTAGCGGCATTACTACATTCGAATGCCTATCCACACCATTCCGATGCCACCTACCCCCCACCCCCACGATACGGTGAAAATATTGAATACGGCCAAGATCATTACATTCTTATCATGTTTTTTTTTTGGATAGATGGAGTACCCACGTTTTTCACATTGTCATACAATTAACGTTAACACTTAGATGTACATGTTCATCGGTACTACATTCTCTGAATATTCAGCAAAAATACGAATTATACCCGAAACTTATATTTACTTCACTGTTCTCGCAGCTATATTACGCTGAAATTCGAATATTACCACGATTCTCATTACCGCCATCTTTGAGTTGGTTCTTTCTGCATGCGTATACTCACATTGTATTGGTTCAGTAAATAAGAGTCATTATATATAGTACTAGCCGATGAGCCCGACGTTGTCCGGGCTATTCAAAAATCAAATTTCAAGTCGATAGCTCTATCCAACCCGAAATTTCAAGTCGATAGCTCTACCCGTTTCCGAGATCTCGTCTGCGCATGCGCGAAGCTGGCGTCGCACGGGCTCGGCGACCCGATAAAATTCGTATCCGGGGCAAGATACATTCACATACCAAATTTCAAGTCGATAGCTCCACCCGTTTCCGAGATTTCGTCTGCGCATGCGCTGCACGGGCTCGCCAATACGACAACGTCCACCGCCTGGTCAAACTACACACACGTACCAAGTTTCGTCCCGATCGGTCGAGAATCGTAGATTTGTATCAATGACAGACAGACATACAGACAGACAAACAGAGGTCTTCAAAATATATATGAGATAGCTAATCAGTCGCAATTCTATACGATTTGTTTTAACCCCTTCAGTGCCAGGTCAGATTTTTGTATCAACCCATTTACCCTGTGCCAATGCATTCTCTCATATATGCGAGTCGACAATTTTTCATCATTTGTTATTATTTTTTACAATTTTTTACAATTTTAATAATTTTTTCTTATATTCTTTAACAGACTTATTTTGTATGTTTAGTGCCAGGGAATCTTACGTTTTTCATGGGCACCAAAATTATTACTATGAATACTTGGTGATAGTTTTGAGTTATAACATGCCCCTAAGGTTTTAACCAGTTTGTTTTTAAATTCGCTATAGCATGCTTAAGCATACCCAAAAAAAATTCAACCCCAAAAAAAAAAAAGATAACAAAAAGATAAAAAAATAATTTTTATTTTTATTTTTTTAGGGCCGATTTTACAGACCGTAAATTAGGGCCGATGAGATCGGCCCCTGGCACTGAAAGGGTTAACCGAATCTACTAAATTAATATTGATGTCCTTATCACAACCAAGAGAAAGTAAAGACACCTTCAAAAAAAATTATAGTTCCATTTTAAAGGTGTCTTTTCGTGTTGACAAAATTATACGGCGATCCTTATCATTCATGTTTACGTCAACACTAAATAAACCAACACAAATTGAATATCATAATTATATTCTAATTAACATAATAATAACATTGATCGATATCATTTCGCTAAACTCTTACGTCACTTCGTGTGCCGATAATACACGTACGTCTTACTAAAACAATGAGACCAGGTTTATGGGGTTAATTATGCAGAACGAGATTTAAAGTTGTTTATGTTAGGCAATGAATCTGTTCTAAAACAATGGAAGAAACCATCTGTATCTGACAAATGTACCATTGTCAGATGACATTATTGGAGGATCATGAAAAGCCATTATGCTACTTACTGTCATATCGACACGAAGATACAGATGTTTTAAAGAAATGTCCATGTGCTCATCTGTTTATGACTGTCCATCTACTTGGTTGGCCGTCCTATTATATCATTGACTAATAGAGTTTTCACTAGTCCTGATCAACCAATAGTAAACAAGCCTGCTGTAGTCACAGCAGGATACACTTCGATTAGGAATGTCAAAATGTAACAGACAAAATTAAAGACCTCACCCTAGCTTGAAGGATCAGAATATTAGTCCATAGTTCATAAACATCTTGAACTGCCTGCTTGTTACATACAAAAGTATGCTATGTCTTAGTTTTGATTGCTCTCGTGTCGTCATTAGCAGATATCCAAACACTCGTGTTCAGAATTTGATTGAAATGTCATTCAAACTTACAATACTGTGTCATAAATTAATATACAATCACCATGGATAAGGTTCTAATTGCTAACAGAAAATCTATAGTTGTGTTATGATGACCCAGCAAACGAATCAGTAGTCCGGGAGCTAATAGGGGTACCCTTGCACCCCCCCCGGGACTTAACTTCACCCCACTCATTTTGTTCCTTATTATGTCCTTCAACTTTTAAGCAATGTTAACAAGAACAAAAAGTGGCCTTTTAGACTCCAGACAAGATGGCGTCCATCATGGTCGCCGTTTTTCAGACCAGACCCTAAGTCAGTTTTTTGCAATTTATAGCGGGAACATCTTGTAAAATGTATACAAATGTATATATTTTCGTGAAACCAAATTTGTAGAATGTTAATTTTTTACATATATCCAGAACATTCTCTGCATTATCCGAAAAGGTAGCATATTGTGACTCACTTGGTTATTATACATGTTAGTTAATTAACTGACAACTAAATGTTCTATTATGGTTGTCTCAGTTCTGTATGGGGCATGTCAAATTCATTTTAAAGTATGCAATTTTGCCGAGAACCTCTTTTGTGATTTTGGCCACATTTATTGAAAGGAAATGGGCAGAACTTTGATACAAAACTGAGATGGACCATAATCTTTGGCCATTCTGGTCCATTATATAAAAACAAATGTCAACAGGATGCAGTGTGGATGCCAAGATCATAGCCAGGGAGTTACTCTATGATCATGTGTGAGGTGAATAGGGAGTTATTGTATGTCATGACTGATGTGAGTAGGTATACAATGAGCGACTATATAGTTATGAGTGGGTAATCCATGGTAAGATGCATCTATGTATACAGGGAGAGGTCATGGTCAGGTGTGATGTCAATCGGTATGCATGGAGTGACTATATGGTGTATGATTGTGTATATCCAGTACGGGTGCAACCGGTGTACATGTATGGTCATTGTGTGGTGTATGGATATAGCTACATGGTCATCTATGTGTTGATTATGTATATATGGAGTGACTGTAAGGTCGTGGGTGGTATGTACATGTGTTGTCTGTATGATCATGGATGCGGTGTGTGGATAAATAGGGAGTGATTTTATGGCTACGGGTAATGTGTACATGTATACATGGAATGACTGTATGGTCATGATTGAATATGAATACCTGGAGTAAGCTGGGTGGACATTGTCGAGGTGTGGGTATATAGAGAGTGTCCGTGTGGTAATGGTGGGATGTATATTTATATATCTCGTGGATGTATTATCATTTGTGGGTGTATAAGGCTTAGCTGTATTATCATGGATGGCGTGTATGATTATGCAGTGAATTGCTGAATTGTCATGTGTGAGGTGTATATGCAAGTATGGAGTGTTTGAGTGGTCGCGTGTGCGGGTTTTTTTGTATATCTGGCAGGGCTGAATGGCCATTAGTGAGGTTAACATGTATACATGAAGTGAATCTATAGTCTAGGGTGGGCTGCATATGTATATCGAGTGGTTATATGACTATGTGTGACGAATAGGCATACAAGTAGTGACTGTATGGTTAATGGTGAGATGAGTACATGTAGATATACAAGTAGTGACTGTATGGTCTCACATGTAATGAACATCTATATAGGGTGTGACTGAATGGTCATGTGTCAAGCGTATGAGTATACCTGGTGTTCCTGTTTGGTGACTCGTGGCGGTATGGCCATGTGTAGGGTATACACACGTGTTGCTTTATTGTCATGGGCGAGGGATATGAGTATATAGCGAGTGGCTGTATGGCCATGGATGAGGTGCATATGCATACATGGAGTGACTATACTGACATGGCTGGGGTGTATTAGTATATCTTGAGTGGCTATTCGGATATGGTGTGACAAATAGGGATACAGGGAGTGACATGGCCAATGTTGAGGTGAATATGTAGACAAGGATTGACCATGATCATGTATGAATGTTTTGAATAGGTACATACGGGGTGACTATATGGCCATAGGTCAGGTGAAGGGATATACCAGGTAACATGGGTGAGGGTATGTGTACGAAGCGAGTGGCTATATGGCCATTGGTGAGGTGCATATGTATACCGGAATGACTTTATGGTCATTGTTGTGGTGTTGATGTAGATATTGATTGTCTATTTGACCATGCGTTTGGAGAATAGGTATACAGGGGGTGACGTTATGGCCAATGGTGAGATGAATGGGTATACAATGAGTGAATATAGGGTTATGGGTCATGTTTAGGAGTATACCCGGTGTGCCTGCATTGTGACGCATGGTTGTATAGTCATCCGTGGTCGTGGGTCAGGTGTACATGTATACAGTGGGTCACTATATTGTTATGTCTGTAATGTTTATGTATATATGTAATGACTGTGTGCTAATGGGTGGCTATCGCTTTCCACGCTTAACGCCCCCCATCTACATAAACATCATCAAGATGGAGAACTCTCTGACATGACATCTCTATTGATTAACATACCCTTGAGTTATTGTGGAAAGTGATAGCCACCCAAGATACACATGTACAACCCACACATTACCCAAGTCACTCCATATGTACATAAACACCACACAAATGACAACATAGTAACCCACTTTATAAACGTACACCTGATCATGCAGCCATACTTGGTTATACCCTTACATACCACAAATGACGATACAGCGACGAGTCACCATGCATGAACACCAGGTACACACCTACACCGACACATGACCAAATAGTCACTCTATGTATACATATTCACTACATTCACGATCATACAGTCACTCATTGTATACATAGTCACCTCACCATGGACCATTCAGCCACTACATGTATACCAATTCGCCATACACATGTCAATAGAGTCAATCCAGGTATACATATGCACAATACCAATGGTGAGCCCTTCCAGATATACCAATACCCGCACATACGACCACTAATAAGTTCCATACTTGCCATTCATAAGTTATATACACGCCATCCATGATCATACATCTACTCCCCATACACCACCAATGATAACACATCCACAACATATATAAATATATACCCACACATCATTCATGACCATACAATAACTCCCTGTATACATATAATCCTCATCTATGATCATAGAGTAACTCCCTGGCTGCCATCTTGGCTTCCACCCTGTATCCAGTTGATAAATTTGTATCATAGTGGGCCTGAATACCCACATATCATGATGGTTCATCTCAGTTCCGTCTCAAAGTTCTGCCCATTTCCTTCCAATAGTATGGCCAGAATCACAAAAGAGGTTCTCCGCAAAATTGCATACTGCAACTTTAAAATGAATGTGTCATGCCCCATACGGAACTGGGACAAATATAATAGAACGTATTTGTCAGTTAATTAACTAATACGTAAAATAACCAAGTGAGTCACAATTTGCTATCTTTTTCGGATAACGCAGAGAATAATGTTCGGGATATGTTAAGTTTTAACTTTTTACAAATTTGGTTGCCATTTTGGAAGCCATCTTGAGCATTTTAGTCTTTAAACACCATAGTGTGACACACATAGGATAGACCAAAACAATAAACACCTTTGATACCAAAGATCGTTGCATATTACTTGAACAAATGGTCGAACCCTGAAAAGTGAATTTTTGCCGATATTTATGTCAAGTTTGTGAGAGAAAAATCCCATATTTCTGGTGATGTATGTGGTGACAATAGTAAAAATGATCCATGGTGCATCAGACATATTAGTATGCAATGTATAGAATACAGATTAGCCAATTGTATACATCAACCACAACTTGTAAGCGATTGCAGGACACCCTGGGGCAATATTTACCATTTTCCATATTTTGGCTGCCATTTTCGCAGCCATTTTGAGCCAAGGTAAGATTTTTGGTTCCAGAGAGTTGGGATATTCATAGGCAATGATATGCCTCACTTACATTACAATGTTCTTTTCATTTCTTGTTGAAATATGACTAGAATCCCAATTGTGATTTTTTGTAAAATTTTGTACCGCGTTCTGTAAAATAGAATATTTGAGGGATCAGAAGGGGCTAGGACCCCATTAGTTGTTACACATTTAATTGCTCCAATGATTAGTTAATATACAACACACTAAATAAAGTCATATTACTCAACCAGTTCCAAACAGCATGAATTGTTCTAGAAGATATTTGTGAAAAAATGTCATATTTTGGCGGCCATCTTGGATGGTGAGTTTCAATTTTGGCCCAAAAAAGTGCCATTATGTCTTAGCTTCACGAAAATATATACATTTGTATACATTTTACAAGATTTTCGCTATAATTTGCATATAACTGACTTAGGGTCTGGTCTGAAAAACGGCGGCCATGATGGACGCCATCTTGTCTGGAGTCTAAAAGGCCACTTTTTTTCTTGTTAACATTGCTTAAAAGTTGAAGGACATAATAAGGAACAAAATGAATGGGGTGAAGTTAAGTCCCAGGGGTGTGCAAGGGTACCCCTATTAGCTCCCGGACTAGCATAGCTATTGTCATGGAGACGAATTGATTAAATTTAATTTTCGCTAAACATCGCGGGTCGAGCTTAACGACGACCCCCTTATTACGTATACATATAGATCGTACATCAATAAGGAGCAGGTTGTCAATTCTGAAAAGAACATTGTCCTGTATATGTTTTGAATAAGCAAAAATGAGCGCAATCTGCATTGAAACCCGATAACATATTAATGAAAACGGGGAATCTTATGGTATGGTATATACATACTGGTGCCCAAAGTCAGGAATGGGGGCTGAGAGAGGGGCGCCAAAATTAATAAAAACTGTTTCTCCGATTTCTACCAGACTAGGATATAGTTATCTCCATTTTGATGGATTATTTGCTGTTATGATGTACATAAAGCGCCGCCTATGACAGGAATGGGGATTCTGAGCAGGGGCACATACATGTACGTTGATAAAACAAATCGCGAATTCCTTCAAACTGATATATTGACATTTTCGTGATATAACAGACCAACTAGTGTAGTTTAAAATTTTCCCAAGTTGCACAATTCGAGCCATTAATGGAGATCAGAGTAGGGAGAACCAACAATGATAAGAAATTTGTATGCGGATTTTCCTATACTGTCAACGATCTACCAGCAAACCACAGTAGTTTGCCGGTAGTATGAAATTATTCATGATTCTATTCACAATCTGACACTTGTGTATCCTGGGATAACTGAATTATTTAACTTCGCACAAAGTGTACACATTAACTTTCCTTCAACTGTCGTGACCGACACCAAAGAGACCAATGGTCCTTTGTGCAGTTCTTTGTGTAAAACCACCAGCCAAATGAGAATGTATCAATTGGCCAGTTCTATGAACTAACCGTATATACATTTTCTGAAGAAATTGTGCTCAATTTTCCATTACTATTGGAAAAAATATCGTTCTGGGGACTATAGAGTTCACCAGTGTCGCCTGTCGGTCCGCGTACCTATACGTCGATCACAGATGGTATCCAGAAAATATCTTGAGTAATAATAAAAGAAAGAAAATATATGTGACATGTGAGCTTGCTTGTCAAATTGGAATTTGGGTCGGATCCACCAATTTTTACCGGAGTTATGACCCTTGTCCACTCATAATTTGCCGATTTTATTTGGTTTCCAGGTAATAACTTTAGTCATAGTTATCCGATTGTTTTCAACTTTCGTTTGCTCACAATAAAATATAGGTCAACTTAGAATTTGGGTCCGGAACATTAATTTCAATTGAGTTATGACCCTTGATTGATTGATATGGGTTTAATGTCGCTTTCAGCAACTGAGGCCTTATCACGACATTGCCAGTTTTAGTGGTGGAGGAAATCCACACACTTACGGCCAATCTAACAGTGATTTCAATGGCTGATGAACTCGTCGACCATGTGCGGCAAACCACCAGCCATCGGCGAGAAACTGACAACTCCACCAGATAAGGATTTTGAGTTACAAATTCCACGATGGAAGCATGTGGATTTGAACCCTTATCGCAAGTGCTGGAGGGTGAAACGGCTTGGAGTGGTACCCCTAACCCATTGAGCCACTGAGGCCCCCGACCATTGAAAATGTGCAGTTACGGGAGTAAAAACACTTATTGAGTAAGAATTTCCAGATTATTTTGGTTTCTGGAAGATAATTTCATAGACTTAGAATTCACTTATTATGCTGGTGCCTAATAAAATAAAACTAGGTGTGTTAACAGTATCTAGTATAGACAGTTGGGGAAAAAATTTGATTAAACGGATGTTCTCAGAATAAATTGTGTTCATTTCTAAAAAAAACAAACAAAAAAACCTATGCATGGTTTAAAAAAAAACACATTATGAGGTGACGTGTGGCCTAGCTGTCTTTTATTTGGTGTTAATTTTAACATTACTACATTAAATGCCCCAGTTTAAATTTCGTTCTCTTATAATGTAGCGTCATATTATGCGTCTGCTGAGTGCTCCTCTTGGCTCAGGAAGGTTACCCTCTCTAAGAGCTCTTTCCATCAATGCATCACATTATTATAATCAATAAATTTGAGAAATGATAAAGGAAATATGGGTTGATACAAAAATCGGACTTGGCACTGAAAGGGTTAAACCAATGTCGGATAAACATTATCCGATGTTCAGAAATCTGGTCGCAAATAGTAATATACCAATATACTCTCTATATGACGAATAGCACGACGTATAGGGTGCTCCAACAGGTTCTCAATTTTTGCGAAAATTCTTTTGCCTGTGTATTCTCATTTTGTTAATACATGCATCAGTTGCAATTTCGATCTTTTATTACACTAATTGTCTCACTGGCCAACTATTGTCATATTTGTAAGATATCGCATGAAGATGATTGCGATTTTGCTCCTGTGCAGTCGCTGATAATTTGTATACCTTGTCAATAATTTATATACTAGTCTTCCGGACAATATCTCTCAATTTAATTAATATCCCCTATATACATGTATGGGCGTGTCCACATCCAAATATTCCAAGTATATGCATACATACCCCATCCCCACTATTTGAACATGGTAGCCAATGAGTATATAACCAAACATAATGTAAAATTAGTTTACATATAGAATACACCCACATTACCCGAGAATACCAAATTTTCACCACGAGTGGAATTGTGGTTTTAGTAACGAGCCTTTTGGCGAGTGGTTAAAATCACAATACCACGAATGATGAACAATTTCTACTCTTGTCTACTATGGGTGTATTTTATTTATGCCATAATTATCGTTTTTGATTTGTTCCGTGAATTCAACTAGTCTGTTGTTTACTGTTGATGTATATCTTCACCGCGAGACACAAACACGACGCTATAAGGAATGTGCGTCACGCGTAGTGATGCAAACATTTACATCATGACGTCAGCCTGTTTCTGAGCCATCAGTCACTTGATATTCCCATGCATATGTGTCCAAGTTCATATAACACAAGCAAGCAACATTTGAATGAAATGCAGGCAATTTTCATCATATCTAATTGAAATTATGACAACTTCCAATTTGAAATGAATGTTACATAAGATATATTTTCCTAACTACGATGTAGTTCTATTCTGGGTATACACGTTTAACACACGAAATGACGTTTGAAAATTTACACCCATAGTAGAAATGTATACGCACAGTAGGAAGCTGTATACCCACAGTAGGGTGTACAGATGCAATTTACAAAATAGGTGTTATATAAGCATAAGCAATTATGGTTAAATATATTACATCCATACGTCATTGTTATTCTATATTTTGGTATATATTTAGAGAGCGCAGGTTCGTCTAAGTATTTTCAGAACATGTGCTCCAATAAATTATGTGCCATGTATTTATTGGAGCACATGTTCTGAACATATTATATATAGGTCGATACATACATGTAAGCTAACTTGCGATTAATTAGATCATAGTTGCCTGTATGTGGAATGTGTTATGCACTTTTAAGGGTGTTTTCAGTTCACGCTTTGATTTACAACAAGGGTGAGTTTGGCCCACAGCTCAAATATGTATTTTATACATATTTTGACTGTTCTGTGATTGATCGTTTGATTGAGTCATGATGTTGTCTACTGTGGGGTGTAAAAATACCTGAACTACCTTTCCATGAACCGTGACAATTATGTTACAGAAAGACGCATTGACGTCATCACAAATATAAAATCGAACGCACAACTCGGACCTGGACAATCTCTGCACTATTTATATTGAATTCGAGAATCGGATAAAGAATAGCAGGCGGCTGTCATGCAGACACAGATCAATTGCGTCATTTATTAGCCAAATTATATTATACTAGCCGATGAGCCCGACGTTGTCCGGGCTATTCAAAAACCAAATTTCAAGTCGATAACTCTACACGTTTCCTAGATGAGCCCGACGTTGTCCGGGCTATTCAAAAACCAAATTTCGTTGTCCGGGCTATTCAAAAACCAAATTTCAAGTCGATAGCTCCACCCGTTTCCGAGATCTGGTCTGCGCATGCGCGAAGCTGGCGTCGCACGGGCTCGGCGACCCGATAAAATTCGTATCCGGGGCAAGATACATTCACATAGCAAATTTCAAGTCGATAGCTCCACCCGTCTGCGAGATCTCGTCTGCGCATGCGCGAAGCTGGCGTCGCACGGGCTCGGCGACCCGATAAAGTTCGTATCCGGGGCAAGATACATTCACATAGCAAATTTCAAGTCGATAGCTCCACCCGTTTCCGAGATCTCGTCTGCGCATGCGCGAAGCTGGCGTCGCACGGGCTCGGCGACCCGATAAAATTCGCATCCGGGGCAAGATACATTCACATAGCAAATTTCAAGTCGTTAGCTCCATCCGTTTCCGAGATCTCGTCTGCGCATGCGCGAAGCGGGCACCGCACGGGCTCGCCAATACGACAACGTCCACCGCCTGGTCAAACTACACGCACGTACCAAATTTCGTCCCGATCGGTCGAGAATCGTAGATTTGTATAAATGACAAACAAACAGACAGACAAACAGACAGACAGAGGTCTTCAAAATATATATGAGACTAGCAGGTGACCCGACTTCGTCCGGGCTTTGGCCTTGAATTGACAATTTTGAAGGTCAAGGTCAGGTCGGAGTCACTATTTGACCCGTCCAAAACACTCCCCGGACAAAATCACCCGTAGGTATCAAATTTCGTCGAAATCCGTCCAGCAGTTTTCCCGGCCATAGCTAACAGACAAACAGACAGCAGTCCCAAAATATATATTATATCATTTGTGGGTACCTGTTTCAGGGTGAAGGTCACCTCGGGCGGAAAAACTGACCCGATGATAATCTCCCCCATTCACAGGAACCCCTAAGTACGAACACAGACAACACGCTCATGTCTGTACACAGACACAACACGCTCATGTCTGGACACATACACGCTCTTTATCAACGACACTGTGGATACGAACGCTCTTTAACTATCACGCGATTAACCCATGAATTTCCATTGCAGTGGCGGTGGATTGGAGAATGAGTGCTCTGACGTTCTCAGAAGCGGTGCGATGACACTCCATCTGTATTTTACCCTTCGATAGTAAGTTTGGGCTCAACCCGTCCGGCAGTTTTCCCGGCCATAGCTAACATACAAACAACAAACAAACAGACATAAGTCCCAAAATATATATTAGACTAGCCGGGAACCCGTCCTGATGGGGAGTGTCGTTGTGTTGTTGTTTTTACGCCAACACCCCCAAACATGGTGGAAATCGGCCCAGCGGATACCGAGATACAGGTTCAAGGTCATTTGAAAGGTCAAGGTCACGCCGATACACGTTGAAAATGTTTGGCTACCCGAACTATCACTACCTACGAAATTTCATCCCGATCGTCCCATCGGATCCTGAGATAGAGAGTCAAGGTAACTCGAAGGTCAAGGTCACGCCGCACGGGTATCCGGTGTGACGAAATTTCTCAGCGCCTCATACTACCCGTTTCCACCAAATTCGGTGGAAATCGGCTCAGCGGATCCCGAGATATGAGTTCAAGGTCATTCGAATGTCAAGGTCACGCCACATGGACAAAGGGATGGGCCTATGTTGGTTACCGGGTGATACTACGTGCCCGTACCAAGTTTCGTCGAAATCGGTCCAGCCGTTTTGGAATCCATCGCGGCCACACACACACACAGACACACAGACACACAAACTTTCCTCAAATATATATTACTAGAAGGTGACCCGACTTCGTCCGGGCTTTGACCTTGAATTGTCCATTTTGAAGGTCAAGGTCAAGTGGGGTCACGATTTGACCAGTCCAAAAACACTGCCCGGACAAAAGTACCCGACAAACGTGCCCGTCGAAATCCATCCGGTTTTACCCGATTTGACCTTGAATTGATCATTTTGAAGGTCAAGGACTGGTCGGGGTCACGATTGGACCCGTCCAAAACAATCAGTGGACAAAACTAACCCCACGTATCAAATTTCGTCGAAATCCCATCAAAATTGGCGATTTGACCTTGAAGTTACCCGATTTCAAGGTCAAGGTCACGTCGCACGGGCAAATGAATATACTTATGAGACTCGCCATAAGAAAGTACCCCCACATACCAAGTTTCATCTAAATCCCGTGATATTCGGGCGTTTGACCTTGAAATCACCCGATTTCAAGGTCAAGGTCACGTCGCACGGACAAATTAATAGGCCTATGCCAGTTCTCGGCCGAAAATACCCCCACATACCAAGTTTCATCGAAATCGGTTCGGCCGTTTTCGAGTCCATCGCGAACACACAGACACACAGACAGACAGACACACAGACATATCTTCCAAAATATATAATAGACTAGCCGATGAGCCCGACGTTGTTCGGGCTATTCAAAAACCAAATTTCCAAGTCGATAGCTTCACCCGTTTCCGATATCTGGTCTGCGCATGCGCGAAGCTGGCGTCGCACGGGCTCGGCGACCAGATAAAATTCGTATCCGGGGCAAGATACATTCACATAGCAAATTTCAAGTCGATAGCTCCACCCGTTTCCGAGATCTCGTTTGCGCATGCGCGAAGCTGGCGTCGCACCGGCTCGGCGACCCGATAAAATTCGTATCCGGGGCAAGATACATTCACATAGCAAATTTTAAGTCGATAGCTACACCCGTTTCAAGATCTCGTCTGCGCATGCGCTGCACGGGCGTCGCACGGGCTCGCCAATACGACAACGACCACCGCCTGGTGAAACAACACACACGTACCAAGTATCGTCCCGATCGGTCGAGAATCGTAGATTTGTATTAAGGACAGACAGACAGACAGACAAACAGGCAGACAGAGGTCTTCAAAAAATATATGAGATATGTATGTATGTGTATAGTATATGTATATTATGAATAATGTATCTGGTTTAGTTCACATTAGTCCAAGTTTGCTCGTACGAACACCAGCTATACAGTTATATTGGTTGGTGAAACGAATGGAAGCATTTATCAACAAATCAGCCATAAATTAATGTGGTACACGACACACGATAAACTACATACATGCTAAATGACAACATATTACACACATGTGTATACAAAAATAAACATTACATGCACACACAACATTCGGTAAGCCCCGATAGCATGAAGATATGCATTAATATAAAGAAGTATTTACACGTATTTACAAATTGCCCAAATGTTCCCCAGTCATAGAGCGAACAAAGTTTATACATTTTTAAATATATAGTCATTATTAATATATGTTATCTATAAATTTACTTATAGAGTCTCCAATTTGTTTAATACAGGCTTTATAAATACATATATTCGTATTAAAATAGGTACATCTTGGACAGTCATAAGCTGGTAAAACTTTTCTCTTATGGGTGAGTTCCAATAATATTCAGGTATATATTTAGTTATAAAATCATAAAGTTTGTCACATTCCATCACGAAGTGCAATTAATTCATTAACAATAGCGGAAGTCGCATTTTCCATTTTCCACCCCAACTGTTTCCACCTCCCTGTTTCGACTGGGAGGCGGTGATTACTAGAACGGAGTTTGAGTAGATAGTTAACCAGGTTAAAATTAATCTCGGATAAGTATAAATCATTTTCGGGATGTTTCTGAATGTCACTAAAGAATTTCCCTCTAGAAGTTCTAGTCATCTCGGCGTGCCATTGCTGAATGTGTTGGTCCATCAGGGACGTTCTAACACGTTCGATTTGGGAGGTGCATCAATAGTCTGTGTCTTCTCCAGAGTTCGCTACACCCAGCGGAATTAAAAATTGTCTTAACTTCTTTCACCCATCGAAATTCCTTCCCATTTACGGTCTCAGCAGTGCCGTTCAAATTTGAAATCAGGCTCAGCATTTTTTGCACCTTTCTTTTCCAATAACTTACTCCAATAGCTTTATCATATGCAACTTTACTTTTATTATCAGTGATGTTTTACCCGATTCACCATAAACAATATACTGCGGTGTGCTTCGTTTCATCGTAAGAATGAATTTTAGAAATTGATTTTTTTTAAATGCAAAGGCGCTCAGGTTCTCATGCTCCCCCCATACTTCATAATTATGTCAGCGACCAGGACCCAAAATGGCCGTATTTAAGGAGTTTAATATACATATGGTACTTAAACTAAACGATTTCTATATGTCATATGAAAGGTTAGATTATATGCTACAAGATAGGCCCTGTCAAAAAAATTGAAAGTGGTGCGGTAACCATGGAAACGGTGACCCGACTTGAAATTAGCAATAATTGTAGCCACTATCACAATAAAATACAGTTCATGTTATACTGTTCCACTAGAATGAGGACCAAATGTGTGTTGTAATACGACAGGCTCATATTCCAAACTACCCTGTGCATTCAGACTTCATTCGCTTCTCTTTTTAATGTTTTTCTTAAATTTTTCGTCATTTTGGTGTGATTTGAGTGATTTAAGTGTTTTGTTTATGGGGGAAACTGGTGAAAATTGGAATGACATTCCTTTTTGAGAATGACAGTTTATCTATCAGAATGTAATGTTATTTGAATTCACAGAAATGACAGCATGGGATGTGTGGGAAGTTTTGTTTTAGGAATTTTGGGCTAACGGTGTAATGACGTTGGCAACGTAATGGCATCACGTGAGGGTTCAAACACCTTGTTGAAACCGGGTGGAGTATTAATTACATAGTGGAGCAGCAGAGACCAGAAAAGGGCCTTATTTTTTATTAGTTGAATCATGTCGCCAAATACCAAGACGTATTATATACCAAATTGTTCGCAAGGATATGGGGAATATGAAAACTGCGTGAAATCAGTGAAAACTGAGTCAAATCAGTGAAAACTGGAATTGAGCTGCAGTAATTACTTTTTTTGTTGGAAACTCACCTAAACTGTAGACTATGGTCATGCTCACATGCTGTAAGTGTTTTTTGTGTTATCGTAATGTTCTAGGGTAAAAATCACCATTTTGTGTGATAAATGAGAGAATTCTGGAATCCACAAAAAACATAATATACATGTACGTCGTCAATGGATGCAATTTTATAGCTTTATTTATATATACTTATGTTTTCAATGTGATTAATCTACACAATTCGTCAAGTGTTGTGGTTAGTATAAACATATTTATTGCATAATAACGCAACGGGATGTATAATTGGACAGCCCTAAATATGTTCCGGTTTTGTGTACTATTCAGAGTAGTATCTCCAAGGAGGAGTTTCTCGAGGTTAATATTTTGTACACCCAACGTAGCAAGTTGGTCAAACATCGTTAGTCTGTATAACATGTTGTAGTTATTGGGATTTCGGGTGGAAATTGGGGTTTTAATAGAAAATTGTGATTTTTGCATATAAAACCAGTGGGTGGTCGTCCTGTTCATCCGGCTGGTCGTTCATGTTTCGACGAACGTTTTTATCATTGTGACCCCGGTGATTTGGAGTAAGGCAATTACGTTAATGACACATCAGAGGCAACCACTTGTAGTCAGTGGACTACAGTTACTATCAGTGTTATTGCAAGTTTATGCCGAATCTGGCTCCAATATAAATGTGTACCAATACATATCGGGATTTAAATACATGTACATCCTGAATACGTGCGACGTGTAGTCAATTAATTGGTGCATGTTCGAGAATAAGAACATAAGAACTAAGATCATGTCAGAAATCCTTACCAAATCGCGACCTGAGTTCCAATCTGTTCTAAGTACCGTTCTGGTACGAAACGTCCGTTGGGGTACCGTTGGAACCGGAATTAAATTATCTACAAGATGGTCGCAACACCGAAGCCATATTTCGAACAATAACGCCGTAAAACACGGTTATTTCTTGTCCGAAGTACGCGAAAGTGAGTTGTATTGAGAACTGACTTCTTCCATCAGCTTTCATGCACAAAGGGGACTGAAACCATATTGGTCTATAACTCAAGTGGATGTAATTTCTTAGTTCCATCTTGTTCTATTTCAATATTGGCAATGTCTGAAGAATTCTACGTGTATGAGTCTTCTTCCTACATGGAACAATGTGGATCTAAAATATGATCGAAGCCGATACCTTATCATATTTAAACTATATAGATAGGTATATATTAAACTACTCTAATTAACCTTCGCAGTGCAAAACAGACTATAATAGTAGATGAATAACCACCCAGATTCTTGGTGACTATATTCCGTTGCACAAACAAGGTACATATAAGTTTTAATATGTTAGTATCCTATATTATTCATTCAATGACATAACTGGTTAATTATATTTTACATACATAGTGATTCACTGTGCATGTCTAACGTTCTGAATGTTTGCATTGGTTTGATATTTTATTTATTGTCATTCCCGCTTCTAGGACATACACCACTTTCATTTACAAATAATGCGCAGATGGTTAATGGTATGCGGAACCCACTCCACGAACAGTAGCACGTTAATACGGATTTGTATGGGGCGTTTTCGGAGATATCTCCTCGTAATTCGGAGATATCTCCTCGGTTCCGAGGAGATATCTCCTTGGAATTGCAATTCCTAGCAGATATCTGCTTGGAATATGGTCCATTATGGAGATATTTCCTTGGATCCAAGGAGATATCTGCTCGGATGATGGAGATATCTCATTGAAATAGTTTTCAACGAGATATCTCCTTGGACCCAAGGAGATATCTCCATATTCCAAGCAGGTATCTCCTTGAAGATATTCCAAGCAGATATCTGCTTGGATTATGGAGATATCTCCTTGGAAAACCGCGGCCATGAAATATTAATGATTTCTCCACAGTACATATATCTATGATCGAAATACATCCAAGCAGATATCTGCTCGGAATATGGAGATATCTCCTTGAAATATTTTTCAAGCAGATATCTCCATAATCCGAGCAGATATCTACTTGAATCCAAGGAGATATCTCCTTGAACATATTTCAAGGAGATATCTCCATAATGCGAGCAGCTATCTGCTCGCATTATGGAGATATCTCCTCGGTTTCAAGGAGATATCTCCTTGAAAATATTTCCGAGGAGATATCTCCATATTCCAAGCAGATATCTGTTTGAAACCGAGGAGATATCTCCATAATGGGAGCAGATATCTGCTTGGATCCAAGGAGATATTTCGAAAACGAATATTTGCAGGATGGCACCCCATAGATTTGTTACTTTTCGTCACCCTTATAATTTTCGATTTGATAGCGAATTTATAGTTGAAGGACATTCAACACACATTTATTCATGAGACTTAATGCTGTTGCATTGGCAGTATATATCCGTTAGTCGGCTGTGACTATGCCCATGGGGTCACCATATATGGAAGTGACCAGAACTACACATACACACACATACATACAATATATCAACGACTTTCTGGTCTACACATTATCCACCCAGTTTTGGAAATACACCAGAGCACACCTTGGGCGTCACAATAGTGGATATATAATTCAGAATAATTAGAAAGTTATCGTGTGTGTTGGACAGCATACTTATATGCTCAGCCCCAAGTACTGACCGCTCATGTCAAGGGATTCAATAAATTCAGTCGTGCCAACAGAAACGTCAACTTCAGCAATCAACTACCACCCAGCCTAGCCACCCCAAACACATGATCAGCCATGTTGGTGAAGACTGCTATACATGCAGCACACCAACGCCACCCTTCCCCAACGACGTTATATATTGGCTGTTCATAAGCATACATCAGCCGATAGATCCCGTGTTGATCCAGCACACCATGCACATCAGAATAAAATATTGTAAATGCAGAAACAGTCAGCAAACGCGCACATACATCAACGTGATCTTCATCACCAACATACATCACTCGCTCCACCCATGTTAACATTAAGTCGTTTCATAATTTCCAAGCCCCATCCATCCCAGTTCTTTCTACATAAGAACGCATCAGGGGGTGCCACAATAACCATGCAGCTCCGTAATACGCGGTACATCGGCTATCGGATAGCCCAAAGGAAGGGCAAAAACTTACGACACTCAGAGGCACTACATAAGCGCATGCGACATAATGGAGCACATGGAACCAGCACCGCATCATACCCATGGATGTACAATTCTATTCAGAAAGGTAATATTTCACTCTTAACACAACCACAGGACAACACCAATAAGGCATAAAGCGCAACGAATTTAAAGCCCAACTTGAACATAGCCGACAGAATAAGATCTGGACGGATATGATGTCTGGATTGGAGGTCTCGAAACACATCCACCATAGGTCCCGGAGACAGCAAGTACATTCGACCGATGCATCCAAACACAGAAACAGTTGTACACGGTAACTATGTTACAACACTGCAGACAGATGCACAGCTTCGCACATCGATATGACCCAACAATATCCTCTTGCTAAAAAGTCGCACACCATCTGTGGCTTGTACATTGGTTTTAAAGACTGGCAAACACAGCATACGAAACAAAATGCCGATTTGATACTCTGAACCACAGTACAAAGGCCACAACACGATACATCCACGGGACAACATTATTCTGCAAAATTGGCGACTACTATATTCCCTAATACATACAACGTTTATTGGGAAGTAAAATGCTGGTTGCTAAAACGCACCACGGCAGTGAACTTGTGCAGAGAGACCACAACCAACAACGCAGAGACTGTATACGTCAGCGTTCATGTGTTAATCTCACGAGGTACCAAACATTAACTATGCCCATGACACCCAGCATATATCCACATTGAACGGCGCATCAGCCTACCGAAGACACTCGATTCCGCAGATAAGAAACCGAAATACGCGCCATGTATGTATATGTAACAGCATGGTGGAGTGTTGTGGGTTCTGTGTTTAGCATACACTCTTATACCCATTGTGATAATTCAATAGGATAGTATCGTCAGATTAAAGCATTTTTCGTCATCGTTGCAATAACTTAATAAAATATAGATGTCTGTTTGTTCCGATATAAGGGTGTTTTTTGGACTTCGTTTCGATTGTTGTCATGACGCCATTGTCCGAAATCCATTAATATGCACTAAAAGTGAAACGCTGTGCAATCAAGCGTCTGCAATTCAACATGAAGCATAAACAATTCATAGAAATGTCTAGATGTGTTCCAGATATTGTATGATGTGCAGACGTTGATGTACAGTGTTTATGACCGGTGATGGAAATTTCTACAAGCATTTGTGTTCAGGATTTTGCCATTTGAACGTTCAATATTGTGTCACAAGTCACTGCAAACAAGTATATGAATTCAAGTATCTAATATTCCCTTCAATTTATCAAGTAGTTTGTGCGCCTAAGCTGACAGAACGTGCCCTATACATCGCTAATATTGGAGTATGTATATGGGTCCGGCGGAAATGGCCAATACGACCTTAAATGACTAAAATATAAAACTTAGTCGCACTGATTCTGATAGACGGGCACTATATATATATGAATTCAAATCTGCAATATTCCCATCAATTTATCATTTTAGGTCTTGTGAGAGATCGTTGAAAGAGTTGCAAGACATGCAAATAATTCACTGATTGGCTTGATGCACTGATGACAGTTATTTTCTAGCCATTGATAGTCACATTAATATTTGAGACAGTTGCTCGCTCTTTTCCATACACACGATGATCCAGGCCGAAGCAGTCGCAGCACTTTAGGTCTTGTGAGAGATCGTTGAAAGAGTTGCAAGACATGCAAATAATTCACTGATTGGCTTGATGCACTGATGACAGTTATTTTCTAGCCATTGATAGTCACATTAATATTTGAGACAGTTGCTCGCTCTTTTCCATACACACGATGATCCAGGCTTTAGTTAGATCAGGACAAGTTTATTTATTTCAGTTTTACATTTTTCGAAGCTTCTTTCCGAAGGGTGTCGGGAAGGAATTTGTTCACCCCACCGTCCCAAATGCAACATGTCTTAGCTTAATATCATCTCCGCTGACGCCCATATGATGTCATTACCGTCCTTGACCGTTAAAGAAGGTTTATCTCTTCATGTAACAAGTTATATATTGATTCCTGGGTGTAAAATAATACATGTGAATCGAAGATCCCTGCGATTAAACGCTTATATCGATTAATATGGATTATACATGTATTTCGAATAATTTATTGCATAAACATGTGCGATCGTTGATCTAATGACCAGTAGTGGGTTACTTTTAACATATACCATCAATTGTATTGAGTACGTTTGTCATAACTAAACGTTAATTAGACTCATTATCGCTATGGAATAAAACAATGCAAAATCTAAAACTCTGACATTTGACGTTTGGAACGTAGCAATAGAAGAACTCTAACAATCTGATATCGCCTGAACGGTGTATATATGTCCCACTTGATCATCGAATTAGATAAGAAAATATTCGAAATAAAAAATATGAAGTACTGACCGTGCATCTATACCCTGACAATTCTTGAAAACTCTCCTTTTTATAAACCCCAACCTTAATGCGTAACAGTCACGAACCGTGGTGTCACTAATTTGCATAATTATTGATTTTAATTTGCAATTAAAAGCGTTGAGCATAAATGGTGTTATGACTGAGCTAAAACCATTCTACGTATATGTAACGTTCCTGTTGGTCCTTTTTTTAAATAAACAGGCTTCATTCCGCTCTCCGTCAACGGATTCCCACAATTTAACCAGCAAAATCCAAAACTGAATTGTTTAGTTTTCTAAACATCGAAGATTCCAACATAAAATGAACTGTCCCAACTGAACTATATGTGTTCAATTGAAGTTGAATAAATAGGGGGATAGCCAACAATCCTAGTCCATTATGAACTTAAGTATATAAATATAAATAATAAACGCTGGATTCAACGTGGTCATGGGATTTTGACCGCGATACAAATCCAGCAAATTCATTCAGGGTTCTTGCAATTTGTTGAATGTTTCTCGCAGTCAAAATCCCATGAACACATTTAATCCGCCGCATATTTGTTGTACATGAACACATTGGTAGTCCATCATTGTCATCAACTTATGGTACATAATTCAGATATCGCCATTGGCATTTCAATTATAAACACCAATGTTCTAATCCAATTAGCATCACTAAATTGAAAATAATAGAATATTAACATATTTTGATCACATAGTTCAATTTTGCTGAAGAATTAAAATTTCACAAATTTTATACAGAAAATGGAACTTTTACTCAAAATAACATAAACAAAAATACCAACATTGGTCTATAAAATCAGAATGATCCTTTATTCCGAAAGTAGATGTAGTCTAGAACATTCCAGAGAATGTTATAAAGGCCAATACTATTGTTGTAGTAGAATGTCGGTTTGTATCGATATACTTTTCTTGAAATTTCAAGGAATTATACACACATTTATTCCGAAATATTAGAATCATTTCCATCACAACCAAAGCAACGCCTAACCATATAGACCATCTAATCGGGTAGGCCACATCAAGATCTTCAAAATGACTTATCACAGTCCATTTTATATTGTGTTGTTCTCAACTAGCACTGCGATTCCCAAAATCACATTTTTCTCACTAAAAAACCCTAAAATTACCCCAAAACGGCGTTCCAACCACCATACGGACTCATATCTCCAATATGAACGTTCAGCTGAGTTCACATATCGTCCTTATACCATTACACCAGAATTGACTTAAAATGAAAATGAATGTTGAAAAATGCAGCCTTCCATTATTCGATCGATGGCATTTATTGACAATACCGTCGATATGTGACAATAATTTTGGGGGCCCGTTTCCATGACAACCGCACCACTTTCAGATCCGATAGTAAGTCATATCAATTAGCCTACATCTTCACCTGTCCAAAGATACCAAATTTGTCCTTAAGTACGGTTGGTCTATTAAATCGATTTGTTTGGGGTCTCTGCCGCTCACCTATCACATCCATATATTATACAAGGTTCTACTACATGTTCAAATATGTGTATCAAAACATCTTTCGGGAGATCGAGGCTATTAACGTTACTAATTAATGCGTGTATTGCTGTTGTTCCCATATCTGATATCCACTTCACCGCTTTGCACAATCTCCTATTATAGAACAATTGATACCAAGGTACACGTAGGACAGTCTTTCGACTACATATGTACCTCAACTGGTTCGTCACCCAGTATAAAACGTAGCCTATGTCTCTGTTTTTTCTTGCAAAAAATATTATCATTTTAGTTTTGGTAACTGGCGAAATGCTGCTTTACATCCGAGTACCATCGCATTGGTCCTCAATAACGCCACGACCACAAGTGCACATAAAACCACAATACATACAATCAAATATCACAATTGTGACTCTAAACTGGTTTACTCCATAGCAAATGTTATGTGTTCTGAACTCCACAACAGCTGCCACTTGAAAGAGGTAATTCAATGTGTAAATACATTATATCGTACGACGCATTTGACCTCGCGAATTGAACTCGGCTGTTTCCGTCGCAATACTCGTACGGTAAACATAAACATCACCACGTGGTCATAAATTTTATTAATTCTATCATGTATACCAGATAATTTGTAAGTTGGAAATAACTTACATATTATATAAAGACTTTGTTTTCACATCAGCTAATGGACGACCTGGAAGTTGAATCTGTAATTTAATTAAGCGTCCAGTTTTCCAGAAATGTTGATCCAAAACATGAGAATGTTTTGTTTGGTTGGTAGCGACGTCTCGGATTGAACGTTGTCCATAGTTATTATGAGACTTTTCGATAGTGTCCATGTCCTGTTAGCAGGATATAGAGCGAGTATGAAAGATTGACTTGGCGGATAGAGTTTTAGACAGTTACTGCACATTTAATCTGGATACGGAAATTGAAAGTCGTGATGTGCTCTTAAATTAGAATGTGCGTGATTCTGTCGTATTTGAGTTTGTTGCACATCCGCCGTGAGCAGTTGTTGATAGTGACATTCATTCGTTGCATATTTTCTTCCGCAATGTTTGTCAGCAAAGAGTTAAGACTGTCAACACGCGATATCACAAAAGATAAGACAGCGCGTGTCATGGCCTCATTACTTTGATGGCAACGAACAAGCCGTAGGTATACTGGAGATGGAAGTACATGTAGCATGTTTTGAACATGTTAGATGTATATGGAGTATAAAGTACCGCGCATAATTTCGCTTCATGTGGTCAGATTAAACACGTGATAGACACATCAGTGTATGGCATATGTAACGCATCAATACGATGTCACGGGTAATATGGTCACCATGCATGACTAAAGCCTTTGACACACCATACAAACTCCATATGGATCATCGGGGTGACCTCTATGTGAGAGCCATCAAACTTGTTTTCGAATGTAAAAACATGGGCGTCTGTGGCCGTCTTGGATTTAACTGTTTGCATGGCTGAATTCTTCGGCACACCCTAGCTATATAGGGCAATTTCCCTCATCTGATCGTCACCACACTTCGCATGGATCCTCCGGGTGACTACTATAGCTGGGAGCCATCAATGCACCATGCAACCCAAATTTATTGCAGATATGTTTTACAAATGTAAAGGCAATCGAGATCACGATCACTTCTAGATGGGAGCTATCGAATGTCATTCTTTCAAAAACATTGCGGTCATCTTGAACTGTACTCACTGCAACACTAAATACTTCGGCATGCCCTACAACCAACAGTTTTCATCCAATTTATCCCAAACTCTTCGGAATGGCCTTAGGTTTTAGTTAAACGTGTAAACTTTCCGCACTCCTTATCTCTGCGTTCATTCTAATGTATTACATTAACCCCTCTCTTTTGACACTTTTGTGTGAACTGTGCGCGACAACAAATTAGCAATGTATTGAGGGCATAACCCACTTTAATTTTGTTTACACATATTAACGAGGGGAGCATATGATAGTTGGTACATAAACAGCAATGGATAGACTTCTGACAACAAACAAACGGGTCTGCACTTAAATCGATACATATTGATGTGATCACCAAAGCGCTGGTGAATTATACCAGAGACAATTCAAGATACGATCATCTCTTGTTTTATGAACACTATCCTGTTTTAAATGTTACGCGTGAATCGTTTGCTTGACCTAACTGAACTGTTAAACTGACTGTGTTATTGTCAACCATTACGGGCAATCTTCTATAAATCGATTTTGTTCTATCCCATTAATTGATTAGACTCCTTTTGCGACATACCAAAACAAACATCCAGTAAGGACAATCTCAGGTCCTGTCGCGCACATTAGAAAATCGGCGCATACATCAAGATACCTGTGCATTTCTTCGAATATGTCGTTGAATGTTGACCAAACTACGAAATCAACGGAAAATACACCCCACAAGTTAAAATGACTTTACATGCAGTACTGCATATTTGATGTGGGTTTGTCGATGACAATGTAGCGTTTCCTCGACACATTCGATATACATTTCAAACATGTTTGGTGTTACGTATATTATATAAGTTTGATGAAACTTAGCATGAAAAAGCGCACTATGGTCGCCAAAAAGAAGGTACTTGTATGCACAATTTTACATGACAGTCATGCAATTCATGTCATTTAAAATTATTTTGATTGTTATATTATCCAGCTAAAATTGAAGGGCGCGCGTACCGGTTGCGCCCCTTCTGATCCGTCCTTTATTGATAACACACTGTTATATCTAAAACTAAGACATGGGATCAATTGAAATAATCGAGAAATAGTCAGGGCTATACTGTTTCATCTCCGAAAACTGAAACCAAAATAGCAACATTGCTAGAACAGGGTTATGTCTCCAATCTCCAATACAATGTCACCAAACACATCTTTGTTGTGATTTTACTCGATATGGTGTATTCTATGTGGTCATCATATAAACCACAAAAGAGCTGTTTTCAGTTTTTCATGTGCGCACACAACGCATATCGTGATATTTTGAAATGACAAAAAAACAACTTAAATTGCCATTTTTTTCGGAAAACAGCAAAACGGAGTTGGTACATTGTTATATTCGGGCGACGATCCGTAAATGGTTATCAATGTTTTCAAATTCGACCATCTCGGCCTGCTTTTAATGAAGAAATCGTAATCGGTTTATGTGTAAACATTATAGTAGGCCAAAATGAGAATGAACATTGGTTGATAATCACATATAGCGCTCTTTGCTAATTTGGGGCATTACATCATACCGTAAATATTATAACAAGACAGCGGTCATTGAAAAACAAACATGCATATAATGATATAACGCTCTTTATTCCAACCCAACCTTGGATGCATTGCTCTGGTTCAAGGGTTCACTGTGTAACAAATGATGGCATTGTCGCACCCTTGACCCTAACTTAGTACAGTTGAGAATATGGTGGACACACCCCTTATAATGGCTTATTGCCACTGGACGTATAAATCGCAAGAATGTGGGTGCACCTGCCAAAAACATGGTCTTATGCATGAGCAAAATCCGTACACTTGACGTATATGGATTCTTTGAAAAATCAGGATAAGAGTGTGATGGGTACATGCCGAGTTGCATATGTCGTAAAACTATATGGGCACTTACATAAGTTCAGGTGAAATCCAGTACACTTAATCAGGAGGATTGAAGTATTGGAAAACGGCTGAAAACTGTACATTATTTCAAGGAATGGATTAAATCGAGGACGTAGGCCGAGATCGTTCCATTTGCTGAAATAATGTACATTTTGAAGCTATTATCTGACGTAAATCATGGCCGAGTCCATTTGTTTGATGCGTCACCTCTTATCAGAATGGATCAACCCGAAATTGGGTCAAGACACTTGAGTTGTACCATGTGTTCGGCCATATCCACTTGCTGAATGGCTGCACGGATGGCGTGACATCTTAATCCATTGTCCACTTAATGCAGTACCCCATTCCGACCTTTGAATGAACACGACGTACCGACAATGAGCTCCTTCTGTGATAGATTTACGAATATCATCGGGAGTTTTGCCCTTACATTTCGGCATTTGTATTGAATTATTTATGCGACAAATTTCGGATTTTGCAGAGAATTATATATTGAATAGCAGATTGGTGCGAGTGCATGGTATGCATAATCGGAGATTTGGCGATCTTGTAGTTTGAGGTCGTGGGTAATACTGAAGATCGAAGAACTATATTTAGGTTGTGGTGAAAAGTCATATTGGACGAGACCCGCAGTGTCGAGTCCAATATGACTTTTCACCACAACCTTAACGAGTACAAGAAAAACACATACTGTGTGCAACATTGTATAATGACATATTTATTATCCATCTGTATGTTTATTCAAATTTTGGGAATAACACTTTTGTGGTTAATTTCGGTATTTGTCGGCACTTAATTCTCAATAAAAGCCTGTGTTTTATCATCAGAAAACATTATTTGGAACAGTAAACACGGAAGCGAAACAAAAACTCAATTAGGAAGTGAAACGTCTGCTAAATACACCAGTGTTGCGCGCGCATCACAATTTCACCGATTCATCTCGCAATAGGGTTAATTCGTGACGTCACGGAGTCCCGATCAGTGTTCGCCCTGGCTCGAAAAAATTTGTAGCCACTTGTGCAATTTTGTTAGCCACTTTTAAAAAAGTTTAGCCACATATTGTGGGATAAATTAGCACAAGATGTAATATGATATAAACATTTAGTTTACTCAAAGTTATCAGCACTTATAATACATAACAATATACAATATCAATAAATTAACAATAACATTCACAATTCAAACACTGTTAAAAATCCTACGCGATTTAACATCTTTCCACTTTCTAAATGCAAGTTCAAAATCAAACTGGTCAATTGGGGGCCCTTCAATTTATATCTTCATACGAATGTTCAAATATTCCGCTGACAGTCTATTCCTTTGCTTCGTTTTAATTAGATTATGTGTTGAAAACGCTCGTTCACAATCTACAGTCGAAACTGGCACACAATACAGAATTGCTGCTAAATGACTAATTATCGTAAATAGTTCTTTATTTCTTATCGCAAACTGAATATAATTGTCTATATCATCCATGTCCTTTTTTATCCTACACACTTTCCTGAATCTCTCAATTTCAGTTTTCACTTCTTCCTCATTAATATCATCATCGCGGCATCGTTCCACATAATCCACCAAACGCTTGGAATGTTTTATCATAACTTGTTTGTCACTAAATGACGGCTCAAACAGTTTAGTTAAACTTTATACGGTTGGTCATTTTGACTCGTGCCGAAATCTAATTTACGTTTGCGATTCATTGTGAAAATTCGGAATGTGGACTTTGTTGTTGAGTCGTTTCCGACCGAAGGCCGGGTAGGATGGTCGGACTGCAGTGTGCCAGTCCCTTCACCCTTCCTTTGATTTTTTCGAACATTTTGGCTGTCGTAGGTACTGTGGTTGGAGGCAAGGCGGCGACAACGTGGTGGAGGAGTCTTAGCGGTGGTTGTTTTGTTTCTTTCTATTTCTCTTTCTCTTTTTTGGCGGTGGTTCGGATGGTGATGTTTGCAAACTTGGAGTCGGACGATTAATGAGCTTTTCGGTTTCGGCTTGTACTAAATCGGCTTTTCTTAATGCTTCTTGTGCTCTCACTAAAGTTTCCATTAAGTCCTTTTGTCTTTCTTCTTTTTCGGAGTGGGATGTGTCGTCGGAGTCGGAGTCGCAGTCAGAGTCGGAATCAGATGTGTCGTCGGGGTTGGAGTCAGATGTGTCTTCGGAGTCGGAGTCAGATGTGTCTTCGGGGTCGGATGTTGGTGCTTCGTTTGTTGTAGGAGAGGCAGGTGAAGACTCCGGTTCGGTGTAATCCGGCGTCTTCGGGTTGAAAAAGGAGATGTCCGCGTCTATCCGTGGCGATGGAGAGTCCATTACCACTTCGGGCGGTGCATCGATCTCGGCTGCGCGGGAAGTTTCGCCTGGTGTGCCATCAGTCGATTTCCACTTTTTCCACGCAGCCAATCTCTCTGTTTCTCTCTTTTTCCTGGATGGAGTCTTTTTCTTTCGCTTCTTCCTGGCTGGTTTGGTAGTTCCCAGACCTCTCCCGGTAGAGAGCCCTGATAAGGGATTTGCCGGGCAGGACTGGAAGTCCAAAACCAACTGGTATCCGCATTTGTGTGCATGGAGTGACCAGCTCACACAAGGCGCGACATGCATGGAGTCCAGCATTGTTGTGATAGCATTCGGGATTATCGGTGGCGTAGTCATCCTGAGAGGTGGCGATCCTAACTCTCTGGTGGTCCGACCGGTGATGTGTGTGGTGAATGTGGACTTTGTGGTTGGGTAGTTTCCGGCCGCAGGCCGGGTAGGATGGTCGGAACGCATTATGCAATTCCCTTCACCCTTTCTTGTATTGTTTTGTTGAGAATGGCAGTTGTCAAAACTCTGGCTGTTGATGAGACTTGTGGCTGTTGATGCGGACGCTGACTGGAGGCAAAGTGAGGTGGAGTCGTTTAGCTTTTGCTGGTTGCTTTTAGCTTTTTTCTTTTCTTGTTTTTATTTTTTGGTGGTTCTGTTTCTACGATTGACGCTATTTTTCTTCTATGCTCTTCTGATTTCTTAATTGATTCTGTTACGCTGGCGAGATATTTAGATGATTCTTTTATGTAATTTTCTCTCCATAGGCTGGTGACATCTGTTTCTTGTTCGGTTACCGGTGATATAGGATTGGCAGGCTCCGGCTCGATGTATTCCGGAGTCTTCGGGATGAAGTCGGAGGTGTCCGCGTCTGGCCGTGGAGGCGATGGTGGTGGTGATTCCATCTCCTGGACAGACTGGGCCGGGAGCTCGACTGCAAGGGAGGAGCTGGCTGGTGTAACATCCGTCGCCTTCTTCTCTTTCCACGCGGCTAGTCTCTCGGCATCTCTTTTTTTCTTGATGGTGATTTCTTCTTCTTCTTCGTCTTTTGTCGAGGTTTCCGTGCTGATCTGGTATTATCCGGTCCACTCCCGGTAGGGAGCCCTGAAAAGGGCTGTGCCGGGCCGGACTGGAAATCCAGAATCAACTGGTATCCGCCTTTGTGAGCATGGAGTGACCAGCACAGACAAGGCGTGACATGCATGGCGTCCAGCATATTAGTGACATTAATTGGTATAAGCGGTGGCGAGTTCATCATGAGAGGTGGCGATCCAAGCTGTTGTTGTTGTGTAGATTCCGGCCGCAGGCCGAGTAGGATGGTCGGAACGCATTGTGCAATTCCCTTCACCATTTCTTGATATGTTCGATGAAAATCGATTATTGAGGCTGTTGATGTTGTTCAGATGCGGAGGCTGACCGGAGGCAAAGTGAGGTTGTGATGTTTAGCTTTTGCTGGTTGCTTTTAGCTTTTTTCTTTTCTTGTTTTTACTTTTCGGTGGATATATTTTATCAAAGGCTGCCATTACTCTTATTCTAGTCTCTTCTGCTTTCTTCCCTTCTGCTTCTGCGCTGGCGACTAATTTAGCAGTTTCTGTTCTTTCGTTTTCAATCCATTGTCTGGTGGCATCTGTTGTTTGTTCGGTGGCCGGTGTTGTGGGATTGGCAGTTGAAGGCTCCGGCTCAATGTATTCCGGAGTCTTCGGCATGAAGTCCATGTCTGGCCGTGGAGGCGATGGTGGTGGTGATTTCATCTCCTGGACAGACTGGGCCGGGGTTTCGACTGCATGGGAGGAGCTGGCTGGTGTAATGCCCGTCGCCTTCTTCTCTTTCCATGCGGCTAGTCTCTCGGCATCTCTTTTTTTCTTGATGGTGATTTCTTCTTCTTTGTCTTTTGTCGCAGTTTCCGTGTTGATCTGGTATTATCCGGTCCACTCCCGGTAGGGAGCCCTGAAAAGGGCTGTGCCGGGCCGGACTGGAAATCCAGAATCAACTGGTATCCGCCTTTGTGAGCGTGGAGTGACCAGCTCAGACAAGGCGTGACATGCATGGAGTCCAGCATTGTAGTAACACTAATTGGAATAAGCGGTGGCGTTGTCATCCTGAGAGGTGGCGATCCAAGCTCTCTGGAGGTCCCTGTCCCTGTGTGTGTGATGATGTCTGTGTGTGTTGTATGTGGCGATCCAAGCAGAGTTTGGAGTTTGGGTTTGGAAAGATCCCCCCGGGAAGATTTGAAAGGGCTGTAAGCCCTCTCCTACAATCCACTGTTGAGTGATATAGTGCCGCTGAAGAGCGTTTGTTGAGTTTGGTTGTGAGTGTTTTCTAGTCATTTGATGCTTGCTTGTGTTGTGGGGTATGGGTTACATGCCACCCTAGCAGGAAGCAAAGCCCCCCCCCCATTCCAAAAGCGGACCAGCGAGAAGACTTACCTTGATTGTAATACGAGTTCTGTGTGTTTAACTTAGTTGATATCTTTTTATTTAGTGGTTTGTTGTGAAATAGTGTCCATGTTAGTGCATGTATGAACTCCGTTGCCTTAGTCTGTTGTATTCAGGGCTTATACTACGGGCTCAACTCTAGGAAGAGTGTGCAATGCCGACCGGTTGACTTAAGGTCGGTCGGGGCTCACCATCTCACGATGGTGCAATGCCCGCCTTACACTCATGTGATAGTCTCAGAACCCGTTGATCTGATTGTGTTGTGATGCCCAGATGAGGACGCAGCTGAGGCCAGACTGTTGGTGGTATGTCTCTGAAGGTTGGTTGGGTACCGAGTGTTATCGCTGGTAGTTATGTCTTAAGTCAGTTTGAGGGAGATTATTATTGATAGCTTATACTGCGGCCACACAGGCAAACAACAAACAATGTGTAAAGGCAAGCTCCGTTATTACTTGCGCCCACCCGTACAAATTGTATTTGGTGTGTGGGATAATTTTATAAGTTTAGTTTTTTGTTATAAGGTTAGCAGGTTAGTCATTGATTGTTACCAAGCTCTTCAAACTATCCACATTTAAAGGAGTCTTAAAACAACAGACGCCATGGTATCAGACGCTGTCATAAAACCGTCTGGAGTGGTATCCACACCTCCGAATTAGTTAAACAAAGCCTGAATGCGTTGTTCTATTCAAATTAATTGCCCCTAAAGCCTATACTGATTCATAACAGCCGCGGGGGAATGTGAGAAGCTATTGAATTGAGCGTATATATGACTTCACTCTTTTGCAATCAGTTTCAAACACCGTAAAATAAAGCTCTTTTGTTACACAGGAAGCCATTTCATAAACCTATGTTTACTCAATTGTGATAGCGTCGTAAGAATCCACCTCTACACGACCATTAACTAATTCCCCATGGCGTGAAACCAACGCCAGATAGTATGTATAATCGAACACACCCGTAATCTCGCACTTCTCGTCAGCTCTCGCTAATAACGTTAAGTCTCTTTGTTTACAATAAATTGTTGAGTCCCCGCTCGACACAGAAAATGTTTGTAGCCATATTTTTAGCCACAAGCATATTTATTTTAGCCACTTCGTATTTTTTTTCGCAATTTGCTAACGGCAGGGCCCGATACAAAATTCATATTCAACTCTCGGGAGTCCAAATGACTTCTTCCCGGATTATCACGTGATGAATTTGGCCCAATCAGAAAGAGTGTTAGTAAATGAATGGATAATAAAAACATTTTACTGGACGTTTTACTTTTGGACGAGACTGCATAATATTCAAAGTCAATATCGGCCAGAGTCGATGATGCGAGGTCCAATATTGACTTTGTACATTTTCAGTCGAGTCCCAAAACACGCACCAGTGCGGACAAGTAAAACGATTAATAACATTATTATTAAATAGCCAGATTAGTAGATGCAAAATGCCGACTTTCCCCATTTCAATATTTGTCCAGGTATGTTGATGTGGGCGCAGTACGCTGTCCGATCGGGCGCGGACATTAATGGCTGACCCGTGGACAAGCATTGGTGTGTGCACGTTAAAGAATGCTACTGGAGTCACCGCAGGATTATGTAAAGTTACTATGTTATATAACGAAATAACGGACAAGAGTCCATTATTTGCTTATTTCATAATTGAATAATCACATTATGTACCTATTTCACATTATTATGCAGGGGGGTCAGGAAAAAAATTACGGATGCAAGGTGGAAATTTTGTGTTTTTCAGTTTTGTGGACCCACCACCACGGGAGCGTAAGTTTTTCCCAACCAGTGAACCTTTAAATATTTATGGTTATAACGGTAAAATACCCACTTCAACAGGATAGTTGTGTCCCTTATTAGCAATAGGTTAACATATGTGCATGTGTAAAGTAAAAACACCATCAATTTGATTAAATAAACACAGTTCCAGTCCTCTCCATGTGGGAAATCACTGGTGAGCAATGAGGAGATCCCCTTAAAATCATTATAGGCGAGTGGCGAGTAGCTCCCCTACAAAATGTCGAGGCGAGTAGTATCCCAGCAGGAGATGCATTCGGCATCTCCCGAAGGCCTGAGGGGGAGAGTACGGGATGGGGTCACGGGGCCTCCCTCTGCCTCCCCCGGAAAATTTTGAAAATTAGATGTTCTCAGATTGAATCTGATATACCCCTCATGTTATTTACTTTACTTGTATGTTGGTCTTAATAGTTTTATTTTTATTTTACAAATGTGTTACAACTACGATTAAGTTTTAAAAAAAAAACAATATATATATATATATATCAAAGTTATGATCAGCCTTTTACTCTGTCAGTAGGACGCAGGATCACAGCACGCTATGATATTTGAAAGCCTGTAGGTCCCAAAATGCTCATATATCTATCTGTATCTATTGGTAATAATACAGCTATGTGTATTGTACGAATGAAATACACATATATGAGGTAGTTTTATTATATGCTACCTCATCAGATAGCGACAAATTCGAGTTATTTATATTGCGCTATATATCCCACCGCTTCGACCTACAGTGAGATAACACTTTTTATTCTATTCTGGCTAAAGCGTTATCTCACTATAGGTAAACTTCCGGTTTGTTGTTTATACTATACAATGTGTCCCACCTCAGAATTTAAAAGCCTTCAAATAACGATTTTGTGTCAATAAGTGACAAAAATGCAATGCCACATTGCTAATAGTACACAAGCAAGTAAAGTTATTAGAAATAAAGTTATCTGATATATTACGCACATTTGAACCATGTATATTCTGAGTTATCGACAGTATTTTATTGAACCACGTGGTCTCTTTGTTTGTTGTGCATAAATTGTATTGCCGTCCCAAAACACGCACCAGTGCGGACAAGTAAAACGATTAATAACATTATTATTAAATAGCCAGATTAGTAGATGCAAAATGCCGACTTTCCCCATTTCAATATTTGTCCAGGTATGTTGATGTGGGCGCAGTACGCTGTCCGATCGGGCGCGGACATTAATGGCTGACCCGTGGACAAGCATTGGTGTGTGCACGTTAAAGAATGCTACTGGAGTCACCGCAGGATTATGTAAAGTTACTATGTTATATAACGAAATAACGGACAAGAGTCCATTATTTGCTTATTTCATAATTGAATAATCACATTATGTACCTATTTCACATTATTATGCAGGGGGGTCAGGAAAAAAATTACGGATGCAAGGTGGAAATTTTGTGTTTTTCAGTTTTGTGGACCCACCACCACGGGAGCGTAAGTTTTTTCCAACCAGTGAACCTTTAAATATTTATGGTTATAACGGTAAAATACCCACTTCAACAGGATAGTTGTGTCCCTTATTAGCAATAGGTTAACATATGTGCATGTGTAAAGTAAAAACACCATCAATTTGATTAAATAAACACAGTTCCAGTCCTCTCCATGTGGGAAATCACTGGTGAGCAATGAGGAGATCCCCTTAAAATCATTATAGGCGAGTGGCGAGTAGCTCCCCTACAAAATGTCGAGGCGAGTAGTATCCCAGCAGGAGATGCATTCGGCATCTCCCGAAGGCCTGAGGGGGAGAGTACGGGATGGGGTCACGGGGCCTCCCTCTGCCTCCCCCGGAAAATTTTGAAAATTAGATGTTCTCAGATTGAATCTGATATACCCCTCATGTTATTTACTTTACTTGTATGTTGGTCTTAATAGTTTTATTTTTATTTTACAAATGTGTTACAACTACGATTAAGTTTAAAAAAAAAAACAATATATATATATATATATCAAAGTTATGATCAGCCTTTTACTCTGTCAGTAGGACGCAGGATCACAGCACGCTATGATATTTGAAAGCCTGTAGGTCCCAAAATGCTCATATATCTATCTGTATCTATTGGTAATAATACAGCTATGTGTATTGTACGAATGAAATACACATATATGAGGTAGTTTTATTATATGCTACCTCATCAGATAGCGACAAATTCGAGTTATTTATATTGCGCTATATATCCCACCGCTTCGACCTACAGTGAGATAACACTTTTTATTCTATTCTGGCTAAAGCGTTATCTCACTATAGGTAAACTTCCGGTTTGTTGTTTATACTATACAATGTGTCCCACCTCAGAATTTAAAAGCCTTCAAATAACGATTTTGTGTCAATAAGTGACAAAAATGCAATGCCACATTGCTAATAGTACACAAGCAAGTAAAGTTATTAGAAATAAAGTTATCTGATATATTACGCACATTTGAACCATGTATATTCTGAGTTATCGACAGTATTTTATTGAACCACGTGGTCTCTTTGTTTGTTGTGCATAAATTGTATTGCCGATGTGAATCGGAATCAGTTCGATTTTGAATTATTTCCTCGCGCTATTTTAGTAGATAGCGCATATAATATTTCCGAGATGACATGTTGCTTTAAAAGATGCAAGTCGACTCTTAGGAATCCTTTCTGTCTTTATAGCTTGGCGTAATTTTCTGGACATAAAAAGTAAAGAGCCTCGATATGATATGACGCAGAAAATCTGGAACAATGATGAAACTTTTGTTGATCAACGTGGCAGGACAGACGCATAATATTCATAAATGATATGTTCACCGAAGACAATAAGCTACATTCTATCGAAACTCTCCGAACTAAGAACAATATTACCACAAACTTTATCACTTTACACGACTTAAACAGACAACTTAATAGGTTATTAAAACGATCCGATCAACCTATCACCAGTCAAGAATCCAATAATTGCTGAAAATATAGTATCGCTACTCCAGAATAAGTGAGGTTGCAGAAATGTTTACGATTAATTCATAGCAGCGACAAAATAAAAGGCCAATTGTCGTCGCAAATGAAATGGGAAAATGAAATAGGGTGTAACCTTCACTGGAAACATATTGTCATCGCCCTTCAAACTATTGGTCGACACAAAATTACGCTGGTTTCGGTACCGAACACTGACTAGAATTATAGTCATGAACAGACTTTTGAACATAATGCCTATGTCTCGGTTGTAACGTCGGAAATGCATCAAATCCGCATATTTTCTTTGACTGTCCATATGTAAGAACGTTTGTATATACCACTCAGGCCTGGCTAGATCGCTATCAACTGGGCATCTCGCTTTCTGGGAAAGGCAATCTTTTTAGAATGGAGCTTTCCACAGAGGCCACACCAACAAACAGCGGTAGTACCGCTCACAGGTAATTAGACATTATCCATATAAATATTGTCTATTACCCGAGATCGACTTCCGAAGTGAACAACCAGACTTGCCCTCGTGTTAACTAGCCGAAACAGACTTATGTATATGATTCGTGTAAATTTTGATCTTTTAATCAGTTTGATATTTTTTTTTTAATTCAATTGAATTTTTGTTATTGAACTCTGATCTGCTGTTGAACAAAAAAAATTAATTATTTATAAAAAAAAGTTCTTATTTAGATTTTTAGATTGAAACTTTTTTTTTATTATTATTTTTTAGTTTAAAGTGATGTGAAACACTCCAGCAGGGTGATCGAATAGAAATAGAGAATAATCTTGTTCAAAGTAGTATTTTTTACAAATTGATATCAAAGTTGACAAACCACACCGTCGTTCTTATATATTAATTAAATGCACTGACTCTCGATGGGGATTTCGTTTTCAATAGTTTATCGCAGATAGATGCGTCCCGAATCGAGTAGTACATATTTACGATTTAGCATAGTTCTGACGATGTTTTTTATGGAGTGGTAAGGTCGTTTAACTTAAGATTTTCGGCGATGTTAGTAGAATGTTACATTCATCAAGTTGGCATAGTGCCTGAATACTAACTTATCAGTTTTACGCACCCGAACAAGTACATAACATGTCTTTGACCACCACCATTCCCGTCATATATCTATTCAATCGTATATTGTTTTGTAAATATAAATGGATAATATAATAAAAACATAAATAAAAAATAATCCACAAATAAATAGGAAAATAACGATATGCTGTTAATAGCATGTATGTCGCACACAATGGTCATATCTGAGTCAGTTGGATCAACAAACACCAGTATTTAAGCAGGACATACATTTTGTCCATATTGGGTGATACCTTCAATACAAGTCTTCGCCAATGACAATATATCGCAAGTATTCACTAGAGTCGTTAGGCTTATGGTAAAAAATATATAAACAAAATGCGAGTCGACTATTGGGAATCCTTTCTGACGCGACGGTCTTTGTAGCTTGGCGTAATCTGGACATAAAAAGTAAAGAGCCTCGATACGATATGACACAGACAATCTGCAACAATGACGAAGTGTTGATCGACGACTGAATGATAGATGTCGCTGACACATGTATCTACCAGACTTACCCGCATCAGTCACAGATGACAATACGATCACCAAGATCAGTTGTAACATTTCCTGAGAAAAAAACATAGAATCCACCCCTTAGCTCCAGTGAAACACACACCAGACTTGTCACATGTATACCACTGTGTGGTCGTAGTTATGTGTGATGTATTGGAGCGCAATCGAAATTCGATCCCTCAGGACACTTTAAAGTATTGACTCCTCCAAGTATGATTGTAACATCTTTCCATTGTTCTTCTCCAATTCGAGCCGGGCTGCATACACTGTTTTGTTCGTATGTTTCGTGAAAAATAATCTATATCTCTCCAGCTGATCATTCAGTAGTAACAATCGCTACCAGGCGTCATTAACAATATTGCACCATCGTTCACATGCAGATCCATGTTACCATCCCTGATGAACCAATTCATGGCGGGAGCCGCGCTGGTGCAGCATTAAAGCTTCATGCCAGTGCATTCTCTTATATATGCGAGTTTCCCACAAGGAGCCTCGCATATACAATAGAATACACTGGCTTAAATGGTCAAGGTCAATATTGTTAGGCCAATGCATAAGAGTATACATTGGCACAGCACAATTTCGGGAAGCTTCAGTCATGGAAGAGATAAGTGGTCGAGCTAATTTGGTATTAGCTCGACAGACTGGGTTCGACTGAATTGCAATATTGCTGGTGTGGAAAAAAAGATCATGTTGAGTTACAATAATAAACCATTTCTTTTGACTGGTACTGTAACTTAAGAGAAATATTTTCTTATCCGCACTATAATGTCGAACTGATCAAGTTGGGGGTTACTCCCATACATGTATTATGTAACTGTTACTTCACCGTTGAGATTGTTTATATTTGGTCATGCGGCAAGGTATGACAAGGAATGAATAAAAAAAATGATAATGCCCATAGTTCTAAGCCGATAACTGTCGTAATTCCGAATAATGAATGGCGCGACCCAATGGTTGTTGTTACCCTTACCCCTTTACTTGGTGAACTATAACCATATCAAAGGACAACCGTATCAGAAATTCCACACCCGGCTGACAAGGTGAACTGTTCGTATGGATGGACGGAGAATTTCAAAGTCACCAATGGCCAAAAGGTTGGTAAGATTGATTGACAATTATCTTTTTCCCGAGCGGAGACCACACACCAACAGGACGACCAAATATGATAAGCCACAACCGAAACAAGTTGACACGAACATAATAATGTATACCCCTGTTTCTCCTCCTGAGGTTCAAAGCACAATATGCATGTATGTGCTCGCATGTTGTCGACACATCGTCAAACAAAATACAACCGGAGATCCGTTTCACTTTTTCTTCGCCGATATTGTATCGCTCGGGCGACGGCCGGGGTATGATTATGGGGCGTGCATATCATAACACATCTCACAAGCGTACATTGTGCACAACAATTCGGACCATATATGCATATCTACACAAAAGTTTTAAATATGAACCACATACATCGACAGTTCTATTAACGAATGACGCATGTTACAGTGCAATTGCACAATGCATCACTTGTCAACCATCGTTCCGGTACGACATGCTGTATACCATAACCGGCATTAATCGTGCTGATACTGCTGTCACTTCGTCTACAAAGTAGATAGATGCCATCCGGTGTGGCCACGACTATTTTCTGTGCTAGTGATGCTAAAGCATATATATACTACCCAAGCCATCATGCGTACGTGCACGATTCCCACCTATTAATATTCACAACAGTCAGCTCACGATGAGGATAAATATGTAATATCATCATAGTGCACGGGCGCTAATCGGTTCAACTGCATTTTTATTGTCGTTTCGTTCACGGATTGTAATGTGCAAGATGGTTGGGATTACTGTGAGTGTGTTAATTTTCGTGTTCGGTTCGATAGGACTAAGTACAGCTGGAACAACAACAACGCCAATACCGACAGCTCCGACTACGACAACCCAAGCGAAGACCACCATGCCACCCCCAGCACCGCTACAACCAGCATGGGATCCATACGCCACGGCAAATCAACCGCCATATCTAGACCCTTACGCATATCCACAAACATCTCAACCTCCTTATCCATTTGACATCTTCAAAACAACACCACCCGGTGGAATCCCACCACCTCCTTATCAAACAGACATCTTCAAAACAACTCCACCCGGTGGAATCCCACCACTACCAACGAGTCCATTTCCCCCTGTGACAGAAACTCTACCGCCATTACCTCCTGGACCGATCATACAACCAGCTGGTGGTTATATGGGTGGCCCGCTAGTTCCGGTCATACCACCGATTCCCATTGGCTCATTGATGCCAAGCTCGCCACCTCAACAGCCATCTCCGCTCGCCGGACCATCACCGCCACAACCATACCCTACTTTCGGCGTACCTGTGAGGGGCATGCCAATGCCTGGTATGCCGTCGCGCTATCCGGGTGGTATTCCATTTGGCGGTATGCCTCCTATGCCTGGTGGAATTCCGTTTGGTGGCAAGCCTCCGGGTGGTATGCCAACAATGATGGGACCTAGTATGAGGGGAATTCCATTTAACATGATGCCTCAAATGTCACTACCAAAACCACCTCCTCGGCCTAAATCTGGCATGGGTAATGGTCTTCTAATGATGTCGCTTCTCAACCCAGAGATGATGAATGAGCCTTTCGGGATGATGATGCTAATGCAGATGATGCAAGGGGGAGCAGGTGGTTCAATGGGAGGAATGGGAGGTATGATGATGATGATGTCAATGATGGGCGGAGGTGAAGGAATGGGCATGATGATGCCAATGATGATGATGAATATGATGGGCGGACAAGGTGGTGGTTCCGGTAGACTGGGTTGAATGTCCAATAGTTCCCTTCTGATGATGTCCAGGGGTGGTGCAGGTGGCGGTGGGGCGATGTACAAGATGGCGTCACATTTATTAATCGAGCGGGGCCATCTGATCATCGAATTTATAGCGTGTGTGCATACTATTGATGGGAACTGTGATAATAATAACTACTTCGGCCATGTGTGTGGTTTCCAAATGATACTGGAGGGACTGATGTGACGACTATAACAAAATATAGTAAAATAACATGTCCGCTTCGTTGAGGGAGTTGTATGTTCGTTCTGTTTTTATCGTTACCATACCTTCCATAACAGCACCATACCTCGATAAGCAAACATCTTACACGAATGATCACTCTTTTGAAGAAGGAATAAGTTCTTAGTTACTGGTTTCATTAGGGTCGACAAACTAGAAGAGCTGTTCACAAGAAAGCCATCTTCTTTGAACAGTTCAAACGGTGACTCCAAGGACGAACGAAAGGATTGTGGAATATCGGTGAAGCGGAGATATTCGGCTCGTATTCACCAACTAGGTTTATATATAGTCCCTGTAGTTTATATCGGACGAAGGTCAACGAACCGTTATCTGGGGACGAAGATAAGATTGGCATCGCGGCCGTATATAATTGATTATCAAATTAGGTGGATTTTAACGCTTTCATAGTTTGTCTACAATTGTTGATAACCTTCGCATGAATCCGTTACAAAAAAAATACCGTTATTTTTCTAAAGTTGTCATTTTCCCGGTGTTTAGTTAATACGAGCGATGTGAGAAACAAAAACATTGTGTGTATGAAACATTGAAGAACATATATATTTTTGAAAAATAAAATAAAGCCTGCGCTGGTTTTTCTAAACGACGTGAATGCCCATCTTGATTACAGTCGATTGTAAGCACCTAATACAACCAATGTTAAAAAATATTTCACAATAAGTATGTTTATGAATGTTTGATTCGCATAACTGTTTTTCCTGGATATGTTCAGATTATCGGAACACCGCGAAAAGGACAAGTTAAAAAATATAACAGTATTTTTTGTTAACAACATCAGTTTGCTCTAACAGCCTCATTGCAATTCAGCAGCACCCAACCGTATCATAGCACATTAGCGGGATCACTTGATAAGAGGTGATAAAGAGACTGGAGGTATCCACCAGCGCAATTATACATTTGGCAATCATTCCGCACATATAATCAGTCTGAGTCTCTTCCTATATCTGTGGATTTTATCTGGTGAGTGTTCGCGGTCAGTTTAGTCGTGAAGAGATGTCGATTGGTATATGGCATATGTAATAGGCTGGATCAATCATATGGACGGTAGTGTCTCTCGTAAACTTTATATCAAATGTACCTCGAGTGTTCAGCCGCTACCAAATAAACCACCCGGTTATAAAATAAACCAAGTGGGTGAATACGAGCCGTGGCATGAATTCGTTTCTCCTTATACAAATTCGAACATCTGACGTGTTTGTGGACAATGGTAGATATGTGTGAGATATATGCAACATTTAGATGCTGTCATGAATTTCTGTGCGCAAAGTTGCGTTTTGGCACGGGAATTAATGTACGGAGAATATACCCCTCTCCGAAATTCGGATCTATTGTTTGATAATTTGGATGACAACGGGTGGGATTTTCAGCAAAAAAAGCGTGTAATATACTTCTGATAATTGGAAATAGTTACATGTTTCACCAGGATATTTGAACGCTTTCTGATTCACGAGGCTTATATATTAACATGAATGCTGGACATTTCGGCACCTGGACGTTTCAGCACTTGGGTTTGCGGTTCGGAGATGACCAGAAATGGTTTTTATTTTCATATATTCAATACAATGTGATAAAACATGTAAAAGTGGAAGGACAGGTGGCATGCCAACATATAAAACTGTTCGACTGCATACCAATCATGTCAAAACTTAAAAAGTAAACCATGTGCCGAAACTTCTTCGATGAAGTTCCGAAACGTCCAAATGCTTGGGCCTAAACAACCAAGTGCCGAAAACCCAGGTGCTGACACGTCCTGAAATGCAGGTGCCGAAACGTCCAGGTGCCGAAACGTCCTGCACTCTATTAAATCATCTTATGATATCGGTTTTTCTATATGCTGGCTAACGTCGAAAATTAATTTCATTGCTCTCCTAAATTTAGCAAAGTTTAGTATTGTTTAATCTCGGTTTTATGGTAAAATGCTTTGAACTACATGTATGCTGTGCAACTAGAAGTAAACACGTTTGTTTATGTTGGTAACACAGGAGTTAGCGTTCTTCCAAAGTAATGTAAACAATGTGACAAACAGAGGATATCTAATGAGTCGCAATTCTATGCGACATTTGTTAACCGAGTGCACTAATTTCGATTCGAGTCGAGCTTCTGCGAGGTTAATACATTTCGTATAGAATTGCGACGAATTTGAGATCATTTTTATCACATAATCACATTTTAGCAAGCAAAAACGATCTCGAAACGGCCGGTGTTAAACAGATAAATAATGATTTCCTTATCGCAACCAAAGAGGAAGTAAAAAACAGGAAGTTCAAGAACAAATTTAGATCCATTTTAAATGTGTCCTTCATGTTGACAAAATTGTTCAACCACCCTTATCACCCATGTGTATCTCATTGTATCAACAGCATTAGTAGTTTAATTCAGTGGGTCAATTGGCTTAAACCCCGTTATATGAGAGCAATGGAACGGATATACAGACGAACACCAGAATCTAGAATATCATGCATAAGCTGTTTTAAGTCAAAGAAAACTTGGAGGAATATGAAGTGACGACGGTGTATATATCTCGCAGCCAGGGACGTGCCAACAGGGGAGGGTTTGTAAAACAAATACAACAGTTGGAAATTTCTTGCCTAACACAACATTAGTTTGTCATTTTTCACCACATATATAGGTTTAAATTGTACTCATTGTATCATTTTCCAGCTGGTACTGAATTAGTGAGGATTTTGTTGTTTTTAGGCATATTTTGTTCTACTTTTGGTAAAAACTTTTGTCTGGAGTGGCCATGAGGTGGAAGTTTTCGAAACTTAGGGGGGTGTCAGGCGGGAAATTTCCAACAGTTGGAAATATTGACGTACATGTCCCAGTTGTAAAGTTCAAACACAAGGGTGAGGGTGCATGTATAACTATGCGAACCTGTGAGATTGGTCTGGTTCATGAGTGGTGTGCAGTTGGAAATATCAAGGTAGAACGGCCCCCTATATCTGATATTTAATAAATATCGTAGTTTTTACAGTGTCGGGTCGTTTCAGGCGTTGCCTGTATGTGGTGTGATGCATTCATTTGTATTCAAAAACGACCTTGCGTATATGATTCTATCCGGTTATATATGTGTGTGAAGAGTACCTGAACTCGTGACAGGTATAATTCCCACAATATGTGATTTGCGTAGTTTCTATAAACATATGGGGTATATTGTATTACAATGAGTATAAACGAATCCGAATGTCTGCGACCAGGAACGAGATGAGATCATAGTTTAACATTCTGACCGCAAGTCAATGTGAGCGTTGTACAACACCCCGAACATCATGGAACCTATAAACCTATAAGCTAAACCATTGTTTAATCGAAAGAGAATCATCAATACCAATGATCGATCCGATATTTGTGTCAAATATTTTCCAAACTTTTCCAAACTTAGGGGGGTGTCAGGTTGGAAATTGCCAACAGTTGGAAAGCTTGACGTGAATGTACCAGTTGGAATTTCAAACACAATGGTGCAAGTATAATTATGTGAACATGGGAGATTGGTCTGGTCCATGCGTAAGGGCTGCAATTAGAAATGTCAAGGGGGAACGGCTTTGCATATTAATATTAACGAGAAGGACCCGACTGAGAAATTTGTCCGAACGGTGATGCTTTCTAAATTTCCGTACACATTTTATTGTGATGACAACACTCCGTTTGACAATCATTATAGGTTGCCACCAACATACATCTGACGATATCTGGTTTTAAACACTGGTTTTAAAACTATGTCTACACACAGTAACTTTACATTAAATCTACCGAATGGCCACTGTATACCATGGTTTATAACACCAAACTTATTCGTAATCTAGAACGTTCATTTCGCCTAATTATTGATGCACAATGATCTACCACGGATACCTTTAATAGAGACATGTTGGGCAATTCTGATTGTTTTTGGTCAAATTAAAAACTTATTTTCTGGTCACACAATTAGTGAATATTTGTGTTTTATTTAACAACTAACATTCTATATAATTATGCCCATACTTTCAAACACCGCGTCTAGATTTCTTCCACCATACCATTGTTACTTGACAAGATAGCACTGCCCACCATCGACCATTCAGCCTTATGACAGATAAAGGGTTCAGTAGTGCTAATCCTCATTACAGTGTTATTACATTTGATAGTGCACTGTCGTGAGTGCATTTTAATACCCATTAAGCTGTATCACATAATCAATTAGCGGATGATCTACTATAAACTTGATTCTCATGTCGCTCCCGTTACAAATTCAATTTGGGTTTTTGAATTAGATTTCCGATTTTTGGGTAGAAAAAAACTTTGGCCAATTTGTTTGGGCCATTTTAGAAAAATATTGGCATTTGGCCAATTAGGCATATGGCAGCGTGAACCATGGACTGCTGCTCGGTTGTCTACGGTGTATCTATCACATTGAAGCATCATTAGATACTACTGCAACATAGTTACTGTTCTGATATAATTCCGGATACAGTGATATGAATGCATTTTCGATTAAAATATATCACATGAAACCGCTATTATATCAATAAAAAGCAATTGCATATTTCATTATATCACATAGTTTATGCCACCAGTGAATAAGCGAGTGCTTCCCGCCAACTTGGCAGCGCGCCAACAAAATTACGTTACATTGATTAGGCGGATTAATACTATTTTGAATAGCCGCACATGACACCAAAACCAGACAACGCAAACTGATTGATATGTTCATTAAAGTTAAATTCTTGTCCAACTGCGATGCACTAACGAAAATAGACACAAAAACAAAGCGGCAAATTGAGGGACTATATTTTTCGTCGCAATCCTTAGTGCGCAATACTGTCGTATACGGTTGTGAGGCGTTTTTTCATGTGATAAACAAAATCGTCAACTCGTTATGTTGGGATATAAGATTATATGAAACTTGTTTGATAAATTTGATTCACAACTCGTCTACGACTCGTTGTGTATCAAATTTATCAAACTCGTTTCAAAAATCTTATAACCCAACACAACTCGTTGGAGATCCTCAAAAGCCTTATGTGGATATGTGCCAAACATAGAGAAAATGGCGTCGACATTTACTATAATTTTGTTACGGTCCTATGTGAGATTTATCTTGATTTCTCTAGTGATTATAATCGATAATATTTCTAGCGTCTTATGTATTCATACGCGCTATCTAAATGTATGCGTCATGCGTATAATGTCTGTACTATTGGGATGTGTGACAAATCACATGTTTATTGTGGAATATAATAAACAATGTAATCACTTGAATGAACTCATTCGACGCAGGGAATATTTTTGCAACACACTCGAGCGAAATGCGCTCTCGTGTGTTTGTACCCTGCCTCTCCAGCTAGCCTATCAGGAATTATTTCACGTCACCAGTTCAATCAAGTGATTAATCGCTGTACGTTACGTATATATATATATATATATCCTACGCTGTGCACGGCGAAACATGAATATTTTATTTTATTACCCTCCTATGTATGAATTAAATTAATGGAGTGATAATAAATGATAATTTCAGTAATGAATTATGTCACTTTAACTAGCGTGTTATGTATTCATACGCGCTATCGAAATGTATGCGTCATTGGTATTATGGCGGTATTATTCGGATCACATGTTTTTAGCGGAACATAACAAACAAAATAATAATTTAACTGAAATGGTGTGGTGAAATAATTCATTCGAGGCAGGGACTATTTTTGTCAAACACTCGAGCGAAATGCGCTCTCGTGTTTGCAACGCCCCTGCCTCTCAGAAATGAATTCACGTCGCCAGTTCAATCAAGGGATTAATCTCTATACATTACGTATATATATATATATATTGTTTTTCTTTCTAATATATTTTTGGCTATGGCCGGGAAAACGGCTGGACCGATTGAGCTCAAACTTCCAATATAAGGTTAAAAACACATGGGCAGTGTTTACCGCCGTTTTGGAGAAGCTCCCAGCACCCCTTCTCCACTCTCAGTCACCAAAATGCCGTCATTGGTACTGTGGGATTACTCGCGTTGATAGTTAAAGAGCGTTCGTATCCGCAGTGTCGTTGATAAAGAGCGTATGCGTGTAATGTGATTCTTATGTCTGGGGCCAGACGTGAGTGTGTCTGTTTCCATACATGAGCGTGTTGTGTGATTCTTACTTATGTCTTCGTACTTAAGGGTTCCAAGGAACGGGGGAGATTTTAATCGGGTAAGTTTTTCCGCCCGAGGACCCACAAACTTACCTCTTTTAGGGACGGGTACCATCACGGGACGGGTACCATCATTTCTCTTGATTAAAAAGGCCGAATTAACTCAAAAGAAATTTGATACCTAGGGATACTTTTGTCGGGGGAGTGTTTTCGACGGGTCAAATCGTGACCCCGACCTGACCTTGACCCTCAAAATTGTCAACACAAGGTCAAAGCCCGGACGAAGTCGGGTCACCTGCTAGTCTAATATATATTTTGGGACTTCTGTTTGTCTGTCTGTTAGCAATGGCCGGGAAAACGGCTGGACCGATTGAGCTCAAACTTCAAATCCAAGGTTGGGGGCATCGGTGGCTCAATCGGTTAGGGGTACAACTCCAATTCGTTTCGCCCTCCAGCGCTGGCGATTAGGGTTTAAATCCACATGTTTCCATCGTGGACTTTGTAACTCGATATCGTTATCTGGTGGAGTTACCAGTTACTCGCCGATGGCCGGTGGTTTGCCGCATATGGTTGACGAGTTTTTCAGCTATTGAAATCACTGTTAGATTAGTCGCAAGTGTGCGGATTTCCTCCACCACTAAAACTGGCAATGTCGTGATATGGCATTAGTGGCTAAAGCGACAATAAACCCCAATCAATCAATCAATCAATCCAATCCAAGGTTAAAAACCTACGGGCAGTGTTTACCGCCGTTTTGGAGAAGCTCCCATCACCCCTTCTCTACTCTCAGTCACCAAAATGACCGTCATTGGCACTGTGGGGTTAATCGCGTTGATAGTTAAAGAGCGTTCGTATCCGCAGTGTCGTTGATAAAGAGCGTGTCTGTCCAGACATGAGCGTGTTGTGTCTGTGTCCAGACATGAGCGTGTTGAGTGATTCTTATGTATGTTCGCACTTAGGGGTTCCTAGGAATGGGGGAGATTTTCATCGGGTCAGTTTTTCCGCCCGAGATGACCTTCACCTTGAAACGGGTACCCACAAATTATCTAATATATATTTTGGGACTTCTGTCTGTTTGTCTGTTAGCTATGGCCGGTAAAACTGCAGGACGGATTTCGACGAAATTTGATAACTACGGGTAATTTTGTCCGGGTGTGTTTTGGACGGGTCAAATCGTTACCCCGACCTTACCTTGACCTTCAAAATGGTCAATTCAAGGTCAAATCGGGTAAAACTGGCGGATTTCGACGAAATTTGATACATTGGAGTGCTTTGTCCGGGGAGTGTTTTGGACGGGTCAAATAGTGATTCCGACCTGACCTTGACCTTCAAATGGTCAATTCAAGATCAAAGCCCGGACGAAGTCGGGTCACCTGCCAGTATATATATATATATATATATATATATCTCTCTATTATATATTTTGGAAGATCTGTCTGTGTGTCTGTCTGTGTGTCTGTGTGTTCGCGATGGACTCGAAAACGGCCGAACCGATTTCGATGAAACTTGGTATTTGGGGGTATTTTCGGCCGAGAACTGGCATGGGCCTATTAATTTGTCCGTGCGACGTGACATTGACCTTGAAATCTGGTAACTTCAAGGTCAAATCGCCAAATATGATGGGATTTCGACGAAATTTGATACGTGGGGTTACTTTTGTCCACTGGTTGTTTTGGGCGGGTCCAATCGTGACCCCGACCAGACCTTGACCTTCAAAATGATCAATTTAATGTCAAATCGGGTAAAACCGGATGGATTTCGACGGGCACGTTTGTCGGGTACTTTTGTCCGGGCAGTGTTTTTGGACTGGTCAAATCGTGACCCCAATTGACCTTGACCTTCAAAATGGCCAATTCAAGGTCAAAGCCCGGACGAAGTCGGGTCACCTGCCAGTATATATATATATATATATATATATATATATATATATATATATATATATATATATCCTACTCTATGTACGGCGCAAAACGAATATATTATGTTATTACATTCCTACACGCGTGTGTGTGATTTCTCGAGTGATAGTTTTCAGTATCAGGATGATTTCAGTGTGTATTTATGCCACTTTAACTACATGTGTGGCCTGTTATGTATTAATACGCGCTATCAGAATGTATGCGTCATGGGTATAATGGCGGTATGATTCGGATTTCTGGAAAATCAAATGTTTATAGTGGAATATAATAAACATAACAAGCACTTGGTTGAACTGGTGACGTGAAGTAATTAATTCCAGAACAGGGGCTATTTTGTAAAATACTCGAGCGCAAAGCGCTCTTTTTTGTACATGTACAACGTCCCTGCCTCTCATTAATTATTTCAGGTGGCCAGTTCAATCAAGTAATCATTCTCTATATATGTTTGCGTACATCGACGTTTTGTTTCGAACGACAAACTACTAATACAATGCACGTTGTATTATAATTTATACCTCACTGTTTCTACATACGCTGTGATATTTATTTAATCCATAAGTTATAATACATTTGACATTTACCAGAAATTAGCTTTCAAATATATCAAGAACCAATTATACAATAAAAAGTCGTGACATTCACCGCCATAATAAGCAATACATTTATCGAATATAAATATTCGGAAATTTGTAAATCCAAAATGTGCAATAGATAGCCAGCTACATGTTTGGGGATCGTTTTTTACCCTGTGCCAATGCATTCTCTTATATATGCGAGTCGACCATAGGTCGCCTCGCATATGTAGGAGAATGCATTGGCCTAAACAAAAATTACAATTTTAATAATTTGTTCTTGTATTCTTTAACAATTTTATAATTTCACCCAAACAGAGCCCCAGACAAACACGAGCAGCCGACACTCTTCTATGTGCTTCTATATATGTGTGGGGCTCCCTGCAGGTTTTTTATTTTATGTCCTAAAAATTGTCAGAAACATTTATTTAAAAAAAAATGATAAAAAATTGTTAGGCCAATGCATTCTCTTATATATGTGAGGCGACCTATGGTCGACTCGCATATATAAGAGAATGCATTGGCACAGGGTAAAACAAATCCCGATTTCCGACTGGATTTGATATGGCGGGTCACATATTATCCATAACAGTTTGCATGACAATTTTTCCAGCTGCGTGAACGAGCACTTATTGGTACAATAGTTTGATGCGACATGATGTAGAGCAAACATTGTATTGTAGTGTGTTATGGTGTCCTCGATAATGAGATGGCTAGTGTATCAACTGACACGGATCACTTTTTTTGCAGTGTTCGTGAATGGTGACTGATATCGACGAACTCCCCATTTATTCTGTAGCCGGAAAATAATTGTTCAAGGAAACTCTAGTTGCCAATAAACTAGCACCTAATTAATATTGTTAAGATGTAAGTTATACCTACACACAAAGGAGTGCGACGACAACAGCAGACAATGGGAATTGATTAGAATGGCCATCGTTTAGCTGACATTGATCGGTTACATTGACTAGAAACGACAACAAGCATACCGCAAACTACAAGGGTGATAATGTCATATTGGGGATAATAATACTCCAAACCCACGCAGTGCAAATAGTTTACACAAATGATAGTCATATTAACACACATGTATTACAGATTAATATCTCTTTAAATAAATAACATATTTGAAATATATTTGGTTATAACAAAATAAATATGAATTGACGACCCCTGTCAGGAAAGGATTCTATTAATTAATATTTTTTTTAATTTTTTTTTTTAATAATATTTGTATTCAGACAAAATAATTCCAGGGTAAGAAAAGAAACATAAAACAAATACATATAGAATATGTAGCTAATGTCGTCGCTTAAATTGTTTATGTCCGTGAAGGGGATTTGAGCATCTATTGGGCGAGGCTCTGCCGGGTCCAATAGATACTAAATCCCCCGAGCGGACATAAACAGCTTAAGCGACGACATTACATGTAGTTACATATTTTATTTATCCATCGCACAAAACTTGCCGTTTGTGAGGTAAATCTGTCATTTTCCTCAGTTTTACATTCGTTACTTCGATGACGCCATTACATTTATTAGGTCAAGCAAACCAATTAGCATTCATGACGTGGGAAAACCGGAGTGCAGCTTAGAGCGAAATAGTTCGTTGGCATTTTTACATTTATTATAAGCAGACCTTGTTCTGAGGATTTATAGTTGTTTTAGAGCTAAACATATATCATTTTACGAATTATTTTAGTGAATTATACACGATAAAAATGTTCTGAAATCACAATGACGTCATTAAGGCCGGTTGACGTCCCTAGTTACCTGCGCAATTTGCATATCAAATTACGTCATAAACGTAGTACTAACCTAATAAAGCTCCGTTGACCTAATACAGCTACATTGACGTAATAAACGTAACGTTTATTAGGCAGGCTTTATGTAGTCAATAGACGCAGTGAGCGGTGGATAAATATACATCTTATACAATTTAGACATATTACTTATCAATTTGATTCTATTCGAATAGTTTACTATGAAATGAGATGATTAATTGGGACACTGTATTGTTCTATTTTTAGAACAGACCATTCAGGCGATACCATATAGCGATAGAGATCATTAGGCTGTCCCTATAGCTATACGAAACGAACGCCAAATGTCCCAGATTGAGTGATTGTGTTGTTTTATTCCATAGTTATAAGCGATAATGAGTCTAATTAACGTTTATTTGTGACAAAATTACACAATAACATTTCTGGTCGCTGTCAAGAGTAACCACTATTGCTCGTTAGCTAAACAACCAAACTGTTATGGAATTATCCCCAAACATGTAGCTGGCTATCTATTGCACACTTTGGATTTACAAATTTCCGAATATTTATATTCGATAAACGTATTGCTTGTTATGGCGGTGAATGTCACGACTTATTATTGTATAATTGGTTCTTGATATAATTGAAAGCTAATTTCTGGTAAATGTCAAACGTATAATAACTTATGGATTAAATAAATATCACAGCGTATGTAGAAACAGTGAGGTATAAATTATAATACAACGTGCATTTTATTAGTAGTTTGTCGTTCGAAACAAAACGTCGATGTAGGCAAACATATATAGAGAATAATTACTTGATTGAACTGGCGACCTGAAATAATTAATGAGAGGCAGGGACGTTGTACATGTACAAAAAAGAGCGCTTTGCGCTCGAGTATTTTACAAAATAGCCCCTGTTCTGGAATTAATTACTTCACGTCACCAGTTCAACCAAGTGCTTGTTATGTTTATTATATTCCACTATAAACATTTGATTTTCCGAAATCCGAATCATACCGCCATTATACCCATGACGCATACATTCTGATAGCGCGTATTAATACATAACAGGCTACTCATGTAGTTAAAGTGGCATAAATACATACTGAAATCATCCTGATACTGAAAACTATCACTCGAGAAATCACACACACGCGTGTAGGAATGTAATAACATAACATATTCGTTTTGCGCCGTACATAGAGTAGGATATATATATATATATATATATATATATATATATATATATACTGGCAGGTGACCCGACTTCGTCCGGGCTTTGATCTTGAATTGACCATTTGAAGGTCAAGGTCAGGTCGGAATCACTATTTGACCCGTCCAAAACACTTCCCGGAAAAAGTAACCCAAGGTATCAAATTTCGTCGAAATCCGCCAGTTTTACCCGATTTGACCTTGAATTGACCATTTTGAAGGTCAATGTAAGGTCGGGGTAACGATTTGACCCGTCCAAAACACACCCCGGACAAAATTACCCGTAGTTATCAAATTTCGTCGAAATCCGTCCTGCAGTTTTCCCGGCCATAGCTAACAGACAAACAAACAGACAGAAGTCCCAAATATATATTAGATAATTTGTGGGTACCCGTTTCAATGTGAATGTCATCTCGGGCGGAAAAACTGACCCGATGAAAATCTCCCCCATTCCTAGGAACCCCTAAGTGCGAACAGACATAAGAATCACTCAACACGCTCATGTCTGGACACAGACACAACACGCTCATGTCTGGACAGACACGCTCTTTATCAACGACACTGCGGATACGAACGCTCTTTAACTATCAACGCGATTAACCCCACAGTGCCAATGACGGTCATTTTGGTGACTGAGAGTGGAGAAGGGGTGATGGGAGCTTCTCCAAAACGGCGGTAAACACTGCCCGTAGGTTTTTAACCTTGGATTGGATTGATTGATTGATTGGGGTTTATTGTCGCTTTAGCCACTAATGCCATATCACGACATTGCCAGTTTTAGTGGTGGAGGAAATCCGCACACTTGCGACTAATCTAACAGTGATTTCAATAGCTGAAAAACTCGTCAACCATATGCGGCAAACCACCGGCCATCGGCGAGTAACTGGTAACTCCACCAGATAACGATTTCGAGTTACAAAGTCCACGATGGAAACATGTGGATTTGAACCCTAATCGCCAGCGCTGGAGGGCGAAACGAATTGGAGTTGTACCCCTAACCAATTGAGCCACGGAGGCCCCCAACCTTGGATTTGAAGTTTGAGCTCAATCGGTCCAGCCGTTTTCCCGGCCATAGCTAACAGACAGACAAACAGAAGTCCCAAAATATATATTAGACTAGCAGGTGACCGGGCTTTGACCGTGTGTTGACCATTTTGAAGGTCAAGGTCAGGTCGGGGTCACGATTTGACCCGTCGAAAACACTCCCCCGACAAAAGTATCCCATGGTATCAAATTTCTTTTGAGTTAATTCTGCCTTTTTAATCAAGAGAAATGATGGTACCCGTCCCGTGATGGTACCCGTCCCTAAAAGAGGTAAGTTTGTGGGTCCTCGGGCGGAAAATCTTACCCGATTAAAATCTCCCCCGTTCCTTGGAACCCCTAAGTACGAAGACAGAAGTAAGAATCACACAACACGCTCATGTATGGAAACAGACACACTCACGTCTGGCCCCAGACATAAGAATCACATTACACGCATACGCTCTTTATCAACGACACTGCGGATACGAACGCTCTTTAACTATCAACGCGATTAACCCCACAGTACCAATGACGGCATTTTGGTGACTGAGAGTGGAGAAGGGTTGCTGGGAGCTTCTCCAAAACGGCGGTAAACACTGCCCATATGTTTTTAACCTTATATTGGAAGTTTGAGCTCAATCGGTCCAGCCGTTTTCCCGGCCATAGCTAACAGACAGACAAACATAAGTCCCAAAATATATATTAGAAAGAAAACAAATATATATATATACTAGAAGGTGACCCGACTTCGTCCGGGCTTTGACCTTGAATTGACAATTTTGAAGGTCAAGGTGAGGTGGGGTATCGATTTGACCCGTCCAAAACACCGCCCGGACAAAAGTACCCGACAAAAGTACCCGTCGAAATTCATCCGGTTTTACCCGATTTGACATCGATTTGATCATTTTGAAGGTCAAGGTCAGGTTGGGGTCACGACTCGACCCGTCCAATACCGGTTACATCTCCATAAAAACAGTCCACATGAGAGTTAATCCTTATATTTATATACATTTAGCGAAAAAGCCACTTTTGTAAATGTATTTAAATCGAAAAGTGTATAGCGACAAAACCAGCCCAAAATATCCCATAGCACCCTTGGCAAAAGTTAACAGGAACAATTTCTTTATATTGAAACCTGATGATTTAATTTAAGTCAATCCTGCGCGAGTCCAAATGCGGCCAAAATATTACGCGTTTTTCTTTCCGGTATCGATGACGTATCGATGTAATTATGGGCTTGCAGTTATGAGCTGTTGCGCGTTCACCGAGAAATAACTGTAACTAGTCACGTGGGCGCCGACCAATCGAAATGCTGGATTTAGTGATAATCACACTTAGTGTGTAAATATATTCTGTTGAATATAATATGAAATGGTCCCATAAATGTTGCAAAGTGGTCATAACCTTGCAATAGCCAGTTATATATGTTTTCAATATTTTCTGCCGACACCGAATTTTCCTGGAATATCTGCAAGGGTAACCACATACCGCGATAATGGTGCGTTGAGGACAGTAACGTTACGTGTTCTTAACGTCATCATTTTCCCACACAAGCATCATATCTCTAAATCGGCAGGACCCACCAACATCATAACAAATGAGCTGGATCACTTAACTTGGGTTGGTATATAGTGAAGATATATTTATTTCCTCAAGCCATCAGATAATGGTGCAGAGAAAGCAAACACAAAAACAATACATTTTACAATATCGGTCAACATTGTGAGAAGAAACATCATACAAATTAATATATAAAATTAGACGAGAAAACAACATGAGTTAGCTATGCGGATATGATTCGGAGTTATTTACATATATATTGTATGAATCTACATAATTTCCTATTAATTGACATTTTAGTATTTGAAAGTCAAATTCTGAGTTTAGACATGTTCGGGCATTGTCGATGTGATCGATATATTAGCCTGTCTCTTTCTTTGTCGAAATATGGGCAATGGAATATATAATGATATTCGTCTCATAAACGGTCATTTCGGCACAATAAAAAAATTCGGTTATTTCTAGCTGTGCCATTCCACCGACCGGTTTTAACCCTTTGAGTGCCAGGTCCGATTTTTGTATCAAACCATATACCCTGTGCCAATGCATTCTCTTATATTTGCGAGTCGACCATAGGTCGCCTCGCATATATAAGAGAATGCATTGGCCTAACAATTTTTCATCATTTGTTTTTATTTTTTAGAATTTTTTTGAATTTTAATAATTTTTTCTTATATTCTTTAACATACTTATTTTGTAGGTTTAGTGCCAAGGAATCTTACGGTTTTCATGGGCATCAAAATGATTACTATGAATATTTGGTGATAGTTTTGAGTTATAACATGCCCCTAAGGTTTTATCCAGTTTGTATTTAAATTCGCTATAGCATGCTTAATCATACCCCAAAAAAGGGCCGATTTTACAGACCGTAAATTAGGGCCGATGAGATCGGCCCCTGGCACTGAAAGGGTTAATAGGCAAAGGGTGATTACATGTTCTAAATCGGACTAGAGCTATTACACACGAATTATCGCACTTAGATATGTAGCTTTCTTTTTCAAGGGCATCTCTGGTTGAAGGGCATATCTGATACCTATCAGCAAAAACACATTATCCGATCGATATAGCTCATCACATGGATATTGTTTGATATCAATCGATGATTTCTTTGTTGAGTGTGAGGAAAGACAATTTATATACGATAATCGATTCTCTTTATTAAACACAGTCAACAACAAACATTGAATGAACTCTACGTATGCCGGAACGTGTGAAAACTAGTGGCACAGGTTGTATATTGCAGAAGCTTCTAATGAAAGTTTCTTACAGACACTTATTTGCCATCTGAAGACTTGAAGATCAGCAATATGGCAACTAGTCCACATGACATAATATTGGCGTAGGTTGGTCCTATTGTCACCATAGAAGCACACACCTGTTGTATTCCTAATAAAACATACATATGTCAGCAGTTTTTCCATAATGTTGCAGATGAATAATTTCTGATAACGATGCTATCATAATACATGTACGTGTCCTGTCACGGCAAACGATCAACAACACGATTTGTTTGGCCGTTGAACCAGGACACCTGAGATGAAACGAGAAACATAGTCGCCACCATGTTATGAATTAATATACACCACATGCCGTCGTGATCGTCGTGCCCCCTCCCGTTATCGCCTGATCTTCCATAATCATCCTCATATACATATCATCTCGGAATATGGCCATCGTCAAAAACACAATAGCAGCAATGTCCATCCGATTAACAGCAACGGACAAACAACATCTTTACATACCCATCATCATCATGGGAGCGAGTGCGCCCATTCCCATCATGCCTCCGCCCATTCCTCCGCCCATTCTTGTCATTCCCTGCCCCATGTTTCTAAACATCATCATTGAAAGCATTGGATTCTCTCCAAACATGTCTCCGCCTCCCATGAGGAGCATTGGTAGCATTGCCCCAAGAGATCCCATTCCCGATCCGGAGTTAGTAGGTGTCGGTTGCTGTGCTACATTGTTGGTAATCATCGGGTCGGTAGCGGCAACGTTGTTGGTATACACCGGGTAGGTTGCAACATGCAACGGTAGTGGACCGGTTGCTATATTGCTGAAAGGAGCGTTTGCCAAAGGAAAGCCACTCCCTATAGTCAATGATGAATCTGCTATTGGCAGCGGCAGGAGAGGATCATAAGGTGGCACCGGTGGTAGACCTGCTACTGGCGATAACGGCGTTTGAGCGCTGATGCAACCGAGAGTCACGATAATTGCAGATAGAACGTTTACTGCGTTGCACTTCATTTTTACCGGGTTTGCGACAAAGTTTGTAATGACCATCACCTATGAGTGCACCATTTTATATGAGCAGTGGAGGGTTCAGCTACCATCAATCATCGCCGTAACATGTCTTTGTCGAATGAGATCGTGATGTACGATTAGGAAATATTTCGAAATCACCAGCACGATGTGTTGTAATACATTGTAAAGGCAATTGCCGTCTCACGCCGGGAATATACACCACTAACAATGCGTTATTTAGAAAATCGTTTACTATAATTATGTAATGTCACCCCAGACCCCCAGCTGTTCCTTTTCTGTATCACGCTTGCTTCTAATTCATGCCATTAATCTCTACTCTGGCTATAACGCCCGTAGAGATCATAGTCAACCAGTAGAAAACCTTGGAGCTTTTTTGAAGTTTTGACAGCAAACCTTATAGAGTTGAAAAAATAATGCGGGGAATATATGTCTTAGTTACTATCTGTTCCTTAATAATGTACTTCATTGTAGGTGAGGTCCCAACTCTAAAATTTCACGATTTAAGTGACTTTGTGAGCGATTTTGCTTTGCGTCGCTTACAATTATGAAATATATCCTGGATAATAAATTCAATGTTTATTGCGATATCGGCTTACACAATTCACAGAAAAGCATGCAATTTCGAGTTGGGACCTTCACCTACAGTACATTATTAAGGAGCAGATAGAACTAAGAAATATATTCAAAAAGTTCCCAGATAAAACAGCGCTCTTTATTCAACCCGTATCATAAACAGACAAAAAATAACGCTCTTTATAGTCTCATTTCAATGTTTTAACTTGAATAAGTCTTTCTGTGGCATGTACATACCCTTTACAAGCATTTCACCTAGTAGATGGCCGGGTCGGAATGTGACAAATGAGAGCATACTGCATGTGTGTACAATTTGAGGTGCAAACCACCATGTCGTTTAAAGATTCGATGTCCGAATTTACACAATAACCAACAAACCCAATACAATCTGCGCATTATCTGTACGAGAAAATACATGCAATCAGATGATAATGAGATCTTCAAAACATGAAGTTTTAACACGTTTTTATTCTTGTTATCCTATAGACACAATTCCAATGATTGCCCCTTATACAGAACATCCATGCTTCCACCACGTACATGCGATAGATACTAAATGTCCCTCTTAAAGGTACACACTCCGATTCGATGGTCCTGTATAATCAGATTCCAACAACAAAAACAACATCAACAACAATATTTTTCGGTCGGCTCGTCGAATATTTGCTTGGCGGCCAAATATTAAAAGAGGTGAAAAATAACATATTAATAACATCGATAGCTGATAAAGCTGAGCCTTTACGGGTGGGTTCCTCGACTCTACTCAAATATGTTTACCTCCCCCGAAACCAAAGAAATAGTAACTTAGGAGTGTTAATTCATTATGTATCTTTAATTATAAGCTGTTATATAGTCGTTTGCTATGCACCGCTTGTTTATCTGTGTGATGCAAATGATTGTGATTCCCGGTAAGCGGAAACTTAGCCTAGAACACTATGAATATACCTTGTCATCGAGCCATGGCCATATTGGATCCATCCCAGTTCAGTTGTTTCGTGCTACATGTCAACGTTCTGCGTGGAGTACCATTCCATATATGGAGCTTTTGAATATTCACGAATTCCATATATGGAATGCTACTTTGAACTATAGCACTAAAAACGGAACGAGGCTGGATGGATCCAATATGGCCGCGACTCAGTGACAAGGCGTATTATGTTTTGTCATATCAGACTGATGATCTTTAATAAAATAACTTGCAAAACATTTTGATGGAGTTAATTAGTACCGTTTAAACTAGCAATGTTCTGTTGTGAACAAGATATGCGTTATTCCCTGTCAGCGAAATTTGGCGACCATGGGATGTATACCGCGAGAAAAATTCAGCAATTTAAAGTTCATTCGGAGATTTATCGCGCTAAAAATCCATAACCACTTTGAAAGTTTGAATCCGCCGTTTGTTACTTATATCAAAATACTTAACTGTATTACGTATTATGAATGCTCTATACCATACCCATTATTTATTCAACTCCAATGGAGTGGCTAATCTTTACATTAATCCAGTCATAACATTAATTATACGTTTCTTTCGTTCAATAATATGTATTCGGATATCTCCGTAGCCGAGGCTGGTACATGTACCAAGCCTTGAAATTGGGTGTCTGTCATTTGCAGAATGAGGTCCCCAGAGGGTGAATTTAGTGATGCTACCCCGCATAACGGGCTAGCATCACCAAATTCACCCTCTGTGAACCTCATTCTGCTGAGGTGTAAGCAGAATGAGGTCCACAGAGGCTGAATTTGGTGATGCTAGCCCGCTATGCGTGGTAGCATCACTAAATTCACCATCTGGGGACATCATTCTGCAAATGACAGGCACAATATTTCAAGGCTTGACATGTACATCGTACATTTATGTCGTGGGTAAGATCATCACGGTCTTGGCTATAGACGCGGTTGGCCTGGGTTTAACCCCGACATGTGCGAATTTCGGGACCGAACTAAATGTGGCATTCCGATTATTCTGTATATATATGTATATTGGGATTTATATATGTTAATGGGACATGCCTCATTCGAACTTCCAAATTGTGTCTACGTAATTTGGAGGGAGGAATGTAAGACAGATTGAAAAGTGCAGGAACTATTGATGTACCGGCCTCATATGCTCTGACATTATACTTACCATGGTCACAGCGATTTTCCAGCTGTTTTCAATTGTTCGCACATAAGTGAAACGAACGCTCTTTTGTGTTACCATAGCAGAAATTGACTAACACGGGACGCTCTTGTCTGTCCCATGTCGTGCACATGGCTGTGTTTTATGTTTGGAATCCAAACATCGTCTTCAAAGTTGTATGTTTTAAACATATAATGCTCGTAGAAGCCACAAACGTTCATGGATAATTCGATATTCGGCTTGACGGATTTGCTATTTGTGAATTCTTATTTGCATATACATGTATTCGCGGATGATATTTCTAGTTAGGCCTACATGTAGGTATAGAAGTAATGGCAACCTGAACAAATTATTATGTATATTTTATTTGTCGTATTGCAGTTTATAGTTTCATCACTGCATGAACTTTGTCAATGTTAATTATAAATGTGTCCATGTTAACATAAATTTGCATGATCTGCATGTTTAGTGGAACATTCCTTCACCCCTGGGTCTTTGGGTGGAACGTTGTCGAGCCACACTCTTGTTAGTATTTTGACTGTCTCTTGGTCTCTTGAATTTCGATTTGTTTTAAATAACTCCATCATGTTTGGAATATTATGTATAATTGGGAGAATAAGCACATTGCACTGTCAGAACGATTCTCGTGAACCCAGTGTACATGGATCAGTCTTATACAACACTGATTACAAAACTGTTTACAAAACTGATTGAAAAACTGACTACAAAACAAAATCATTACGAATTAGATTCGCTCATGGGTGTTATATTACGCAATATATCATTTTCTTTTTGCACTAATTGACATGTTTTATTTGTCTTGCCATGAGTGAGGCATCGCCCGACCTGGCCATAACTCTCAAAATGCACCGGACCATAAACCCAGTAACGTTTACGGATCCCTTTCAGTATTCAGTATTCACTGAATAATTTTTATTTATAGGATGGACTGAATGAAATCGCTGAGTATTGGTCAACACACAACGCCCCATCTTTGTCTTATCTGCTCCAAGATTAAACATGATAAATACACCCAACTTTATATTGTTCGGTCGTTGCCTCTCAACTCTTGTGTGTTAATCCGAAAGGGAACGGGACAAATCTAAGTGTAACAACCTATCCTCGTGCAAATATGTTCATACTGGACCTAAATATACAAATTAATTAATTAACATATTTGACATTATTTGTTTCTTAACCCTTTGAGTGCCGCGGGCCGATCTCATCGGCCCTAATTTACGGTGTGTAAAATCGGCCATAAATTGTTTTGGTTTTTTTAGAATATTTTTGTTTTGGGTTGAATTTTTTTTGGGTATGCTTAATGAGCATGCTATAGCGAATTTAAAAACAAACTGGTTAACACCTTAGGGGCATGTTATAACTCAAAACTATCACCAAGTATTCATAGTAATAATTTTGATGCCCATAAAAAACATAAGATTCCCTGGTACTAAACCTACTAAATATACCTGTAAGAAATAAGAAAAAATTATTAAAATTGTAAAAAAATAACAAAAAAAATAACAAAAGATGAAAAATTGTTAGGCCAATGCATTCTCTTATATATGCGAGGCGACCTATGGTCGACTCGCATATATAAGAGAATGCATTGGCACAGGGTATATGGGTTGATACAAAAATCGGACCTGGCACTCAAGGGGTTAAATAAGCCCATAGTTGACTTCTACCCGCTATTCCGTTGTATGGCCAGGAGTAGGTTTATTTTGTACATCTGCATTTATTTGACCACCCTGTGTTGATAGCCAACATGTTTAGACAGAGTATGTTACCCTGTTCTATTCAGCTGTATAAAACTTCTTGATTATACCCAGCTTTGAATCACTAAATGCATAAGCCATTGCACTCTTATAATATGGTATGATGATATGCATCGATCTGCAACAATTGGTTCGTTATTGAGTTGAGAATATCTATTATATCTAACATAGCTCACTACTGATTTATATCGTATTTAGTTTATAATAACAGGATGTGAGACAATATATAGTTTTTTGCTAAATATTTATGCATTTAGATGTAAATTATTCCCTCAAAACTGATGTTATTATCATGTTATTGCTGCGAACTCTCTCTGAGGCAAATTAAAGCGCATCAGTATTGGAACATACGTACATATATTCACCCTCCAACCAAAGTGTGTTATTTAGGTTACTGAATAATAGAACAGAATCAGTGTTTCACACAGCTCGGCCCTGTGTACGAAATGTTTGGTCAGATGACCCACCCCCACTTCGAAAGTAGGAAAATATTTGACTTCTTGTATAAAACAACCAAACGAGCCAATGGAATGAACTATTGTGAATTTTTACCTACATCTAAACATTGTTTTCGAAAAACATATAATACATTGAATATATCTCGTACAACGGTATATGCATGCTTCCCCGGGAATTCTGTTTTGCATTGCATAAATAATATGTTATAATTTTTATATAAGCACATTCATATGCATTTGATAATATTGGACGCTACTTGTCTTACACGTATCATTATGTATTGTTGTGTAACATATCACCGACAACTATGCAACCACCAGATGGACGACTGACATGTCCTTTGATATAATATGATAGTTGTAGGTTCATGAAACAGATGGTAGTAAGCACATATATCCGTTCATACAATATAAGCAACTTTTCGACAGACACATTTCGCACAATGAACGACAACAGATAATTATTACGAATAGTGTACTACGTCGCTGAAATTTGTGTGCTTTCTATTCGTTGTCGTTTTTCCCTATCCTTTGTTACGATTACGGTTTTTGATTTTCAACAAAACTAACAAATACATCATAAGTTCGCTATCGTTTCCCATCTCATCCATAAGGGAGATGACATTCAGATTATCTCCTTAAATTGTGATCGCTATGTGGCCTTAACCCTTTCAGTGCTAGGGGCCGATCTCATCGGCCCTAATTTACGGTCTGTAAAATCGGCTCTAAATTTAGTTTTTTTTTGGGTTGAATTTTGTTTGGGCATGCTTAAGCATGCCGTAGCGAATTTAAAAACAAACTGGATAAAACCTTAGGGGCATGTTATAACTCAAAACTATCACCAAGTATTCATAGTAATAATTTTGATGCCCATGAAAAACGTAAGATTCCCTGGCACTAAACCTACAAAATAAGTCTGTTAAAGAATATAAGAAAATATTATTAAAATTGTAAAATATTGTAAAAAATAATAACAAATGATGAAAAATTGTTAGGCCAATGCATTCTCTTATATATGCGAGGCGACCTATGGTTGACTCGCATATATAAGAGAATGCATTGGCACAGGGTATATGGATTGATACAAAAATCGGACCTGGCACTGAAAGGGTTAATTTGTATCTATTAGTGGCAATCAAACCAGTCGTCGTCGTGAAATAAGAGAATCTTGCGAAACACATAGCGCTATGGTATATGACCTGATAACAACATAATTAAGTACACAATAATCACGGCACGCAGCACCATAACCCCCTTTCTGCGAATGACAAGCACGATTGTCTCACAAACAGACTCCTAATCGTCAATTCTGCGAAAAGATATTTGGACCCTGCGAAAAAATTACGACTACAAATAGCTATCCGTAATATTTATCATTCGTCGTCCGTAATGCAAAAGGTGTCTATTACCACATTCACGCTGGTTCGATAGTTCCCGTCGCGGGCACACGCCCAGTAAAACCGCTGCGGGAAAGTTACGCGACGACTGGTAAGTTTGTTTAGCGCGCTATTTTGCTTTTAATTTTGCTTTTATCGGCATTATGTTGTTTGATGGACCTAACATCTAGCAATTGTTGACAGGTGGAGAATACGGCTCAATTTGGTCGCAAAATGACCGATGGATGGTGAGAATAAGCATCCCATATTGCATTATTGTGTGATTTTTAATATTACGTTTCAAATTGAAGCAAATTTTAATATTATTGAAAACGTTCCATTGATATACATGTAGATATCTTAGTAAGCTAAATCTTCATTTCCAGCAATATATGTAAGAAAAAAAAACAAATAATTATGATGGTACACCCAGTTTTTCGAGTAAGACCCGTTACGGGCTCGATTTAAGATTGCATCGGGGTTTTACTGCCGCCCGCCACGGGATTTACGTAATCGTAGTCAGAGACGTGGCGACAGGGGGGGGGTTGGGGGTGTCTCACCCCCTCCCCCAAAACTTTGTTCAAAATTTTCAACAGTTGGAAATTTCCTACCTGCCAAAACATTGTCGGAAATTTCACACTAACAATAGGTTGAAAATGTTCTTGTAGTTTGATTTTCAAACAATTTTTTAGGGGAATTAATTGTTTTTGGACCAATATTTGCATATTTTCCTATTTTTTGTCAAAATTTTGGACTGAAATGTTCATCAGATGGAAATTTTCCAACATTGGGGGGGGGGGGGGGGGGGGGTGACAGGTTGGAAATTTCCTACACTTGGAAAGCTTGTGTCCTGGTCCCTCCCCCGTGGCCAATCAAAAACTGCTAGTTAATTTAAAAAATAAACAATATTGTCATACATTTGGTCAACATTGTCATTGGAATTGTCATCAGTTGGAAAATTTCCAACCTAAGTGGGGGTGTCAGGTTTGATTCCAACTCTAGGAAGGCTTGATGCTAGCCTTGATGCTAGGATTTTGCGATTTTCTTTTTCAGATTTCAAAATTTTCGCACACCGGGCCGAACCATGTGTCCGAATACATATTATTGAACGAAAGAAACGTATAATTAATGTTATGACTGGATTAATGTAAAGATTAGCCACTCCATTGGAGTTGAATAAATAATGGGTATGGTATAGAGCATTGATAATACGTAATACAGTTAAGTATTTTGATATAAGTAACAAACGGCGGATTCAAACTTTCAAAGTGGTTATGGATTTTTAGCGCGATAAATCTCCGAATGAACTTTAAATTGCTGAATTTTTCTCGCGGTATACATCCCATGGTCGCCAAATTTCGCTGACAGGGAATAACGCATATCTTGTTCACAACAGAACATTGCTAGTTTAAACGGTACTAACTCCATCAAAATGTTTTGCAAGTTATTTTCTTAAAGATCAGCAGTCTGATATTACACAACATAATACGCCTTGTCACTGAATCGCGACCATATTGGATCCATCCAGCCTCGTTCCGTTTTTAGTGCTATAGTTCAAAGTAGCATTCCATACATGGAATTCATGAATATTCAAAAGCTCCATATATGGAATGCTACTCCGTGCAGAACGTTGACATGTAGCACTAAAAAATGAACTGGGCTGGATGGATCCAATATGGCCATGGCTCGATGACAAGTTATAAGCATAGTGTTCTAGGCTAAGTTTCCGCTTACGGGAATCGTACGGCAGATGTGTGTATCACACAGATAAACAAGCGCTGCATCGCAAACGACTATATAACAGCTTATAATTAAAGATACACAAAGAATTAACGCTCCTCAGTTACTATTTCTTTGGTTTCGGGGGAGGTAAACATATTTGAGTAGAATCGAGGTACCCACCCGTAAAGGCTCAGCTTTATCAGCTATCGATTTTATTAATATGTTATTTTTCACATCTTTTGATATTTGGCCGCCAAGCAAATATTCGACGAGCCGACCGAAAAATATTGTTGTTGATGTTGTTTTTGTTCTTGTAATCTGATGATACAGGACCATCGAATCGGATTGTGTACCTTTAAGAGGGACATTTAGTATCTATCGCATGTACGCGGTGGAAGCATGGATGTTCTGTATAAGGGGCAATCATTGGAATTGTGTCTATAGGCTAACAAGAATAAAAACGTGTTAAAACTTCATGCTTTGAAGATCTCATATCATCTGATTGCATGTATTTTCTCGTACAGATAATGTGCAGATTGTATTGGGTTTGTTGGTTATTGTGTAAAATCGGACATCGAATCTTTAAACGACGTGGTGGTTTGCACCTCAAACTATACACACTTGCAGTATGCTCTCATTTGTCACATTCCAACCCGACCACCTACTAGGTGAAATGCTTGTAAAGGGTATGTACATGCCACAGAAAGACTTATTCAAGTCAAAACATTGAAATGAGACAATAAAGAGCGTTATATTGTGTCTGTTTATGATACGGGTGAATAAAGAGCGCTGTTTTATCTGGGAACTTTTTGAAGTTTTGACATGGAACATCATAACGTCGAAAAAAATAATGCGGGGAATAATTTATTATATTTCTTAGTTCTATCTGCTCCTTAATAATGTACTTCACTGTAGGTGAAGGTCCCAACTCGAAATTGCATGCTTTTCTGTGAATTGTGTAAGCCGATATCGCAATAAACATTGAACTTATTATCCAGGATATATTTCATAATTGTAAGCGACGCAAAGCAAAATCGTTCACAAAGTCACTTAAATCGTTAAATTTTATAAAGTTGGGACCTTCACCTACAATGAAGTACATTATTAAGGAACAGATAGTAACTAAGAAATATATTCCCCGCATTATTTTTTCGACTCTATAAGGTTTCCTGTCAAAACTTCAAAAAAGCTCCAAGGTTTTATACTGGTTGACTATGATCTCTACGGGCGTTATAGCCAGAGTAGAGATTCATGTCATGAACTAGACGCAAGCGTGATACAGCAAAGGAACAGCTGGGGGTCTGGGGTGACATTACATAATTATAGTAAACGATTTTCTAAATAACGCATTGTTAGTGGAAAAACTGCTGACAGATGTATGTTTTATTAGTAATACAACAGGTTTGTGCTTCTATGGTGACAATAGGACCAACCTACGCCAATATTATATCATGTGAACTAGTTGCCATATTGCTGATCTTCAAGTCTTCAGATGGCAAATAAGTGTTTGTCGGAATCTTTCATTAGAAGCTTCTGCTGTGATACGTTTTCTACAAGGGCGGTATGATGCGTCATTCGATTCGAAAACTAGTAATATACAACCTGTGCCACTAGTTTTCACACGTTCCGGCATACGGTTTATTCAATGTTTGTTGTTGACTGTGTTTAATAAAGAGAATCGATTATCGTATATAAATTGTCTTTCCTCACACCCAACAAAGAAATCATCGATTGATATCAAACAATATCCATGTGATGAGCTATATCGATCGGATAATGTGTTTTTGCTGATAGGTATCAGATATGCCCTTCAACCAGAGATGCCCTTGAAACAGAAAGCTACATATCTAAGTGCGATAATTCGTGTGTGATAGCTCTAGTCCGATTTAGAACAAGTAATCACCCTTTGCCTATTAACCATTTCAGTGCCAGGGGCAGATCTCATCGGCCCTAATTTACGGTCTGTAAAATCGGCCCTTTTTTGGGTATGCTTAAGCTTGCTATAGCGAATTTAAAAACAAACTGGATAAAACATTAGGGTCATGTTATAACTCAAAACTGTCACCAAGTATTCATAGTAATCATTTTGATGCCCATGAAAAACGTAAGATTCCCTGGCACTAAACCTACAAAATAAGTATGCTAAAGAATATAAGAAAAAAATATTAAAATTCTAAAAAATTATAAAAAATAATAACAAATGATGAAAAATTGTTAGGCCAATGCATTCTCTTATATATGCGAGGCGACCTATGGTCGACTCGCAAATATAAGAGAATGCATTGGCACAGGGTATATGGTTTGATACAAAAATCGGACCTGGCACTCAAAGGGTTAAAACCGGTCGGTGGAATGGCACAGCTAGAAATAACCGAATTTGTTTATTGTGCCGAAATGACCGTTTATGAGACGAATATCATTATATATTCCATTGCCCATATTTTGACAAAGAAAGAGACAGGCTGATACATCGATCACATCGACAATGCCCGAACATGTCTAAACTCAGAATTTGACTTTCAAATACTAAAATGTCAATTAATAGGAAATTATGTAGATTCATACAATATATATGTAAATAACTCCGAATCATATTCGCATAGCTAACTCATGTTGTTTTCTCGTCTAATTATATATATTAATTTGTATGATGTTCCTTCTCACAATGTTGACCGATATTGTAAAATGTACTGTTTTTGTGTTTGCTTTTTCTGCACCATTATCTGATGGCTTGAGGACATAAATATATCTTCACTATATACCCACCCAAGTTAAGTGATCCAGCTCATTTGTTATGATGTTGGTGGGTCCTGCCGATTTAGAGATATGATGCTTGCGTGGAAAAATGATGACGTTAAGAACACGTAACGTTACTGTTCTCAACGCACCATTATCGCGGTATGTGGTTACCCTTGCATATATTCCAGGAAAATTCGGTGTCTGCAGGAAATATTGAAAACATATATAACTGGCTATTGCAAGGTTATGACCACTTTGCAACATTTATGGGACCATTTCATATTATATTCAACATAATATATTTACACAATAAGTGTGATTATCACTAAATCCAGCATTTCGATTGGTCGGCGCCAACGTGACTAGTTGCAGTTATTTCTCGGTGAACACGCAACAGCTCATAACTGCAAGCCCATAATTACATCGATACGTCATCGATACCGGAAAGAAAAACGCGTAATGTTTTGGGCGCATTTGGACTCGCGCAGGATTGACTTAAAATAAATCATCAGGTTTCAATATAAAAAATTGTTCCTGTTAACTTTTGCCAAGGGTGCTATCAGGTGCTATGGGATATTTTGGGCTGGTTTTGTCGCGATACACTTTTCGATTTAAATACATTTACAAAAGTGGCTTTTTCGCTAAATGTATATAAATATAAGGATTAACTGTCATGTGGACTGTTTTTATGGAGATGTAACCGTGAGGTAAGTGGTCATAACTTGTATGTTATGACCACTTACCTCACGGTTACATCTCCATAAGAACAGTCCACATGACAGTTAATCCTTATATATGCAACAATTTGAGCCACGGATGAGTGCAGCATACATTAATGTGTTCTATGAACGGTGTAATCAACATGGTAATTATAATGAAAATGAGTTTATGCCTCGAGTCATAAACTAATTTTCATTATAATTACCTTGTTACTAAAATTCATTCATTTATTGCATTTACTATGGTGAGTATAATAGGGGATGGTCCCATAAATGGTCGGATTTAGTGTACAGTGCCTATTAAAATAATTTAAAATATGTATGCTCTTGAATGCATGCTTTTTGCAGATAATGGCCTTTCTACGAATCATTGGGATTAGGCAAAAACCTCTGAAATTACCATATAAGAAAAATGATGTTACTTTCTTACCAGCATCATTTTGCATCAGCAACGCCCTTGCTAACCAACATCATTACATATTAGCAGAGTGTGTACGCACAATATAACCTTTTCGGTAGTACAAGGTATTCTTCTGATACAGTAAACTACAAGTACAATACTGTGTACTGTGTCAGAACAAATGGGTTCTCATTGGATAAATGTTATAACATAAACAGTAAAATCAGTTTGATATTTTCCTATCAGTGTACATACATGTACGAGTTGAAGGCATGTTCCGGGAGCAGTTAGTGTCGGGAAGTACGAATAGGTATAGGAAGATGGAAGGAGTCGAACAAGTGAAATACTGCATAACACACAATTACTCTGAACGACATAATAACAAACTAGCTTCAACATCACAAGCACATATGTGACCCGCCATATCAAATCCAGTCGTAAGTCGGGATTTTTTTTTACCCTGTGCCAATGCATTCTCTTATATATGCGAGTCGACCATAGGTCGCCTCGCATATATAAGAGAATGCATTGGCCTAACAATTGTTTACAATTTTAATAATTTGTCCTTGTATTCTTTAACAATTTTTTAATTTCACCCATACAAAGCCCCAGACAAACATGAGCAGACGACACTCTTCTATATGCTTCTATATATGTGTGGGGCTCCCTGCAGGGTAATGGATGTTTGTTATGTTATGTCCTAAAACTTGTAAGAAACATTTATTTTAAAAAAATGATAAAAATTGTTAGGCCAATGCATTCTCTTATATATGCGAGGCGACCCGCATATATAATAGAATGCATTGGCACAGGGTAAAAAAAATCCCGACTTACGACTGGATTTGATATGGCGGGTCACATATTGTCGCATCCACAGTTCACTCACGCGCATATAACAGCGTGTGTCTTATCACGGGAGTTGTCCGTTGGTAACTCAGCCACAGTTGTCGACACAGAAAACCGTCATATATAAACAGGGGCGTATCTAATCCCCGACATCCTCCGGGGGCACAGAACACAAGTCAAGATTCAGAAACAGAACAGATGTCTATGTTGCGTTGAAATATCCATTCAAAGTTAGACACGCTGTGGTCTTCTTGAAAGTAGGCACAAAATATACATGTACATGCCTCAGTAGCCTCACGTGTTGCCAGGCCAATAAGTCAAGTTCTAAAATGCCGTATCATCAATTCTAAAATTGTCTCAGTAATTCTTGTTTTCGATACCATTCATAGGATCATTCTGATTGGATTATTATGAAGACTAGCCGGAAGGCGTATCCTCCTTAAATTCGCTACAGCATGCTTAAGCATGCCCAAACAAAATTAAACCCAAAAAAATCTAAAAAAAAAAAAAAAAAAAAATTTAGTGCCGATTTTACATACCGTAAATTAGGGCCGATGAGATCGGCCCCTAGCACTGAAAGGGTTAAGGCCACATTGCGATCACAATTTAAGGAGATACTCTGAATGTCATCTCCCTCATGGATGAGATGGGAAACGATAGCGAACTTATGATGTATTTGTTAGTTTTGTTGAAAATCAAAAACCGTAATCGTAAGAAAGGATAGGGAAAAACGACAACGAATAGAAAGCACACAAATTTCAGTGACGTAGTACCCTATTCGTAATAATTATCTGTTGTCGTTCATTGTGCGAAAGGTGTCTGTCGAAAAGTTGCTTATATTGTATGAACGGATATACGTGCTTACTACCATCTGTTTCATGAACCTACAACTATCATATTATATCAAAGGACATGTCAGTCGTCCATCTGGTGTTGCAATGTCGTCGGTGATATGTTACACAACAATACATAATTATACGTGTAAGACAAGTAGCGTCCAATATTATCCAATGCATATGAATGTGCTTAAATATATCAAAATTATAACATATTATTTATGCAATGCAACACAGCATTCCCGGGGAAGCATGCATATACCGTTGTACGAGATATATTCAATGTATTATATGTTTTTCGAAAACAATGTTTAGATGTAGGTAATAATTCTCAATAGTTCATTCCATTGGCTCGTTTGGTTGTTTTATACCAGAAGTAAAATATTTGCATACTTTGGGGGGTGAGTAATCTGACGAAACATTTCGTACACAGGGCCGAGCTGTGTGGGTGGTCTGGATCCCACACAAAAACCCACATTTATTTCGGTGCTTGCAATTGTTTTCCTGATGTGTTTCCTGATTATTTACAAACACTGATTCTGTTCTATTATTCAGTAGCCTAAATAACACACTTTGGTTGGAGTGTGAATATATGTACGTATGTTGCAATACTGATGCGCTTTAATTTGCCTTAGATAGAGTTCGCCATAACATGATAATAAGATCAGTTTTGAGGGAATAATTTACATCTCAGTGCAGAAATATTTAGCAACATACTATATAGTGTCTCACATGCTGTTATTATAAACTAAATACGATATAAATCAGTAGTGAGATATGTTAGATATAATAGATATTCTCAACTCAATAACGAACCAATTGTTGCAGATCGATGCATATCATCATACCATATTATAAGAGTGCAATGGCTTATGCATTTAGTGATTCAAAGCTGGGTATAATCAAGAAGTTTTCTACAGCTGAATAGAACAGGGCAACATACTCTGTCTAAACATGTTGGCTATCAACATAGGGTGGTCAAATAAATGCAGATGTACAAAATAAACCTACTCCTCGCCATAAAACGGAATAGCGGGTAGAAGTCAACTATGGGCTTATTTAACCCCTTGAATGCCAGGTCCGATTTTTGTATCAACCCATATACCCTGTGCCAATGCATTCTCTTATATATGCGAGTCGACCATAGGTCGCCTCGCATATATAAGAGAATGCATTGGCCTAACAATTTTTCATCTTTTGTTATTATTTTTTACAATTTTTTACAATTTTAATAATTTTTTCTTATTTCTTACATGTATATTTAGTAGGTTTAGTGCCAGGGAATCTTATGTTTTTTATTGGCATCAAAATTATTACTATGAATACTTGGTGATAGTTTTGAGTTATAACATGCCCCTAAGGTATTAACCAGTTTGTTTTTAAATTCGTTATAGCATGCTTAAAGGCACGTGAGGCCTTGGTTGTCGAAAATATTCATATTTGTTCCAATCACCGTAAACAGAAAAACATTAAAACGCATACAGTTTCGTTCATATATACCATGACCATCGCGTAAACAGCATGTTATCATAAAGATTTACTATATTTTACCTAAGCAAGAGCCTGGTTGTGTTACAGAAGACAGCACAATGCTGCTGGCTAATCACACACAAAATTGCATAAACGCTCTTTATTCGTTCCATATCAGGAATTCACCAACAAAGAACGCTCTTTATGTTTACCATCATAATATAAACAAACACCTGAAAAGTAACTTTTTATGCCTTTGTTTACATAACAATGGTCAAATATATGACAATAACATACTGTTTATGCGATATTTCTTATTTGAATACGGACAAAGTCTGTCTACATTTTGTTGTTCTTTCTGTTTGTGGCGGTTTTTGACGGGTGAAAATATTTTCACAGGATACCCACCGCCAAGGCCAACCGTACCTTTAAACATACCCAAAATAAATTCAACCAAAACAAAAAAATTCTAAAAAAATTTAAAAAATTTAGGGCCGATTTTACACACCGTAAATTAGGGCCGATGAGATCGGCCCGCGGCACTCAAAGGGTTAAGAATCAAATAGGTCAAATATGTTAATTAATTTATTTGTATATTTAGGTCCAGTATGAACATATTTGCACGAGGATAGGTTGCTACACTTGTCCCGTTCCCTTTCAGATTAACACACAAGAGTTGAGAGGCAACGACCGAACAATATAAAGTTGGGTGTATTTATCATGTTTAATCTTGGAGCAGATAAGACAAAGATGTGGCGTTATGTGTTGACCAATATTCATTCATTCAGTCCATCCTATAAATAAAAATTATTCAGTGAATACTGATTACTGAAAGGGATCCGTGAACGTTACTGGGTTTATGGTCCGGTGCATTTTGAGAGTTATGGCCAGGTCGGGCGATGCCTCACTCATGGCAAGACAAATAAAACATGTCAATTAGTGTAAAAAGAAAATTATATATTGCGTAATATAACACCCATGAGCGAATCTAATTCATAATGATTTTGTTTTGTAGTCAGTTTTTCAATCAGTTTTGTAAACAGTTTTGTAATCAGTGTTGTATAAGACTGATTCATGTACACTGGATTCACGAGAATCGTTATGACAGTGCAATGTGCTTATTCTCTCAATTATACATAATATTCCAAACATGATGGAGTCATTTAAAAAACAAACCGACATTCAAGAGAGCAAGAGACAGTCAAAATACTAACAAGATTGTGATTCGACAACGTTCCACCCAAAGACCCAGGGGTGAAGGAATGTCCCACTAAACATGCAGATCGTGCAAATTTATGTTAACATGGACACATTTATAATTAACATTGACAAAGTTCATGCAGTGATGAAACTATAAACTGCAATACGACAAATAAAATATACATAATAATTTGTTCAGGTTGCCATTACTTCTATACCTAGGACTAACTAGAAATATCATCCGCGAATACATGTATATGCAAATAAGAATTCACAAAGGGCAAATCCGTCAAGCCGAATATCGAATTATCCATGAACGTTTGTGGCTTCTACGAGCATTATATGTTTAAAACATACAACTTTGAAGACGATGTTTGGATTCCAAACATAAAAAACAGCCATGTGCACGACATGGGACAGACAAGAGCGTCCCATGTTAGTCAATTTCTGCTATGGTAACACAAAATAGCGTTCGTTTCACTTATGTGCGAACAATTGAAAACAGCTGGAAAATCGCTGTGACCATGGTAAGTATCTTGTCAGAGCATATGAGGCCGGTACATCAATATTTCCTGCACTTTTCAATCTGTATTACATTCCTCCCTCCAAATTACGTAGACACAATTTGGAAGTTCGAATGAGGCATGTCCCATTAACATACATAAATCCCAAAATACATATACATGTATATACAGAATAATCGGAATGCCACATTTAGTTCGGTCCCGAAATTCGCCCATGTCGGGGTTAAACCCAGGCCAACCGCGTCTATAGCCAAGACCGTGATGATCTTACCCATCTGCACGACATAAATGTACGATGTACATGTCAAGCCTTGAAATATTGTGCCTGTCATTTGCAGAATGAGGTCCCCAGATGGTGAATTTACACCTCAGCAGAATGGGGTTCACAGAGGGTGAATTTGGTGATGCTAGCCCGCTATGCGGGGTAGCATCATTAAATTCACCCTCTGTGGACCTCATTCTGCAAATGACAGACACCCTATTTCAAGGCTTGGTACATCTACCAACCTCATTCTGCAAATGACAGACACCCTATTTCAAGGCTTGGTACATCTACCAGCCTCGGCTACGGAGATATCCGAATACATATTATTGAACGAAAGAAACGTATAATTAATGTTATGACTGTATTAATGTAAAGATTAGCCACTCCATTGGAGTTGACTAAATAATGGGTATGGTATAGAGGCTATAATAGAGCATTCATACAGTTAAGTATTTTGATATAAGTAACAAACGGCGGATTCAAACTTTCAAAGTGGTTATGGATTTTTAGCGCGATAAATCTCCGAATGAACTTTAAATTGCTGAATTTTTTCTCGCGGTATAAATCCCATGGTCGCCAAATTTCGCTGACAGGGAATAACGCATATCTTGTTCACAACAGAACATTGCAGTCTGATATGACAAAACATAATACGCCTTGTCACTGAGTCGCTATAGTTCAAAGTAGCATTCCATATATGGAATTCGTGAATATTCAAAAGCTCCATATATGGAATGGTACTCCACGCAGAACGTTGACCTGTAACACTAAACAACTGAACTGGGCTGGATCCAATATGGCCATGGCTCGATGACAAGGTATATTCAAAGTGTTCTAGGCTAAGTTTCCGCTTACCGGGAATCACAATCATTCGCATCACACAGATAAACAAGCGCTGCATCGCAAACGACTATATAACAGCTTATATTTAAAGATACGTAATGAATTAACGCTCCTAAGTTACTATTTCTTTGGTTTCGGGGGAGGTAAACATATTTGAGTAGAGTCGAGGAACCCACCCGTAAAGGCTCAGCTTTATCAGCTATCGATGTTATTAATATGTTATTTTTCACCTCTTTTAATATTTGGCCGCCAAGCAAATATTCGACGAGCCGAAAGAAAAATATTGTTGTTGATGTTGATTTTGTTGTTGGAATCTGATGATACACGACCATCGAATCGGATTGTGTACCTTTAAGAGGGACATTTAGTATATATCGCATGTACGTGGTGGAAGAATGGATGTTCTGTATAAGGGGCAATCATTGGAATTGTGTCTATAGGCTAACAAGAATAAAAACGTGTTAAAACTTCATGTTTTGAAGATCTCATTATCATCTGATTGCATGTATTTTCTCGTACATATAATGCGCAGATTGTATTGGGTTTGTTGGTTATTGGGTAAAATCGGACATCGAATCTTTAAAGGCACGTGAGGCCTTGGTTGTCGAAAATATTCATATTTGTTCCAATCACCGTAAACAGAAAAACATTAAAACGCATAGTTTCGTTCATATATACCATGACCATCGCGTAAACAGCATGTTATCATAAAGACCTAATATATTTTACCTAAGCAAGAGCCTGATTGTGTTACAGAAGACAGCACAATGCTACTGGCTAATCACTCACAAATGGCATAAACGCTCTTTATTAGTTCCATATCAGGAATTCACCAACAAAGAACGCTCTTTATGCTTACCACCATAATATAAACAAACACCAGAAAAGTAACTTTTTATGCTTTTGTTTACATAACAATGGTCAAACATATGACAATAACATACTGTTTATGCGACATTTCTTATTTGTATACGACCAAAGTCTGTATACATTTTGATGTTCTTTCTGTTTGTGGCGGTTTTTGACGGGTGGAAATATTTTCACAGGATACCCACCGCCCAGGCCAACCGTACCTTTAAACGACATGGTGGTTTGCACCTCAAACTGTACACACATGCAGTATGCTCTCATTTGTCACATTCCGACCCGGCCATCTACTAGGTGAAATGCTTGTAAAGGGTATGTACATGCCACAGAAAGACTTATTCAAGTTAAAACATTGAAATGAGACAATAAAGAGCGTTATTTTTTGTCTGTTTATGATACGGGTTGAATAAAGAGCGCTGTTTTATCTGGGAACTTTTTGAATATATTTCTTAGTTCTATCTGCTCCTTAATAATGTACTGTAGGTGAAGGTCCCAACTCGAAATTGCATGCTTTTCTGTGAATTGTGTAAGCCGATATCGCAATAAACATTGAATTTATTATCCAGGATATATTTCATAATTGTAAGCGACGCAAATCAAAATCGCTCACAAAGTCACTTAAATCGTGAAATTTTAGAGTTGGGACCTTCACCTACAATGAAGTACATTATTAAAGGCACGTGCGGCCTTAATTGTCGAAAATATTCATATTTGTTCCAAACTCCGTAAACAGAAAAACATTAAAACGCATACAGTTCCGATCATATATACCATGACCATCGCGTAAACAGCATGTTATCATAAAGACCTAATATATTTTACCTAAGCAAGAGCCTGATTGTGTTACAGAAGACAGCACAATGCTACTGGCTAATCACACACAAATGTCATAAACGCTCTTTATTAGTTCCATATCAGGTATTCACCAACAAATAACGCTCTTTATGTTTACCATCATAATATAAACAAACACCAGAAAAGTAACTTTTATGCTTTTGTTTACATAATAATGGTCAAACAAATGACCATAACATACTGTTTATGCGATATTTCTTATTTGTATACGGACACAGTCTATCTACATTTTGATGTTCTTTCTGTTTGTGGCGGTTTTTGACGGGTGGAGATATTTTCACAGGATACCAACCACCAAGGCCAACCGTGTCTTTAAGGAACAGATAGTAACTAAGAAATATATTCCCCGCATTATTTTTTCGACTCTATAAGGTTTCCTGTCAAAACTTCAAAAAAGCTCCAAGGTTTTCTACTGGTTGACTATGATCTCTACGGGCGTTATAGCCAGAGTAGAGATTCATGGCATGAATTAGAAGCAAGCGTGATACAGAACAGGAACAGCTGGGGGTCTGGGTGACATTACATAATTATAGTAAACGATTTTCTAAATAACGCATTGTTAGTGGTGTATATTCCCGGCGTGAGACGGCAATTGCCTTTACAATGTAATACAACACATCGTGCTGGTGATTTCGAAATATTTCCTAATCGTACATCACGATCTCATTCGACAATGACATGTTACGGCGATGATTGATGGTAGCTGAACCCTCCACTGCTCATATAAAATGGTGCACACATAGGTGATGGTCATTACAAACTTTGTCGCAAACCCGGTAAAAATGAAGTGCAACGCAGTAAACGTTCTATCTGCAATTATCGTGACTCTCGGTTGCATCAGCGCTCAAACGCCGTTATCGCCAGTAGCAGGTCTACCACCGGTGCCACCTTATGATCCTCTCCTGCCGCTGCCAATAGCAGATTCATCATTGACTATAGGGAGTGGCTTTCCTTTGGCAAACGCTCATTTCAGCAATATACATGTAGCAACCGGCCCACAACCGTTGCATGTATCAACCGACCCGGTGTATACCAACAACGTTGCCGCTACCGACCCGATGATTACCAACAATGTAGCACAGCAACCGACACCTACTAACTACGGATCGGGAATGGGATCTCTTGGGGCAATGCTACCAATGCTCCTCATGGGAGGCGGAGACATGTTTGGAGAGAATCCAATGCTTTCAATGATGATGTTTGGAAACATGGGGCAGGGAATGACAAGAATGGGTGGAGGAATGGGCGGAGGCATGATGGGAATGGGCGCACTCGCTCCCATGATGATGATGGGTATGTAAAGATGTTGTTTGTCCGTTGCTGTTAATCGGATGGACATTGCTGCTATTGTGTTTTTGACGATGGCCATATTCCGAGATGATATGTATATGAGGAGGATTATGGAAGATCAGGCGATAACGGGAGGGGGCACGACGATCACGACGGCATGTGGTGTATATTAATTCATAACATGGTGGCGACTATGTTTCTCGTTTCATCTCAGGCGTCCTGGTTCAACGGCCAAACAAATCGTGTTGTTGATCGTTTGCCGTGACAGGACACGTACATGTATTATGATAGCATCGTTATCAGAAATTATTCATCTGCAACATTATGGAAAAACTGCTGACATATGTATGTTTTATTAGGAATACAACAGGTTTGTGCTTCTATGATGACAATAGGACCAACCTCCTACGCCAATATTATATCATGTGGACTAGTTGCCATATTGCTGATCTTCAAGTCTTCAGATGGCAAATAAGTGTCTGTAAGAATCTTTCATTAGAAGCTTCTGCTGTGATATGTTTTCTACAAGGGCGGTATGATGCGTCATTCGATTCGAAAACTAGCAATATACAACCTGTGCCACTAGTTTTCACACGTTCCGGCATACGGTAGAGTTCATTCAATGTTTGTTGTTGACTGTGTTTAATAAAGAGAATCGATTATCGTATATAAATTGTCTTTCCTCACACTCAACAAAGAAATCATCGATTGATATCAAACAATATCCACGTGATGAGCTATATCGATCGGATAATGTGTTTTTGCTGATAGGTATCAGATATGCCCTTGAAAAAGAAAGCTACATATCTAAGTGCGATAATTCGTGTGTAATAGCTCTAGTCCGATTTAGAACAAGTAATCACCCTTTGCCTATTAACCCTTTCAGTGCCAGGGGCCGATCTCATCGGCCCTAATTTACGGTCTGTAAAATCGGCCCTTTTTTGGATATGATTAAGCATGCTATAGCGAATTTAAATACAAACTGGATAAAACCTTAGGGGCATGTTATAACTCAAAACTATCACCAAGTATTCATAGTAATCATTTTGATGCCCATGAAAAACGTAAGATTCCCTGGCACTAAACCTACAAAATAAGTATGTTAAAGAATATAAGAAAAAATTATTAAAATTCAAAAAAATTCAAAAAAATAAAAACAAATGATGAAAAATTGTTAGGCCAATGCATTCTCTTATATATGCGAGGCGACCTATGGTCGACTCGCAAATATAAGAGAATGCATTGGCACAGGGTATATGGTTTGATACAAAAAACCGGACCTGGCACTCAAAGGGTTAAAACCGGTCGGTGGAATGGCACAGCTAGAAATAACCGAATTTGTTTATTGTGCCGAAATGACCGTTTATGAGACGAATATCATTATTTATTCCACACCCATTGACGCGAGGTACATGTATTCAACGGAATCCCAGCCGTTGAATACATAGTAGTGTATACCTCTAGTGGAATACAAGCCGGAACTATTCTTGTTGACGTTGTCGCCAAGAAAGATGACGTACATTACGTCGATCATCCGCTTCCGGTGATCCCCCCATAATTACTGGCTATTTGTCAGACTTAAATCACAATAAAGGTGGCTATAGTAACAATGGATATGACATTCATGGATTAAACTTATCTGACTGAACGGTGTAGAATAAATACAGAACACAACTTGCATCATAATCTCGAATCTTTTATCGAACTCGTTGCGGACGGCGCAAAGTTATATTTCGCTCGAGCTACGCTCTCGCGAAATATATCCTTGCGCCATCCGCAACTCATTCGATAAAAGATTCTCGATTAAGATGCGCGTTGTGTTCTGTCTATATATACCATTGCCCATATTTCGACAAAGAAAGAGACAGGCTGATACATCGATCACATCGACAATGCCCGAACATGTCTAAACTCAGAATTTGACTTTCAAATACTAAAATGTCAATTAATAGGAAATTATGTAGATTCATACAATATATATGTAAATAACTCTGAATCATATCCGCATAGCTAACTCATGTTGTTTTCTCGTCTAATGATATACTAGTATATTAATTTGTATGATGTTCCTTCTCACAATGTTGACCGATATTGTAAAATGTATTGTTTTTGTGTTTGCTTTCTCTGCACCATTATCTGATGGCTTGAGGAAATAAATATATCTTAACTATATACCCACCCAAGTTAAGTGATCCAGCTCATTTGTTATGATGTTGGTGGGTCCTGCCGATTTGGAGATATGATGCTTGTGTGGAAAAATGATGACGTTAAGAACACGTAACGTTACTGTTCTCAGCGCACCATTATCGCGGTATGTGGTTACCCTTGCAGATATTCCAGGAAAATTCGGTGTCTGCAGGAAATATTGAAAACATATATAACTGGCTATTGCAAGGTTATGACCACTTTGCAACATTTATGGGACCATTTCATATTATATTCAACAGAATATATTTACACACTAAGTGTGATTATCACTAAATCCAGCATATCGATTGGTCGGCGCCCACGTGACTAGTTACAGTTATTTCTCGGTGAACGCGCAACAGCTCATAACTGCAAGCCCATAATTACATCGATACGTCATCGATACCGGAAAGAAAAACGCGTAATATTTTGGCCGCATTTGGACTCGCGCAGGATTGACTTAAATTAAATCATCAGGTTTCAATATAAAGAAATTGTTCCTGTTAACTTTTGCCAAGGGTGCTATGGGATATTTTGGGCTGGTTTTGTCGCGATACACTTTTCGATTTAAATACATTTACAAAAGTGGCTTTTTCGCTAAATGTATATAAATATAAGGATTAACTCTCATGTGGACTGTTTTTATGGAGATGTAACCGTGAGGTAAGTAGTCATAACTTGTATGTTATGACCACTTACCTCACGGTTACATCTCCATAAAAATAGTCCACATGACAGTTAATCCTTATATATGCAACAATTTGAGCCACGGATGAGTGCAGCATACATTAATGTGTTCTATGAACGGTGTAATCAACATGGTAATTATAATGAAAATGAGTTTATGCCTCGAGTCATAAACTAATTTTCATTATAATTACCGTGTTACTAAAATTCATTCATTTGTTGCATTTACTATGTTGAGTATAATAGGGGATGGTCCCATAAATGGTCGGATTTAGTGTACAGTGCCTTTTAAAATAATTTAAAATATGTATGCTCTTGAATGCATGCTTTGTGCAGATAAAGGCCTTTATACGAATCATTGGGTTTAGGCAAAAACCTCTAAAATTACCATATAAGAAAAATGATGTTACTTTCTTACCAGCATCATTTTGCATCAGCAACGCCCTTGCTAACCAACATCATTACATATTAGCAGAGTGTGTACGCACAATATAACCTTTTCGGTAGTACAAGGTATTCTTCTGATACAGTAAACTACAAGTACAATACTGTGTACTTTGTCAGAACAAATGGGTTCTCATTGGATAAATGTGATAACATAAACAGTAAAATCAGTTTGACATTTTCCTATCAGTGTACATACATGTACGACTTGAAGGCATGGTCCGGGAGCAGTTAGTGTCGGGAAGTACGAATAGGTATCGGACGATGGAAGGAGTCGAACAAGCGAAATACTGCATAACACACAATTACTCTGAACGACATAATCACAAACTAGCTTCAACGTCACAAGCATATATGTGACCCGCCATATCAAATCCAGTCGGAAGTCGGGATTTTTTTTTACCCTGTGCCAATGCATTCTCTTATATATGCGAGTCGACCATAGGTCGCCTCGCATATATAAGAGAATGCATTGGCCTAACAATTTTTTACAATTTTAATAATTTTGTCTTGTATTCTTTAACAATTTTATAATTTCACCCATACAGAGCCCCAGACAAACATGAGCAGACGACACTCTGCTATATGCTTCTATATATGTGTGGGGCTCCCTGCAGGGTAATGGATGTTTTTTTTATGTTATGTCCTAAAACTTGTAAGAAACATTTATTTAAAATAAATGATAAAAATTGTTAGGCAAAGCATTCTCTTATATATGCGAGGCGACCCGCATATATAATAGAATGCATTGGCACACGGTAAAAACAATCCAGACTTACGACTGGATTTGATATGGCGGGTCACATATTGTCGCATCCACAGTTCACTCACGCGCATATAATAGCGTGTGTCTTATCACGGGAGTTGTCCGTTGGTAACTCAGCCACAGTTGTCGGAACAGGAAACCGTCATATATAAACAGGGGCGTATCTAATCCCCGACATCCTCCGGGGGCACAGAACACAAGTCAAGATTCAGAAACAGAACAGATGTCTATGTTGCGTTGAAATATCCATTCAAAGTTAGACACGCTGTGGTCTTCTTGAAAGTAAGCCCAAAAGATACATATGTATACATGCCTCAGTAGCCTCACGTGTTGCCAGGCCAATAACTCAAAGAAATCCCCCCATACACTTTTCGATTGGCTAATTCACGTTTCACTTTACTATTTTGTTGTCGTTTGGCAATCGGGTCACACACTCGAACACGACTGGTCACGTGGTACTGGGGTAATCCCCATGTTATTCGGACCTGTACCGGAATATCCAAAAGCAAGTGCACATGCTAGGAAATATACGTGCAGTTTTTTGTTGTATACCTGAGTAGCTGTACGCTCACCTACCGCGTTTGGCAACACGGTAAGCGACATATCCCCGTTTCGTTGTCATCATTGTATTGCACAAAACAGTTTCCATGCCAATGTATACATACCCCATACGTCACCTCCATGGTTGACATTGGACACCGCAATATATGATGTGGCAAAGTCACAGTGCGTCCATTATTCCACTGCAAAAAGCGATGGGTATATGTAGATGTAATAGAGAGTGTTCTCAATTTGAGCTTGTGTGAACGTTTGCGACATACATGTATACATGTATTTTTGTGATGAATGTGTGTTACATATACGTATGGTGATTGTAAGTAAAATTTACTAAGGATATTCTGACTTACTCTGTGTCAAATCTAACCGTGGTCTTCACAATTTAAATTATAATATAAACTATATAGAGTTAAAATTTGCGTACTTGGATCCTGAAATTATGATCGCATCTGTTACATTTCTGTCTGATTTCTTGGATCGAATGTGGCAGATAAATAAATTGATTCTCCAGCATTGTGAGTCTTTTCATGATATGTTAAACCCAAAGAGCGTTTGCCCCATTTCGCGCAAAACATTTGACAACAGCTGCGAAACTGATATGATTTTGTCAAGTTTATAGTCCAGAGTATATATGAACCGTGTTTATCACTAGTGTGTGTGTGTGTCGACCTATACTAGACACGTTTCGCATAATGAACTACTACTGGCAAGCTTTACGAATAGTCTACTGCACTTTAAGTCGCACTATGAGGCAGAGGAACGCTCTTTATCAGACTTAGCAATTGGAATACATCATCCCCGCGTGTACTCTCACTCAATCAAAATCCAGATAATTTTGATGACACCTCTCTGAATTCCCCGTTTACCCACCAAGAGATAGAGAATGTGATTACGTCATTAAAGTTAAATAAAGCATGCGGTTACGACGAAATTAGTAATGCCCCCTTAAAATACAGTTGGCACACCAAAACAACTACCAAAACCGACCCAATCCCACTGATTACTGTCCACATATCCCATATTTTATTGTCGTATATTTATTCACTGCACGCATGCACAATTCATTAAATATTTTGAAATTTAACACTGTATATGTTCCACTCTATATGTCAAAACGACGACGAGTATATACCAATAAATTGAATTGAATTGAATTGCACGTCGCTAAAATTTGTGTTCTTCCTATACATGTATATCAGTTGTCGTTTTTCCATATCCGTAAATACAATTACGGTTTCTAGTTTTCAACACAACTCACAAATGAACTATAAATTAATAAGTTCGAGATAGTTTCTCTGGTCCTCAATGTGGGGGTTTATTCTGAGATTGTGCCCTTAAATTATAATCGTGGCCTTAATTTATATATCTTAGTGGCAGTCACATAATTCGTCACCGTAAAACACATGCGACATATAAGGCAGACCACCAAACTCTCGCTAGGTGGGATGGATACAAACTGATTTCCGGAAACGACTCACAAAAGCATACACGCTCGAATCCTGTCCATGATGTAATCTACTATACTTGATGTAATTTATATTTATTGTAATATTCGTGAAATAAATATTGTTTAAACTAAAACATGACAATCTTATCACACATAGTGCTCTAATCTACGTGTATATGGCCTAAACACAACATAACTATAAGTGCAAACTTATCACAACAAACAGAACCATATCAACTTACTGCGAGTGGCAAGAAGTTTGAATGGCACGATTTTCACACAAACTGACTCGTAGTTATAAATTCTGCAAAAGAAGTTTTGGCCGTCGGAAAAAATAGTACTATTAGCTATTCGTAATTCTTATCAGTAGTAATTCATTATGCGACTGGTGTCTAATATCCCTCGATCCGAAGACATAATTAGATGATCGAATATGCTTTGCCCGCTTGACTCAAATTGTTAATTGATAGACCATGCGAACATTTGACAATTACAGAATGCATGCAGTGGATGAATAGATGTGTATTTATTCATTACCACCCCCCTGACAGGAATCAGCATGTCCGTCCGTGTGTCTGTCCGTTGTCGTGTCGAGCCGACCGTCCGTCCATCGTTGACGCATTATTGTCCGCATGCGTAATCCTACCTTTTTTTTAGTCAATTGTTTTTAAACTTGGGCACCTGCGATTATCAGCTCGGTCCGACTTTTATAAAGTGGAATTATCCCCCTTTTTCGTAACATGTGTGATTTTGTCCGAGCTTCTATTTCTTGTGGGTTTCTTTCCCCCGAAAACAAATGTGTTAATTTGGCTATCCAATATGTATATATGTTGTCCAATGTCACTGTGGGGTATCCCTAGTCTCACCGGGACAGTCCCATCTCTTCTTTAGTTATCCACTGTGTCTGACATTTCCTCCTGTTACAGTGAGACAAGGAATGTGAAATAGTGCATCATTATTACCATTATGGGCAAGTTTACACTCATAGAACGAATACCACCAGTCCTTTCACGAATATTCTGAAGGAAGTCGGGACAAATCGATTTGAGAAGAAATTATATATGAAAACAATACCGATATCGCCATTTGGTTGATTGTTTCTTCCATCATTGTTACCCGAAACATGTAACAGTTCATGGTGGTGATGTTGAATACAAATCGATACATTTACTCAGGAATATTAGACACATTTAAATGTATCCAAAACCCCTTTATCAAACGTGTACCTTACATTGCGACGCTTGTCAACTTTTGCGTTACAGGTTGAAAAGGTTAACACAATACCGAGACGTCAATCGTTAGAAAAGTACTTGGGTCGAGTCTTCATCGTCGTAGCACAATACTCATGTGTCTATATATCTATGCTATCGTACTGTGTGATATATCAAGAATCGCTGTTGATATAGGAATGACAGAGGATATCCACTCATGCGGTGGTAATTACGCCTGGCTCCATGGTGCATGCAATTGGTCGTATGTGGCAGTGTATTGTGCTGAGATATTTAAAACAAGCTACGTGTACATGTACATATCAAACATGTGTATATGACCAATCGTGCACTATATGAGTTGTGAGATCTGTATAATCTGTATAATTCATTATAAGTGGCCATACAGTTGACATTTGCCCCAAAACAGCCTTTAAATATCGTAGCTTTACATTGTTCTAAATTGAAAAAAAAATACATTAAAACCGAAGAGACAATATATTTTTCTGTTATTCTACAATTTGTCCCAGTATCGTAATATGTCGATAAATAGTCGAACTACCCTTTCTACGGGCATTACATGTCACAGAAAGAAGCACTAGTCATAACACACATAAGACTTTGAACACGATGCTTTGGTCCCAATCAAACTACAGCCATGTGCGTGGTATGGAACAAAAAGAGCGTTCCTTGTTAGTCTTTTCCTGATATGTTAGAAATAAAGAGCGTCTATTTCACTTCTGTGCAAAACGATGACAACGGCTGTGATTGTGGCAATTTAAGTACTTTCAGAGCACATGAAGCCAGTATATCAATATTTCGTGTATTTGTAAACCTATCTGATACCTCCTTCCAAATTACGTAGACAAAATTCGGAAGCAGGAATGAGCCATGTCCGTTTAATGAGCACCATTCCAAGGCGTCGCCCAATATGACTTGTTGCCTGGCGCACATGGTCTTGACGTTGAATGAGTTAATGACAACACTGCAATATGGATGATGATGATTTATTCTCATATTCTCATGGACCTGTGGTATATCATATAATAACACCCCCGGTGATGTGGTCCTGCTAATTTGCTATAATGATGGTGAGACCTGTTGAATTACTATGATGTTGTTAGGACAAACTGATGATGTACCGTTATTTGTTTATAAAATTGTCATGTTTGCGGTATTCGGATAATCTTAACATATACAGGAAAACCCGTTATACAGTAATGCTCTAATAAATCGACCTCTTAACCACAGCAGAATTATGGGTAACTTTTCAGGATTTAGTCGGAAAAATGGCTTGTTGCCATTCATCGGAAAGCTCTCAGCAACAAGCCATATTTCCGACTAAATCCTGAAAAGTTACCCATAATTCTGCTGTGGTTAAGAGGCTGATCAATTAGAGCATTACTGTATGTGTATCAAACATTCACAAATATATAAATTGCGAAATAATTTAACACTGTTTGTATTAGGTGTTACCCATTGACAACTATAGAAGAAATAATGGTACTTTTTCGTAACGGCATCGGATTACCATACCAACATCATATCATTCAGCAGGACCCACTAACACAATAGCAGTCTAGCGGGACCACCCGGCCAGGGGTGAATAAGGTTAGTACCGCCATTCAGGTTGCCAACTACATGAGTGATATTTGTGTTTGTTACCCAATAGTAGAGTTTTACTTCGTAAATCATTGGGATTTAGAATTAATTGGTTAACCCCAAATTCGCGTTCGTAACGCCACAACGAACTGTTGCCCGCCCTGAATTAACTGTTGCCAGGTTTGCAATCACGGTCAGCTTTCTTGGCGTCACGAGTGAACTGTTGCCCGACCCGAGCGAACTGTTGACTGGCCCCGAGCGAACTGTTGACTGGCCCGAACGAACTGTTACATGGTTTGCAATTTCCGTGACGTTTCGGCTATTTCCGGAAATTTCCGGTTTCGTTTTTTAATTATACCGGATTTCCGCACTGTCACTATTAAAGAGTGTGATTAATTAGCAATGACCTGATTATATACAAGTAAATGTATTGGGTAACAAAGCAATTATTTCATGTGTCTATTGGGAACAGGCAAACTTGTTGTCCCTCTGTATCAGGAATGACTATCGAACTGTTGCCCTCGGCAACCTAATTGTTACCCAATAGTTTAGTTTTACTTCGTAAATCATTGGGATTTAGAATTAACTGGTTAACCCCAAATTCGCGTTCGTAACGCCACAACGAACTGTTGCCCGCCCTGAATGAACTGTTGTCCGGTTTGCAATCACAGTCAGCTTTCGTAAGGTCAGGAGTGAACTGTTCCCCGACCGAGCGAGCTGTTGTCTGGCTCCGAGCGAACTGTTTACTGATTATATAAAAGTAAATGTATTGGGTAACAAAGCAATTATTTCATGTGTCTTTTGGGAACAGGCAAAATTGTTGTCCCTCTGTATCAGGAATGACTATCGAACTGTTGCCCAAAAGACACATGAACTGTTCCCAAAAGACACATGAACTAATTTCTTACTGTGATCGGAATTCGAAAGCGATGTAATCCATTAACTTTTGCAAACTTCGATTGCCTCTGTATAATGTCGAGTACACTATATCGCCCACTCCCAACACAAGCGAGTAATCACCAATGACCAGAGGTCATCACATTCCACATAATACGTGCACGTTTTACTACCAAAAGATAACTAATCGGGGTTCACGACTACAGGTGACACGCGTGGTTTCGAGTGAGTATCATATTTAATCTGAAGTGTGAAAACTCTATCTATTACATGATCGTACCCTTATTCCATTCAATAAACCAATTCTATAAATGGTGATACTAAATGTTAGTTTAATAACAGGAAATAGTAACAGGTGACCTTTGACTTCCGGTTTGGCGTCTGTTTACATTCCGTATGCAACGTCTCAAAATACTATGGCTTCCAATATTTTCCCTACAAACTGTAATGAATGAAGAGTTTGAAAAGTTGTCATTACATTTTTGCCATTAAATACGCCAAAGATTCGTTGGACTATTTCTGTACAAGGGCAAACAACGCATAGATATATATACGTGAAACATCATCGCATGCTTTATAGAAGCCGATATTAGTTTCACGTCCCATTTGTTGATTTAAGGATGTTTTGTCCAGATTTTGGATAATGTAATGACTAGAATCTACAACTTGTCCCGTTTATAGCGGAATTTACAAAACGAGTCCAGTAAATTAGGTCTGGACCTCGCCAAAGGCTCGGCCCAGACCTAATTTACTGGACTGGGGGAGGTTATGGGCACCCTCTTACAAACTCTTCTTCAAATATCTCCGTTATTTCGTTTTGGCTGTCACATTCTCACGCTAACATATACATGCCAGAGGCTCCCAACGGCACATCATATTAACGTGGCAAACGCCCAAGTTCATTTTAATTTCATTCCCAATGATCGAGGGAGTATAGATCAGCCTTTCCGCCCGTAAATTCAATCACACGAAATAGGCCCATATAGGGATTATTTGAATCAAACTAAGCTCTATATGAACCCAAATGGGACAGGGTCAAATCAGTCGTATATGAGCTAATTTCAATTCGAAATAAGCTCATATAGGCACTATTTAATCTACGTTTTTCATCGACACGATGAACCAGATGAACGCTCCTTATAAATGAGTTTTCACTGCTGCCCGCCCCATTCAACGGAATAACGTGTATTAGTCCTATATAAGCTTAATACATTCCATACGAACCTATGTGAATATTTAAGTCCCATATCAACCTGTTTACTTGATGATATGTTGCATAGATACATGTACCTCATTTTTAACCACTATACGGTTTGTGTTAAGTCTCGTGGAAATGTGTATATTTACATTGGCGATGCTCTTCAACGACCTGCGGTGTCACTGTTAACACCAAGAACGACATTGTCACATCGCACATGAACCAGCATATAACCACGACTCAAAACGGGCCCAAGTTGATGCTGACGCCATCACCGCATAGCTTAAGACCCGAGTTCGACATACTTCTGGGCAAGTCACTGCTATATATATATATCAGAAAGAAATATCAAGTATACTAGACATATATGTATATATTAAAAAAAAAACAATTGAGGTTGTTGTACATATCCACAATGAGGCACACCACATACATCGTATGCATATGCCACATGTGCTTTATAGTGCGATATCTGTCAATTTCAATAATATTAATGATAACATATTTTTCGATGTCGACTATAATGGTTACAGTTAATCGACGAAAAGGTTACAGATTTGTCTGTGCGATCTACTAATGTGGTACAGTCGAGTTCATCCTAAAATATCGTTTATCTGAACCACAATGTAATACTATTTATACGAGTTCCAACCAACTTCTCTACACAAGACTAATGTTCCCATACTGGAATGTACTCCATTGTGCGCAGCATGAAGTTAAAGGGGCTTCCCAAGATCACATTTTATACTCTGGTGGGATAAATTTGCCAACTAAATGAGGAATATCTTTGAAAAATTATTCTAAATGCCCAATTTTGTTGGATATATACCTTTAGTCATCAACCTAGATATTGGGAAAAGAAGACCTGCTAGCAGATGTTCTCAGTTAGTGTGTGAAAGCGTCGTTTGCACAAAGTTTCCGCAGTCTAAATAGTCGACAATGTTTGAAAATGGGAAGAAAGTAGTAGCATTTCTCCTAAGAAATGCAAATCCTCGAGTACAGGCTTTCACATTGTGGATTATGTACAACGAGAACGATAATCTTCGTTTCAATCTGCCAATTGAGGATATTTATCAAAAACCTGATAAATGATGGATGCATGTTACAACAAAGTTGACCGGGTGTCTGTATTTTAAATGGACTTTGTGTGGTATACTCTGAAGAAATCGATACTCTATCCGTCGCATTACGAATCCGGTTAGAAAGTGCATGCGCATAATTTGATTACCTAGTACCCTAACCGTCGCCGAAAAACGTATCCGCTCTATCCGTTAGTTGCGAAACCGTTTTAATCCTTTTAGTGCCAGGGGCCGATCTCATCGGCCCTAATTTATGGTATGTAGTGTGCCCTAAACAAATATAAAAAAAGAATTTTTTGGTTGAATGTTTTGTTGGGTATGCTTAAGCATGCTATAGCGAATTTAAAAACAAACTGGATAAAACCTTAGGGGCATGTTATAACTCAAAACTATCACCAAGTATTCATAGTAATAATTTTGATACATGAAAAACTTAAGATTCCTTGGCAATAAACCTACAAAATAAGTCTGTTAAAAAATATAAGAAAAAATTCTTAAAATTGTAAAAAATTGTAAAGAATAAGAACAAATGATGTAAAATTGTTAGGCCAATGCATTCTCTTATATATGCGAGGCGACCTATGGTCGACTCGCATATATAAGAGAATGCATTGGCACAGGGTATATGGGTGGATACAAAAATCGGACCTGGCACTCAAAGGGTTAATAGAGTGGTTTCGCAACTCACGGATAGAGCAACGGATACTTTTAGGCGACGGTTAGGGTACTGCAATGTACGTGATCAAATCATGAGCACTTTCTAAACGTTGGGCGGGGGGGGGGGCATATCCACCTTGGAATTTTCATGAAACCACTCCGTTGCACCATACCAATCACGTTTGCGTAATTCCATTGGCACCCCCTTGGCCGTTAATATTCCCAACATGCCTAGGTGAATGGTATACTATTCTGAATGGACGAGTAGTCGTGTGGTCATGCATGAGAGGATTTCGAGATGATAACCTGAAAATTGCATGGTTCGGTGTCCTGTGTGAGAACATATTGAAATCGGAACATGAAAATTGCAAAATCATAGCAACTGACTGGCCTCAAGCTTTCCAAATGTTGCAAATTTCCAATCTGGGAGGGAGGTAGACACCACACAAAACCCTGTCGAAGCGCCCCTGTCTGCAGGACGATATTAATGATAACTCATTGTTGATGTTCCGTGCAATTTCGACCATTTTATTAATTCTAAAGTACAAAAGTGATCAATAATACTAATCGTAGTCGTTACGTTTTGCGAAACGATTTTTGTTTTGGATCACGTGAATTTTACGGATAAGAATAGCTGAACACACATGTTACTATATCCGCGTTACATGCAAAACCTCTGTATACTGTCTATAGAGTTATGGCGATTCTCACGGCTACGTCACTCGTTCTGTTGCAATCTGAATTGTTCGATGATTTCTTGTCTGTTGCGTAGAACAACTGAACGATTGGCCCAGATGTTTTCGTAAATAGTACAGCTATTTTCGCAATGATGTAGTCGATCTTTTGAGGTGATACCGTTTGTTAGTCCAGAGTAACACACGATGCAGGAACACAATCGATATATCCGCATCCTCGCCCCCGTCAATCCTTACATACCACCCATCATCATCAATGGAGCGAGAGCGCCCATTCCCCCCATTCCTCCGCCCATTCCTCCGCCCATCCTCGACATTCCTCCGCCCATTCTCGACATTCCTCCGCCCATTCCTCTGCCCATCATCGCCTGCATCATCATCATTCTTCTCATTGACATATTACCACCTCGATTCATCATCATCATCATCATGAGTGGGTTCATGCCCATTCCTTTACCCATGTTTCCAAACAACATCAACGGAAGCATTGGGTTCTCAGCGAACATGTCTCCTCCCATCATCATCATTGGCAGCATGGCTCCCATCATAGATCCCATACCTGATCCGGTCCTGGTCTGAGCTGGAGCACCTGTTCCTGCAGCTGACATTCTGGGCATTGGTGGTAGAGCAGGAGGCATTCCTCCAAATAAGGGCGGCATTGGAAACGACATCGGCATAGCAGGCAATGGAGGTAGAGCTCCGAACGGCGAAGGGGTGGTTAGTGCATTGATGCATCCCAACATCACCATCAACACAACAGTTATTTGTGCAGCTTGGTTCATCTTGCTTTGTCGATACGAGAGTAGAGATACCGAATGATGCTGGCTTCTGGTGAGCCAGTGGTTTTATAGGATACAGGTATTTACTTCACCTATACGTCTTCCGGTCAATGTGTCCGGGAAACTGAGCGTCCGACATTTAAGAACAATGGATTACGAGGAATTGGGGAATATACGCACGCCGAGTTGCTTGTCTGACTGAAGTTACCCCGAGGCTACAAGTGTACCATTATCATCGGGGCATGCTACATGTACGTCTGATGTTCATCGCGTAATATGGATTTGCATTTGGGTAATAACCAAGTTGCATGCATATACCTAGTTACGACAGTGCGCATAATGTAAATAAATGGAACGTTTATACTGTCGATACAATGTACATGTAATCCCACCATTGTTTCTTTCTTCTTCGCGACATCGTGTATCAAGTCATCATTATGGCGAAATAAAGCAATTATATTATTATACTAGCTGGGTTACACGGCCTTTCCCAGGTTAAAGTGATGTGAAACCCTCTGCTGTGGAAATTTGGCGGGAATAGAGAATACTCTTGCTCAAATTGTAAACGTATTCTTATAAATTGTGTTTCCAAATGACATTACAAAACGTCATTCTTATACATGGATTATACGCAGTGGTTCACTTTGTATGAGAGTTTGTCCTGTTGTTTATCGAGATTAATTCGTCCCACCAATAAAGAAGTATTTATTTATTTATTTATTTACAACTGAGTGCACTTCAGATTGTCATTTTGTTTATCGAGATTAATTCGTCCCACCCGGCCAATAAGGAGTATTTATTTATTTATTTTCACCTGAGCGTACTTCAGATGTTGTAATAATTTTAAATCGTTCAGTAAACGTCATTGGAATTGACACTTGTTTGTTTAAATATGTTTTATTTGGATTAAAACATGAACATCATAAACATAGTGTGGAGAAATAAAAATAAAACGACAATTGCGTGTTGCATAGAAAGGTGTAAACACATCTAGTGCGTTAGACTAAGATTTTGAGGACACGTGGTTATTATATCTCCACGAAGATACCGATGTTTTAAAGAAATGTCCAGGTGTTCCTCTGTTCATGGTCCTGTATACTGGCTAATTATTCTCAGTTTAAAAGAAATGCTGGTATATATCATCTGTCCTTCGATTAAATACCATCTGTATGCTGATGACACTCAAATATATGTAGAATTTTCTAGAAATGATCCGAATGGCTATAACAACGCAATACATTGTCTGGAAGAGTGTTTCTGTAAAGTACAATCTTGGATACAGAATAACAAACTTAAACTTAATGACGACAAGTCCGAGTTCATGGTAATTGGCTCCAAATAGTCCATCAAAGAACTATCGCTCTCTGTGGGTAAAAACACAGAGCCAGAGTTTGAAATTCAGCTGGGCGACAGCGTTATTCCATCGTGTAGTGATCTTCGGAACCTTGGTGCGCACTTTGTGTCTTGACAAAATGGTATCTGACATACTGTGAACATGTTACTACCACCTTAGATGCCTGCACAGAGTTCGATGTCACCTGAGCAAAAAAGCTATGAAACGCGCAGTCTTATCGATTGTCATGTCACGTGTTGATAGTCTGAATTCTCTGCTGGCAAATATCACCAAGGAGAATATGCACCGGATCGATGTCTTAATTAACAACTGTGCAAGACTTATCGACAATAAAAGCAAATACGACCATATAACCAAGACGTCGATTAGTGAACATATAATGACTTTTCAGTTTAGAATGGAATACAAATGTGCGGTCACAGTATTCAAATCGCTAAATCATACGGTTCCTGTGTACATTTCTGACATGTTTGTTCTGAAAAGCGGGGGTGTGACTCGATCATGTACCAGTGGGAAAGATATCCGCAGAGCGACCAGGAAGCGTAACATCAACTACGGAATTAGGTGCTTCCAAGAGACTTCCATCAACAACTGGAATAGACTTCCAATGGACATCCGGAATTGTGCTACTTTCCCCAAATTCAAGTAAAAACTTAAGACTCACTTGTTCGAGATAAGCTTCAATCTGCCAAGAAAAGGTGTTCTTCGATAGCTGTTTACCAGAGTCTGTTATGTGCGTGCGAGTCTAGACCGTTTAAAGGTACGGTTGGCCTTGGCGGTGGGTATCCTGTGAAAATATTTCCACCCGTCAAAAACCGCCACAAACAGAAAGAACATCAAACTGTAGACATACTTTGTCCGTATACATATACGAAATGTCGCATAAACAGTATGTTATTGTCAAATGTTTGACCATTGTTATGTAAACAAAAGCATAAAAAGTAACTTTTCTGGTGTTTGTTTATATTATGATGGTAAACATAAAGAGCGTTATTTGTTGATGAATACCTGATATGGAACTAATAAAGAGCGTTTATGCCATTTGTGTGTGATTAGCCAGTAGCATTGTTATGTCTCCAGTAACACAATCAGGCTCTTGCTTAGGTAAAACATAGTAGGTCTTTATGACAACATGCTGTTTACGCGATGGTCATGGTATATATGAACGAAACTGTATGCGTTTTAATGTTTTTCTGTTTACGGTGATTGGAACAAATATGAATATTTTCGACAACTAAGGCCAACCGCACCTTTAACCCATATATTAACTTTTACTTTCACCATATAATTTTAGCTGTGATTCAATCGTATATCTTCGTGTATTTTAAATGGTCTAGCTGTTAGTATTGCCTTACTGCGGTTGATTATTAGGTTAAGTTGGTATTATCTAGTTAGGTTGTTTATATATAATTTTATCCATTCGTGCATTATTATTTTAGGATGTGTGCCATGTTTGTATTGTAAGCGCATTGAAACTAATTTATTGTATAATGCGTTCTAAATGTATCTATAATAATAAAAAATAATAATATGTGCTCGACACACAACGATATTTTAAGTTGTTTATATTAGGCTATGAGGCTGTTCTAAAAATTAAGAATCCTCTGTATCGGACAGATGTGCCCTTGTCAGATGCCAGTATAGTGGAGGATGCTGAAAAGTAATGCGCTACAAACTGTGTTTGTTGCATATTTAATGTTGAAAAGAGCATGTGATGGCCCCACACATGGTTAAATTTAGGTACCGTCTCCCTACCGTCATTCCACTACTGGAGCTTCCTGACAGTTTGCGAAAACCCGGCCCAGTGTACTCTATATATAAAAAGAGAATACATTTGCATAAATATATTTACGTTTACATTGTAAGCCAGTTAATTATATGATATATGAGTGGGAATTTCGCACATATAAGATAATTTGCTGGTACGTGATATAGTATGCTGCACCAGCACAGCTCCCGCCATAATAGGGTTAATATATCGGAAATTGCTCTTATGCCGTTTGTTTTCGGGTATATCTATACATATATAAAAACGTAGGCTCTGTCTATCTGTATGTCCCTCTGTCCGGATATTTCGCCCAGACTGCTGATCCCATTTCAACCAAATTTGGTGTGGTGACTCGGGGTACAATGGCAGAGGTTATAACGACGTTAGTATTTCAAAATTATTATTTAAATTTAATTTAATTAAAGAAATAAAATAAAACAAATAATTATAAGCTTACGATGGGCCTGTATCTGAAACACATGTACGCTCTTTATATATATTTGTATTTTCACTGCGCCATACAACTGGATAACTTAGATAAGTCAATTATGTGCTTATTTTTGAATTTTTCTCAGTATCGAAATACGTCGATAACTATCTGAACGACCTTTCTACGAGCATTACGTAACCCAAAAAAGACGCTCTGGAGTAATGAAAAATACAATTGTGAATACTATGTTTGGGTCCCCAAAAACAGAAAAAAACGCCATTGCGCGAAATCGAACAGAAAAGAGCGTTCTGTGGTAGTCTATTCTGATATGGTCGCAATAAAGAGCGTTTGTCTGACTTCTGGCGAAAAGTTCAAAAATGTCTGAAAAATGGCTGTGATACTGGCGAGTTTTGTTGAGAGTACACGGGATTTGTTTTGCCCTGTGCCAATGCATTCTCTTATATATGCGAGTCGACCATAGGTCGCCTCGCATATATAAGAGAATGCATTGGCCTAACAATTTTTTACAATTTTAATAATTTTTTCTTGTATTCTTTAACAATTTTATAATTTCACCCATACAGAGCTCCAGACAAACATGAGCAGACGACACTCTTCTATATGCTTCTATATATGTGTGGGGCTCCCTGCAGGGTAATGGATGTTTTTTATTTTATGTCCTAAAAATTGTCAGAAACATTTATTTTAAAAAAATGATAACAAATTGTTAGGCCAATGCATTCTCTTATATATGCGAGGCGACCTATGGTCGACCTGCATATATAAGAGAATGCATTGGCACAGGGTAAAAAAATCCCGACTTCCGACTGGATTTGATATGGCGGTCACATATATCAATAGTTCGTTTATTTATCGAACTATCGTATCCGTCGCTCCAAATTTTGTAGACAAAAAAATGGAGGTTCGAATGAGCCATGTCCGTTTAATAAAGAACATACTTGCGAATTAGAGTTTTCCACATGATTGGCTAGTTCTTTATGTATTCGCTGCATCTCATGCGGATGGCCTCCCTCAATATCCCTTCCCATGTACCTTCTCATTGTATTACCTTTCAATATACGCCGTGATTTATGGCACTAAACAACACACCTTGTTAACCAACGTATAAGCACTGATCAATAGCATGGCAACTTAATTGGGATTGCTGAAAGAATTCCCCTCCCCACATGACAATTTGGTAAATAATAGATAGACCCAGTATGCAATGATTTCAATGCCATACATCATACAGCAGGTCGCTGTATGTCCCTCGCTCGGAGTCGATGGTGCAATTGTCCAGTCTGCATAGAATCAGACTATAATAATTGATCAACCCTTAAAACGCTTTAACAGTTTAAGGTGTACTTGAGGAGTAGATAGGGTACTTATCAGTCGCTGTGAGTCAATTGGTATCCTCATGCAGGCGTGGTACCTAGCTCCAGGCGTCCGGCCGCGGGAGTCTCTGAGATCTACGACCACAAATCTAAATGAGCGTCACGAGTGTCTTAGTTACCTTATCACGCTGGTCATCCTATAATCCCCGCTGCGGGCAGTAAACCCCGGTGCGGGCGTCAGTAAACCGCACATCGGGCAAATACAATTAGAGTTTTCCACATGATGGGCTAGTCTAATTAGTTAAAAGTAGTCAACTTATAAGTTACACAAATAAATGGAAGGCGTATATGATAAGCAATGCATAGTTATGCTGTGACAAGAGTTCAGAGACATTTCACATACACAATCTTAGTCGAGCGCATTCGGAATTTCGGGGTAAATTTAAGTTTCATTCAGCAAAAGTTTAACTGCAGACACTTCTCGAGATTTTTGTATTGAACACGTTGAGCAGTCTACATGGGACAATCTACTGGTGACGTGTTTGATACTAAAAGCGCCCAGTCCCTATCCAGTAACTCGAATAAAGACATCTTTCCAAACATACCATACATCGATAAAGTAAAACTTACTTCGAGCAGGAGTAAACTCCGACGCGGGTAAAAATCTTGCCCGCTTCTGGGTTTACTCCGACACCGTGGAGTGTCTCATGTAATTGTCAATATTTTCCTGCATAAAAACCGCAAATTCCAATGTGAATGTAGATTTAGTTTCCTAAACTATCTATATCAATGGAACGTTGACAACGTTGTCCAAATTTATCACCTCGCACTCATCTTGCAGCTATGGAAGCTTATTTTCACACGTCATCGACCATTTCGTCTCTTTATTGAGCTTTATTCGTCGAACTGTTAACATTTGGTTTAATTATGCACCTCCTGCATCCGGAGTTGTGTCCGAAGAAAACAGTTAATAAACAAAATTCCCTCAAACAAGCCTACATATACGCTTTACTCGTGCACGCAACGGGGTTTACTCAATATATGCCCGCAGCGGTTATTATAGGATGACCAGCGTGCTTATGTCGGGAGTGCCTCATGTACCTTATGTCGGGTTTGTATACTGTGCCATCTGTCGGTGTGTCTAAGGTACATTCTGTCGGTGTGTCTAAGGTACATTCTGTCGGTGTGTCTAAGGTATATTATGTCGGTGTGTCTAAGGCACCTTCTGTCGGTGGGTCTAATGTATATGTACCTTCTGTGGGTGTGCCTCGTGTACATTCCGTCGGGTGTGTCTAAGGTACCTTCTGTCGGTGTTTCGGGTACCTTTTGTCGGGTGTGTCTAAGGTACATTCTGTCGGTGTGTCTAATGTACTTTCTGTCGGTGTGTCTAAGGTATCTTATGTCGGTATGTCTCGAGTACCTTCCGGCTGGTGTCCCTGGTACCACCCATGTATGCATCGTGTTCCTTCTATCGGGTGTGTCTAAAAGACATTAGATCAGTGTGGCCGATGTGGTCACTGTCACAAGGCTCCAGTCACATTCGCAGCCAGATTTGTAAATCGATCACAAATGTAAGGTGTCGGGTGTGTCTGAGGTACCTTCTGTCAGTGTGTTTAATTAATGTACCTCCTGTCGGTGTGTCGAAGGTACCTCCAAGCTATATGTGTGTCTAAGGTACTATCTATCGGTGTGCCTCGTGTACCTTCTGTCGGGTGTATCTATATACGGTACCTTCTGTCGGTGTGTTTCGGGAAACTGCCGGCGGGGGTCTCGGGTATCACCGAGCATTATAATGATATTGATCGGAAACATTAGGTTATTAGCTGAACTAATATCGAATTAAATTCAAGTTGTTTTTCACCCATCAACTCGGAAAAATGAGATTAACCTAGACGTGTTAATTGAGGCTGCATAAGTATGGAAACTGGTTACAAATGTGATCGCCATGGAAAAGCTGGCTACATTTGTGATCGATTTAAAAAGCTATCTACGAACGTGACCGAAGCCTTGTGACAATGACCCCATCAGCGTCAGTGTGTATCGGGTATATGTACCTTTTGTCGGGATGTGTTCGTGCACATTCTGTCGGTGTGTCTCGGTAGCTTCCGGTGGTTGTTTCATGTACCACCCATGAGTGTCTGGTGTACCTCATGTCGAGTGTGTCTCGGGTACATTATGTTGGTGTGTCACAGGTACAGTTTTACTTGATGCCAGGTGTGTCTCGGGTACTTTGTGTCGGGTGTGTCTCGGGTACCATATGCAGTTGTTTCGCAGGCACCTTATACGTGGAACCACGTAGATGTGCCTGTGGTACACTTGGAGTGGGGATGGCTACCTGTTGGGTACCCCCTTCAACCATTGACTGCACAAACAAACTCAAATTTAATTAAATCTTATATTTACCTGCAACACTACATCATTTGCCCGACAAATGTGCTAAAATGACCAGATATAGTGACCAGGAAATCGCAAATCGCAAATGAAAATATAAGACGGTATAATTTCAAATAAATACAAAGAGAAGTCACTGTGAAACAAATACAATGCACATTTATCTATAAATAATTATTTACATTCTGGTCCAAATATCGACTTATTAAAGTACGGAAAATTGTCTTGAAGGGATACTGTACTCAAATGTTGTTGTTGGTTTCTATAGTCTCTGAGTCGTAGAATAAGGTAACCATATTTCCATTATTTGAAAGTATGTTGAGTACGAAGTAATGTTACGGATGACAGATTAGCCGGAATGCGAAAATACCAGTGGTTGCTGTCGAGTAATTTTTGGACAGTTTTCAAGCAAATGTATCAAATAAATGTTATATTATATGTATAATAATCCCATATACTCATTTAAGTCATTGTATAGCCACTAGTCAGTGAGTGGCTTCAGTTTTCGCCCCGTATCAACATAATTGTTTACACGATCATGTGTGCCACGCGTTACCCAATCCACTATCCGTGAATTATTTTGATTACGCCTTGTACACGGAAATTCGTAATTTAATTTATGGCTATAGCCATTAATTAAATTTATATCAAATTATTAACTTTAATTTTAAAATAACCTATTAATCTGAACGTTTACAGAATATATCTTCGACTCAAATTACTTAGTTTTATACATATTGTCGATATTAGATCGTTGTTATCACCGGGAATTTATTGAAAATGGCATACAGTACCCCTTTAAATTAGCTATACTGTATGAGAAAGTAATATTCACATTTTATAACAGAACTCACAGAGGAATATCCATGATTCAGAGACTATTATCAAAATACAAAATGTATGACAACATTTCCCCACAGTGAATATGGCAGTTGTCTGAAAAAATGTTCCGCCCAGTTTCAATTGACTGTTGATTTAAACAGAAATATAGTTCATGTCTGGTCGACCAATCAAAACCAGAAATGCTTTGCTTTATCTGAGGTACCTTTGTATAAAAACGGAACGTATTATGTTATTGGTCGGGACGCCCGTCCGTCTGTCGGGACGTCGGGGGTCCGTCTGGTTCGTTCGCTTTTTACCTTTCCGGATGATAACTACATGGAATGATATCTGCTACGTGAGTTTATTGGCACAAAATACAGGCCAGGTTCGAACTCGGGTTCCGCCCGCCAATTTTCAACGGAGTTGCCATTTTGTTGGATTTTGCACTCGATTTTCATTTCCGGATGATAACTACAGTAAGTCTGATAGAACGGAATAAAATTTGGTATGTGGGTTTATTGGCACTACATACATGTCGAGTTCGAATTCGAATTCCACCCGCCAACTTTCTCCAGAGTTACAGGCCTTTGTATGGAACTTTCACTCAGTTTTCGTTTCCGGATAATAACGTTAGTAAGTCTGAACTGAATGGAATAAAATTTGGTATGTGAGTTTAAAAGCCCGACATAAAAGTAAAGTTCGAGTTTGGATTCCGCTCACCAATTTCCACCCATAGTTATGGCCCGTTGTTGAAACTAGCACTGGCGTATTTTGTCACGCCCTGGCAATACTCTTGTTCATTATCCAGGTGTGCTTCGGTTGTGTTATACATCAACGGTATTCGATAAAAGGTACAATTGAAGGGTATCTGCCACCCTTCGGTGAGTTTCAGCTATGGCTCAAGGGAGCCAGATAACATGTAACTTTAATGTGTGTCTGCCTGGACGTCATCATATCCTTAAGTGTTTTTCAGTTGTGAAACCTCGTATTTCCTTAATTTATCTGCACGTATAGAGTGTTACACATCAATCACACAGAGTAGTACCTTACATTAAGATGTGGCAAATTAAAATGTAAGGGAAGCAACGTGTTCCCGAGTCTCACTGATTTGACTACCATTCGTATTACCATCGCCACAAATAGCTTATTCGGGCAATCCCGGTATTAAATGTATGATGTCACAGTGCACTTTGTTCGCATTACAAATATACAAATATATTTGCATAGTCTGTTCGCGATGCACTAAATCCTGTTTGGTGATTGGTCAACTGCCAATTGGGTCATCCGGTTTACATCCCAATAATGCAGAGATACATGTATATCGAGTGTATCACGAACAGAAAGTTATAAATTGTTCACCTTATCTGACAAAAAGCTGTCAATGGAATAAATGGGCGTGCTTTTCAAAGTTCAACCGAATTGCATCTGAAACCAGTTATTTACATCGATCACGTTATCGTAGCTAAGAGTTTTGGAAATATATTATCGGGATCACTGAATTTGCTGCGTGACCATTTATCGGCTTCGCGGTTTACATAATGTACCCCAAAGACCACAGCGACATACCCATCAATAACACACACACATTGCATTAAGACATATTATAAACTTATAAGTTAGTACTCAGACAATTTATCATTCTACTAATTTCAAATTAATTTGACCATACCACTCCATAGATAACATCGTCTGAACTACGCTCAATTGTAAATATTTACACCTCACTTCGGAACGCAACAATCGGCGATAAACTAACGCAAACGATTTCGACATCTATATTAATTGCACTTAATTAATATATAAGAATGACGATATGTGTTGTCAATTTGGATTAATATTCGTAAAAAAAATAACTACTTTGAGCAAGATTATTCTCCATATCTATTTGATCACCCTACCCGAGTGTTTAATATCACTTTATTAAACGGTAGTAATTATTCAACCTGATAAATAAATAAATGTCTTCATTGCCTCTTACACGTTCACCTGCATTTCCCTAAGGGTGGATACACACATGCATGTAATCTCTGTATGTAAAATACATGTATTTTACATGGCCACACCAATAATTGACAACATTAATCACCTGCGCGCGAGCTGTTCATTGTTTCCAGGCCAGACAAGTGAGTAGTCATAAGCGAAATCAAACTCTCTGCTATCAGGTCATTTAAGGCCAGTCCAAAACATGTCTTCTCTTACGAATGTGGAAATTAGTTAAGTTTGTGTGATATCTGACATTTTATTAATGCACATCACCAGAAGCGACACATATGTAAAAGCGGCTTGATATAGAACATTTTCGACCATGATGCTTGCTTGGCGTGGGGTTTCGAAAGCTTCAAATCGCTAAGTGACTTAGTTGAATGTATCGGTCGGAATAATCTGGGCAAGAAGGTACAATATAGGTTTTACTTAAATAGCTCAGAGTTAGCCACCCCGTCTGGTAGCTTTCGGGATCATATATAGCCCCAAGTCGGTGTCATGTTTAGCCCCTGCGTCAGGAAATCCTGATAATATTGCCCCCATGTTGGGAATCATAGCCCCTGGGTTGGGAACTCCTGGGGGCATCATCGGTATAAAAATCAGGAGAAGACTGGCAATGATTTGAACAGAAAGTCCAACATTTGGGTTATCGCGCGAACAATTATTCTAAGCGGCCTGGCGACTTCGTTCAGTCAACGGTTCTCTGCACGATCAGAGCTTGGCTCACTGTGGTCAAACATAGCCGCAATGATTGGGTTGTCAACGGACACATATTACATGGTCTGTATGATCCATGTAAAACGCCAAATACACGATAATTACAGAGATTACATGCATGTGTGTATCCACCCTAAGGTGGAATGCTATTCATGAGCTCCTTTATCTCAAGTCTGAACACAAACTATTGAAGAAGCTATACGCGTGCCGAAGTCTGAACGAAATAGCTAGGAATCCCATTACTTCCATGAAACATTATGTCAGTGTCAGCCAATCGCAACGTTTAACAGTAAAGCGATGGAGCCAATCAGGTGAGCGTTGGAAATCCCATATCGCGACCACGCGATCCCTGTTTAATAATAGAACTCGCCACACAACTAGAGATATGCGTATAAGTGTATTACATTGTCTGTCCCACTGTTAACTTAACACAGTGTTTAACCATTGAGAGAATTAGACAATTAAAGACTAACACGCGTCTATGGGGAGACCAATAATACCCAGATAGCAAGGATAATTGAATTATTTACATGTATCTCCAATAATGTCAGCAGTTAACATATAATTGTTATTCGCGAAAACGAAACCGATATTTTCATTGATACTACATGCATTGATAAAATATATGTATTATTTGAAAATGACAGAAACACAGGGTCTTGCACGCGCTCACCCCCACCAACCACACTATCCTTAACTTAACTATCCTTAATCCTTAACGCGTACCCCCTCGCACATGCTGGCCCTATGCACTGTACCTACTAGTACACATGACGAGACACAGGTATACTACCATGATGCATAGAGCAGGCACGTATATAGGGACGATGTATAACGACAGTTGGATTTTGAGGGGAGTGAGCAGTGGAGCGCATTTCAAGCCCATGTGGCAGAAACAATAATCCCGAACAAAAATTTTATCATCTCAAAGATGAATACTTATTTTATAATAATTAGCATGTCATGTTGAAGTACTTACCTTTTCATTATATCGGTAGGTATTCTTATGGTGCTTTAAATGGTATCAATATTGAAAGGTAAGCACATTTAATATTAATACCATTTAATGCCATTAAATGATGATGGCATCGCAGCAAAAACAACAATGAGAACTGATGGAAAATCATTTATTTTTTCAGTTAAATGTTTCCTATTAAGATGCGGGACCCACCTCACGATGAAGATAAACGTAAATTCAATTCAGAACGCTATTTAATCAACGACAATATACAGGTGTCACGACCATCTTCAAGAGCATCTCGCGACTTTCGGTGCACACGTCGAAATGTCAAAACCTTTATTCGAGCATTATATGTCACAGAAAGACGCATCGAAGTCATACAACTTTGAAACATTTGATACCTTTGCCTGGAATTTGTACGATAATTTTAAGATGTTTGGTTTCTATAGTCAGCGAGTGTCTTGACTTGACGCCCGTCTCGACATACTGTTACACGATGTATGCTAAATGTAACACAATCCAAATCCGCTAATAAGGTATGGTCACGTCGCGTATTCGGAATTTCGTAACTTAGTTTATTAATCCAGCCAAACACTAATTTATATTAAATAATTAAATTTGACTTTTATCATAGCCTGTTAACTGAAACGGTTCCAGCAGACAACAATCGAATTAATTATTTGTTTTAATATATTATCTAGATAATATTATCTATTACTAGATGTTTTACTATACAAGGAATGTATTGATATAGGCGCACAGTCTCCCTTTAATTTATTCAATAGCTGATACCTGCCAGAAATTAGCATAGAAATATATGGTAATAATCAATCGTGCAACAACTCGTGGCATTTAATCGTTCTCAAATATAAGAAATAAAACAATCGAAGACGAATATTATGAAATTCCAAAAGTTATAACTCAGAAATGTGCAATGAATATCCAACTGTGAAGAAAATATATGAGCGAGACCATTGACGACACAGCTCTACCGCAGGGGTGGCGCCATAATTCCCCCGAAGCAGGGACTACGATCCCTATATCGGGGAGGGGGTGATATATATATATATATATGACCCCCCCCCGGAAGCTACCGGGACGACCATTGCAAATTTCCCCGACAGGGGAGCAAACCCTGACCACGACCCCCCTTGTGACACCCATGCTCTGCCGTCACTTGTTTCAACATATCATTTTACCCATATAGATTTAAAAGGCTGCATGATATGATGTCCCCTACCGTGGTCAGACAGATAGGGTCGGTGCTGTCGGTGCCTTTTTTTTAGTTTGCGTATCTGGGGGAACCGGTCGCAAGTTAGGTGTTAATGGTGCCGTTTCCGCTGGAGCTATCGACTTGGAGATTGGATTTTTTGTAAATACAGGTCTATTCTGCACGATGGTGCATGCCGCATCTCGCTCGGACACCTGGGGAGGTCGGTCGGGTGCGGTTGGGTGCGGACGGGTGAGATCGGCTTTTATTAGGACCACTCCAGTTACTATTCTGGCTGCCTCATTTTCACAGTGGGAAATCACGTGGTTTCGAGTTGATGAGTATCACGCACTCAACAGGACCGAGAAATCGCAAACGCGACCAAAAACGAGGAAAACGGTAATAAACTATAGGATACGACATCTTACATTGTATTTTGTCACCTACGAGCAGATGCTGTATGTATACTATTTGTCTACCAATTTGATACCCCATTTGTGTCCAAATTCACATTTGTTTGCTCTAACATTCTGACCAAAGCGGCCAGTCGAATGATTCTCCAAGATGTATGGACTGGTGTGTTCCACGCACCTCCGACTGGCAGCTTTGGTCAGAATGTTATAAAAACAACTGAGTATTTCGGAACAAATAAGGTATCAACTTGTTTCAAAAATAAACTAACATATGCTCGTAACAGTCAACATGCTATGTTTTTTATCAGTTCCACATCTATTATGTTTTTGTGCGTTTGCACTAGCGTCGGCCATTTTGTATGCGTGGTACTCACCAAACCCGAAACCATGTGATTCCCAACCGTGATTTCGCACTGTTTCGATCTTAGAGGCATCTAATGTTTGCCAGCAAACTCGATGTATTCACCTTTCCGCGGCTGAGAAAACGTAGTGACTGACGACTACTACAAATTTAGTCAATTCTAACAAATAAAACACTTAAGTCACATTTTAATTTAAAGATGACTATTTGCTAATTAGTCATTGTAACTAGGAGTAACTTATTTGGCGTATGTACACAATGTTTGACAAACCAATCCGAGTCGTGTTGACAAAAGTTTTATTCTCAAGGTGGTTCATTTGATTCTCCAAATTATGCCTTGTGTAAGTTTGACGGAGGGGTCAGACTGATCGATACATATATATATTTCGCATCGAGGTGAAAGAAACGATCATAAATTTCGCCATACAAGGAACAGAGTAACAAGGAAAGCTATTTGTTTTTCGTATACAGACAACCCGAGAATGACTATAATTTTGATAACTTTTGTAAATCATCATGTGGCATACAAGATTCGTGTGTATGCATCAAATGCATGTGTTTGTATCGACCTATCTTGATCTCAAATTTGACCGATGTGTAACACAAGCGAGCAGGATTCAAACGGCCATGTGATCTCAAATGGGAACGTTTTTCATAAAACAAAACTATGGGGTGTACATAAACACATTTTAATGAACAGCACCAACAATGAATAAATACATCTTTCGAAATACAACACGACGGCGTGTTAACACACGTATATGATGCGATCAACTATCTTGGTTATGTCCAGGCATCTTGTGTTTGTCATAAACTTGCGGCGAGACCAATCTATATCTCACACCGCCGAATGTAAACAATTACTGCCTAGAGTTATCTCACATCTCACGATTACGTTGCTCATTCTGCTGCAATCTGATCTGTTCGATGCTTTCTCTTCTTTCATGTTGAGCGATTGGTCCAGATGGTTTCGCATGCCGAAAGACAACCAATAACTGAAACGTCCACGTCATTCACGGTAACGGATAAACAACACTAACGTCCGTTGCACTCCTTACATACCACACATCATCATCAGTGGAGAGAGACCGCCCAATCTGTGATGTCGAACGATTGGCCCAAATGTTTTTTGTATAGATAGTACAGCTGTTATCGCAATTGTGCAGTTGGTCTTTTGAGGTGAGACAATATGTTAGTCCAGAGTAACACACGATATCGGAACAAAATCGATGTCTGTTGCATCCTCGCCCCCGTCAATCCTTACATACCACCCATCATCATCAGTGGAGCGAGCGCGCCCATTCCCGCCATTCCTCCGCCCATTCTTGACATTCCTCCGCCCATTCCTCCGCCAATACCGCCCATTCCCGTCATTCCTCCTCCCATTCCTGACATTCCTCTGCCCATCATCGCCTGCATCATCATCATTCTTCTCATTGACATATTACCACCTCGATTCATCATCATCATCATCATGAGTGGGTTCATGCCCATTCCTTGTTGCCCTCCTTTACCCATGTTTCCAAACAACATCAGTGGCAGCAATGGGTTCTCGCCGAACATGTCTCCTCCCATCATCATCATTGGCAGCATAGCTCCCATCATAGATCCCATACCTGATCCGGTTCTGGTCTGAGCTGGAGCACCTGTTCCTGTAGCTGATATGCTGGTCATTTGTGATAATGCAGGAGGCATTCCGCCAAATAAGGGCGGCATTGGAAACGGCATCGGCATCGGCATAGCGGGAAATGGAGGTAGAGCTCCAAACGGCGACTGGGTGGTTTGTGCATTAACGCATCCCAGCACCACCATAAACAGAACAGTTACTTGTGCAGCTTGGTTCATCTTGCTTTGTCGATAAGAGAGCATATATAACAAATGATGCTGGCTTGTGATTTGCCAGTGGTTTTATAGGATACAGGTATTTACTTTACCGATTCATCTTCCCGTGTTAATGTGTCCGGAAACTGACCGCCCGACATTTAAGAACAATGGATTACGAGGAATTGGGGAAGGTACGCAGACCGAGTTGCTTGTCTGATTAAAGTTACCCCGAGGCTACGGTTATCATCGGGGCATGCTACGTCTGATGTTCATCCATGTAATATGGTCTTGCAGTTGGGCAATCACCGAGGTGCATGCACACACCTAGTTACGACAGTGGAAGTTAGGTAACTAAATGGAACTTTTGTTCTGTCGATACATGTACTCCCTTCCGCTGATGAGCAAATGGTTTTATCCATATAGGATACAGGGAATTGTTTTAACGATCCGTCTTCCCATGATCACGTCTAATTAACTGAGTGTCCATTGTGGAAGGTACGCACTCCGAGTTGCTTGTCCGATTTGAGATACAACAATGCAAGAAGGCCAACATAATTTCCTCGTCAATCTGACACGAAATGAACATTTTCCGCTTACCGTGCAAAATTAATACATAAAATACTTTAAATCAACATCAGGCATCGCGAAAATCCACACTCATACATAAGTATTTATGTCGAAAACGAACAAAAAGGTCAGAATTGAGAACGCTCTTTATTATCTACTGCTCTTGATAAGAGGCGATCATTGGAATTTTTGCTTGGCTGACAAAAATTCAAAACGTGTTAAATTTTCTTCATTGAAAGTTGATATCTGACCATCAAAACCTCACATTATGGGCTCATGTGTTCGATATAATTATTTTCTGTGATAGAAAACGTACATACAGGGACGTGGCCAGAGGAAGCAGTTATATGTGGGGTGTCCGCCTTGAAATTTCCAACTGTACCCCCACCCTCCATTGAAACAAACCAAACTCCCAGGTGCGAAGAATTCCATTTGTACCCCCCAGGTTGGAACTTTCCAATATGTATATCAAACTTTCCAACGGTGGGAAATTTCTAACCTGATGTAAAATCTGTGTAAAAAACTAATTGGGAACGCTTATTATCTACCAATTATGGGCGACATAACATGAACGCTTTATCTATATCTATATTTGCGAATGTATGTCTGTCTGTCTGTCTGTCTGTGTTCTATTGAAATTCACAGGGGACCACCTAGATGGCACAAAAGGCTCTACTATGGGTAACTTTTTACGAGAAAGAAAATGGCGAGGGTTAGAATTTTCTAAAGTGACGCCGTTGTTGCCAGGGGCAGAAAAGGGAGAGGACAGAACAAAAATTGTCTCCGATTGCCACCAAACTTATATATAATCATCCCCATAATATGAGGAATCTAATGGTGTGGTTTAATTATGTCAAACGTCGCGCCGTTCGCGTCAGGGATGCCGGAAGGGGAGAGGGGCACCAAAATTGATCAAAAATAATTTTAGCGCCGAATTCCACCAAATTGATGCACATTCCTCTGAGATCTTTTCCATGATACAAGGAATCTTATTGTGTTATTTAAAGACGCCACATTGGTGTCGTTGGGATGAGGGGGCGGTGGATACTAAATCTGATAAGAATTGGTTTAGTCGCCGATTGCCACGAAACTTATACAAATTCATCCCCATGGTATGAGGTGTTTAATAGCGTGGCTTGAAGCTGTCAAAGGTGGCGTCATTCGAGGCAGGGGTGCACTGAAAGGGAGAGGGGCACCAAAATTGATACACAATATTTTTAGCGCCAATTTCCACCAAATTGATACACATTCTTATTCATGATATGAGGAATCTAATCGTGTGATTTTAAAGACGTCATATTGGTGCTGCTTTGGTGAGAGATGGGGGTGGGGTGGGGTGGGCACTAAATTTGATAAAATATTGTTTAGTCGCGGATTAGCACCAAACTTACAAATAATAATCTCCATGATATCATGAGTCTAATCGTGTGGTTTAAGTATGTCAAAAGTGGGGCCATTCGAGTCAGGGGTGCCTAGAGGGTGAGAAGGACACAAACATTGATAAACAATAATATGTTTAGCGCCGATTTCCACCTGATTGATACATATTCTTCTCCGTGATACGAATAATCTGATCGTGTGGTTTAAATGCGCCAAATTGGTGCCTTTGGGGTGAGAGATATGCAATGGTGGCCCTAAATTTGATAAGAATTTGTATACTTGCCAATTTTCATAAATTTTACATACATTCATCTCTATAATTATTCTAAGTGTGTGGTTTAATGATGTCAAAAGTGGCGCTGCTTGAGTCCGAAATAGGGACGGGAGGGTCACCAAAATCTTATAACAAATATCTTTAGTGCCAATTACCATCAAATTCATACACGTTCTTCTCAAATGATACAATGAATCAAATATTTGCGAATATCTGTCTTTGTTCTATACACAACTTTAAGGGTACAATCGAGATGGCACCAAGGCGGTCAAACAAGGGTAACTTTTTACCAGTACGATAATGGTTCGGGTTAAATTTTCTGAAGTGAAGTTGTTGGTGTCAGGGGAGGGGCTATTTTTTGCACAGATTTCGACCAACTTGATATAATATTCTTCTCCGTGATACGAGGAATATAAACGTGTGATTTAAAGACGCGAAATTGGTGCCGTTTGTGTGAGAGATGGGGGGGGGGGGGGGTAATAACTATGACAATAATTTGTTTAGTAGCCGATTACCGCCAAACTTATATATAATCATCTCCATTATATAATGCATGCATGAGTATAATAGACGTGGTTTAAATGTGACAGAAGTGGCGCGGTTCAAGTCATGCACGAGATTGTTCAATTCGCCGATATCCAACAAATTTATATATAGTCATCTCCCAGGCCATCTCCATGTCGATCTAAGGATATTTTGGCATTCCAATTTCACAATCTCGACAAATGATGACCGAATTAAGTCACTTGAACAATTATATCTTCTCAACTGTCATATTTATATGGGGATGGAAATGAGGGCATTCCTATAATGATCTAGAAACACAGATACATAGAAGAAAGCATTAAAAGTATATTTATGTCAATCTATTTAAGAGATACATATATTCATTCAAACTGAGGGACATTGAATCGTCAGATGATTGCATATTAGAATGGCTCATGTATATATTATAACACGATTGAGTCTGCCGCATTCAATATAGTTTTCACAATAAAAGTTACAATTGCCAAGATATATGGAAATGTATAGCAGGCCTGTTCAAAAATAATGGTCACAGTGTGCAGTCAAATGTGGTTACTTCTGAGATAAAGGAAAACGCAGTCCGTAGCACATGACTTTTCAGGATCATCCAATATTGACATCTGACAAGGGTATATCTGCCCGATACAGAGTATTTCTTTCATTGTTTAGAACAGACTCATCGCCTAACATAAACAACTCAAAATATCGCTGTGTTGGGCACATGTAGCTGCTATACGTGCATAACATAAAAAAATTTAAACTGAAAATGATTAGCCAGTATATATAGCACCAGAACAGAGGAGCACCTGGACATATCTTTAAAACATCTGTATCTTCATGAAGATATGATAAACTAGATTGATTGATTGATTGATTGTTACATCTCTATGTAAAACACAATCGTCTTCTTTTATTTTTTCGAACTAATGTGTTTATGATGTTCATGTTTCATGATATAACGTCTGAAGTATACGCAGTTGTAAATAAATAAATACTTCTTTATTGGTGGGACGGATTAAACGCGATAAACAAAATGATAATCGCTCCGACCTGACAAGGTGAGCTACTACTTATATTTCATGTGTAAGAAAAATGTTTTGTGATGCCATTTGGATATACAATTTATGAGAATACGTGTAACACTTTGGGAGCAAGAGTATTATCTATTCCCACCACATATCCACAGAGGGTTTCACATCACTTTAACCTGGGCAACGCCGGGTAACCCTGCTAGTACATATATCTATATAATAGGCGATCATTTCTAGGCTGACAACACTTCAAAATGTGATAAACCGTCTTCCTTTGCATGTCGGTATCTGGCGATCAATCGGATTGTTTCTGGAATATAAAACGCACACATGATAGTGTTATGGTGCGAATCAGACAGGGCATTCTTAAAGTGATATGTAACAATCCTAGGATGGGAATAGAGAGTAAAGTCGCCATTTAGTTCATGTTATATTCGATCAATGACCCACAACGCAATTCGTATTTATTCATATGCATTATACGAAGTGACTCCCTTCGGCGGAATCGTTGTGGTTTTGTATCCGCGTTAAAGTCGTTAAACAATGAACGTATTTTGCCACTACTTAGCGATGCCCTTTTTGTTTTGTTTTCTGAATGTGTTCGATCGGATCACAGGTTGGTACACAGTGTTTGTTTAAATTGTACGCCTGGTTTAATTTAACTAAAGACAATTTAATTTGTTTTGAAATTAAATTTATTTGCTTTTAAATTAAAATTTTGAAATTACCCGTTTGGCATAAATAGAGACAATGTTTTAGATTAGTATATAATTATAGTTGTAAATGCTATATGTACACTATATGCACACGATATGCAGAGTATTTATCTAATATAAACATAACACTATCGGTCTGTATGAAATGTTGTCGCGCTCAATATTGCGACAATGTGCGCTTAGGGTCTATTCTCATTGCACACGCGCGTGCGATTAATCGCAGCGTTTTTTAAGGTGGAGCGGCTCTATGTGTTTGTTCGATGGCATTCCTTCCTCCCACTGCTAAGAGTTCCCCCAATAGGGGTGGGGGTCTGACGAACACATTCATACGCAGGTATAGGGTAGGTTGGAGGATGATAATGTACTTTCGGTTGGGGTGACCACATACAGGCCTATATATGCTGACACATTAACTTTAATTTTCCTCAGTTAGATTTACTCAGGTATAAGTTGAGTATAACGAGCCATGCCATCAAAATGACATAAGTTTTGAGGACACAATTATATCTAGCTAATTATAATTAGAAATAGAAGGTTCAATTCCATGTAGTTGGGCATAAATATGCATATTTTATTCCAGCTTGAAACGTATATAACACTATATAGTACGATCACAACCCAGATTACAGGAGTTGTATGTATATAATTGTTATTATCACTCAAGATTATCAAAAGTGTACGATTCAAGTGGTTGAATTAGATCTTTCAACGTTTTACCTTATAGTTAGCTAGGTCTGACAAAAATCGTCTTTCTGAATAAAGCTCATTTAAAACATTTGTACTCGAACATAATTATGATATCCAGTAAAAATTATGGGGACAGAGGGGATGAGACCCCAATTTGTTGGGAGAAAAACAAATATATTTGCATGTAGGGAGGATGGTAGACCCATGGTTGGGAGGGATTTTTATGTTCAACCCTGTGTATGAACGTTTTTTTTCCAGACCCCCTCCCCCATCATCGAGTGCTCATTTGTATAGCCGCTGGCAACAGTGACAACGCGGTACTATAATTGACGAACACCACCATTCAAATAGAATAAGTGATGGGACTCAGAATTCGACCTTAATAGTCACACACGCATCGTTTCAGGTCGAACTCTGTCGTCAGGACGCTGTTCGCATGCATGAGCGATTAATTTCAATTTGATCGCCATTGGCGGCTTATCATCAGTGATCGCACATGCTAAACGGCACATTACTATCAATCTATATATTCACAATCTTGGGTACAGTGTTGCGCGAGACTGACAGGTGATATAGTTCGACTGAATTCTACAAAAATCACCACTGATGCTAGCTATACGTTGGAAACTTCTTTCCAAGCCATTTCCTTTACGTACTTCATTTATTATTTTATCGCCCATCAGTTATGAGAATGACTGTACCCGGATAGTATATGTGACCGAGTGAACCATGCCATTCTCTGTAACGGCTATCTCGATGACGAGGTTGGTTGCATAAGATGATTGGTCACGAATAGGACGTGGTTGTTTGAGGAAGGTAATTGATCACGAATCGCTCTGTGTTATGTTAACACGCACCTTAAAAAACGCTGCGATTAATCGCACGCGCGTGTGCAATGAGAATAGACCCTTAATACTGCAATATTCTGCGTTCAATATCGTAATAATAAGCGCGACAGATTTTTTGGTATTGCACTATAATCTCGCCTTTTTCGAAATTAAGCGCACTGAATATCGCAACAAAGGCGCGCATCAATGTATCACTTCTTCTGACTGGTACTGTTCCGTAAAACTATGGAATAGCCTTCCAACAGAAAAGGAAAGTTGTTAATCAGTTTCAGAATTCATTGGATTTATCCAAAGATCGCAATACTATAGCGTCATATCGTTATACAGCGTTTACAAGACCAAGTCAAATCTGCCACTGTCGTCTGGGAACCGAGTGCAGTACATGTAACTTGAAATGTGTTTTGTGGGTCATATTATGACAATAAATGTGAACAGTTTGCTTGATAGATCTGTTAAATTATTAACGAACAGTGAAAATGCAGTCATGTTCGTGTCACTCAAAACGTTAACAGACAGAAACGATTTAACTGAGTACCATCACTAACTGATATACATATCTCACCTAAAGATTAGTGCACACAAATAAGAATACTCTCCCATTCACACAGCGAAGTGATTAAGTGCGGGGGGGGGTGTCGTACCTGCGACGATCAGCCGCGGGTTTGTGTGGAGCCGACAATTCACCACACGAGAAAACATTTTATATCTCGGAAATGTCACGAATGAGCCTGGGCTTACTACCAGATCCCTTTATCTCTTATGTCTTATTGTGTATGCTATAATTGCATTGATGTGCCTAATTGAGAAACAATATATTGTTTACACCAACTCCACACATATTGGATGTTACAACTTTTGTGATGTAACTTTTGAAGCATTGTACCCGCATTGAAACACTTAATTGCTGATTGATACTCATGATAACAATAAAGTGGTCCCATTACAAAATTGTATTAACTAATAACGTGGTGAACTAGAGAAATAACGTGGTAAAATAGCTTTTTAGCGATAACATTGCACATTTTCCCCCCTCATTGAACAAGACCAAATTTGCGGATTACATATTTAATATACTCCTTCTATAATGATCAGCGATAGAGTAAAATAAATATATAGGAATACATTTCGAAAACATCTACAGTGGTGGACGGCACTATATAATCAGTGTGCACAAAATTATGCTAATGCCATCTGAACATGTTGTTATCGACCTATAAGACAATGAACATGATTAATTAGTCAATGAGATTTGAATTCGAAGTTAAAAAGTGTTTATCCGTCTTGTAATTGATGCCAACATAAATCGATCGAACTTGAACGGTGCATGAATGTTATCAGCATAGTGTCAATTTCCACCCTAGTCACATAGGACTGTGTTAATATGTGTCAGGCGCTATAATTCAAACTATTATCATTATTTTACAGAAAATTTATTGATGCTACTATTGCAAGAAAGAACAACACATGGTCATGAGGCTTTATGTCAGAGAGAATATTAAGTGAAAGAGATGACAATATGCAATGTCAATAAGCAACGACGAAACAACACAATACTAAAATGTCCTTTTTTGGGGATAAATGTGTCCCAAATAGATGCTCCCTGTATTGACGAAGCGTCCGTAATCACAAGAGAGAGGTAGATAATGATTTTTTGGCAAAAACACTAGGATAGCTGCCTAGTTCTGCACGGACAGCATTATTTGATGCATATTTTCCAGCACCTAATAAACGGTTGCAAAATTTAATATGAACTGATTCACAGGCTAGGCGATCGTGATTTTTAGATGTTATTTTTACATCCCATAGTTCACTGCCATACAGGATTATTGGTTTGATCAGTTTATGGAACAGTTTGAGTGACGCTAACAATGGTAGAGGTGATGTATGGTTACACGCATTGCATAGTGAGTGCATCGATTTTAGCCCTTTATCACTTAAGTTTGTGATAGCTTTTGTGAACTTGCCATTACTAGAAAAGGTTATACCAGGGTAAGTATATTCCCTGACATTTTCGAGTTTGGTCTCAGAGATATGAAAGGATGGAATTATTGTTGTTTGTCTCGCCCGAAAAATCATGCATTTAGTTTTTCCGCGTTAACTTTAAGTTCATTCGCATCCGTGTAGAGATTCAGTTGTTTAGACAGTTTTGGAGTCCCGTTGAACTATCAGACAAAATAACGAGGTCGTCAGCGAAAAGAATGTGAATGCATTGACTATCCCCGATCGTCACTGGATCACACGATTCGTCAAATATATTCCTAACGTCATCGATGAATATTTTGAATAAATTCGGTAATAATTTAGATCCTTGTCTGACCCCAAAGGTCGATAAACAAGCAGGTCCAAGTCCTCTAATTGTCATAGTTGTGTAACAACTTGAAGAATATAGTGAACGGATTATACGCAGTGATTGACGCTCAACTCCGATGTGTTGCATTTTATCGAAGAGCAGTTGTCTATTCACGGTATCAAATTCCTTTCAGAAGTCTACAAAGGCAGCATACAGCGGTCGGTTCACTGACTTATATCGTTGAACTATGGCATGCAGCACAAATACACTATCAATTGTAATCTTTCCTTTACAAAATCCGAATTGATTTTCACTAATAATTTTATATTTTACAAGAAAATCTGTTAATCGACGGTTTACAATTTTATTAAACATTTTCCCAATTGTGGAGCTAAATGCTATAGCACGATAATTATTCGGATCACCCTTGTCGCCTTTTTTTGTGGATTAAGCTGAGAATTGACTCGCTCCATGCAGTTGGGTAGTTCCTTGTGTGAAGAATTATGTTAAATATTTTGGCAAAGCCACCACTCATTAGAGGAACAAGTACCTTTAAAAGCTCATTCGAGACCTGGTCTGGTCCCACTGACTTATTCGATTTGAGTTCATGTTTTCGTCAATGTAAATATTAGGTGATCCTGTACAAAAAAGTGACCTTTGAAACGTCGGTAGTAGAGTTACCTCTCCTCGATAGGATGCAACGATGCACTATCCATTTAAAGATGGGGCAATTAGGCTTATAAAACATCGATTACTATCCGATCACATACGACAAATGTCCCCACCCTTGGTTTAGTTGCCATGTTAATGTGGGTTGATCAAATTAGTCAACGACAATACACAGACGTCACGGCCATTTACAATAGCATGTAAAGATACAGTGAATTAAAAATAAATTCACTCCAGAACGCTCTTTAGTCAACAGCCATCTACAAGAGCATGTAAAATAGTAAGAATATAAACATAGATTCAACCCAGAACTCTCTTTAGTCAACGACAATACACAGGTGTTACGGCCATATCCAAGAGCGCGTTAAAATGCGATGAATATAAACATAAATTCAATTCAGAACGCTCTTTAGTCAACGGCAACACACAGGCGTCGCGGCCATCTTCAAACGCATGTAAAACTAGCAGGAAGATAAACACAAATCTTTAGTCAACGACAATACACAGGCGTCATGGCCACCCATGGGCATGTAACATACCATGAAGATAAAATAAATTAATAAAGAACGCTCATTGGTCAACGACAATACACAGTAGACAACGGCCATCAAATGTAAAAATACGACGAAGATAAACATCAAATCAATGCAGAACGCTCTTTATTCAACGACAATACACAGGCGTCATGCCCATCTACAAGAGCATGTAACATACGGTGAAGATTAACATAAATTCAATTTGGAACGCTCTTTATTCAACGACAATACACATGCGTCACGGTAATCTACAAGAGCATGTAACAATACGATGAAGCTAAACATAACACCAATTCAGAACGCTGTTTATTCAACGACAATACACAGGCGTCAGGGCCATCTACAAGAGCATGTAAAAATACGATAAAGATAAACATAAATTAAATTAAGAACGCTCTTTATTCAACGGCAATACACATATCATGGAAAATACCATGAAGATAAACGTAAATTCAATTCAGAACGCTAATTATTCAAGACAATATACAGGCGTCACGGCCATCCTCAAGGGCATGTAAAAATACGATTGAGATAAACATAAAACCAAATCAGGACGGTCTTTATTCAACGAATATACACAGGCGTCAGGGCCATATACCAGAGCATGTAACAATACGAGAAAGATAAACATAAATTAAATTCAGAACGCTCTTTATTCAGCGACAATACACTGACGCCACGCCCATTTACAAAATCATGGAAAAATACGATGAAGATAAACGTAAATTCAATTCAGAACGCTATTTAATCAACGACAATATACAGGCGTCACGACCATCTTCAAGAGCATGCAAAATACGATGAAGATAAACATAAAACCAAATCAGGACGGTCTTTATTCAACGAATATACACAGGTGTCAGGGCCATCTACAAGAGCATGTAACACTACGATGAAGATAAATATAAATTCAATTCAGAACGCTCTTTATTCAACACAAATACACAGACGCCACGCCCGTCTACAAGATCGTGGAAATATACGATGAAGATAAACGTAAATTCAATTCAGAACGCGATTTAATCAACGACAATATACAGGCGTCACGGCCATCTCCAAGAGCATCTCGCGACTTTCGGTGCACACGTCGAAATGTCAAAACCTTTATTCGAGCACTATGTCACAGAAAGACGCATCGAAGTCATACAACTTTGAAACATTTTATACATTTGCCTGGAATTTGTACGATAATTTTAAGATGTTTGGTTTCTATGGTCAGCGAGTGTCTTGAATTGACGCCCGTCTCGACATACTGTGACACGATGTATGCTAAATATAACACAATCCACATCCGCTAATAAGATATGGTCACGTCGCGTATTCGGTCATTATAACACAATCCACATCCGCTAATAAGGTATGGTCACGTCGCATTTTCGGACATTATAACACAATCCACATCCGCTAATAAGGTATGGTCACGTCGTGTATTCGGACATTATAACACAATCCACATCCGCTAATAAGGTATGGTCACGTCGCGTATTCGGACATTATAACACAATCCACATCCGCTAATACGGTATGGTCACGTCGCATATTCGGACATTATAACACAATCCACATCCGCTAATAAGGTATGGTCACGTCGCGTATTCGGACATTATAACACAATCCACATCCGCTAATAAGGTATGGTCACGTCGCGTATTCGGACATTATAACACAATCCACATCCGCTAATAAGGTATGGTCACGTCGCTAATAAGGTATGGTCACGTGGTCACGTGGCGTGTTCGGAAATTCGTAACTTAGTTTATTACTCGAGCCAAACACTAATTTATATTAAATAATTAAATTTGATTTTTATGATAGCCTGTTAACTGAAACAGTTCCAGCAGACATCAATCGAATTAATTATTTCTTTTAATATATTATCGACACTAGATGTTTTACTATACAAGGAATGTATTGATAAAGGCGCACAGTCTCCCTTTAATTTATTCAATAGCTGATACTTGCCCGAAATTAGCATAAAAATATATGGTAATAATAAATCGTGCAATAACTCGTGGCATTTAATCGTTCTCAAATATAAGAAATAAAATAATCGAAGACGAATATTATGAAATTCCAAAAGTTATAACTCAGAAATGTGCAATGAATATCCAACTGTGTAGAAAATATATGAACATTTCCCTGGTAAATTCCAGGCAATTTTGCGCGTTGACTGAACGTAGCCGTAGTCTACATACGTTGACGTAGCTGGCGAAATTGCATGGGAATTTGTATTAGAAAACTGGTAGCGAGACCATTGACGACACAGCTCTACCGCAGGGGTGGTGCCATAATTTCCCCGAAGCAGGGACTACGATCCCTATATCGGGGAGGGGTTGATATATATATATGACCCCCCCCCGGAAGCTACCGGGACGACCATTGCAAATTTCCCCGACAGGGGGAACAAACCCTGACCACGACCCCCCTTGTGACACCCATGCTCTGCCGTCACTTGTTTCAACATATCATTTTACCCATATAGATTTAAAAGGCTGCATGATATGATGTCCCCTACCGTGGTCAGACAGATAGGGTCGGTGCGGTCGGTGCCTTTTTTGGAGTTTGCGTATCTGAGGGAACCGGTCGCAAGTTAGGTGTTAATGGTGCCGTTTCCGCTGGAGCTTTCGACTTGGAGATTGGAATTTTTGTAAATACAGGTCTATTCTGCACGATAGTGCATGCCGCATCTCGCTCGGACACCTGGGGAGGTCGGGTCGGTGCGGTTGGGTGCGGACGGTTGCGGACGTGTGCGATTGGTTGCGGTCGGCTTTTAGTAGGACCACTCCAGTTACTATTCTGGCTGCCTCATTTTCACCGTGGGAAATCACGTGGTTTCGAGTTGATGAGTATCACGCACTCAACAGGACCGATAAATCGCAAACGCGACCAAAAACGATGAAAACGGTAATAAACTATAGGATACGACATCTTACATTGTATTTTGTCACCTACGAGCAGATGCTGTATGTATACTATTGTTCTACCAATTTGATACCCCATTTGTGTCTAAATTCACATTTGTTTGCTCTAACATTCTGACCAAAGCGGCCAGTCGAATGATTCTCCAAGATGTATGGACTGGTGTGTTCCACGACTCCGACTGGCAACTTTGGTCAGAATGTTATAAAAAACAACTGAGTATTTCGGAACAAATAAGGTATCAACTTGTTTCAAAAATAAACTAACATATGCTCGTAACAGTCAACATGCTATGTTTTTTATCAGTTCCACATCTATTATGTTTTTGTGCGTTTGCACTAGCGTCGGCCATTTTGTATGCGTGGTACTCACCAAACTCGAAACCATGTGATTCCCAACCGTGATTTTGCACTTTTTCGATCTTAGAGGCATCTAATGTTTGCCAGCAAACTCGATGTATTCACCTTTCCGTGGCTGAGAAAATGTAGTCACTGACGACTACTACAAATTTAGTCAATTCTAACAAATAAAACACTTAAGTCACATTTGAATTTAAAGATGACTATTTGCTAATTAGTCATTGTAACTAGGAGTAACTTATTTGGCGTATGTACACACTGTTTGACAAACCAATCCGAGTCGTGTTGACAAAAGTTTTATTCTCAAGGTGGTTCATTTGATTCTCCAAATTATACCTTGTGTAAGATTGACTGATCGATACATATATATATATATATTTCGCATCGAAGTGAAAGAAACGATCATAAATTTCGCCATACAAGGAACAGAGTAACAAGGAAAGCTATTTCTTTTTCGTATACAGACAACCCGAGAATGACTATAATTTTGATAACTTTTGTAAATCATCATGTGCCATACAACATTCGTGTGTATGCATCAAATGCATGTGTTTGTATCGACCTATCTTGATCTCAAATTTGACCGATGTGTAACACAAGCGAGCAGGATTCAAACGGCCATGTGATCTCAAATGGGAACGTGTTTCATAAAACAAAACTATGGGGTGTACATAAACACATTTTAATGAACAGCACCAACAATGAATAAATACATCTTTCGAAATACAACACGACGGCGTGTTAACACACGTATATGATGCGATCAACTATCTTGGTTATGTCCAGGCATCTTGTGTTTGTCATAAACTTGCGGCGAGACCACTCTATATCTCACACCGCCGAATGTAAACAATTACTGCCTAGAGTTATCTCACATCTCACGATTACGTTGCTCATTCTGCTGCAATCTGATCTGTTCGATGCTTTCTCTTATTTCATGTTGAGCGATTGGTCCAGATGGTTTCGAATGCCGAAAGACAACCAATAACTGAAACGTCCACGTCATTCATGGTAACGAATAAACAACACTAACGTCCGTTGCACTCCTTACATACCACACATCATCATCAGTGGAGAGAGACCGCCCAATCTGTGATGTCGAACGATTGGCCCAAATGTTTTTTGTATAGATAGTACAGCTGTTATCGCAATTGTGCAGTTGGTTTTTCGAGGTGAGACAATATGTTAGTCCAGAGTAACACACGATATCGGAACACAATCGAAGTATGTCGCATCATCGCCCCCGTCAATCATTACATACCACCCATCATCATCAGTGGAGCGAGCGCGCCCATTCCCGTCATTCCTCCGCCCATCCTCGACATTCCTCCGCCCATTCTTGACATTCCTCCGCCCATTCCTCCGCCAATACCGCCCATTCCCGTCATTCCTCCTCCCATTCCTGACATTCCTCTGCCCATCATCGCCTGCATCATCATCATTCTTCTCATTGACATATTACCACCTCGATTCATCATCATCATCATCATGAGTGGGTTCATGCCCATTCCTTGCTGCCCTCCTTTACCCATGTTTCCAAACAACATCAGTGGAAGCATTGGGTTCTCGCCGAACATGTCTCCTCCCATCATCATCATTGGCAGCATAGCTCCCATCATAGATCCCATACCTGACCCGGTGTTGGTCTGAGCTGGAGCACCTGTTCCTGTAGCTGATATTCTGGTCATTGGTGATAATGCAGGAGGCATTCCGCCAAATAAGGGCGGCATTGGAAACGGCATCGGCATAGCAGGAAATGGAGGTAGAGCTCCAAACGGCGACTGGGTGGTTTGTGCATTAACGCATCCCAGCACCATCATACACAGAACAGTTACTTGTGTAGCTTGGTTCATCTTGCTTTGTCGATAAGAGAGCATAGATACCAAATGATGTTGGCTTGTGATTTGCCAGTGGCTTTATAGGATACAGGTATTTACTTTACCGATTCATCTTCCCGTGTTAATGTGTCCGGAAACTGACCGCCCGACATTTAAGAACAATGGATTACGAGGAATTGGGGAAGGTACGCAGGCCGAGTTGCTTGTCTGATTAAAGTTACCCCGAGGCTACGGTTATTATCGGGGCATGTTACGTCTGATGTTCATCCATGTAATATGGTCTTGCAGTTGGGCAATCACCGAGGTGCATGCACACACCTAGTTACGACAGTGGAAGTTAGGTAACTAAATGGAACTTTTGTTCTGTCGATAAATGTAATCCCCTCCGCTGATGAGCAAATGGTTTTATCCATATAGGATACAGGGAATTGTTTTAACGATCCGTCTTCCCATTATCACGTCTAATTAACTGAGTGTCCATTGTGGAAGGTACGCACTCCGAGTTCCTTGTCCGTTTTAAGATACAACAAGGCAAGAAGGCCAACATAATTTCCTCGTCAAATCTGACACGAAAATAACATTTTCCGCTTACCGTGCAAAATTAATACATAAAATACTTTAAATCAACATCAGGCATCGCGAAAATCCACACTCATACATAAGTATTTATGTCGAAAACGAACAAAAAGGTCAGAATTGAGAACGCTCTTTATTATCTACTGCTCTTGATAAGAGGCGATCATTGGAATTTTTGCTTGGCTGACAAAAATTCAAAACGTGTTAAATTTTTTTCATTGAAAGTTGATATCTGACCATCAAAACCTCACATTATGGGCTCAAGTGTCCGATATAATTATTTTCTGTGATAGAAAACGTACATACAGGGACGTGGCCATAGGAAGCAGTTATATGGGGGGTGTCCGCCTTGAAATTTCCAACTGTACCCCACCCTCCATTGAAACAGACCAAACTCCCAGGTGCGAATAATTCCATTTGTACCCCCCAGGTTGGAACTTTCCAATAGGTATATCAAACTTTCCAACGGTGGGAAATTTCTAACCTGATGTAAAATCTGTGTAAAAAACTAATTGGGAACGCTTATTATCTACCAATTATGGGCGACATAACATGAACGCTTTATCTATATCTATATTTGCGAATGTATGTCTGTCTGTCTGTGTTCTATTGAAATTCACAGGGGACCCCCTAGATGGCACAAAAGGCTCTACTAGGGGGAACTTTTTACGAGAAAGAAAATGGCGAGGGTTAGAATATTCTAAAATGACGCCGTTGTCGCCAGGGGCAGAAAAGGGAGAGGGGCAGAACAAAAATTGTCTCCGATTGCCACCAAACTTATATATAATCATCCCCATAATATGAGGAATCTATTGGTGTGGTTTAATTATGTCAAAAGTCGCGCCGTTCGCGTCAGGGATGCCCGGAAGGGGAGAGGGGCACAAAAATTGATCAAAAATAATTTTAGCGCCGAATTCCACCAAATTGATGCACATTCTTCTGAGATCTTTTCCATGATACAAGGAAACTTATTGTGTTATTTAAAGACGCCAAATTGGTGTCGTTGGGATGAGGGAGCGGTGGATACTAAATATGATAAGAATTGGTTTAGTCGCCGATTGCCACGAAACTTATACAAATTCATCCCCATGGTATGAGGTGTTTAATAGCGTGGCTTGAAGCTGTCAAAAGTGGCGTCATTCGAGGCAGGGGTGCACTGAAAGGGAGAGGGGCACCAAAATTGATACACAATATTTTTAGCGCCAATTTCCACCAAATTGATACACATTCTTATCCATGATATGAGGAATCTAATCGTGTGATTTTAAAGACGTCATATTGGTGCTGCTTTTGGTGAGAGATGGGGGTGGGGTGGGGTGGGCACTAAATTTGATAACAAATTGTTTAGTCGCGGATTAGCACCAAACTTACAAATAATAATCTCCATGATATCAGGAGTCTAATTGTGTGGTTTAAGTATGTCAAAAGTGGGGCCATTCGAGTCAGGGGTGCCTAGAGGGTGAGAAGGACACAAACATTAATAAACAATAATATGTTTAGCGCCGATTTCCACCTGATTGATACATATTATTCTCCGTGATACGAATAATCTGATCGTGTGGTTTAAATGCGCCAAATTGGTGCCTTTTGGGTGAGAGATATGCAATGGTGGCCCTAAATTTTATAAGAATTTGTATACTCGCCAATTTTCATAAATGTTATATACATTCATCTCTATAATTAGTCTAAGTGTGTGGTTTAATGATGTCAAAAGTGGCGCTGCTTGAGTCCGAAATAGGGACGGGAGGGTCACCAAAATCTTATAACAAATATCTTTAGTGCCAATTACCATCAAACTCATACACGTTCTTCTGAAATGATACAATGAATCAAATATTTGCGAATATCTGTCTGTGTTCTATACAAAACTTTAAGGGTACAATCGAGATGGCACCAAGGCGGTCAAACAAGGGTAAATTTTTACCAGTAAGATAATGGTTCGGGTTAAATTTTCTGAAGTGACGTTGTTGGTGTCAGTGGAGGGGATATTTTTTGCACAGATTTCGACCAAATTGATATAATATTCTTCTCCGTGATACGAGGAATATAAATGTGTGATTTAAAGACGCGAAATTGGTGCCGTTTGTGTGAGAGATTGGGGGGGGGGGGGAGTAATAACTATGATAATAATTTGTTTAGTTGCCGATTACCGCCAAACTTATATATAATCATCTCCATTATATAATGCATGCATGAGTATAATAGACGTGGTTTAAATATGACAGAAGTGGCGCGGTTCAAGTCATGCATGAGGGGAGTTGCACCAATGTTTATACAAATAAATTTAGCGATAATTCCACCAAATTCATGCACGTTCTTCTCTAATGATATGATGAATTAAATCACATTTGGGGTCGCTTGGGTCATGGATGGCGAGAGGAGATTCAAGAGCATTTACAAGATTGTTCAATTCGCCGATATCCATCAAATTTATATATAGTTATCTCCCAGGCCATCTCCATGTCGTTCTAAGGATATTTTGGCATTCCAATATCACAATCTCGACAAATGATGACCGAATTAAGTCACTTGAACAATTATATCTTCTCAACTGTCATATTTATATGGGGATGGAAATGTGGGCATTCCTATAATGATCTAGAAACACATATACATAGAAGAAAGCATTAAAAGTATATTTATGTCAATCTATTTAAGAGATACATATATTCATTCAAACTGAGGGACATTGAATCGTCAGATGATTGCATATTAGAATGGCTCATGTATATATTATAACACGATTTAGTCTGTCGCATTCAATATAGTTTCCACACAAAAAGTTACAATTGCCAAGATATATGGAAATATAGAGCAGGCCTGTTCAAAAATAGTGGTCACAGTGTGCAGTCAAATGTGGCTACTTCTGAGATAAAGGAAAACGCAGTCCGTAGTACATGACTTTTCAGGATCATCCAATATTGACATCTGACAAGGGTATATCTGCCCGATACAGAATATTTCTTTCATTGTTTAGAACAGACTCACCGCCTAACATACACAACTCAAAATATCGCTGTGTCGGGCACATGTAGCTGCTATACGTGCATAACATCAATGTTTTTAAACTGAAAATAATTAGCCAGTATATATAGCACCAGAACAGAGGAGCACCTGGACATATCTTTAAAACATCTGTATCTTCATGAAGATATGATAAACTAGATTGATTGATTGATTGATTGTTACATCTCTATGTAAAACACAATCGTCTTCTTTTATTTTTTTCGAACTAATGTGTTTATGATGTTCATGTTTCATGATATAACGTCTGAAGTATACGCAGTTGTAAATAAATAAATACTTCTTTATTGGTGGGACGGATTAAACGCGATAAACAAAATGATAATCGCTCCGACCTGACAAGGTGAGCCACTACTTATATTTCATGTGTAAGAATAATGTTTTGTGATGCCATTTGGATAAACAATTTATGAGAATATGTGTAACACTTTGGGAGCAAGAGTATTATCTATTCCCACCACATATCCACATGGGGTTTCACATCACTTTAACCTGGGCAACGCCGGGTAACCCTGCTAGTACATATATCTAATAGGCGATCACTTCTAGGCTGACAAAACTTCAAAATGTGATAAACCGTCTTCCTTTGAATGTCGGTATCTGGCGATCAAAACATGTTTATGGGGTCAAGGGTCAAATCGGATTGTTTCTGGAATACAAAATGCACACATGATAGTGTTATGGTACGAAATCAGACAGGGCATTCATCCTGGGATGGGAATAGAGAGTAAAGTCGCCATTTAGTTTATGTTATATTCGATCAATGACCCACAACGCAATTCGAATTTATGCATATGCATTATACGAAGTGACTCCCTTTGGCGGAATCGTTGTGGTTTTGTATCCGCGTTAAAGTCGTTAAACAATGAACGTATTTTGCCACTCCTTAGCGATGCCCTTTTTGTTTTGTTTTCTGAATGTGTTCGATCGGATCACAGGTTGGTACACAGTGTTTGTTTAAATTGTACGCCTGGTTTAATTTAACCAAAGACAATTTAATTTGTTTTTAAATTAAATTTATTTGCTTTTAAATTAAAATTTTGAAATTACCCGTTTGGCATAAATAGAGACAATGTTTTAGATTAGTATATAATTATAGTTGTAAATGCTATAGGTACACTATATGCACACGATATGCAGAGTATTTATCTAATATAAACATAACACTATCGGTATGTATGAAATGTTGTCGCGCTCAATATTGCGACAATGTGCTTAGGGTCTATTCTCATTGCACACGCGCGTGCGATTAATCGCAGCGTTTTTTAAGTCGAGCGGCTCTATGTGTTTGTTCGATGGCATTCCTTCCTCCCACTGATAAGAGTTCCCCCAATAGGGGTGGGGTATGACGAACACATTCATGCACAGGCCTAGGGTAGGTTGGAGGATGATAATGTACTTTCGGTTGGGGTGACCACATACAGGCCTATATATGCTGACACATTAACTTTAATTTTCCTCAGTTAGATTTACTCAGGTATAAGTTGAGTATAACGAGCCATGCCATAAAAATGACACAAGTTTTGAGGACACAATTATATCTAGCTAATTATAATTAGAAATAGAGGGTTCAGTTCCATGTAGTTGGGCATAAATATGCATATTTTATTCCAGCTTGAAACGTATATAACACTATATAGTACGATCACAACCCAGATTACAGGTGTTTTTTGTATATAATTGTTATTATCACTCAAGATTATCAAAAGTGTACGATTCAAGTGGTTGAATTAGATCTTTCAACGTTTTACCTTATAGTTAGCTAGGTCTGACAAAAATCGTCTTTCTGAATAAAGCTCATTTAAAACATTTGTACTCAAACATATGATATCCAGTAAAAATTATGGGGAAAGAGGGGATGAGACCCCAATTTGTTGGGAGAAAAACAAATATATTTGCATGTAGGGAGGATGGTAGACCCATGGTTGGGAGGGATTTGTATGTTCAACCCTGTGTATGAACTTTTTTTTTCTCAGACCCCCTCCCCATCATCGAGTGCTCATTTGTATAGCCGCTGTCAACAGCGACAACGCGGTACTATAATTGACGAACCACCATTCAAATAGAATAAGTGATGGGACTCAGAATTCGACCTTAAGAGTCACACACGCATCGTTTCAGGTCGAACTCTGTCGCCAGGACGCTGTTCGCATGCATGAGCGATTGATTTCAATTTGATCGCCATTGGCGGCTTATCATCAGTGATCGCACATGCTAAACGGCACATTACTATCAATCTATATATTCACAATCTTGGGTACAGTGTTGCGCGAGACTGACGGGTGATATAATTCGACTGAATTCTACAAAAATCACCACTGATGCTAGCTATACGTTGGAAACTTCTTTCCAAGCCATTTCCTTTCCGTACTTCATTTATTATTTTATCGCCCATCAGTTATGAGAATGACTGTACCCGGATAGTATATGTGACCGAGTTAACCATGCCATTCTCTGTAACGGCTATCTCGCTGACGAGGTTGGTTGCATAAGATGATTGGTCACGAATAGGACGTGGTTGTATGAGGAAGGTATTTGATCACGAATCGCTCTGTGTTATGTTAACACGCACCGTAAAAAACGCTGCGATTAATCGCACGCGCGTGTGCAATGAGAATAGACCCTTAATATCGCAATATTCTGCGTTCAATATCGCAATAATAAGCGCGACAGATGTTTGGGTATTGCACTATAATCTCGCCTTTTTCGAAATTAAGCGCGCTGAATATCGCAATAGAGGCGCGCCTCAATGTAGCACTTCTTCTGACTGGTACTGTTCCGTAAAACTATGGAATAGCCTTCCAACAGAAAAGGAAAGTTGTTAATCAGTTTCAGAATTCATTGGATTTATCCAAAGATCGCAATACTATAGCGTCATATCGTTATACAGCGTTTACAAGACCAAGTCAAATCTGCCACTGTCGTATGGGAACCGATTGCAGTACATGTAACTTGAAATGTGTTTTGTGGGTCCTATTATGACAATAAATGTGAACAGTTTGCTTGATAGATCTGTTAAATTATTAACGAACAGTGAAAATGCAGTCATTTTCGTGTCACTCAAAACGTTAACAGACATAAACGATTTAACTGAGTACCATCACTAACTGATATACATATCTCACCTAAAGATTAGTGCGCACAAATAAGAATACTCTCCCATTCACACAGCGAAGTGATTAAGTGTGGGGGGTGTCGGGCCTGCGACGATCAGCCGCGGGTGTGTATGGAGCCGACAATTCACCACTCGAGAAAACATTGTATATCTCGGAAATGTCACGAATGAGCCTGGGCTTACTACCAGATCCCTTTATCTCTTATGTCTTATTGTGTATGTTATAATTGCATTGATGTGCCTAATTGAGAAACAATATATTGTTTACACCAACTCCACACATATTGGATGTTACAACTTTTGTGATGTAACTTTTGAAGCATTGTACCCGCATTGAAACACTTAATTGCTTATTGATACTCATGATAACAATAAAGTGGTCCCATTACAAAATTGTATTAACTAATAACGTGGTGAACTAGATAAATAACGTGGTAAAATAGCTTTTTAGCGATAACATTGCACATTTCCCCCCTCATTGAACAAGACCAAATTTGCGGATTACATATTTAATACACCCCTTCTATAATGATCAGCGATAGAGTAAAATAAATATATAGGAATACATTTCGAAAACATCTACAGTGGTGGACGGCACTATATAATCAGTGTGCACAAAATTATGCTAATGCCATCTGAACATGTTGTTATCGACCTATAAGACAATGAACATGATTAATTAGTCAATGAGATTTGAATTCGAAGTTAAAAAGTGTTTATCCGTCTTGTAATTGATGCCAACATAAATCGATCGAACTTGAACAGTGCATGAATGTTATCATCATATTGTCAATTTCCACCCTAGTCACATATGACTGTGTTAATATGTGTCAGGCGCTATAATTCAAACTATTATCCTTATTTTACAGAAAATTTATAGATGCTACTATTGCAAGAAAGAACAACACATGGTCATGAGGCTTTATGTCAGAAAGAACATTAAGAGAAAGAGATGACAATATGCAATGTCAATAAGCAACGACGAAACAACACAATACTAAAATGTCCTTTTTGGGGATAAATGGGTCCCAAATAGATGATCATTGTGCCTGTAATGACGAAGCGTCCGTAATCACAAGAGAGAGGTAGATAATGATTTATTGGCAAAAACACTAGGGTATCTGCCTAGTTCTGCACGGACAGCATTATTTGATGCATATTTTCCAGCACCTACTAAACGTTTGCAAAATTTAATATGAACTGATTCACAGGCTAGGCGATCGTGATTTTTATATGTTATTTTTACATCCCATAGTTAGTGTAAACAATATTTTATTCTCAAGAATAGCACATATAATACATAATATAAGGACGATAACAATTTAACATTAGAGAAGAGGATTTGGCAGTAAGCCAAAGGCTTATAGGTGGCCATTTCCTTAGTATATATATTGCATCATGGTTTGATTGGGTCTCAATGATGAATTGCATGTTCCACAAGCACCCGCATCCTATCCCGTTGCCAATCGCTGCGAGTCCACCCCTCACACAGAATCACACCTCTGGCGTGCTTGAGTATACGAGAGCACAATATTTTTGTTTTATGTAGGCTTTTGGTTCACGCTTTACAGGTCATAACCATATTATGTCAGTTAAATCGTTTGGTATCGTCGATGAACTTTTGGACGGCAATGAATATGTCGGCATTTTTGGTATTAGATATATCTACGGACCCATACAGTAATATTTTGACTTCCAAGTTCACGTTTAGATTGGCTAAATAACGGACTCTTTCACGCTCGAATATTGGACAGTGGAGTAAGAAGTGCTCAGCAGTTTCTAATTCTCCACAGTCGCAATATGGACTATTATTCAAATGATTGCAACACAGGTCATATTTCAGGTTACTGCAGTTTGTTCGCAGGCGACAGTGATAGATTTGGCTTGGTCTTCGATACGCTATATAATAATGTGACGGTATGATAATTCGATCGGTTAAAAGAAAATTCTTAAAGTCAGAGACAGATTCACATTCTTTCGCCTTTGGCGGAAGGTTGTTCCATAATTGGACGGTAGCTGGAAGAAATGAATTTTCGTATCTTGTCGCGTAAACTCTGGGAGTCCTGAGACCCTTTTGTCTGAAATTATAATTGGTTAGACTTCCAGATTCAATAGGAACTAGAGTATATAAGTAAGGGGGTGTGGTTCTCCTAATCATTTTAAAAAATTGCACAAGTTTAGTTTTTTCTCTCCTGCTAGATAGTGAGTCCCAACCGGTTTCCCGTAATAGTGATTGTTTGCTGCAGCTTCTAGTTGCTCCCGTGACTAATCTAGCAGCCTCGTATTGAATATCTTCCAGCGAGGTTGAATTTTCAACTGAGCAATTACCCCATACCGAGGAGGCATATTCCAACACTGGACGGATGTATGACAAGTATATGCTCTCAAGGGTTCTCCTGTCCAGAAAGAATTTATATTTCCTCAGTATATACATTCGACTTGCGGCTCGATTTTCAATATCAGTGACATGATCTTTCCACGTACCGTCTCTGTTAAAAGTAAGACCTAAATGTTTGTGTGTTTCGACTTCTACAATATCCTTGTCCGACATCTGAAGGGGAGGGTGGACGATTATGTTATTTTTCCATGATACTAAAAGTGATTCTGTTTTCATGGGATTAAATTTCACTAGCCATTTTTGAGACCATTCGAAAATCAGACTAATATCGTTGTTGATTACCTCTGCGGCAATAACTGGGTCTTCAATGGATAGAAATAAAGAGGTATCATCAGCAAAAAGCCTTACATTGCACGTAACATTGTCTACAATATCATTAATGTAAATTAAAAAAAGAAGAGGGCCGAGTATGGATCCCTGGGGCACACCAGCTGAGACACAGCTCCAGCAGGAGTTCGAGTTTGAAACGATTACTCACTGGTGCCGATTGTCCAAATAATTTTGTAATATGTCATATGTTGGGCAACAATTCCCATTCTTTTCAACTTAAATAGTAAGCCCCGATGCCACACCTTATCGAATGCCTTGCTGATATCACAGAAAAGGCACCTAATTTCGTTGCCATTATCAAGAGAAGATATTATATAATGGTAAACATCTGTTAACTGAAATACTGTGCTATCTTGCGGAGTGAATCCCGATTGAAGGTTTGTTAGAAGCATATTTTCTCTTAAATATTCATTCATGTGAAGGTATATACACTTTTCGAAAATTTTGGACAGGCAACAGAGAAGAGAAACTGGGCGATAATTACTTGGGTCGGTGGCGTCGTCTTTTTTGTATATGGGACATACATTTGCCACTTTCCATTCAGGCGGGAAGAAAGATTTTTCAAGAAATTTCTTGAAAGCAAATTCTAGTGGACCAGCTAGGGAGGATGCACAAAGTTTCAATATTCTTGGACTAATTCCGTCAGGGCCACTGGCTTTTGCCGTTTGAACACTTTTCAGTGATTTATATATTTCTTCGCGTGTGATAACGAATGTATCTAGTCTTGATTGAGTCTTGTATTCAAATGGCGGTAATTCTACTCTGTCTTCATTCGGGAGGGCAGAAATCGAGCAAAAGTATTTATTAAAAATCTCAGCTTTTGATTCATTGTTGGTTGTAATCGAATCCCCATTTTTTAATGCCGGTATGTTTTTTCTGTCAGGGCCCATGAGTCGATTCATAGTTTTCCACCAAAGTGAAGATTCTGTGAAGCAATTTCCCAGTACTGACTGTGTTTTATCGATTAGTCTCTGCTTGGCACTCTTTATGCAAGAGGTGACCTCGTTTCTTTTGGATTTATATCGGACCCAGGCATGATCGGTTTTCTTGCGCTTAGCGTTTGAATAAAGTCGCCTTCTTTGTCTAATTAGTCTGCGAATTTGGCAAGTCATCCAACTAGGTTCGTCTTGTCGTATGGAAGCTATTTTATTTGGTATGTATTTTGAGGCTAAGTGATTTATTTTGTCTGTTAACGTACTCGCTATACGTGTATACTCTATCTCAGATAATTCTGAATTATAATTCCATTGTTGGAGATCATTGTTCATTGCAGTAAAATCAGCTGCATCATAGTTCCAAACTCTTCGCTTGATGACGCGATTCGATTTCACTACGTTTAGACTTAATTTCACTAATATTGGACAGTGATATCGAACCAGGTCAGCAAAAAAAGGGTCAAAAATTTCATATGATTCGACAAGAAGTGGTTTATTGCCATACAGGATTATTGGTTTGATCAGTTTATGGAACAGTTTGAGTAACGCTAACAATGGTAGAGGTGATGTATGGTTACACGCATTGTATAGTGAGAGCAGCGATTTTAGCCCTTTAGCACTTTTGTGATAGCTTTTGTGAACTTGCCATTACTAGAAAAGGTTATACCAAGGTAAGTATATTCCCTGACATTTTCGAGTTTGGTCTCAGAGATATGAAAGGATGGAATTATTGTTGTTTGTCTCGCCCGAAAAATCATGCATTTAGTTTTTCCGCGTTAACTTTAAGTTCATTCGCATCCGTGTTGAGATTCAGTTTGTTTAGACAGTTTTGGAGCCCCGTTGAACTTTCAGACAAAATAACGAAGTCGTCAGCGAAAAGAATGTGATTGCATTGACTATCCCCGATCGTCACTGAATCACACGATTCGTCAAATATATTCCTAACGTCATCGATGAATATTTTGAATAAATTCGGTGATAATTTAGATCCTTGTCTGACCCCAATGGTCGATAAACAAGCAGGTCCAAGTCCTCTAATTGTCATAGTTGTGTAACAACTTGAAGAATATAGTGAACGGATTATACGCTCAACTCCGATGTGTTGCATTTTATCGAAGAGCAGTTGTCTATTCACGGTATCAAATGCCTTTCGGAAGTCTACAAAGGCAGCATACAGCGGTCGGTTCACTGACTTATATCGTTGAACTATGGCATGCAGCACAAACACACTATCAATTGTAATCTTTCCTTTACAAAATCCGAATTGAGTTTCACTAATAATTTTATATTTTACAAGAAAATCTGTTAATCGACGGTTTACAATTTTATTAAACATTTTCCCAATTGTGGAGCTTAATGCTATAGCACGATAATTATTTGGATCACCCTTGTCGCATTTTTTGTGGATTAAGCTGAGAATTGACTCGCTCCATGCAGTTGGGTAGTTCCTTGTGTGAAGAATTATGTTAAATATTTTGGCAAAGCCACCACTCATTAGAGGAACAAGTACCTTTAAAAGCTCATTCGAGACCTGGTCTGGTCCCACTGATTTATTCGATTTGAGTTCATGTTTTCGTCAATGTAAATATTAGGTGATCCTGTACACAAAAGTGACCTTTGAAACGTCGGTAGTAGAGTTACCTCTCATCGATAGGATGCAACGATGCACTAACCATTTAAAGATGGGGCAATTAGGCTTAATAAACATCGATTACTATCCGATCACATACCACAAATGTCATCACCCTTGGTTTAGTTGCCATGTTAATGTGGGTTGATCAAATTAGTCAACGACAATTATTATACACGGGCGTCACGGCCATTTACATTAACATGTAAAGATACAGTGAATTAAAAATAAATTCACTCCAGAACGCTCTTTAGTCAACAGCCATCTACAAGAGCATGTAAAATAGTAAGAAGATAAACATAGATTCAACCCAGAACTCTCTTTAGTCAACGACAATACACAGGTGTTACGGCCATATCCAAGAGCGCGTTAAATTACGATGAATATAAACATAAATTCAATTCAGAACGCTCTTTAGTCAACGGCAACACACAGGCATCGCGGCCATCTTCAAACGCATGTAAAACTAGCAGGAAGAAAAACACAAATCTTTAGTCAACGACAATACAGAGGCGTTATGGCCACCCATACAAGGGCATGTAAAATACGATGAAGATAAAAATAAATTAATCAAGAACGCTCTTTAGTCAACGACAATACACAGTAGACAACGGCCATCTACAAGCACATGTAAAAATACGACGAAGATAAACAACAAATCAATGCAGAACGCTCTTTATTCAAAGACAATACACAGGCGTCATGCCCATCTACAAGAGCATGTAAACATACGGTGAAGATTAACATAAATTCAATTTGGAACGCTCTTTATTCAACGACAATACACAGGTGTCACGGTAATCTACAAGAGCATGTAACAATACGATGAAGCTAAGCATAACACCAATTCAGAACGCTGTTTATTCAACGACAATACACAGGCGTCAGGACCATCTACAAGAGCATGTAACAATATGATAAAGATAAACATAAATTAAATTAAGAACGCTCTTTATTCAGCGGCAATACACAGATCATGGAAAAATACCTTGAAGATAAACGTAAATTCAATTAAGAACGCTAACTAATCAAGACAATATACAGGCGTCACGGCCATCTTCAAGGGCATGTAAACAATACGATGAAGATAAACATAAAACCAAATAAGGACGGTCTTTATTCAACGAATATACACAGGCGTCAGGGCCATCTACCAGAGCATGTAACAATACGATAAAGATAAACATAAATTAAATTCAGAACGCTCTTTATTCAGCGACAATACACAGACTCCACGCCCATTGACAAAATCATGAAAAAATACGATGAAGATAAACGTAAATTCAATTCAGAACGCTATTTAATCAACGACAATATACAGGCGTCACGACCATCTTCAAGAGCATGTACACATACGATGAAGATAAACATAAAACCAAATCAGGACGGTCTTTATTCAACGAATATACACAGGCGTCAGGGCCATCTACAAGATCATGTAACAATACGATGAAGATAAATATAAATTCAATTCAGAACGCTCTTTATTCAACACAAATAAACAGACGCCACGCCCGTCTACAAGATCATGGAAAAATACGATGAAGATAAACGTAAATTCAATTCAGAACGCCATTTAATCAATGACAATATACAGGCGTCACGGCCATCTTCAAGAGCATCTCGCGACTTTCGGTGCACACGTCGAAATGGCAAAACCTTTATTCGAGCACTATATGTCACAGAAAGACGCATCGAAGTCATACAACTTTGAAACATTTGATACATTTGCCTGGAATGTGTAGGATAATTTTAAGATCTTTGGTTTCTATGGTCAGCAAGTGTCTTGACTTGACGCCAGTCTCGACATACTGTGACACGATGTATGCTAAATATAACACAATCCACAACCGCTAATAAGATATGGTCACGTCGCGTATTCGGACATTATAACACAATCCACATCCGCTAATAAGGTATGGTCACGTCGCGTATTCGGACATTAGAGACCTTTCGCAAAACTCACGTTTACGATTACGGATACGGATAGGGTACTACGTCACCAACCTTTGTGTACTTTCTAATCGTTCTCGTAATTTACTATCCGTAATAACGTTTACGATTTCATGGTTTCTAATAAGCTCAAATAACACCTGAAATTTATTTTCTGCAAAATATCACTTTGCTCCGTTCGAGACTGTATATGTATATCATGTAAACCATACCGCTGTATTGAGCTACGACCTCAATATGCTGTTTAGATTGTCAATCACTGTACTCGTCGTCGTGAATCACGAGCTTCCCGCGAAACAAGATCGCTTTTCACAACGGATAGCAATCGCTGGCTGCGACACACAACTTTACAGTAAGAGGAGTGCACTATGAAACCAGTCGCCAAAAATACAGTACATGTATATATAGTGTGCGATGCATAAGGAGTTTTGAGTGAGTATTATGGGCAAGATAGTACACAATATATAGTGAAATTCAACAATTATTTAATTCAACAACCCATGGTGGTGTCCTAACGTGTGTAGTTAAAGAATGCCTCAGGAGAGCCAAAAGAATGGCATAACCCTATTAATGAATAGTGAAAGATTTTGTGTTCTCTACCCCTTTCCCGAATTGAATAGTTCATTCAATTTAATAATATTCGGTTTTCGGTAGAAGTTGGGTTTTATCTATCTCTCTCGTAGAGTCTGTAATGCAGGGCATTTTAGAATTACATGGAATTCATAGCCGAGTACTAAGTTACATAAAGTACTCTTTCTATCTAAGTAATCTGAACCTACCCTGGATCCCGATTCAACTGGTAACTAGTGATTTCTGTTCCTGGACCGTAACTAAAAGAATATTTGGCACACTCACTGACATCACCATATATAGATCAGCAGTCTCTGTCATGTTTGTTCTTTGCATTTATTTTTAATTTAAAATACACGCACAAATGCGGCATTTAAAGGTACTCAATCCGATTAGATGTCCCCATATCATCAGATTCCAACAACAATTTTTTTTTAAATGCCGCTTCTGTTATCAGAATCGAGTAATTGCTCAAAATTAATGCTAACCACAGTCAACTATATCATAAAATTGCCCAAAACCTGTTATTTATCAACATTTTGTTCAACGAAATTTTGCCGATTTGTCAAATATCTGACAAAAAAGCAACTTGATGCACATCGCTTCTACCGTGTCGACTTTGTTTCGATTTAGTAGTAAAAATCAAAAGTGACGCACATCAGCGAGCTCATCAACCTTATGTCGGATTTCCTAAACCCAAAGAGGTGAAGCCGAAATCGCTTGAAATCAAATCGCGGACTTGAAGGGGCTTGAACGATGGCGTCGTGGTTGATGTGAGGTCCAAATTCAGGAACCCCTCTTCCCCATCAGCATAACGTCTATCTGGTCATCCATGCTAACAACGAACTGAATTTCCACCACATATGACCTGGCATTTATACCTGTATTGCCACAATATATCACGAGAATCACGGGTCGTACGTTGTGACTGGTCGAATTATTGACAAAATTAACATGACTATCGCATTGTTGCATATGAGACGATAAGTGAAGTATTAATGGACTGTATACCAAACACAAGCTTTGGGTTGTAAGTGGTACGAAATAATGATCGTACGTGTTCGTCAAAACTCTTACGCGTAATCGTTTTGCGAAAGGACTTTTTGGCCATACGGATAGACTTACGACTACGAATAGCTATCCGTATTCGTAATCGTAAACGTGAGGACGCGAAAGGTCTCTACTATAACACAATCCACATCCGCTACTAAGGTATCGTGACGTCGCGTATTCGGACATTATAACACAATCCACATCCGCTAATAAGGTATGGTCACGTCGCGTATTCGGACATTATAACACAATCCACATCCGCCAATAAGGTATGGTCACGTCGCTAATAAGGTATGGCCACGTGGTCACGTGGCGTATTCGGAAATTCGTAACTTAGTTTATTACTCCAGCCAAACACTAATTTATATTAAATAATTTAATTTGCTTTTTATGATAGCCTGTTTACTGAAACAGTTCCAGCAGACATCAATCGAATTAATTATTTGCTTTAATATATTAGATCTGTACTAGATGTTTTACTATACAAGGAATGTATTGATATAGGCGCACAGTCTCCCTTTAATTTATTCAATAGCTGATACTTGCCCGAAATTAGCATAAAATATATGGTAATAATAAATCGTGCAATAACTCGTGGCATAACTCGTGCAAATTTCCCCGACAGGGGGAACAAACCCTGACCATGACCCCCCTTGTGACACCCATTCTCTGCCGTCTCTTGTTTCAACATATCATTTTACCCATATAGATTTAAAAGGCTGCATGATATGATGTCCCCTACCGTGGTCAGACAGATAGGGTCGGTGCGGTCGGTGCCTTTTTTGGAGTTTGCGTATCTGAGGGAACCGGTCGCAAGTTAGGTGTTAATGGTGCCGTTTCCGCTGGATCTATCGACTTGGAGATTGGAATATTTGTAAATACAGGTCTATTCTGCACGATAGTGCATGCCGCATCTCGCTCGGACACCTGGGGAGGTCGGTCGGGTGCGGTTGGTGCGGACGGGTGCGGACGTGTGCGATCGGGTGCGGTCGGCTTTTAGTAGGACCACTCCAGTTACTATTCTGGCTGCCTCATTTTCACCGTGGGAAATCACGTGGTTTCGAGTTGATGAGTATCACACACTCAACAGGACCGAGAAATCGCAAACGCGACCAAAAACGATGAAAACGGTAATAAACTATAGGATACGACATCTTACATTGTATTTTGTCACCTACGAGCAGATGCTGTATGTATACTATTGTTCTACCAATTTGATACCCCATTTGTGTCCAAATTCACATTTGTTTGCTCTAACATTCTGACCAAAGCGGCCAGTCGAATGATTCTCCAAGATGTATGGACTGGTGTGTTCCACGCACCTCCGGCTGGCAGCTTTGGTCAGAATGTTATAAAAAACAACTGAGTATTTCGGAACAAATAAGGTATCAACTTGTTTCAAAAATAAACTAACATATGCTCGTAACAGTCAACATGCTATGTTTTTTATCAGTTCCACATCTATTATGTTTTTGTGCGTTTGCACTAGCGTCGGCCATTTTGTATGCGTGGTACTCACCAAACTCGAAACCATGTGATTCCCAACCGCGATTTTGCACTGTTTCGATCTTAGAGGTATCTAATGTTTGCCAGCATGTATTCACCTTTCCGTGGCTGAGAAAATGTAGACACTGACGACTACTACAAATTTAGTCAATTCTAACAAATTAAACACTTAAGTCACATTTGAATTTAAAGATGACTATTTGCTAATTAGTCATTGTAACTAGGAGTAACTTAATTGGCGTATGTACACACTGTTTGACAGACCAATCCGAGTCGTGTTGACAAAAGTTTTATTCTCAAGGTGGTTCATTTGATTCTCCAAATTATGCCTTGTGTAAGTTTGACGGAGGAATCAGACTGATCGATACATATATATATATATATATATTTCGCATCGAAGTGAAAGAAACGATCATAAATTTCGCCATACAAGGAACAGAGTAACAAGGAAAGCTATTTGTTTTTCGTATACAGACAACCCGAGAATGACTATAATTTAGATAACTTTTGTAAATCATCATGTGGCATACAACATTCGTGTGTATGCATCAAATGCATGTGTTTGTATCGACCTATCTTGATCTCAACTTTGACCGATGTGTAACACAAGCGAGCAGGATTCAAACGGCCATGTGATCTCAAATGGGAACGTGTTTCATAAAACAAAACTATGGGGTGTACATAAACACATTTTAATGAACAGCACCAACAATGAATAAATACATCTTTCGAAATACAACACGACGGCGTGTTAACACACGTATATGATGCGATCAACTATCTTGGTTATGTCCAGGCATCTTGTGTTTGTCATAAACTTGCGGCGATACCACTCTATATCTCACACCGCCGAATGTAAACAATTACTGCCTAGAGTTATCTCACATCTCACGATTACGTTGCTCATTCTGCTGCAATCTGATATGTTCGGTGCTTTCTCTTATTTCATGTTGAGCGATTGGTCCAGATGGTTTCGCATGCCGAAAGACAACCAATAACTGAAACGTCCACGTCATTCATGGTAACGGATAAACAACACTAACGTCCGTTTCACTCCTTACATACCACACATCATCATCAGTGGAGAGAGACCGCCCAATCTGTGATGCCGAACGATTGGTCCAAATGTTTTTTGTATAGATAGTACAGCTGTTATCGTAATTGTACAGTTGGTCTTTTGAGGTGAGACAATATGTTAGGCCAGAGTAACACACGATATCGGAACACAATCGATGTATGTCGCATCATCGCCCCCGTCAATCCTTACATACCACCCATCATCATCAGTGGAGCGAGCGCGCCCATTCCCGCCATTCCTCCGCCCATCCTCGACATTCCTCCGCCCATTCTGGACATTCCTCCGCCCATTCCTCCGCCAATACCGCCCATTCCCGTCATTCCTCCTCCCATTCCTGACATTCCTCTGCCCATCATCGCCTGCATCATCATCATTCTTCTCATTGACATATTACCACCTCGATTCATCATCATCATCATCATGAGTGGGTTCATGCCCATTCCTTGCTGCCCTCCTTTACCCATGTTTCCAAACAACATCAGTGGAAGCATTGGGTTCTCGCCGAACATGTCTCCTCCCATCATCATCAATGGCAGCATAGCCCCCATCATAGATCCCATACCTGACCCGGTGTTGGTCTGAGCTGGAGCACCTGTTCCTGTAGCTGATATTCTGGTCATTGGTGATAACGCAGGAGGCATTCCGCCAAATAAGGGCGGCATTGGAAACGGCATCGGCATAGCAGGAAATGGAGGTAGAGCTGCAAACGGCGACTGGGTGGTTTGTGCATTAACGCATCCCAGCACCATCATACACAGAGCAGTTACTTGTGTAGCTTGGTTCATCTTGCTTTGTCGATAAGAGAGCATAGATACCAAATGATGTTGGCTTGTGATTTGCCAGTGGTTTTATAGGATACAGGTATTTACTTTACCGATTCATCTTCCCGTGTTATTGTGTCCGGAAACTGACCGCCCGACATTTAAGAACAATGGATTACGAGGAATTGGGGAAGGAATGCAGGCCGAGTTGCTTGTCTGATTAAAGTTACCCCGAGGCTACGGTTATCATCGGGGCATGCTACGTCTGATGTTCATCCATGTAATATGGTCTTGCATTTGGGCAATCACCGAGGTACATGCACACACCTAGTTACGACAGTGGAAGTTAGGTAACTAAATGGAACTTTTGTTCTGTCGATAAATGTAATCCCCTCCGCTGATGAGCAACTGGTTTTATCCATATAGGATACAGGGAATTGTTTTAACGATCCGTCTTCCCATTATGACGTCTAATTAACTGAGTGTCCATTGTGGAAGGTACGCACTCCGAGTTGCTTGTCCGTTTTAAAGGCACGTGCGGCCTTAATTGTCGAAAATATTCATATTTGTTCCAAACACCGTAAACAGAAAAACATTAAAACGCATTAAAAACATTAAAGCAAGAGCCTGATTGTCTTACAGAAGACAGCACAATGCTACTGGCTAATCACACACAAATGTCATAAACGCTCTTTATTAGTTCCATATCAGGTATTCACCAACAAATAACGCTCTTTATGTTTACCATCATAATATAAACAAACACCAGAAAAGTAACTTTTTATGCTTTTGTTTACATAATAATGGTCAAACAAATGACCATAACATACTGTTTATGCGATATTTCTTATTTGTATACGGACACAGTCTATCTACATTTTGATGTTCTTTCTGTTTGTGGCGGTTTTTGACGGGTGGAGATATTTTCACAGGATACCAACCGCCAAGGCCAACCGTGTCTTTAAGATACAACAAGGCAAGAAGGCCAACATAATTTCCTCGTCAAATCTGACACGAAAATAACATTTTCCGCTTACCGTGCAAAATTAATACATAAAATACTTTAAATCAACATCAGGCATCGCGAAAATCCACACTCATACATAAGTATTTATGTCGAAAACGAACAAAAAGGTCAGAATTGAGAACGCTCTTTATTATCTACTGCTCTTGATAAGAGGCGATCATTGGAATTTTTGCTTGGCTGACACAAATTCAAAACGTGTTAAATTTTCTTCATTGAAAGTTGATATCTGACCATCAAAACCTCACATTATGGGCTCATGTGTACGATATAATTATTTTCTGTGATAGAAAACGTACATACAGGACCGTGGCCAGAGGAAGCAGTTATATGGGGGGTGTCCGCCTTGAAATTTCCAACTATACCCCACCCTCCATTGAAACAGACCAAACTCCCAGGTGCGAATAATTCCATTTGTACCCCCCAGGTTGGAACTTTCCAATAGGTATATCAAACTTTCCAACGGTGGGAAATTTCTAACCTGATGTAAAATCTGTGTAAAAAACTAATTGGGAACGCTTATTATCTACCAATTATGGGCGACATAACATGAACGCTTTATCTATATCTATATTTTCGAATGTATGTCTGTCTGTCTGTGTTCTATTGAAATTCACAGGGGACCCCCTAGATGGCACAAAAGGCTCTACTAGGGGTAACTTTTACGAGAAAGAAAATGGCGAGGGTTAGAATTTTCTAAAGTGACGCCGTTGTTGCCAGGGGCAGAAAAGGGAGAGGGGCAGAACAAAAATTGTCTCCGATTGCCACCAAACTTATATATAATCATCCCCATAATATGAGGAATCTAATGGTGTGGTTTAATTATGTCAAAAGTCGCGCCGTTCGCGTCAGGGATGCCCGGAAGGGGAGAGGGGCACAAAAATTGATCAAAAATAATTTTAGCGCCGAATTCCACCAAATTGATGCACATTCTTCTGAGATCTTTTCCATGATACAAGGAAACTTATTGTGTTATTTAAAGACGCCAAATTGGTGTCGTTGGGATGAGGGGGCGGTGGATACTAAATCTGATAAGAATTGGTTTAGTCGCCGATTGCCACGAAACTTATACAAATTCATCCCCATGGTATGAGGTGTTTAATAGCGTGGCTTGAAGCTGTCAAAAGTGGCGTCATTCGAGGCAGGGGTGCACTGAAAGGGAGAGGGGCACCAAAATTGATACACAATATTTTTAGCGCCAATTTCCACCAAATTGATACCCATTCTTATCCATGATATGAGGAATCTAATCGTGTGATTTTAAAGACGTCATATTGGTGCTGCTTTGGTGAGAGATGGGGGTGGGGTGGGGTGGGCACTAAATTTGATAAAACATTGTTTAGTCGCGGATTAGCACCAAACTTACAAATAATAATCTCCATGATATCAGGAGTCTAATTGTGTGGTTTAAGTATGTCAAAAGTGGGGCCATTCGAGTCATGGGTACCTAGAGGGTGAGAAGGACACAAACATTGATAAACAATAATATGTTTAGCGCCGATTTCCACCTGATTGATACATATTCTTCTCCGTGATACGAATAATCTGATCGTGTGGTTTAAATGCGCCAAATTGGTGCCTTTTGGGTGAGAGATATGCAATGGTGGCCCTAAATTTTATAAGAATTTGTATACTCGCCAATTTTCATAAATTTTATATACATTCATCTCTATAATTAGTCTAAGTGTGTGGTTTAATTATGTCAAAAGTGGCGCTGCTTGAGTCCGAAATAGGGACGGGAGGGTCACCAAAATCTTATAACAAATATCTTTAGTGCCAATTACCATCAAACTCATACACGTTCTTCTCAAATGATACAATGAATCAAATATTTGCGAATATATGTCTGTGTTCTATACACAACTTTAAGGGTACAATCGAGATGGCACCAAGGCGGTCAAACAAGGGTAACTTTTTACCAGTAAGATAATGGTTCGGGTTAAACTTTCTGAAGTGACGTTGTTGGTGTCAGGGGATGGGCTATTTTTGGCACAGATTTCGACCAAATTGATATAATATTCTTCTCCGTGATACGAGGAATATAAATGTGTGATTTAAAGACGCGAAATTGGTGCCGTTTGTGTGAGAGATGGGGGGGGGGGGGTAATAACTATGATAAGAATTTGTTTAGTTGCCGATTACCGCCAAACTTATATATAATCATCTCCATTATATAATGCGTGCATGAGTATAATAGACGTGGTTTAAATATGACAGAAGTGGCGCGGTTCAAGTCATGCATGAGGGGAGTTGCATCAATGTTTATACAAATATATTTAGCGATAATTCCACCAAATTCATGCACGTTCTTCTCTAATGATATGATGAATTAAATCACATTTGGGGTCGCTTGGGTCATGGATGGCGAGAGGAGATTCACTAGCATTTATAAGATTGTTCAATTCGCCGATATCCAACAAATTTATATATAGTCATCTCCCAGGCCATCTCCATGTCGTTCTAAGGATATTTTGGCATTCCAATTTCACAATCTCGACAAATTATGACCGAATTAAGTCACTTGAACAATTATATCTTCTCAACTGTCATATTTATATGGGGATGGAAATGAGGGCATTCCTATAATGATCTAGAAACACAGATACATAGAAGAAAGCATTAAAAGTATATTTATGTCAATCTATTTAAGAGATACATATATTCATTCAAACTGAGGGACATTGAATCGTCAGAATGGCTCATGTATATATTATAACACGATGGAGTCTGTCGCATTCAATATAGTTTCCACAAAAAAAGTTACAATTGCTAAGATATATGGAAATGTAGAGCAGGCCTGTTCAAAAATAGTGGTCACAGTGTGCAGTCAAATGTTGTTACTTCTGAGATAAAGGAAAACGCAGTCCGTAGCACATGACTTTTCAGGATCATCCAATATTGACATCTGACAAGGGTATATCTGCTGAATTAACTGAATTGTTTATTAGCAAAGTCAACATATAAGTTGCAACATGCCATACAACGTATTTACACAACATTATACAAACAATACACAACATACATATACATCAATAAATGAGTTCATCATATTATATGATATTGATAATAAATACAAATAATGCTAATACATTTGGGAATATGTTTTCTGAAATGGGTTAATTCATATAATATTTACATTATATATAATATAATGTAATACTTGCTTCATGGTAACTTTATAAACGCTAATTTTAAGAAAATGCTCACTCTTTTCAATATACTTATGTTAAGCAGTGACAGCAGTCTGTAGAATTTATTTCTGTTAGGGTTTTCCCAGTAATACTTCGGTATATAGGTTTCTCGCAGATCGTTAAGTTCAGTACACAAAATAACAAAATGGTATTCATCACATACATTTTCGCCACATAACGGGCATTTCGTGTCTTTACATGTACTTTTATTCCATCTGCATTGCTCTATCGGTAGTCTGTGATTGGCTGTTCTAAATTTCAGTAAATACGTAGCTAGATGAGATGGCATATATACTAAGTATCGGCTCAATCTGACAGAATCCTTTATGTTTCGATAAAATATGGCACGGCTTGAAATAGACATATTTAGCATGCCGAAGAGGCAGCATGTGTGTTGCTCTATTAATTTCGCTTTCATGTGTTTCATGTCTGTCTTGCTTAGTGGTGACTGATTCTGCCACGCACTTTCCATATTTACTTCTCGCAGAGTTTCTTTGATAAACGAAATCCATTTAATCTTGTTTTGTAGTATGGCATCACCATCATTGAGATATCTGAGTAGAAGGAATACATTTTTAGCTAATTCTGATCCTTCGTGCGATACTAGTTTTGACCAATATGATATTGCTCGGCACTTAATTTCGATCATTACGGGGTATCTTCCCAATTCTGCATATACCATGTAGTTTGGTGTGCTAGACTTCATTGTTGTGATAATTTAAGATGTATGGTCTCCAAAATTTGAGTTTTCTCGAAACACCAAACTTCACCACCTTACAGCATAATCGGCATAATCATAGAGTCAAACAATTTAAACATAATATCTAGAGGGAGCTGCAGCTTACTTGTTCTATTCAAAAGGCCATACATGGCTCTCGTTGCTGTATGATGGGTCTGTTTAATCGATTGACAGAATCTACCATTGTAAAAGAATTTAATACCGAGGTATTTAAATTCTTTTAGAATTTGTATTTCTTGGCCCCGATAAGTGAATATTGGTAAGTTCTTTGACAATTTGTTAGTAAAAATTACCATTTTCGTTTTAACTGTATTTACTTGGAGGTTCCATGCCTCGGCATAATCTGCGAATGCTGAAAGTGCACGATGCATATTGTCCTCCGAGTCTGAGAGGAGCATGGTATCGTCTGCGTATAATAAACACAATATATTTATAAAACATCCAATATGTTCAAAATATTTCTCATCAAAATAGTTCAAGTTTGAGATTGCGCAGTCGTTCAGAAAACTTTGTATATCATTCACAAACAAAGAAAATAAAAGAGGTGACATTGGTTCACCTTGAAATAAGCCAATCTGGCTAATAAAGAAGTCTGATTGCGAATTATTGTTTTTCACACATAATTTTATATTGTCGTACATGCTTCGTATTACCTGTAGTATCTTACCGTTTATATCTGCTTGCATAAGTTTCAACCATAGAGCATTTCTCCATACAGTATCAAATGCTTTGCGGAAGTCAATAAAAGTACAAAATATCTTTCTTCCGCTCTGCAGGTATACGTTTATTAGAGCATGTAGAATAAATATATTATCTATTGTTGAGTGACCCTTACGAAAACCTGTCTGAATTTTATTTATCAGGTCATTGTCTTCTGCAAATGACGATATTCGATTATTAATAACGGATGTAAAAAGTTTAGCAAATCAACTTAGAAGGGTGATTCCTCTATATGATTCCGGTAAATTTGGGTCCCCGGATACTTTGAGGATGGGTTTTATCATCCCAACAGCCCATTGTTTTGGAAAATGCCCACTACTCAAAATGAGATTAAAAAAGCGGACATAAATGCTCATCATTTCACCAAACGATTCTTTGATATATTCGTTTGATCCGCCCCTACTGCCTTGCCGTTCTTGAGCTTGCTTACGGCACTAACAATCTCTTCTTGTGTTATAGGTCTATTTAGATGCGACTCGTAATGTTCGTTGAAGTCCATATTTACATAGTCAGAAACATTCGATTCATCATTACAGTCGTTTAGGTTTAAATCTTTAAAGTACTCCTCGAATTGTTCTATTGTGACGTTTCCTCTGCATTTGTTTGGCTGGTTGTCGGAACACATTTTGTCAAGTCTGTCCCAGAATGACTTACCTGAATACTTAGATGCATCTCGAAGTTCTGAAACCTGCTTTACTCTCATTTCTTTAATTTTTCTATCCATAACCCCTCTATACTTCGCGCAAGATTGTTTCATTTTATCCTTATCTATAATAGATTTTGTTATATTGAACTCGCGCTTTGAACGGCTGAATTGATTTCTCAGTGTCCGACACTCCCTATCGAACCAGGCTTTGTCTTTGCGCATATAATCCCGCGTTTTGTTTTGGGGTTTATAAGTTCCCAGTGTACGATCGGCCGCCGTTTTTATTGTTCTCGTTATGTGTCCACATATATCATCAATATTTGTTTGGGATAAACAACTGTTTTTTTCCAAATCATTAAGTGCACCAACAAAAATTCATTAACCGTGTTACAAACATTTGTATTTTCAAAAATATGGTATATGTCCCCCCTGTCATGGTTGGGGCCAACGTCACTTTTTTTTCGAAATTTCCTGATATCATCTTCAAGTTTCAAGTTCCAGTCATCATTCGCATAACGCGTTCCTGTTGGGGGTATATAGACTGCCCCCAATAGAAGGGACGAAGATTGTTTATCACTGGCGTCAATGCGTATCCATGCGACATTACAGTTGTCCGATTTTAAAGGAACGACGTGCTGAAATAAATCAATCTTTGTCGCTATCAAAATTCCACCTGATCGTGTACCATTACCAATATGTTTTCCCTTTACACCACAAATTTCAAAACCAGGTATAATTATTTGGTCTTCTAAAAAGCATTTCGTTTCTGAGAAACATAATATGTCATAATTTTTTATCAGATCATGAAATTCTTTATATTGCAGCCTTTTTTCTAGTCCACACACATTCAAAGTCAGTATATTCAGAAAACGCGTTTCTGGTTCATTGGAGATTACTCCACGAACACCCATAGGCTGTCGGCTTAACACCGCTGGTATCTGAACCGTGGTTTTACTGGTCAAGCTAATTGTTTCTACAAAGTAATTGTCATTACCAATGCTAGTGGGCGCGTTTTCAGCACACGGGTATTGATCAAACGTGCATTTTGTCATATTAAACATATCACAAAAATAACCGTTCGATCTGGCGTCGTATATATGAGCGCAATCACCCGTTCTTGTGTCTTCGTGTCTCACACGATTGGTATAATTTGAGTTACAATAATGATTGTAGTTATAATTAACAATGTCGTGAGTGTATGCTTGATACATGTCACGCAGTGGCTTATGACCGTGCGGACATTCTGTTTCCATAATTATACTGTTACGAGAAAAGTTAACACTGGCCCTCATGTGTCCAACACAAGCTAATATTGGAACTATGTTGGATGTGTTCACATCACCTGTCAATCCACATTCGGTTCACTCACAAATTTTAGCTGCTTTATCTCGCACACTAGGTGGTGTCCGGTTACTTCGATGGCGTTTTCGCTCATTTCGGCCAATTTGGCCGGTTACTTCATGTGACTTTTTCATCTGACGTGTGTGTCGGAATAATGATATGGAGGATTTATGTAAATGTTAGCCCAAACTACATTTCCAAGTAACGATGGTTTTGTTGTTTATTTTGAGGAATAATACCGCGTCAGATGAATTCAGCCCAAATATGTTAACAGTTGTCGTGTAAAACATTCGGCAGTAAGTTAGCGTTATTTAGTATTTGTGGATGTCCTTTAACATGGGGAAAATAACCTACTGCGCTTGAACGAGCATGTGAATTGTCGTTTTTAATGTATAGCAACTTTATAATCAATAACAGAGGCATTCTCTGTCAAATAAGGTCGCTCTATTTACGATACCAATTGGGGAACTTTGTAAATTAAATTACGCGTAAACTTAACCTGCTGCAAATAGAAAAGGTGTCGGAATCGGCTAACTCGCCCCATGTGCTAACTCGCCCAATCGGCGCGTGCCAATTCGGAATAAAAGGCCAACTCGGAATAAAAGATGCATACGGGGTGTTATATGGCGTTTGGTCCGTTGTTTCTCAATGAATATTATTGAAATTTGGTGTATATGTCCGGGCTGGGACATGGAATACAACAACGTTTGAATTGTTTTTAAATTTACAAATTTGTTGATTTTATTCATTTTGTTTTCGTTCTGAAACACACTATAAAGTGTATATAATATAATAACGAACACGAGACATACATAATTTATGAACTGTTAACAAAATATATCAAATTCAATACATGACAAAGATGACTCAGTGGAGTTTATAAAGTGAACATAAAAACATTGAGGTAAGAATCTTTTTAAGGAATTCAACTTTATTTAATGATAATAAACACATAAATTAAAATAACAAACATGAGACATACATGATTTATAAAGATGACTCAGTGGAGTTTATAAAGTGAACATAAAAACATTGAGGTAAGAATCTTTTTAAGGAATTCAACTTTATTTAATGATAATAAACACATAAATTAAAATAACAAACATGAGACATACATGATTTATAAACTGTTAACAACAGATATCAAACTCAATACATGACAAAGATGACTCAGTGAAGTTTATAAAGTGAACATAAAAATATTAAGGTAAAAATCTTTTTAAGCATTACTAAACCATTTAGCACAGTCCACTTCACACATCCGATCATCACTAAACTTCATATTTATCTTGATATTGATCTATCAGATGAGAGCTATCAAATATTTTTTTAATTTTATAGGAAAAAATGGTCGCCAGCGGCCATATTGCATTTACGTTATATGTTATCGCGTCATGTCGATATATTGACTGTAACAGATGGAATTATTCCCCTCTTCGGATAGAGTGTCACTGAAACTTTATTTTGTCAGACTGTCTGTATAGTCACTGATTATATATGGCAATAATCTGTAATAAGATGTAGCACTATTTTATTTTATATTTACATGCAGTGCTGTTTTTATACAACAATTCTAATCCCCCCTAGATCATCATGTGATCGACCATACATCGCGCGAGGACCTGGTTGAATTAAGGGGGGTTTTTATGGATAACTTCTGTCCTCAAGCTAGATTATACTTATGACATTTAATGGCATGTTTCTAACATGGAGGGTTAGATATGCGTGAGACACCACCACTCTTCAATTCACACCAAGTTATCAGCTGTCATATTCGGATATTAGAACCCATAGCCATGATATATGGTTTATTTTGTGTATACTAGTAATATTGTTATTTTCAGTACCTTTATATACCAGTACTGTGTATAACAATGCATATACATTAATCCATGTATACATGTATATTGATTCAACGGATTCAGTGGTTTTGTCCATCAGTCTATCAAATTTGCGGGGAAAACATGGCCACAAGCAGTACACCCTGTTAAATTTCGAATTTGAATCAATTGGCGCACCCTGCAGCCAGCTTTTATTGGAGAACTTTTTCTCATGTGGATAGTTTGGGTCACCGCTAGATGTGAGCCATGTTTTGTTCTCAAGCTGTCCTTGTGAAGACATCACTGCCAGCGGTGATCTTGAATTTTACTATTTTTATGGCTAAATAATTTGGTTGATCCTACAGACGACACCCCTTGTCCGATCGTCACCAGATTCCACAATGATCTTCTGGATAACCAGGGGGAGAGTAATCTAATTTTCCCGAATTTCGTTAAAAAACATTACCACAGGCAGCAATTTGGTATCTTACTGTTTGATCCTCTTTTGCGTGACTGAATTGTTTAGCAACTGTACAGTCATATCCCTCATCTGATAGTCACCACACTTTATATTGATCTTCGGGCTGACAACTAGATGGGAGCTATCGAATGCTTTGAATTTGTTTGGAAAACATTGTCGCCAGCAGTCATCTTCTATTTTGGTTTTTATATACATGTATATCTCTTCATTCGGATAGCCAGTATTACGTAGGTACTTCAACTTTCCGCATTCCTGTCATCATTTGAAATATAAAAATTTACCTGATACCATGCACCCTTCAAAATTTGTTTCGTCGTATCTATTTTAATGACCCGTATGGTAATATTGATACAGATATATTTGTCAAACATTTCTTTGTACAATATACAGGTATTTAGTTTGTAACTAAATCTAGAAATATATAATAGTAGCTGGTGGACCCTACTTCGTCCGGGATGTTCCCCTCTGATTTTCGGAGAATTGCGCGATTTAACCTTGAATTGACCATTTTAAAGGTGAACGTCATGTCGGGTCACGATTTGACCCGCCCAAAACACTCCCCGGACAAAAGTCACGACAAAAGTACCCGTCGAAATCCGCCCGGCTTTACCCGATTTGACCTTGAATTGACAATTTTGAATGTCAAGATCAGGTCAGGGTCATAATTTGACCCACCCGAAACACTCCTGGGACAAAAGTAACAGTAGGTATTATATTTCGTTGAAATACTTCGTTTTACCAGATTTGACCTTGAATTGATCTTTTTGAATGTCAAAGTCAGGTCGGGATCAAGATTTGACCCGTCCAAATAGTCCAGAAACATACCTACATCAGCACGTTCGAGAACATGGTCCCACGTGAAATTGGACCCGTCAATATTGCTCCCGGGATCGAAGTAGTCCTACACACAAATTTTTAGTCGGATCGGTCAAGGTCCAGAAACATGCCTATGAGCGAGGTCAAGTTGACACGTTAAATACCAAATCCGAGTCGGATCAGTCGAGCAGTGTTAGAGTCTATAACACATACACACATGCATTCATGCATGCACACATACATACAGACAGGTGTTCCAAAATGTATAATCGATAGCTACAACAATTCTATGGTAGATAGTTCACGGCCGACCTGATGCATGCATCTTAGTTTTCTTGTTACGACTGGCACTCTCAATCACATCAGCCAGGTCCCGCTTGCCTTCCGGACTGAGATTCAAACCCGATGACTCATCAGCCTTGAATTGCGCGCGAATAACGTAACCTTCCCTGTTAGAATATAGTTTTGAGTTATCCACAAACGTCAGTTTGGAGGCTTTCATACCACACATTACCTTTATATAGGAATTCACTTGCACTGCCACATCATTGAATAGCATGATTTTCTTTCCTCTCCCCTTCCTGCCCGATACAGAGTATTTCTTTCATTGTTTAGAACAGACTCATCGCCTAACATAAACAACTCAAAATATCGCTGTGTCGGGCACATGTAGCTGCTATACGTGCATAACATCAATTTTTTAAACTGAAAATGATTAGCCAGTATATATAGCACCAGAACAGAGGAGCACCTGGACATATCTTTAAAAAATCTGTAACTTCATGAATATATGATAAACTAGATTGATTGATTGATTGATTGTTACATCTCTATGTAAAACACAATCGTCTTCTTTTATTTTTTTCGAACTAATGTGTTTATGATGTTCATGTTTCATGATATAACGTCTGAAGTATACGCAGTTGTAAATAAATAAATACTTCTTTATTGGTGGGACGGATTAAACGCGATAAACAAAATGATAGTCGCTCCGACCTGACAAGCTAGGTGAGCCACTACTTATATTTCATGTGTAAGAATAATGTTTTGTGATGCCATTTGGATATACAATTTATGAGAATACGTGTAACACTTTGGGAGCAAGAGTATTATCTATTCCCACCACATATCCACAGAGGGTTTCACATCACTTTAACCTGGGCAACGCCGGGTAACCCTGCTAGTACATATAAGTACTCTTCCTGAATTTAAGATGAATTTGAAATTAATTGACCCGCCCACGAAACCTCCCCAATTCTTTATTAATGGTCCAAGAAAACTAAGCATTTTACACTGCAGAATTCGGAACTATTGTAGTGAATTAAAATCAGATATGTGCAACAATTTTATCTCTGATACCTCTAAATGCACATGTGGATACGAAGTCGAAGATGCCTTTCATTATTTCTTTGAGTGCCCCCTGTATGCTACCGAAAGATGCGAACTCTTCAATAAGATTGCAGCCCACCAATTTATAATATCTAACATTTCCTCCTTACTCACAGGGATATCATCAGAATCGAATCGACGCAATGAAATTCTTTTCCATTTTGTTTATTCATACATTTCATCAACGAAACGTTTTAATTAGGCCCCCTCCGCTAACAAATATAGGCGAGATCCTCCTTTGCGTTACAAATGTTGACTACCTCAGATGAAATTTCAAAAGCAGGATAGGACTGACAGCAATCACAACCACACCATACATCATCCTGTATATATGTTATGTTCGTCATCTACTTTGTATTTGTTAAAATGTATATGGGAGAGGGGCGGATTTAAGTTGTTAAAACTTGTGCCCCGATCCCTTGTGTAATATTATATTACAATAAAATATGTTTAAACAAAAAAAGTACATATATCTATATAATAGGCGATCATTTCTAGGCTGACAAAACTTCAAAATGTGATAAACCGTCTTCCTTTGAATGTCGGTATCTGGCGATCAAAACATGTTTATGGGGTCAAGGGTCAAATCGGATTGTTTCTGGAATATAAAACGCACACATGATAGTGTTATGGTGCGAAATCAGACAGGGAATTCTTAAAGTGATATGTAACAATCCTGGGATGGGAATAGAGAGTAAAGTAGCCATTTAGTTTATGTTATATTCGATCAATGACCCACAACGCAATTCGTATTTATACATATGCATTATACGAAGTGACTCCCTTTGGCGGAATCGTTGTGGTTTTGTATCCGTGTTAAAGTCGTTAAACAATGAACGTATTTTGCCACTCCTTAGCGATGCCCTTTTTGTTTTGTTTTCTGAATGTGTTCGATCGGATCACATGTTGGTACACAGTGTTTGTTTAAATTGTACGCCTGGTTTAATTTAACCAAAGACAATTTAATTTGTTTTTAAATTAAATTTATTTGCTGTTAAATTAAAATTTTGAAATTACCCGTTTGGCATAAATAGAGACAATGTTTTAGATTAGTATATAATTATAGTTGTAAATGCAATATTTACACTATATGCACACGATATGCAGATAATTTATCTAATATAAACATAACACTATCGGTCTGTATGAAATGTTGTCGCACTCAATATTGCGACAATGTGCGCTTAGGGTCTATTCTCATTGCACACGCGCGTGCGATTAATCGCAGCGTTTATTAAGGTCGAGCGGCTCTATGTGTTTGTTCGATGGCATTCCTTCCTCCCACTGCTAAGAGTTCCCCCAATATGGGTGGGGGTCTGACGAACACATTCATACACAGGTCTAGGGTAGGTTGGAGGATGATAATGTACGTTCGGTTGGGGGTGACCACATACAGGCCTATATATGCTGACACATTAACTTTAATTTTCCTCAGTTAGATTTACTCAGGTATAAGTTGAGTATAACGAGCCATGCCATCAAAATGACATAAGTTTTGAGGACACAATTATATCTAGCTAAATATAATTAGAAATAGAGGGTTCAATTCCATGTAGTTGGGCATAAATATGCATATTTTATTCCAGCTTGAAACGTATATAACACTATATAGTACGATCACAACCCAGATTACAGGAGTTTTATGTATATAATTGTTATTATCACTCAAGATTATCAAAAGTGTACGATTCAAGTGGTTGAATTAGATCTTTCAACGTTTTACCATATAGTTAGATAGGTCTGACAAAAATCGTCTTTCTGAATAAAGCTCATTTAAAACATTTGTACTCAAACATATGATATCCAGTAAAAATTATGGAGACAGAGGGGATGAGACCCCAATTTGATGGGAAAAAAACAAAATATATTTGCATGTAGGGAGGATGGTAGACCCATGGTTGGGAGGGATTTGTATGTTCAACCCTGTGTATGAACGTTTTTTTTTCAGACCCCCTCCCCCATCATCGAGTGCTCATTTGTATTGCCGCTGGCAACAGCGACAACGCGGTACTATAATTGACGAACCACCACTCAAATAGAATAAGTGATGGGACTCAGAATTCGACCTTAAGAGTCACACACGCATCGTTTCAGGTCGAACTATGTCGCCAGGACGCTGTTCGCATGCATGAGCGATTGATTTCAATTTGATCGCCATTGGCGGCTTATCATCAGTGATCGCACATGCTATACGGCACATTACTATCAATCTATATATTCACAATCTTGGGTACAGTGTTGCGCGAGACTGACAGGTGATATAATTCGACTGAATTCTACAAAAATCACCACTGATGCTAGCTATACGTTGGAAACTTCTTTCCAAGCCATTTCCTTTCCGTACTTCATTTATTATTTTATCGCCCATCAGTTATGAGAATGACTGTACCCGGATAGTATATGTGACCGAGTGAACCATGTCATTCTCTGTAACGGCTATCTCGGTGACGAGGATGATTGCATAAGATGATTGGTCACGAATAGGACGTGGTTGTTTGAGGAAGGTAATTGATCACGAATCGCTCTGTGTTATGTTAACACGCACCTTAATAAACGCTGCAATGAGAATAGACCCTTAATATCGAAATAATAAGCGCGACAGATTTTTTGGTATTGCACTATAATCTCGCCTTTTTCGAAATTAAGCGCGCTGAATATCGCAATAAAGGCGCGCCTCAATGTAGCACTTCTTCTGACTGGTACTGTTCCGTAAAACTATGGAATAGCCTTCCAACAGAAAAGGAAAGTTGTTAATCAGTTTCAGAATTCATTGGATTTATCCAAAGATCGCAATACTATAGCGTCATATCGTTATACAGCGCTTACAAGACCAAGTCAAATCTGCCACTGTCGCCTGGGAACCGATTGCAATACATGTAACTTGAAATGTGTTTTGTGGGTCCTATTATGACAATAAATGTGAACAGTTTGCTTGATAGATCTGTTAAATTAAGGCCATAGTTGGTTGATTTTCAGTTTAGCGTTATCCGCCGCATTTCATTTTTTTTGCCGAAATAATCACGTATTTTCTTAATTATCAACACGCAAGTGTTGTTATCGAGGGTAAATCCTATTTTGCCGCAATCTCAGTGGAGATTTCCGGTGACGGAAAGTTAATAAAGCGGAAAGTATAAATGTATAAATTGCGTTGCGCGAATCGTATAACTCCGGTAGTTATCGTTATGTCCCTCATCGTTTTAAGTTTCTGAATTCGATGTATTTTTTCCGAAGGTATCGGTGCAATAATCATTCGATATGCTGCTTAAATTGCACATCCCTGACAATTATCGATCAAAAATCACCACAACGGACCCAGAGAAAACATTGAAGTCTTTTCTGGACGATGTACCGGTGCCGAGAAAATTACCATCGAAGTTGGGAATACATGGACAGAAATGGCGACATTGGACAGTAGTGTTTTACATATAATATCCCTGTCTGAACTGCGTTGTGATATTGCCGAAAATAAACTGTTACATGTTCGGTGAGATTGCCAGTACATACTCGACCTGAGGCACATACTGGTGATGATAATCCACAACCTGAAACTGGAAGTGAAAGTGGTGCGAGTACTCACGGCAGTAGAAATATCGATGACTTTTTGATGAATCAATCAATGCAGCCTCATTACTGGACCAAAATGATGAAATTGAAAACCGAGCTAGAAATTCAGGAGTTCAAAGCTGCCTTGCGCGACGAAGATGTCAAATATTATGATTGTTCCACACTCGACACTGGGAGTGGGAACAGTTTCATTTTTGACGCAATACTTCTTGAATTGAAGATCATTCCAGGAGTTCGTAACCAGGATATCAGCAGATTATTATAAAATAAAAATATAAAATGTCTTCACAATTGTTTATCTTTGCCACTGATACAAAATGTGCCATAAGATAGTATAACACTGATTAAACAAAGCAATGAAATCATATCATAGAATGATTCAAACCACAGTCCGATAATTTAGTAATAATCAAATAATCAATAATTAATAATCACCTCATTTCGCGTTTTGTTCTAAAATGCTAGAGTAACGCTAAACTGAAAATCAACCAAATATGGCCGAACGAACAGTGAAAATGCAGTCATTTTCGTGTCACTCAAAAAGTGAATAGACAGAAACAAACAAACGATTTGACTGACTACCATCACTAAATGATATACATATCTCATCTAAAGATTAGTGAAAACAAATAAGAATACATTCCAATTCACACAGCGAAGTGATTAAGTGCGGGGTGGGGGTGTCGGACCTGCGACGATCAGCCGCGGGTGTGTGTGGAGCCGACAATTCACCACTCGAGAAAACATTTTATATCGCGGAAATGCCACGAATGAGCCTGGGCTTACTACCAGATCCCTTTATCTATTATGTCTTATTGTGTATGTTATAATTGCATTGATGTGCCTAATTGAGAAACAATATATTGTTTACACCAACTCCACACATATTGGATGTTACATGTTCAACTTTTGTGATGTAACTTTTGAAGCATTGTACCCGCATTGAAACACTTAATTGCTGATTGATACTCATGATAACAATAAAGTGGTCCCATTACAATATTGTATTAACTAATAACGTGGTGAACTAGAGAAATAACGTGGTGAAATAGCTTTTTAGCGATAAAATTGCACATTTTTCCCCCTCATTGAACGAAACCAAATTTGCGGATTACATATTTAATATACTCCTTCTAAAATGATCAGAGATAGAGTAACATAAATATATAGGAATACATTTCGAAAACATCTATAGGGTGGACCGCACAATATAATCAGTGTACACAAAATTATGCTAATGCCATCTGAACATGTTGTTATCGACCTATACGACAATGAACATGATTAATTAGCACACGATTAACCACACATGATCATGACGCTTTATGTCAGAAAGAACATTAAGAGAAAGAGATGACAATATGCAATGTCAATAAGCAACGAAGAAACAACAAAATACTAAAATGTCATTTTTGGGGGATAAATGGGTCCCAAATAGATGCTCCTTGCTCCTGTATTGACGAAGCGTCCGTAATCACAAGAGAGAGGAACGAAACGTCGGTAGTAGAGTTACATCTCCTCGATAGGATGCAACGATGCACTAACCATTTAAAGATGGGGCAATGAGGCTTATAAAACATCGATTACTATCCGATCACATACCAAAAATGGTTTAGTTGCCATGTTAATGTGGGTTGATCAAATTAGTCAACGACAATACACAGGCTTTTTGGGGAATGAAGATAAACAAAATCAATCACATGTAGTTGATTTTGTTTATCTTCATCGTTTCGTTTGTTACATGCTCTGGTGGTTATGGTGTGAATTATTTTCATCGCATGTGTACATGCCCTTGTAGATGCCCGTTCTGGATTGAATTGATGAATTTATCTTCCGGGTATGTTTACATGCTCTTGTAGATGGCTGTTGACTAAAGAGCGTTCTGGCGTGAATTTATTTTTAATTCACTGTATCTTTACATGGTATTGTAAATGGCCGTGACGCCTGTGTATTGTCGTTGACTAATTTGATCAACCCACATTAACATGGCAACTAAACCATTTTTGGTATGTGATCGGATAGTAATCGATGTTTTATAAGCCTAATTGCCCCATCTTTAAATGGTTAGTGCATCGTTGCATCCTATCGAGGAGATGTAACTCTACTACCGACGTTTCGTTCCTCTCTCTTGTGATTACGGACGCTTCGTCAATACAGGCGCAAGGAGCATCTATTTGGGACCCATTTATCCCCCAAAAATGACATTTTAGTATTTTGTTGTTTCTTCTTTGCTTATTGCCATTGCATATTGTCATCTCTTTCTCTTAATGTTCTTTCTGACATAAAGTATAATGATCATGTGTGGTTAATCATGTGTTAATTAATCATGTTCATTGTCGTATAGGTCGATAACAACATGTTCAGATGGCATTAGCATAATTTTGTGCACACTGATTATATTGTGCGGTCCACCACTATAGATGTTTTCGAAATGTATTCCTATATATTTATTTTACTCTATCTCTGATCATTTTAGAAGGAGTATATTAAATATGTAATCCGCAAATTTGGTCTCGTTCAATGAGGGGGGGGGGTGTGCAATTTTATCGCTAAAAAGCTATTTCACCACGTTATTTCTCTAGATCACCACGTTATTAGTTAATACAATATTGTAATGGGACCACTTTATTGTTATCATGAGTATCAATCAGCAATTAAGTGTTTCAATGCGGGTGCAATGCTTCAAAAGTTACATCACAAAAGTTGAACATGCAACATCCAATATGTGTGGAGTTGGTGTAAACAATATATTGTTTCTCAATTAGGCACATCAATGCAATTATAACATACACAATAAGACATAATAGATAAAGGGATCTGGTAGTAAACCCAGGCTCATTCGTGGCATTTCCGCGATATAACTTTTTTTCTCGAGTGGTGAATTGTCGGCTCCACACACACCCGCGGCTGATCGTCGCAGGTCCGACACCCCCCCCCCCCGCACTTAATCACTTCGCTGTGTGAATGGGAGAGTATTATTATTTGTGTGCACTGATCTTTAGATGAGATATGTATATCAGTTAGTGATGGTACTCAGTTAAATCGTTTCTGTCTATTAACGTTTTGAGTGACACGAAAATGACTGCATTTTCACTGTTCGTTAGGGTGGATACACACATGCATGTAATCTCTGTAAATATCGTGTATTTGGCGTTTTACATGGATCATACAGACCATGTAATATGTGTCTGCTGATAACCCAATCATTGCGGCTATGTTTGACCACAGTTAGTAACGCTCTGAACGTGTAGAGTGTCGTTGACTGGACGAAGTCGTCAGGCCGCTTAAAATAATTGTTCGCGCGATAACCCAAATGTTGGACGTTCTGTTTAAATCATTGTCAGTCTTCTCTTGGTTGTATACCAGTGATAGTCCCAGGATTTCCACAATGCAGGGGCTATAATATACCGGAAGCTACCGGACTGACCATTACATATTTCATCGACCGGAGTTGGGGGCATGCAGCAACATGAGGCCTACCCCCTGAAGCCACTCCTGATTTGTAAATATTGTAGTTGACAGTCATTTCTGCCGTGCCTGTTTGCTACGAGTGATTAATCTCATATGCAGCAATTGATGCTATTCATATAATTATGAACATATTATTACAGCTTTAAATTTGAAGGTATACAGAAGGTGGTGTTGCTGCATGTGTGTCTTCATTCGGGAAAAGGGTTGTCCAGCTACGAGTCCACAACTACGTCACCTTTCCTCTCTTGTGTTATATACACACAATTTACAACTATGGAATATTTAAGTAAAACATTATGTTGTACATTCTTGCCCAGATAATCCCGGCCGATACATTCAACTAAATCCCTTAGTTATTCGAAACTTTCGAGAACCAGCCCCCTCCCACAATCATGGATTATAGTCCAACATGTGATAATTCAAGCCTGTACAGGCTAAAATGGTGACAGTTAGGAACTTGTTCATCATTTGGCCTGAGAAACATATACTGCTCTGTAAATTCTGGGTTAAAATGGGGGGTGACTCTTTTTTCTTTCAACGTTGTACCTGCATTAATGTTTTGGCGCTGTATTGGATATATGCAAAGAAATCCCAATTGAAAGTTATCACATGAGCTCGCCCTCAAATTATCCGAGCAATCTCAACAAACTGGTATTGTCTGTCTTAATGTTCCAATGCCTGTATGCAAGGCATGAGATCACCATATCGGATTGTTAAAATATGAAGTGAGGCCATGCATAGTCGAGGAACAAATATCCTTATCCTGACTCGATTCGGCGTTGTCCGATTAGGCTAAATCACTTTATAACATGGAATTCACCATGTATGAGTTAGTTGATTGCCATGTGTATTAATATAGCACTTCCAAAATGTGGAGCCAGAAAGCCGTTCGGGTTCTGCTGGACGAGATAAAATTGGGAGTTAGTGTGTGGGGCATTAAACACTCATGTATCACAATCGTCCTAAAATAGCTTCAAAAGTCTACACATTTATTTTTATTTTGGATGACCCTGTTTCCAAGAAATGACGAGAAACAAATCAAGTATAAAATCGACAGACTCAAGTCCACTTTTCGAAATGAACTAAAACTCGTGAAAAACAGCAACATATATCAGACAGGATTTATTCATTTCGGCACCCATGAAAAAAGACATGTTTATGACTGGCCTGAAATCTCTTGATAACAGTTAGTTTGATTTTGGCTTATAACTACTCACCGGTCTCGCCTGTTGAAATGGAACGATCGCGCGCAGGCGATTAATGCTATCAATGACTGGTGTGACCATGTAAAATACATGTATTTTACATGATCACACCAATAATTGACAAAATTAATCACCTGCGCGCGAGAGGTCAATTTCACCAGTGAGTAGTTATAAGCCATTATCAAACAAACTGCCATCAAGAAATTTCAGGCCAGTCATAAACATGTGTTCTTTCATGGATGCCGAAATGAGTAATTCTTGTCTGATATATGTTGCTGTTTTTCACGAGTTATAATTCATTTCGAAAAGTGGATTAGAGCCGGTCGACTTTTATACTTGATTTGTTTCTGTCATTTCTTGGAAACAGGGTCATCCAAAACAAAAATAAAATATGCAGAATTCTTTTATAGGATGATACCGGCTTGTTGAGATGTCTCTGATAATTTGAGAGCGAGCTCATGTGATAACATTAATTCAATTGGGATTGCAAATATTCATTATAGCGCCAAAAAATAATGCAGATACAACGTTGAAATTAAAAAGAGTGACATCCCCCCCCCCCCATTTATATATATGTTTCTCAAGCCAAAGGTTGAACAAGCTCCTAACTATCACAAGCTTGAATTATAAAATTTTCTACCATAATCCATGATTGGGGGAGGGGCTGGTTCTCGAAAGCTTCCAATAATTACAATATAATGTTTTACTTAAATATTCCATAGTTGTAAATTTTGCGTATACATGCATGTATAACTGTATAACACAAGAGAGGAAAGGTGACGTAGTTGGGAACTCGTAGCTAGGCAACCCTTTCGCCGAATGAAGACAAACAGCAACACCATGCATTCAAATTTAAAGCTGTATAATATGTTCATAATTATATGAATAGAATACATTGCTGCATATTAGATTAATCACTCGTAGAAAACAGACACGACAGACATGACTACGATATTTATAAAGCAGGGTGTCAGGACTCAGGGTGCTGCATGCACATCCCGTTGAGGAAATATGCAATGGTGAATTCGGTAGCTTCTAGGATAATATAGCTCCCCGTGCATGTTGGGGGTCATAGCCCCCTGCGTTGGGGAAGATGCCATCATTGGTATTAACATCAACAGAAGACTGACAATGAATTAAACAGAACGTCGACCATTTGAGTTATCGCGCGAATAATTATTTTAAGCGGCCTGACGACTTTGTCCCAGTCAACGGCTCTTCGGTGGTTCAGAGTTAAACTCACTGTGGTCAAACACAGTCGCAATGATTGGATTGTCAGCGGACACATATTAGACGGTGTGTTTGATCCATGTAAAACGCCAAATACACGATATTTACAGAGATTACATGCATGTGTGTATCCACCCTTAGGCCATAGTTGCTTGATTTTCAGTTTGGCGTTACTCTTGCATTTTAGAACAAAACGCGAAATGAGGTGATTATTAATTTACTGTTTATTTGATTATTACTAAATTATCGGACCGTGGTTTGAATCATTCTATGATATGATTTCATTGCTTTGTTTAATCAGTGTTATACTATATTATGGCACATTTTGTATCAGTGGCAAAGATACACAATTGTGAAGACATTTTATAGTTTTATTTTATAATAATCTGCTGATATCCTGGTTACGAACTCCGGGAATGATGGTCAATTCAAGAAGTATTGCATCAAAAATGAAACTCTTCCCACTCCCAGTGTCGAGTGTGGAACAATCATAATATTTGACATCTTCGTCGCGCAAGGCAGCTTTGAACTCCTGAATTTCTAGCTCGGTTTTCAATTTCATCATTTTGGTCCAGTAATGAGGCTGCATTGATTGATTCATCAAAAAGTCATCGATATTTCTACTGCCGTGAGTACTCGCACCACTTTCACTTCCAGTTTCAGGTTGTTTTGTGTGACCCACATTATGTGAGTAAAGGGGGGGGGGGGGGGGTGCCCAATAACAGTAGAGTCCACAAATAGAGGTACCATGTCTTGCCCACCGGAAGCTGACATACGCTAATGATAGGCAGAGCACCCTGCTGTAAAGGCAGTTTCTGATATATAGTCATAAAGAATAGGAACAGAAAAGATAGCAGAAACCCAAAGAACACATATAAATGTGTGTTATGATTTATGTTTCATAATAAGAATTAATTTAAGCTTTGTATGACCCACAAAATATTATTTTGTATACTGTACTGTTACAGTATAATGTTTGCAAACTATGCTAAAAACACGTATAAAGAGCATTCCATTTGCATATACAATTTGTATACACTTATCTCTATGCAATTCATGTTATATTGGGGTCATTTTTCCAGTTGTTTTATTCCTTATTAAGCAAGAAAGCCCCACGTCCTCTGGCATATTAGGTACCGAGTTTCCCATATACATCGTACCTGAATTAAAGGTGCACGCATTCATAGATAAGTTATACATTTCCCAGATGGTAAATTGGAGTTATCCCATCCATAACAGTACAAATTAAGTTAACTTCGTGCAAATTAGGATATGCATACTTATACATGATATATAAGCACAAACAGCTATTGGGTTACAAGATAGTTGAATATAAACGCTCTTTATATTGGGTTCATTAGTTATGTGTTTCTGTTATTTAAATAAGAGATTTATTAAGTCTGGCTCCCACACACTATCACCAAAATGTTTGTATTGACTGTGCTATCTTAGAGGTGCCGTTGTTAAAGCGACATGCTGTATATCGTACCTGAATTGAAGGTACACACATTTATAGATAAGTTATACATTCCCCAGATGGTATATTGGAGTTATCCCATCCATAACAGTACACATTAAGTTAGCTTTGTGCAAATTAGGATATGCATACTTATACATGATATATCAAGCACTAACAGCTATTGGGTTACACTATAGTTTAAAATAAACGCTCTTTATATTGGGTTCATTAGTTCTGTTATTTAAATACGATATATATTATGTCAGGCTCCCACACACTATCACAAAAAGGTTTTTATTGTCTGTACTATCTCAGAGGTGCCGTTGTTAACGCGACATGATGTATATCGTACCTGAATTAAAGTTACACGCATTTATAGATAAGTTATACATTTTCCATATGGTATAGGATTTGTCCCATCCATAACAGTAAACATTAAGATAACTTCGTGTAAATGATAAGATATGCATACTTACGCATGATATATCAAGCCTAACAGCTATTGGGTTACAAGCGAGTTGAATATAAATGCTCTTTATTTGGGGTTCATTAGTTTTGTGTTTCTGTTATTTATTAAGAGATTTATTATTCCCGGCTCCCACACTCTATCACAAAAAGGTTTTATTGTTTGTGCGACCTCAGGGGTGTCGTTGTTAATGCAACATGATATATGACGTACCTGAATTAAAGGTACACGCATATATAGACAAGTTACACATTTCCCATATGGCATTGGAGTTGTCCCATCCATAACATTAAACATTAAGTTAATTTCGCGCAAATAAGATATGCATACTTACTTATGCATGATATATCAAGCACCAACAACCACCGGGCCACAAGCGAGCTGAACATAAACGCTCTTTATATTGGGTTCATAGTTATGTATTTATGTTATTTTAATAAGAGATTTATTATGTCAGGCTTCCACACACTATCACAAAAAGGTTTTATTGTTAGTGCGATTATAGAGGTGTCGATGTTAATGCGACACTAATTAGTGGGACAACACAAACATGTTACATATACTAGTATTGTCAGTTTTAGTACAATGTTTATTAATCGGCCATTTTGTTAATGCATACTAGTACCTACGAAAGGTGTATTTGCCTTACCGTACGAGCTTGATAACACAGAAGGAATCAATTGTTTGGAAAATATTTACTACGTCCGGTTCCGAAAATGTGTGTTTAATTAGAATGTTGGTCCTATGAAAAAAAAAATAGCTTCATGTCATCAGGTACGCTTCTGGTCCTTTAACAGATATAAAGCAATCTGTTATGTTATATGTGCGGTTTCGGGAGTTATCATCACCAGTAGGTGCCCCACGTCGAGTACGTACTGGCAATATCGCCCGAACATGTAACCGTTTATTTTCTGCAACATCACGAAGCCGTTCAGACAGGGATATTATATGTAGAACACTACTGTCCAATGTCGACATTTCTGTCCATGTATTCCCAACTTCGATGGTAATTTTCTCGGCACCGGTACTTGTGATCGAGATCGCCGACCCGTCATCGAGACGAACTTCGTCCAGAAATGACTTCAATGTTTTCTCTGGGTCCGTTGTGGTGATTTTTGATCGATAATTGTCAGGGATGTGCAATTTAAGCAGCATATCGCATGATTATTGCACCGCTACCTTCGGAAAAAATACATCGAATTCAGAAACTTAAAACGATGACGGATATTGCCGATAACTACCGGAGTTATACGATTCGCGCAACGCAATTTATACATTTATACGTTGCGCTTTACTAACTTTCCGGTCACCGGAAATCTCCACTGAGATTGCGGCAAAATAGGATTTACGCTCGATAACAACACTTTCGTGTTGATAATTAAGAAAATTCGTGATTATTTCGGCAAAAAAATGAAATGCGGCGGATAACGCTAAACTGAAAATCAACCAACTATGGCCTTAATTTAACAGATCTATCAAGCAAACTGTTCACATTTATTGTCATAATAGGAGCCACAAACCAGTTAACTCTCTCTCTCTCCCCCACCCCCTCTCTCTCTCTCTCTCTCTCTCTCTCTCTCCCTACAATCGCAGATGGATTATTATTTAGGTGATTGCATAACAGGTCATATTTCAAGTTACATGTACTGCAATAGGTTCCCAGACGACAATGGCAGATTTGACTTTTCTGGTGGAAGGCTATTCCATAGTTTTACAGTACAGTACCAGTCAGAAGAAGTGGTATATTGAGGCGCGCCTTTATTGCGATATTGAGCGCGCTTAATTTCGAAAAAGGCGAGATTATAGCGCAATACCAAAAAACTGTCGCGCTTATTATTGCGATATTGAACGCAGAATATTGCGATATTAAGCGCGCAATGTCGCAATATTGAGCGCGACAACATTTCATACAGACCGATAGTGTTATGTTTATATTAGATAAATACTCTGCATATCGTGTGCATATAGTGTACATATAGCATTTACAACTATAATTATATACTAATCTAAAACATTGTCTCTATTTATGCCAAACGGGTAATTTCAAAATTTTAATTTAAAAGCAAATAAATTTAATTTAAAAACAAATTAAATTGTCTTTGGTTAAATTAAACCAGGCGTACAATTTAAACAAACACTATGTACCACCCCGAGATCCGATCGAACACATTCAGAAAAAACAACAAGGGCATCGCTAAGGAGTGGCAAAATACGTCCATTGTTTGTCAAAAATGTAAACACGAACGAAGTGCCATCTGATGTAATTGCGCAAAGAGAGAGTTCAAAATCAAAGTCAGCTTTAACACCCGGAAACGAAATTTGAGGGCAAATTCCAACAACCATGGCCATAACTCTGGTGAAAAATGACAAGCGGATCCCGATTTCGAACATGACCTGTAATTGGTGCTATTAAACCCACATATAAAATTTCGTTCTATTCAGTTAAGACTGTCTAATGTTATCATCCGGAAACCAAACGCGAGCGGACGGACGAACGTTGAGACGGATGCACAGACCAGTATCGTAATACATACACTTTATTATATATAGCTACTCCATAAATAGGGACGACTTTAACGCGGACACAAAACGACAACGATTCCGCCAAAGGGAATCACTTCGTATAATTCATATGTATAAATACAAATGGTGTTGTGGGTCATTGATCGAATATAACATAAACTAAATGGCGACTTTACTCTCTATTCCCAGGATTGTTACATATCACTTTAAGAATGCCCTGTCTGTTTCGCACCATAACACTATCATGTGTGCGTTTTATATTCCAGAAACAATCCGATTTGACACTTGACCCCATAAACATGTTTTGATCGCCAGATACCGAAATTCAAAGGAAGACGGTTTATCACATTTTGAAATTTTGTCAGCCTAGAAATTATCGCCTATTATATAGATATATGTACTAGCATGGTTACCCGGCGTTGCCCAGGTTAAAGTGATGTGAAACCCTCTGTGGATATGTGGTGGGAATAGAGAATACTCTTGCTCCCAAAGTGTTGCACGTATTCTCATAAATTGTATATCCAAATGGCATCACACAACATTATTCTTACACATGAAATATAAGTAGTGGCTTACCTTGTCAGGTCGGAGCGATTATCATTTTGTTTATCGCGTTTAATCCGTCCCACCAATAAAGAAGTATTTATTTATTTACAAATGCGTATACTTCAAACGTTATATCATGAAACATGAACATCATAAACACATTAGTTCGAAAAAATAAAAGAACACGATTGTGTTTACATAGAGATGTAACAATCAATCAATCTAGTTTATCATATCTTCATGAAGATACAGATGTTTTAAAGATGTGTCCAGGTGCTCCTCTGTTCTGGTGCTATATATACTGGCTAATCATTTTCAGTTTAAAAAAAAATGATGTTATGCACGTATAGCAGCTACACGTGTCCGACACAGCGAGATTTTGAGTTGTTTATGTTAGGCGATGAGTCTGTTCTAAAACATGAAAGAAATACTCTGTATCGGGCAGATATACCCTTGTCAGATGTCAATATTGGAGGATCCTGAAAAGTCATGTGCTACGGAATGCGTTTTCCTTTATCTCAGAAGTAACCACATTTGACTGCACACTGTGACCACTATTTTTGAACAGGCCTGCTCTACATTTCCATATCTCTTGGCAATTGTAACTGTTTTGTGGAAACTATATTGAATGCGACAGACTCAATCGTGTTATAATATATACATGAGCCATTATAATATGCAATCATCTGACGATTCAATGTACCTCAGTTTGAATGAATATATGTATCTCTTAAATAGACTGATATAAATATACTTTTAATGCTTTCTTCACGGTATCTGTGTTTCTAGATCAGTATAGGAATGCCCTCATTTCTATCCCCATATAAATATGACAGTTGAGAAGATATAATTGTTCAAGTGACTTAATTCGGTCATCATTTGTCGAGATCGTGAAATTGGAATGTCCGGTCACCGGAAATCTCCACTGAGATTGCGGCAAAATAGGATTTACGCTCGATAACAACACTTGCGTGTTGATAATTAAGAAAATTCGTGATTATTTCGGCAAAAAAATGAAATGCGGCGGATAACGCTAAACTGAAAATCAACCAACTATGGCCTTAATTTAACAGATCTATCAAGCAAACTGTTCACATTTATTGTCATAATAGGAGCCACAAAACAGTTAACTCTCTCTCCCCCCCTCTCTCTCTCTCTCTCTCTCTCTCTCTCTCTCTCTCTCTCTCTCTCTCTCTTCCTACAATCGCAGATGGATTATTATTTAGGTGATTGCATAACAGGTCAAATTTCAAGTTACATGTACTGCAATAGGTTCCCAGACGACAATGGCAGATTTGACTTTTCTGGTGGAAGGCTATTCCATAGTTTTACAGTACAGTACCAGTCAGAAGAAGTGGTATATTGAGGCGCGCCTTTATTGCGATATTGAGCGCGCTTAATTTCGAAAAAGGCGAGATTATAGGGCAATACCAAAAAACTGTCGCGCTTATTATTGCGATATTGAACGCAGAATATTGCGATATTAAGCGCGCAATGTCGCAATATTGAGCGCGACAACATTTCATACAGACCGATAGTGTTATGTTTATATTAGATAAATACTCTGCATATCGTGTGCATATAGTGTACATATAGCATTTACAACTATAATTATATACTAATCTAAAACATTGTCTATATTTATGCCAAACGGGTAATTTCAAAATTTTAATTTAAAAGCAAATAAATTTAATTTAAAAACAAATTGAATTGTCTTTGGTTAAACTAAACCAGGCGTACAATTTAAACAAACACTATAAACCAACCTGTGATCCGATCGAACACATTCAGAAAAAACAACAAGGGCATCGCTAAGGAGTGGCAAAATACGTCCATTGTTTGTCAAAAAATGTAAACACGAACGAAGTGCCATCTGATGTAATTGCGCAAAGAGAGAGTTCAAAATCAAAGTCAGCTTTAACACCCGGAAACGAAATTTGAGGGCAAATTCCAACAACCATGGCGATAACTCTGGCGAAAAATGACAATCGGAACCCGATTTCGAACTTGACCTGTAATGTGTGCTAGTAAACCCACATATAAAATTTCGTTCTATTCAGTTAAGACTGTCTAATGTTATCATCCGGAAACCAAACGCGAGCGGACGGACGAACGTTGAGACGGATGAACAGACCAGTAACGTAATACATACACTTTATTATATATAGCTACTCCATAAATAGGGACGACTTTAACGCGGACACAAAACGACAACGATTCCGCCAAAAGGGAGTCACTTCGTATAATTCATATGTATAAATACGAATTGCGTTGTGGGTCATTGATCGAATATAACATAAACTAAATGGCGACTTTACTCTCTATTCCCAGGATTGTTACATATCACTTTAAGAATGCCCTGTCTGTTTCGCACCATAACACTATCATGTGTGCGTTTTATATTCCAGAAACAATCCGATTTGACCCTTGACCCCATAAACATGCTTTGATCGCCAGATACCGACATTCAAAGGAAGACGGTTTATCACATTTTGAAGTTTAGTCAGCCTAGAAATGATCGCCTATTATATAGATATATGTACTAGCAGGGTTACCCGGCGTTGCCCAGGTTAAAGTGATGTCATACCCTCTGTGGATATCTGGTGGGAATAGAGAATACTCTTGCTCCCAAAGTGTTGGCACGTATTCTCATAAATTGTATATCACAAAACATTATTCTTACACATGAAATATAAGTAGTGGCTCACCCTGTCAGGTCGAAGCGATTATCATTTTGTTTATCGCGTTTAATCCGTCCCACCAATAAAGAAGTATTTATTTATTTACAACTGCGTACACTTCAGACGTTATATCATGAAACATGAACATCATAAACACATTAGTTCGAAAAAATAAAAGAAGACGATTGTGTTTTACATAGAGATGTAACAATCAATCAATCAATCAATCTAGCTTATCATATATTCATGAAGATACAGATTTTTTAAAGATGTGTCCAGGTGCTCCTCTGTTCTGGTGCTATATATACTGGCTAATCATTTTCAGTTTAAAAAAAAATGATGTTATGCACGTATAGCAGCTACACGTGTCCGACACAGCGAGATTTTGAGTTGTTTATGTTAGGCGATGAGTCTGTTCTAAAACATGAAAGAAATACTCTGTATCGGGCAGATATACCCTTGTCAGATGTCAATATTAGAGGATCCTGAAAAGTCATGTGCTACGGACTGCGTTTTCCTTTATCTCAGAAGTAACCACATTTGACTGCACACTGTGACCACTATTTTTGAACAGGCCTGCTCTACATTTCCATATCTCTTGGCAATTGTAACTTTTTTGTGGAAACTATATTGAATGCGACAGACTCAATCGTGTTATAATATATACATGAGCCATTATAATATGCAATCATCTGACGATTCAATGTACCTCAGTTTGAATGAATATATGTATCTCTTAAATAGACTGATATAAATATACTTTTAATGCTTTCTTCTATGTATCTGTGTTTCTAGATCATTATAGGAATGCCCTCATTTCCATCCCCATATAAATATGACAGTTGAGAAGATGTAATTGTTCAAGTGACTTAATTCGGTCATCATTTGTCGAGATCGTGAAATTGGAATGCCAAAATCTCCTTAGAACGACATGGAGATGGCCTGGGAGATGACTATATATAAATTTGTTGGATATCGGCCAATTGAACAATCTTATAAATGCTAGTGAATCTCCTCTCGCCATCCATGACCCAAGCGACCCCAAATGTGAATTAATTCATCATATCATTAGAGAAGAACGTGCATGAATTTGGTGGAATTATCGCTAAATATATTTGTATAAACATTGGTGCAACTCCCCTCATGCATGACTTGAACCGCGCCACTTCTGTCATATTTAAACCACGTCTATTATACTCATGCATGCATTATATAATGGAGATGATTATATTTAAGTTTCGCGGTAATCGGCAACTAAACAAATTCTTATCATAGCTATTACCCCCCCCCATCTCTCACCCAAAACGGCACCAATTTCGCGTCTTTAAATCACACGTTTATATTCCTCGTATCACGGAGAAGAATATTATATCAATTTGGTCGAAATCTGTGCAAAAAATAGCCCCTCCCCTGACACCAACAACGTCACTTCAGAAAATTTAACCCGCACCATTATCTTCCTGGTAAAAAGTTACCCCTGTTTGACCGCATTGGTGCCATCTCGATTGTACCCTTAAAGTTGTGTATAGAACACAGACAGATATTCGCAAATATTTGATTCATTGTATCATTTGAGAAGAACGTGTATGAGTTTGATGGTAATTGGCACTAAAGATATTTGTTATAAGATTTTGGTGACCCTCCCGTCCCTATTTCGGACTCAAGCAGCGCCACTTTTGACATCATTAAACCACACACTTAGTATAATTATAGAGATGAATGTATATAAAATTTATGAAAATTGGCGAGTACACAAATTCTTATCAAATTTAGGGCCATCATTGCATATCTCTCACCCAAAAGGCACCAATTTGGCGCATTTAAACCACACGATCAGATTATTCGTATCACGGAGAAGAATATGTATCAATCAGGTTGAAATCGGCGCTAAACATATTATTGTTTATCAATGTTTGCGTCCTTCTCACCCTCTAGGCACCCCTGACTCGAATGGCCCCACTTTTGACATATTTAAACCACACAATTAGACTCCTGATATCATGGAGATTATTATTTATAAGTTTGGTGCTAATCCGCGACTAAACAATTTGTTATCAAATTTAGTGCCCACCCCATCCCACCCCATCTCTCACCAAAGCAGCACCAATATGACGTCTTTAAAATCACACGATTAGATTCCTCATATCATGGATAAGAATGTGTATCAATTTGGTGGAAATTGGCGCTAAAAATATTGTGTATCAATTATGGTGCCCCTCTCCCTTTCAGTGCACCCCTGACTCGAATGACGCCACATTTGACAGCTTCAATACACGCTATTAAACACCTCATACCATGGGGATGAATTTGTATACATTTCGTGGCAATCGGCGACTAAACCAATTCTTATCAGATTTAGTACCCACCACCGCCCCCTCATCCCAACGACACCAATTTGGCGTCTTTTAATAACACAATAAGATTCCTAGTATCATGGAGAAGATCTCAGAAGAATGTGCATCATTTGGTGGAATTCAGCGCTAAAATTATTTTTGATCAATTTTGGTGCCCCACTCCCCTTCCGGGCATCCCTGTCGCGAACGGCGCAACTTTTGACATCACTAAACCACACCATTAGATTCCTCATATTATGGGGATGATTATATATAAGTTTGGTGGCAATCGGAGACAATTTTTGTTCTGCCCCTCTCCCTTTTCTGCCCCTGGCAACAACGGCGTCACTTTAGAACATTATAACCCTCGCCATTATCTTTCTCGTAAAAAGTTACCCCTAGTAGACCCCTTTTCTGCCATCTAGGTGGTCCCCTGTGAATTTCTATAGAACACAGACAGACAGACATACATTCAAAATATAGATATAGTTAAAGCGTTCATGTTATGTCGCCCATAATTGGTAGATAATAAGCGTTCCCAATTAGTTTTTTACACAGATTTTACATCAGGTTAGAAATTTCCCACCGTTGGAAAGTTTGATATACCTATTGGAAAGTTCCAACCTGGTGGTACAAATGGAATTCTTCGCACCTGGGAGTTTGGTCTGTTTCAATGGAGGGTGGGGTACAGTTGGAAATTTCAAGGCGAACACCCCCATATAACTGCTTCCTCTGGCCACGTCCCTGTATGTACGTTTTCTATCACAGAAAAGAATTATATCGGACACATGAGCCCATAATGTGAGGTTTTGATGGTCAGATATCAACTTTCAATGAAGAAAATTTAACACGTTTTGAATTTTTGTCAGCCAAGCAAAAATTCCAATGATCGCCTCTTATCAAGAGCAGTAGATAATAAAGAGCGTTCTCAATTCTGACCTTTTTGTTCGTTTTCGACATAAATACTTATGCATGATTGTGGATTTTCGCGATGCCTGATGTTGATTTAAAGTATGTTATGTATTAATTTTGCTCGGTAAGCGGAAAACCTTCTTTTCGTGTCAGATTTGACGAGGAAATTATGTTGGCCTTCTTGCCTTGCTGTATCTTAAATCGGACAAGCAACTCGGATTGCGTACCTTCCACAATGGACACTCAGTTAATTAGACGTGATAATGGGAAAACGGATCGTTAAAACAATTCCCTGTATCATATATGCATAAAACCATTTGCTCATCAGCGGAGGGGATTACATGTATCGACAGAACAAAAGTTCCATTTAGTTACCTAACTTCCACTGTCGTAACTGGTGTATGCATGCATTTCGGTGATTGCCCAACTGCAAGACCATATTACATGGATGAACATCAGACGTAGTATGCCCTGATGGTAACCGTAACCTCGGGGCAACTTTAATCAGACAAGCAACTCGGCCTGCGTACCTTCCCCAATTCCTCGTAATCCATTGTTCTTAAATGTCGGGCGGTCAGTTTCCGAACACATTAACGCGGGAAGATGAATCGGTAAAGTAAATACCTGTATCCTATAAAACCACTGGCAAATCACAAGCCAACATCATTTGGTATCTATGCTCTCTTATCGACAAAACAAGATGAACCAAGCTACACAAGTAACTGTTCTGTTTATGGTGGTGCTGGGATGCGTTAATGCACAAACCACCCAGTCGCCGTTCGGAGCTCTGCCTCCATTTCCTGCTATGCCGATGCCGTTTCCAATGCCGCCCTTATTTGGCGGAATGCCTCCTGCATTATCACCAATGAACAGAATATCAGCTACAGGAACAGGTGCTCCAGCTCAGACCAATACCGGATCAGGTATGGGATCTATGATGGGAGCTATGCTGCCAATGATGATGATGGGAGGAGACATGTTCGGCGAGAACCCAATGCTTCCACTGATGTTGTTTGGAAACATGGGCAAAGGAGGGCAGCAAGGAATGGGCATGAACCCGCTCATGATGATGATGATGATGAATCGAGGTGGTAATATGTCAATGAGAAGAATGATGATGATGCAGGCGATGATGGGCAGAGGAATGTCAGGAATGGGAAGAGGAATGACGGGAATGGGCGGTATTGGCGGAGGAATGTCAAGAATGGGCGGAGGAATGTCGAGGATGGGCGGAGGAATGGCGGGAATGGGCGCGCTCGCTCCACTGATGATGATGGGTGGTATGTAAGGATTGACGGGGGCGAGGATGCAACAGACATCGATTGTGTTCCGATATCGTGTGTTACTCTGGACTAACATATTGTCTCACCTCAAAAGACCAACTGCACAATTGCGATAACAGCTGTACTATCTATACAAAAAACATTTGGGCCAATCGTTTGACATCACAGATTGGGCGGTCTCTCTCCACTGATGATGATGTGTGGTATGTAAGGAGTGCAACGGACGTTAGTGTTGTTTATCCGTTACCGTGAATGACGTGGACGTTTCAGTTATTGGTTGTCTTTCGGCATGCGAACCCATCTGGACCAATCGCTCAACACGAAAGAAGAGAAAGCATCGAACATCGTGAGATGTGAGATAACTCTAGGCAGTAATTGTTTACATTCGGCGGTGTGAGATATAGAGTGGTCTGGCCGCAGTTTATGACAAACACAAGATACCTGGACATAACCAAGATAGTTGATCGCATCATATATGTGTGTTAACACGCCGTCGTATTGTATTTCGAAAGATGTATTTATTCATTGTTGGTGCTGTTCATTAAAATGTGTTTATGTACATCCCATAGTTTTGTTTTATGAAAAACGTTCCCATTTGAGATCACATGGCCGTTTGAATCCTGCTCGCTTGTGTTACACATCGGTCAAATTTGAGATCAAGATAGGTCGATACAAACACATGCATTTGATGCATACACACGAATGTTGTATGCCACATGATGATTTACAAAAGTTATCAAAATTATAGTCATTCTCGGGTTGTCTGTATACGAAAAGCAAATAGATTTCCTTGTTACTCTGTTCCTTGTATGGCGAAATTTATGATCGTTTCTTTCACTTCGATGCGAAATATATATATGTATCGATCAGTCTGATCCCTCCGTCCAACTTACACAAGACATAATTTGGAGAATCAAATGAACCACCTTGAGAATAAAACTTTTGTCAACACGACTCGGATTGGTTTGTCAAACATTGTGTACATACGCCAAATAAGTTACTCCTAGTTACAATGACTAATTAGCAAATAGTCATCTTTAAATTCAAATGTGACTTAAGTGTTTTATTTGTTAGAATAGACTAAATTTGTATTAGTCGTCAGTGACTACGTTTTCTCAGCCGCGGAAAGGTGAATACATCGAGTTTGCTGGCAAACATTAGATGCCTCTAAGATCGAAACAGTGCAAAATCACGGTTTGGAATCACATGGTTTCGAGTTTGGTGAGTACCACGCATACAAAATGGCCGACGCTAGTGCAAACGCACAAAAACACAATAGATGTGGAACTGATAAAAAAACATTTTTTATAACATTCTGACCAAAGCTGCCAGTCGGAGGTGCGTGGAACAGACCAGTCCATACATCTTGGAGAATCATTCGACTGGCCGCTTTGGTCAGAATGTTAGAGCAAATAAATGTGAATTTGGAACCAAATGGGGTATCAAATTGGTAGAAAAATAGTATACATACAGCATCTGCTCGTATCTGACAAAATACAATGTAAGATGTCGTATCCTATAGTTTATTACCCTTTTCCTCGTTTTTGGTCGCGTTTGCGATTTCTCGGCCATGTTGAGTGCGTGATGCTCATCAACTCGAAACCACGTGATTTCCCTCCGTGAAAATGAGGCAGCCAAAATATTAACTGGAATGGTCCTACTAAAAGCCGACCGCACCCGTCCGCACCCAACCGCACCCGACCCGACCTCCCCAGGTGTCCGAGCGAGATGCGGCATGCACTATCGTGCAGAATAAACCTGTATTTACAAACATTCCAATCTCCAAGTCGATAGCTCCAGCGGAAACGGCACCGTTAACACCTAACTTGCGACCGGTTTCCTTCAGATACGCAAACTCCAAAAATGCACCGACCGCACCGACCCTATCTGTCTGACTACGGTATATAGAGGACATGATATCATGCAGCCTTTTAAATCGATATGGGTAAAATGATATGTTGAAACAAGAGACGGCAGACCATGGGTGTCACAAGGGGGGGGGGGGGGGGGTAATGGTCAGGGTTTGCTCCCCTGTCGGGGAAATTTGCAATGGTCAGCCCGGTAGCTTCCGGGGGTGGTCCTATATATATAGCACCCCCTCCCCGATATAGGGATCGTAGCCCCTGCTTCGGGGAAATTATGGCGCCACCCCTGCGGCAGAGCTGTGTCGTCAATGGTCTCGCTACCAGTTTTCTAATACAAATTTCCATGCAATTTCGCCAGCTACGTCAACGTATGCAGACTACGGCTACGTTCAGTCAACGCGCAAAATTGCCTGGAAGTTACCATGGAAATGTTCATATATGTTGTTCACAGTTGGATATTCATTGCACATTTCTGAGTTATAAATTTTGGAATTTCATAATATTCGTCTTCGATTGCTTTATTTCTTATATTTGAGAACGATTAAAGACACGGTTGGCCTTGGCGGTGGGTATCCTGTGAAAATATCTCCACCCGTCAAAAACCGCCACAAACAGAAAGAACATAAAAATGTAGACAGACTTTGTCCGTATACAAATAAGAAATATCTCATAAACAGTATTTTATGGTCATATGTTTGACCATTGTTATGTAAACAAAAGCATAAAAAGTTACTTTTCTGGTGTTTGTTTATATTATGATGGTAAACATAAAGAGCGTTCTTTGTTGGTGAACACCTGATATGGAACTAATAAAGAGCGTTTATGCCATTTGGGTGTGATTAGCCAGTAGCATTGTGCTGTCTTCTGTAACACAACCAGGCTCTTGCTTAGGTAAAATATAGTAGGTCTTTATGATAACATGCTGTTTACGCGATGGTCATGGTATATATGAACGAAACTGTATGCGTTTTAATGTTTTTCTGTTTACGGTGTTCGGAACAAATATGAATATTTTCGACAATTAAGGCCGCACGTGCCTTTAAATGCCACGAGTTATTGCACGATTGATTATTACCATATATTTGTATGCTAATTTCGGGCAAGTATCAGCTATTGAATAAATTAAAGGGAGACTGTGCGCCTATATGAATACATTCCTTGTATAGTAGAACATCTAGTATCGATAATATATTAAAACAAATAATTAATTCGATTGATGTCTGATGGAACCGTTTCAGTTAACAGGCTATCATAAAAATCAAATTTAATTATTTAATATAAATTAGTGTTTGGCTGGAGTAATAAACTAAGTTACGAATTTCCGAATACGCGACGTGACCATACCTAATTAGCGGATGTGGGAATACGCGACGTGACCATACCTAATTAGCGGATGTGGGAATACGCGACGTGACCATACCTTATTAGCGGATGTGGATTGTGTTACATTTAGCACACATCGTGTAACAATGTGTCGAGAGGGGCGTCAACTCAAGACACTCGCTGACCATACAAACCAAACATCTTAAAATTATCGTACAAATTCCAGGCAAATGTATCAAATGTTTCAAAGTTGTATGACTTCGATGCGTCTTTCTGTGACATATAATGCTCGAATAAAGGTTTTGACATTTCGGCGTGTGCACCGAAAGTCGCGAGATGCTCTTGAAGATGGTCGTCACGCCTGTGTATTGTCTTGATTAAATAGCGTTCTGAGTTGAATTTACGTTTATCTTCATCGTATTTTTCCATGATCTTGTAAATTGGCGTGGCGTCTGTGTATTGTCGCTGAATAAAGAGCGTTCTGAATTTAATTTATATTTATCTTCATCGTATTTTACATGCTCTTGTAGATGGTCGTGGCGCCTGTGTGTTGTCGTTGAATAAACAGCGTTCTGAATTGGTGTTATGTTTAGCTTCATCGCAGTGTTACATGCTCTTGTAGATTACAGTGACGCCTGCGTATTGTCGGTGAACAAAGAACGTTCTTGGTTGAATTTGTGTTTATCTTCATTGTATTGTTACATGTTCTTGCAGATGACCATGACATATGTGTATTGTCGTTGACTAAAGCGAGTTCTGAATTGAATTTATGTTTATCTTCATCGTAGTTGTACATGCTCTAGAAGATGGCCGTGACGCCTGTGTATTGTCGTTGAATAAAGAGCGTTCTGAATTGAATTTATGTTAATCTTCGTCGAAGTGTTTACATGCTCTTGTAGATGGGCATGGCGCCTGTGTAGTGTCGTTGAATAAAGAGCATTCTGAATTGATTTGATGTTTATCTTCGTCGAAGTGTTTACATGCTCTTGAAGATGTTCGTGAGGCCTGTGTACTATCATTGCACAGAGAGCGTTCTGAATTGAATTTATGTTTATCTGCATCGTAGTGTTACATGCTCTAGAAGATGGGCGTGACGCCTGTGTATTGTCGTTGAATAAAGAGCGTTCTAAATTGAATATTATGTTAATCTTCACCGTATGTTACATGCTCTAGAAGATGGGCATGAAGCCTGTGTATTGTCGTTGAATAAAGAGCGTTCTGCATTGATTTGATGTTTATCTTCGTCGTATTTGTACATGTTCTTGTAGATGGCCGTGAAGCCCGTGTGTTGTCGTTGACTAAAGAGCGTTCTTGATTGAATGTATGTTCTCTTCATCGTATTTTACATGCTCTTGTATGGGTGGCCATGACGTTTATGTTTATCTTCATCGTATTTTTACACGCTCTTGGATATGGCCGTAACGCCTGTGTATTGTCCTTGACAAAGGAGAGTTCTGGGTTGAATTTATGTTTATCTTCTTACTATTTTACATGCTCTTGTAGAGGGATGTGAAGCCTGTGTATTGTCGTTGACTAAAGAGCGTTCTGAATTGATTTTGTTTATCTTCATCGTTTCATTTGTTACATGCTCTTGTAGTTCTGGTGTGAATTTATGTTTATTTTCATCGTATGTTTACATGCTCATGTAGATGGCCGTGACGCCTGTGTATTGTCTTGACTAAAGGGAGTTCTGGGTTGAATCTATGTTTATCTTCTTACTAGTTTACATGCTCTTGTAGATGCCCGTGACGCCTGTGTATTGTCGTTGACCAAAGAGCGTTCTGGATTGAATTGATGAATTTATCTTCCTGGTATGTTTACATGCTCTTGTAGATAGATGGCTGTTGACTAAAGAGCGTTCTGGAGTAAATTTATTTTTAATTCACTGTATCTTTACATGTTATTGTAAATGGCCGTGACGCCTGTGTATTGTCGTTAACTAATTTGATCAACCCACATTAAGATGGCATGCAACTAAACCAAGGATGATGACATTGGTAGTATGTGATCGGATAGTAATCGATGTGTTATAGCCTAATTGCCCCATCTTTAAATGGCTAGTGCATCGTTGCATCTTATCGATGAGAGGTAACTCTACTACCGACGTTTCATACCTCTCGCTTGTGATCAGGGATGGGGCAATTACTTGTGAATGTAATTAATTACAATTACAATTACTTCAACATTTTTCAATTACAATTCCCATTACATCTATTTCTTAATGTAATTAATTACAATTACAATTACTTTGAAATGTAATTCAATTACAATTACATTATTTGATAACAAAACATAACACAAGCAAGATAAAAAAATACATGAGTAAGCACAGTAATGGAGCACATTTAGGCTAAATGATTTAGCACAGAGTCTACAACTTGATGTGTCGATTGCACTTAAGCATCATCAGTTGCTCGAAACGATCATCCCTAAGGCGACACCTGTCCGGACGAAAGATCTTTCCGGCAATGCTGAACAGACGCTCTACAGGAGCAGACGAAGCGGGCACGCACAGGTACTTGGCAGCTAATGTACTCAGTCCAGGAAATGTGTTCGTATTACATTTTCAGAACTCTAGAACGTTGCTGTCCCTTGGCACACATGGTTCTTTGAGATACTGTTGCAGTTCGTCGTTGTCGTGTTGAATTGTTGCAGGTTCATCCATAAAGATGAAGAGATCGTCGTCGACTTTCAGCTTCTTAGCTGGGTTCTCTCTCATCGAGTTTTCAGTTTCTGTCACAATTGTTTTCAGTTCTTTGGTGATTTCACGCTTCAGCCTATCGGATTCACTATTGACACACCACCGCGCTTTAAACCTGGGATCTAGTATCGCTGCCACTTGGAATTGATGGCTATCCTCATACTGGCTCAGACGTGTTTTTGGCTGACACCTTCATTTTAGCAACAATCTTTGTACAGTGCGTTGTGGTTAGCTTATCTAGTGTGCGTCTCAATCCTTTGGTAACTGGAACGGCGTAACTACCAGTCACATTGTTCTGTCCTTGAACAAGGTTTGTCACATGTTCGAATGGCGCAAGTACATCACACAGTTCCTTTAAAATCTTCCGTATCGGATAGTAATCGATGTTTTATAGCCTAATTGCCCCATCTTTAAATGGCTAGTGCATCGTTGCATCTTATCGAGGAGAGGTAACTCTACTACCGACGTTTCATACCTCTCGCTTGTGAAGTTGTGATTACGGACGCTTCGTCAATACAGGCACAAGGAGCATCTATTTGGGACCCATTTACCCCCCAAAAATAACATTTTAGTATTTTGTTGTTTCTTCGTTACTTATTGACATTGCATATTGTCATCTCTTTCTCTTAGTTTTCTTTCTGACATAAAGCCTCATGATCATGTGTTGTTCTTTCTTTCAAAAGTATCATCTATTAATTTTCTGTAAAATGAGGATAATAGTATATGTTATTAATTGGTTGTTTCCATATTGGCCGAGTTATGAGGCCGATGTCTGTCGTATTGGCCTGAGGCCACATGCCGAAGGCTAATACGACAGACGAGGCCTCATAACTCGGTCAATGTGGAAACAACCAATTAATAAGTATTTTATTAATTAGCAAAAATGTAATAAGTGTTCCACAGGATGAATATATTAACATAGATATACATTATGTGTTTTATTAATTAGCTACGCGTTATCGGCCGTAATAAGTAAAACGCTGCCCACGTTATAAGTAACAAAAAGTCGGCAAATAAGTTGAAAACGCGGCCAATAAGTAACAACAAGTCGGCCAATAAGTAAAAAACGCGGCCAATAAGTCAAGGTAACGTAAATTACGTCATACGCGATTGCGACGTTAACAGGTGAAACTCTCCGGTAATTGGCAATCCGTACTAGCTTTTATCATGGCAAACCTCGTATTTAGCTCGGCAAAAAATGTTCGTTCTACGGAAGATATCTTACAGTTGCTGGTGGAAGATAGTTTGATATTAGAACAATTATCGACTCAGGAAATGAACAGACTGGAAACAGTGGATATTTCAAGTGAATCGCCACGGAGATACGAAGAACTTGACACATCCAATTCCTAACAGATTCATGACCGTCAGTAATGAAGATTGTGATAACTTTTTAAAGGACAGTGTTAACAAGAATACATCATACAAGGCGAAGGGAGATGTGAAACTATTCCAAAATTGGGCAAGAGAACACGGAGGAACAATACATACAAATATAACGCCAAGTAGAAAGAGACAATATTGTGAAGTCGCTACCACAAGTTCCCCACAGAATTCCCAAAGTTCACAAGAATAAAATTTGCTGCAAATTTTGAATAATTGTTACTTTAATAAACACGATACATTTATGTTAATATTGTCTTCCTGTGGAACAACACAATACTCCATCGCTAATTAATAAAATACTTATTAATTGGTTGTTTCCATATTGGCCGAGTTATGAGGCCTCGGTCTGTCGTATTGGCCTTCGGCCTGCGGCCTCAGGCCAATACGACAGACCTCGGCCTCATAACTCGGCCAATATGGAAACAACCAATTAATAACATATATTATTAAATTAACAATTGTTCCAGAAATTTTTATTCTTGTGAACTTTGTGAAGAACTTGCATCGATTTCACAGTACTGTCAGTTTCCACTGGGAATGATATTGATACGGATACATGTAATTCATCCACGTACATGTATATTTACTCACAAAAACAGTGAATGTCCGTAATTCATCCGAAATAAACTGCAATCTATCTTCCGTCGACCCAATATTCTTTGCCTATCGAGCTAATTACGTATGACGTCATTTACGTCACCTTGACTTATTGGCCGCGTTTTCTACTTATTGGCCGATTTGTTGTTACTTATGACGCGGGCAGCGTTCTACTTATTGCGGCCGATAACCTATAGATAATTGATAATTTGAATTATAGCGTCTGACACATATTAACACAGTCCTATGTGACTAGGGTGGAAATTGACAATATGCTGATAACATTCATGCACCATTCAAGTTCGATCGATTTATGTTGGCATCAATTACAAAACGGATAAACACTTTTTAACTTCGAATTAAAATCTCATTGACTAATTAATCATGTTCATTGTCTTATAGGTCGATAACAACATGTTCAGATAAAAATATCATAAGTTTGTGCACACTGATTATTATATAGTGCCGTACACCACTATATATGTTTTCGAAATGTATTCCTATATATTTATTTTACTATATCGCTGATCATTACAGAAGGAGTATATTAAATGTGTAATCCGCAAATTTTGTCTTGTTCAATGAGGGGGGGGGGGGGGCATGTGCAATTTTATCGCTAAAAAGCTATTTCACCACGTTATTTCTCTAGTTCACCACCTTATTAGTTAATACAATTTTGTAATGGGACCACTTTATTGTTATCATGAGTATCAATCAGCAATTAAGTGTTTCAATGCGGGTACAATGCTTCAAAAGTTACATCACAAAAGTTGAACATGTAACATCCAATATGTGTGGAGTTGGTGTAAACAATATATTGTTTCTCAGTTAGGCACATCAATGCAATTATAACATACACAATAAAGCATAAGAGATAAAGGGATCTGGTAGTAAGCCCATGCTCATTCGTGACATTTCCGAGATATAAAATGTGTTCTCGAGTGGTGAATTGTCGGCTACACACACACACCCGCGGCTGATCGTCACAGGTTCGACACCCCCCCCCCCCGCAATTAATCACTTCGCTGTGTGAATGGGAGAGTATTCTTATTTGTGTTCACTAATCTCTAGGTGAGATATGTATATCAGTTAGTGATGGTACTCAGTTAAATCGTTTCTGTCTATTAACGTTTTGAGTGACACGAAAGTGACTGCATTTTCACTGTTCGTTAGGCCATAGTTGGTTGATTTTCAGTTTAGCGTTACTCTAACATTTTAGAACAAAACGCGAAATGAGGTGATTATTAATTAATGATTATTTGATTATTACTAAATTATCGGACTGTGGTTTGAATCATTCTATGATATGATTTCATTGCTTTGTTTCATCAGTGTTATACTATCTTATGGCACATTTTGTATCAGTGGCAAAGATAAACAATTGTGAAGACATTTTTATTTTATAATAATCTGCTGATATCCTGGTTACGAACTCCGGGAATGATCTTCAATTCAAGAAGTATTGCGTCAAAAATGAAACTCTTCCAACTCCCAGTGTCGAGTGTGGAGCAAACATAATATTTGACATCTTCGTCGCACAAGGCAGCTTTGAACTCCTGAATTTCTAGCTCGGTTTTCAATTTCATCATTTTGGGCCAGTAATGACGCTGCATTGATTGATTTATCAAAAAGTCATCGATATTTCTACTGCCGTGAGTACTCGCACCACTTTCACTTCCAGTTTCAGGTTGTGGATTATCATCACCAGTAGGTGCCCCACGTCGAGTATGTACTGTCAATCTCACCCGAACATGTCAGACTGCCCTACAGGATAAGAAGATTTACCACTGACAAACCCTTCCACGCTCATCCTTGTTGTAAATACTCATTATTCTGCAATGAACGCAATCTCAATCATACATCTAATGTTATATTACAGGGGTGGCAGGAAGACGGCCTGTACTGGCCATGCCACCCCTGCGCATGTAAATATGTATACATATAATTATATAACACTGTATTGTATAAATGTGCAAATAAACATTCAAACATTCAAACAGTTTATTTTCTGCAATATCACGAAGCAGTTCAGACAGGGATATTATATGTAGAACACTACTGTCCAATGTCGACATTTCTGTCCATGTATTCCCAACTTCGATGGTAATTTTCTCGGCACCGGTACTTGTGATCGAGATAGCCGACCCGTCATCGAGACGAACATCGTCCAGAAATGACTTCAATGTTTTCTCTGGGTCCGTTGTGGTGATTATTGATCGATAATTGTCAGGTATGTGCAATTTAAACAGCATATCGAATGATTATTGCACCGCTACCTTCGGAAAAAATACATCGAATTCAGATACTTAAAACGCTGACGGACATTGCCGATAACTACCGGAGTTATACGATTCGCGCAGCGCAATTTATACGTTTATACGTTCCGGTTTATTAACTTTCCGGTCACCGGAAATCTCCACTGAGATTGCGGCAAAATAGGATTTACGCTCGATAACAACACTTGCGTGTTGATAATTAAGAAAATGCGTGCCGCACTCTCTATCTCCCCCCCCCTCTCTCTCTCTCTCTCTCTCTCTTTGTAACTCGGACAATGAAGTAAAACATTTCGGCGGTCTCCAGTTCCCTACAATCGCAGAATGGATTATTATTTAGGTGATTGCATAACAGGTCACATTTCAAGTTACATGTACTGCAATAGGTTCTCAGACGACAGTGGCAGATTTGACTTGGTCTTGTAAACGTTGTATAACGATCGCTATAGTATTGCGATCTTTGGATAAATCCAATGAATTCTGAAACTGATTAATAACTTTCCTTTTCTGGTGGAAGGCTATTCCATAGTGTTACGGTACAGTACCAGTCAGAAACTGGACACATCGACTAGGTAAACGCCGAAATCCCGGAAACAATAATAGCTCTTGGCAAAAAGGTCTCTTAAAAACTGCAAACTATATGGCGAAAACACTAAACTTGCTATAACTGAGAGCCTTACTCAAAGCAATATGAAGCTACTAAAAGGCGCTAATGCACATCCAAATGTTAAAAACTCATGGACTCTTGATGGGAAAGTAATCGCCTTATTCCACAATGGCAAATAACACAAGTGAAATCAATGAATGACCTGGAATATGTGGATGATGAAGCATGAATGCATTCAGGCCAGACTATGTATAAATAAAAACATCATTCAACATCATTCTCTGTGCATGACCTACATGTAACACATCACAATTCATATCTGTTTGTGCTACTAGTATTCTCTGGATCAATGTGAACCGCCTATCTACAGTCATGTTTTATGTAAATAAAACATTCTTTCATCATACCCGACCTACCATCATCCTTCATATATGTGATTGTTCTATTCATTGAACCGGAGGGAACTTCCATGCTACATTGATGGTTCGCGTAAACACATCCTTCTACATATCTGTGATTCTCGCTGGAACAGTGAACTTCAATCATCTTCCACCTGTGTCTTTTTCATCTACTCTGCATGAGATCTCAATGATTACTTCTGCTACTTGCCACTTTGCCTTTTGTTCTACATCCTGTTCAGTTTGTTTGTGTTGTGTATCTTGTACATACAAAAATGTACATGCTGTGACTATCTGAAGCTCCTGATTCACATAAGTATACAAGTACCTCATAAATAGTATAGACTACTATAGACTCCATGAATGATAGTATATATGTGTAAATAGTATATATGTGTAAATTTCTTGAAAGTTCAAAGTAACTCAACTCATAATGATAATAAAATGACCAATCATTCATTGATTTAAATTGTAGTCAACTAACTCATATTATGAATTATTATTTGATTTCAAAACAAATTATAAAGGACACAGCCATATGAGAACTATTATTTCACATTCAAGATTTCCTGAAAGCTTATGGATTTATAATAACTCATTCTGAGAATTTACATCAAATTAATTATAGATATTACAACACAACAGAATGTCTTGTTCAGTTGATGTCTGTTTATTTATGTTCATTTTATTTTTTTATGTTCTACCATTTTTGTCTATTGTTCTTGTTTAATGTTCTCTGTATATATCCTTTATATCATATAATATCACTATCTATATTCTGATCTATTCATAGAAAATACACGACTGCTTAGTAACTTAAAAAATTACCAGTACAATAACTGACGAATAATTATACACCGATATTGATCATAATTACTGAATAAGTTAGAATAACTACAAATGAGTCAAATTAGCTCCTTTTTTTCTCTCTCTCTCCAGAAAGCGAATTATATTGGAGATAACTTAATGACACAACATTAAGCCTTATAAAAGAATTCATCCATTAGGAATTGAAGATAAATCATTCTCAGATTTCTACATCAACTTAACAAAAGATCATAACATTACGTAATGTCTTGTACAGCTAATATTGTCTGATGTTATGTATACATCTGATATATTTCATTATATGTTGCATGCTATATATGTATACCCTTAATATTTGTCTGATCTGTGCATGTAATACTTGTAACATATGTATGTCTATCTTCCCCTTCATTACTTCATATGCATGTCTATCTTCGTCTATCTTCCCTTCATTACTTCATATGCATGTCTATCTTCCCTTTCATATGTACCTGTACGCCTAAGTACAATGGGAAAACATAACTATGTTTAGCGACAAATACCCACCTCAATATTAACTGATTACGTACCGATAAGCATTTATTTGTTCAATACTTAACAAACCCTTGAAAAAAGAAAAAAAAGCATTTCTCTCTCGCCCCCAACTTAAAGGTACGGTTGGCCTTGGCGATGGGTATCCTGTGAAAATATTTCCACCCGTCAAAAACCGCCACAAACAGAAAGAACATTAAAATGTAGACAGACTTTGTCCGTATACAAATAAGAAATATCGCATAAACAGTATATTATTGTCAAATGTTTGACCATTGTTATGTAAACAAAAGCATAAAAAGTTACTTTTCTGGTGTTTGTTTATATTATGATGGTAAACACAAAGAGCGTTCTTTGTTGGTGAATTCCTGATATGGAACTAATAAAGAGCGTTTATGCCATTTGTGTGTGATTAGCCAGTAGCACTGTGCTGTCTTCTGTAACACAATCAGGCTCTTGCTTAGGTAAAATATAGTAGGTCTTTATGATAACATGCTGTTTACGTGATGGTTATGGCATATATGAACGAAACTGTATGCGTTTGAATGTTTTTATGTTTATGGTGATTAGAACAAATATGAATATTTTCGACAACTAAGGCCTCACGTGCCTTTAATACATATATTTGTGACATCCCCCATTTGGCATATCCGAAAGAAAAACAACTATACAGACCTCATATCCCCCACCTCACCCCACCCCACTCATCCCACCCACTCACCATGTCCATTACTATGCCCTTGAAATACCCATGCTCCACTTGCACAAAATCAGTGCGAAATAACCAAGATTCCTTGTGCTGTGACCTGTGTAATCAATGGATCCATCTAAGTTGTTCTAAACTTTCAAAAGCAGACTTCATATAGCTTGTTGATGATGAAAAAACATGGTTTTGTCACCATTGTATTGCATCTATACTACCATTTAATCATATAGAAGAAGAGGCACTGTCTCGGTTGGCTTTATTTGATATGAAACGCGATTATGTTCATTCAAATGTCACCTCAAAAGATCCCTTACTAATGAACCCATTCACCCTGAATGATGACTTTCGTAAGGAATCCCAACTGGATGACGATGACTATAACTTAGACCCAATAAATGCTGAAAACTCCTCCAATTATACTCTTCTTGAAGAATTCAATGATAAACTGAAACAGTTGAATAAAAATATATCATCTTCAATAATTCATTTCAACATACGCTCTCTAATGAAAAATGTAGATAAATTATCTACTTTCCTTCATGCTTGTAGACATATATTTGATATAATAGGCGTTACTGAAACATGGCTGACAGATGAGTCTCCAATTGATCTGACAAAAATGGGGAGTTACAGTTTATATGAAAACCATAGGAATGACCGACAGGGGGTGGGGTTGGAATATTTGTTAATGATAACCTTAAAGCTCAAGTTCGAACAGACTTATCTATATTCACGGAAAGCTTTGAAACCTATTGAAGTCATTTATGTTTCTGCCAACAATAACTAAACCCACCAGAATTACAGAATTCAGTGCAACCCTCATTGACAACATATTCTCCAACTGTCATCTCTCTTCATCATTTTACGCAGGTATTTTTGTGGAAGACATAACTGATCACTTGCCCATTTACCTTCTTGTGGATAATGGAGCCAAAAAAGTAACCAACAAAGATGTTTTTATTTACCTAAGAGACTATTCAAATAAAAACATAAAAAATGTCATCAACGATATCTCAGTGGCTGACTGGAGCACAGTACTTTATAACCAGGACTGCAATGAAGCCTATAACATATTTCATGGTAAAATAATGAGCACTTATAATCTTAACTTCCCAAAAAAGAGGAAGAAAGTCCAAATATCTAATAATCAAATTCCATGGATAACAACGGGTATACTGAACTCCATCAGAAGAAGGAATAAACTTTATAAAATATTCATAAAAGACAGAACAAAATATAATAATGAGCAATACAATTATTCGAACTTCTAAGAAGCATTTTAATCATAGTAAGTTCCAACAGTTTGAAAGTAACATTAATGCTACATGGAAACTACTCAAAAACATTCTCAACAAAAAATCGAGTAAATACATCAATGATAAGAAGGAAATTGCTGCCAAATTTAATGAGTTTTTCACGAATATTGGACCAAACCTTGCTGCCAAGATAACATCTTGTGAAAATCCTCCAGACTACCTTAATCAGCCCAATAGTTCTTTTTGTACACACCCAACTGGTGAATTTTAGATCCTTGATTTATTAAAAAATATCAATTCTAAAAAGGCGGCAGGTATTGATGAACTGAAATGTTCTATTCTGAAAACATGTTCCGAATTTATTATTAAACCCATTACGCATATCTGTAATCTCTCCCTATCTAATGGCATATTCCCAGACCTCATGAAGGTAGCTAAAGTTATTCCAATTTACAAATCTAAAGACCCAACAATTCTAAGTAACTACAGGCCAGTATCTGTGCTACCCATTTTCTCAAAAATTCTTGAAAAACTGATGTCCAACAGAATGGATAAATACCTTACAAAATACAATATTCTATATAGTAGCCAAGATAAAATCACTCAACTATTCTTGCTTTAACTGATTTATTAGACAAAATAACTCAAGCTTTAGATAAAAAAAGAACACACCATTGGAGTATTTTTAGATTTATCCAAGGCATTTGACACAATAAACCACAATATAATGATTAATAAACTTGAACACTATGGCTGTCGGGGGGGGGGGGGTTGCACTGAACTGGTTCCGCAGCTACCTGTCAAATAGAAAGCAATCTGTACTGTACGAAGGCAACTTTTCATGCCAAACAAATATAACATGTGGCGTGCCACAGGGATCGATACTTGGCCCTCTTCTCTTTCTTATATACATGAATGATCTTCCAAATGTGTGCAAAAAATTAAAGGTAAAACTATTTGCTGATGATACAAATGCATTTTACTCAGATAAAGACATTATTAATGCTTATGATGTTGTTAACAAAGAAATGGAGGCAACGATCAAATGGTTTCTAGCAGACAAATTATCTTTAAATCTTGATAAAACATACTATATGCTTTTCACAAATACAGATCTTTGTAAGTCGTTAAATTTTCTACCGGAGCTAAAAATTAATGATAAACTGGTCCAAAGGGTTAAAAAGACTAAATTCCTAGGAATTAATATTGAAGAAACTTTGTCATGGGATTTACATGTGGATACAATTATCAATAAATTATCTAGAAACCTAGGAATCATGCGTAAGATTGGTGAGTTTGTACCAAAGGATACGATGAAATCACTTTATTCGATACTTATTATCCCATATCTCACCTATTGTAATGCTATTTGGAGTGCAACAACAGTGAAAAATCTTCAAAAACTTGAAAAAATACAAAACAAAGCAATTGCAAAACTGTCATATGGAAATAAAAAAAATACCCAGGAAATATGCAAGAAACACAATTTATTGCTGCTTGAAGACATTGGAAATATGCAACTGCTTAAAATTTTACATGATTTCCACCACAAGAAACTCCCTAAATCACTGACTTCCCTATTTACAAGCCTACATGATATCCATAATTACAATACACGGTCCAAAGCTAATTCAAATCTATTCTGTGTATTTAAAAGAACGAAAAAAGCAAAAAATGCCATATCAACCAGAGCCAGGTGCCTGTGGAATGAACTACCAACTGACTGCAAACCCAGAATAGAAATTGATAGCAATTACTCAAAATATCTGAAAGAATATTTCATTAACAAGCAACATAAACCAACTGCCCCACTGAATAGTATTCCTCCCTGGTTACTGACATGTACTATAATAGTAGTACAAAACAGAGTTCTGTCACCACAGGGCTATTCAGATTAGGACAAGCTCCTTATTGTTTCATACTCTTAATGTATAATTCCTCCTACTCTGATTAGCCCTACGTGGTGAGGGGAAAGAACAGTCTGAATATTTCATCTGCATGTATTATATATCTAACGTGTCATCCCATACTGAAATCCGCACATTAACTAATGATTAATTCAGAATGAACCAAATCTAATCTATCGAAACTTGTCTCAACCTCTGCATCTATATATAGTAATTACATGTATAAGTAAATAAATTATAATATAATATTTAGATGTCCTGGATCGACTCATGTGGGTTGTGATATGATGCATCTACATCAGGTCGCAGCATGAGAAGGAACTTGGTATTACATGACCAATTATATCATTGCAACATGAACATATACTGTGAACTGTGACATGCCCACACCCCTCCCCTCCCCCTGCCCACACCCCTTCCATACCCATCCCCAAAATCTTTATATCTGTCGCACACCATTGCACCACCTGTAAATATACACAGCAACTTTAATATCAATATAATATTAATCTCATATATTTGTATAAGGGTCCTGCCCTCATAAGCCCAGCTTATGTGGGGTCCTGTTGTATATAACATGTTATTATTCTATAATATCAAATAAAAACTTATTGAATTGAATTGAGAAGAAGTGGTATATTGAGGCGCGCCTTTATTGCGATATTGAGCGCGCTTAATTTCGAAAAATGCGAGATTATAGCGCATACCAAAAAACTGTCGCGCTTATTATTGCGATATTGAACGCAGAATATTGCGATATTAAGCGCGCATTGTCGGAATATTGAGCACGACAACATTTCATACAGCCAGACGATAGTGTTATGTTTATATTATATAAATACTCTGCATATCGTGTGCATGTAGTGTACATATAGCATTTACAACTATAATTATATACTAATCTAAAACATTGTCTCTATTTATGCCAAACGGGTAATTTCAAAATTTTAATTTAAAAGCAAATAAATTTAATTTAAAAACAAATTAAATTGTCTTTGGTTAAATTAAACCAAGCGTACAATTTAAAAAAAACCACTATGTACCAACATGTGATCCGATCGAACACATTCAGAAAACAAAACAAAAGGGCATCGCTAAGGAGTGGCAAAATACGTCCATTGTTTGTCAAAAATACAGACACGAACGAAGTGCCATCTGATGTAATTGCGCAAAGAGAGAGTTCAAAATCAAAGTCAGCTTTAACACCCGGAAACGAAATTTGACGGCAAATTCCAACAACCATGGCGATAACTCTGGCGAAAAATGACAAGCGAAACCCGATTTCGAACATGACCTGTAATTTGTGCTAGTAAACCCACATATTAAATTTCGTTCTATTCAGTTAAGACTGTCTAATGTTATCATCCGGAAACCAAACGCGAGCGGACGGACGAACGTTGAGACGGACGAACAGACCAGTAACGTAATACATACACTTTATTATATATAGCTACTCCATAAATAGGGACGACTTTAACGCGGACACAAAACGACAACGATTCCGCCAAAGGGAATCACTTCGTATAATTCATATGTATACATACGAATGGTGTTGTGGGTCATTGATCGAATAAAACATAAACTAAATGGCGACTTTACTCTCTATTCCCATCCCAGGATTGTTACATATCACTTTAAGAATGACCTGTCTGATTTCGCATCATAACACTATCATGTGTGCGTTTTATATTCCAGAAACAATCCGATTTGACCCTTGACCCCATAAACATGTTTTGATCGCCAGATACCGAAATTCAAAGGAAGACGGTTTATCACATTTTGAAGTTTTGTCAGCCTAGAAATTATCGCCTATTATATAGATATATGTACTAGCATGGTTACCCGGCGTTGCCCAGGTTAAAGTGATGTGAAACCCTCTGTGAATATGTGATGGGAATAGAGAATACTCTTGCTCCCAAAGTGTTGCACGTATTCTCATAAATTGTATATCCAAATGGCATCACACAACATTATTCTTACACATGAAATATAAGTAGTGGCTTACCTTGTCAGGTCGGAGCGATTATCATTTTGTTTATCGCGTTTAATCCGTCCCACCAATAAAGAAGTATTTATTTATTTACAAATGCGTATACTTCAAACGTTATATCATGAAACATGAACATCATAAACACATTAGTTCGAAAAAATAAAAGAAGACGATTGTGTTTACATAGAGATGTAACAATCAATCAATCTAGTTTATCATATCTTCATGAAGATACAGATGTTTTAAAGATGTGTCCAGGTGCTCCTCTGTTCTGGTGATATATATACTGGCTAATCATTTTCAGTTTAAAAACAATTGATGTTATGCACGTATAACAGCTACACGTGCCCGACACAGCGAGAATTTGAGTTGTTTATGTTAGGCGATGAGTCTGTTCTAAAAAATGAAAGAAATACTCTGTATCGGGCAGATATACCCTTGTCAGATGTCAATATTGGATGATCCTGAAAAGTCATGTGCTACGGACTGAGTTTTCCTTTATCTCAGAACTAACCACATTTGACTGCACACTGTGACCACTATTTTTGAACAGGCCTGCTCTACATTTCAATATCTCTTGGCAATTGTAACTTTTTTTGTGGAAACTATATTGAATGCGACAGACTCAATCGTGTTATAATATATACATGAGCCATTATAATATGCAATCATCTGACGATTCAATGTACCTCAGTTTGAATGAAAATATGTATCTCTTAAATAGATTTATATAATTATACTTTTAATGCTTTCTTCTATGTATCTGTGTTTCTAGATCATTATAGGAATGCCCTCATTTCCATCCCCATATAAATATGACAGTTGAGAAGATATAATTGTTCAAGTGACTTAATTCGGTCATCATTTGTCGAGATTGTGAAATTGGAATGCCAAAATCTCCTTAGAACGACATGGAGATGGCCTGGGAGATGACTATATATAAATTTGTTGGATATAGGCGAATTGAACAATCTTATAAATGCTAGTGAATCTCCTCTCGCCATCCATGACCCAAGCTACCCCAAATGTGATTTAATTCATCATATAATTAGAGAAGAACGTGCATGAATTTGGTGGAATTATCGCTAAATATATTTGTATAATTACACCCACTTCATTTTCTATAGTAAATTGCCGTTGAGTTTATCATAGCTAATGTAATTATATCGGATAATTACATTAGGTCGATATTTTATAAGTGCAACAAAAACGACCCAAACGTACTTGCGCGCAATGATATTTGTAGTCCGTTGCATAGTAACTAAGGACGCTATTTTATTCGCACTCGCTTCGCAGTACACATTTTTTTTCACGAACGCTATGAAAGCTAATAAAAGAATAATAAATACCTATCCAAATAAAGACAATGCCCCAATATGATAAACATTCCCAAGCTGTTTACAGAGTGTAAATTTGGTCGTATTTGCGACGTCTCGTTACGAAATGCATGACTAAACATGCACAACTTTTTAGTTTTCATTTCATTTATAATTATATTTACATTTTCCCAGCAGGCACCACTTGTCATTTTGTAAGACCACAGGAGTGTGGAACTTGATAAATAATTGCATTAATTAGCCTAATTACCATTTTTTTGGCCATAATGCTGGGCCAAAAAAAATGCTAATTATCGTAATTAAGGCAGTTATTGATCAAGTTCCAAGCTCCTGTGGTAAGAGTATTAAATTTAGTGGTTATATATTCTGGGCACTACCATTTATATTATAGGATTAAATTTTTAATTACTGTTTACAGATGTCCCCAAACATTGTACCAGTCCCGTGAGAAAAATGCAACATATGTTTTCCCTTCGTCTCAGTGTAACGATATGTTACAAAGCGTTTCATGATTTCTGAGATTCCACAGAGACTGGCCCTACAAACTGAAACTTACAAAGTCCCCGTAAAAAAAAAAATGCAGCATTCAATGTTTCTTCACCTCCTTTTATTATAGCGATATGTTGTAAAGTGTTATGAGGCGTTACCGGTATATTTTACAAATGATATTAAGTCCCCCCCCCCCAAAAAAAAACCGCAGCATATTATTAAAACTCATCTCAATGCAGCGATATATTACAAAGTGTTACGAATCGTTATATGATTTCAGAGATCCACAGTGACCGCTTGTAGACAGGACTGTGTTACATATGCAGGCAATACGCACAAGCTTGACTACCAAGAGATATCTTATCGGAGTCCACGATATGATGGCTCTTGGTATACAATCGCGACCACGGGAGGCACGTGATGTTCGATTGAATATCAGAATGTTGGGTATCATATAATACCATATCCCATAATATGTCAAATATAGCGAAATATCGAAATATAAAATAAAACGAAAAAGCGAAATAGGAAAATACATCGAAAATCGAAATAGGAAAATACAGCGAAATAGCGAAATAGCGAAATAGAACGAAAACTCGAAATAGGAACATACAGCGAAATAGCGAAATAGGGAGAAATATAGAACGAAATATATAAATATGAAATTATTTTTATAAACGAAATAACGGAGATATTTGAAAAGGTGTGTTTGACGAAATAACGGACATATTTGGAGAAGTGTTTTAAAAATTCTGCTAATAATGTTTAATTTTGATCAAAGTTTATTAATGTTTTGTTTCGTCCTTGACATACGTTTGGGGAAAACCCACTTGATCTGCAGATCTGCAGATCGATCGATATTTTTCGGACGGGAATGCAGCGAGTTGTTTTCGGCTCAAGTCTTGTCTGTTATTTGAGAACATATAGTTCCTTGTTTCAATCGTATTTTAAGGGCGAATATGTCTTTAAAATCAATATTTAACAATCGATGGCAAAATTATAAGGAATAATCTAGGTTTCCTAATGTAATTACACAGTCTAAAGGCATATTCCGAATCACAAACTCTTATAAATCGCTTCGCGATTTATAGGTTTGTGATTCGGCATATGCCTTTAGACTGTGTGATTACATTAGGAAACCGAGATTATTCCTTAAATAAACATTGGTGCAACTCCCCTCATGCATGACTTGAACCGCGCCACTTCTGTCATATTTAAACCACGTCTATTATACTCATGCATGCATTATATAATGGAGATGATTATATATAAGTTTGGCGGTAATCGGCAACTAAACAAATTCTTATCATAGTTATTACCCCCCCCCCATCTCTCACCCAAACGGCACCAATTTCGCGTCTTTAAATCACACATTTATATTCCTCGTATCACGGAGAAGAATATTATATCAATTTGGTCGAAATCTGTGCAAATAATAGCCCCTCCCCTGACACCAACAACGTCACTTCAGAAAATTTAACCCGCACCATTATCTTACTGGTAAAAAGTTACCCCTGTTTGACCGCCTTGGTGCCATCTCGATTGTACCCTTAAAGTTGTGTATAGAACACAGACAGATATTCGCAAATATTTGATTCATTGTATCATTTGAGAAGAACGTGTATGAGTTTGATGGTAATTGGCACTAAAGATATTTGTTATAAGATTTTGATGACCCACCAGTCCCTATTTCGGACTCAAGCAGCGCCACTGTTGACATCATTAAACCACACACTTAGACTAATAATTAAGATGAATGTATATAAAATTTATGAAAATTGGCGAGTATACAAATTCTTATCAAATTTAGGGCCACCATTGCATATCTCTCACCCAAGAGGCACCAATTTGGCGCATTTAAACCACACGATCAGATTATTCGTATCACGGAGAAGAATATGTATCAATCAGGTGGAAATCGGCGCTAAACATATTATTGTTTATCAATGTTTGTGTCCTTCTCACCATCTAGGCACCCCTGACTCGAATGGCCCCACTTTTGACATATTTAAACCACACAATATTCTCATGATATCATGGAGATTATTATTTGTAAGTTTGGTGCTAATCCGCGACTAAACAATTTTTTATCAAATTTAGTGCCCACCCCATCCCACCCCATCTCTCACCAAAGCAGCACCAATATGACGTCTTTAAAATCACACGATTAGATTCCTCATATCATGGATAAGAATGTGTATCAATTTGGTGGAAATTGGCGCTAAAAATATTGTGTATCAATTTTGGTGCCCCTCTCCCTTTCACTGCACCCCTGACTCGAATGACGCCACTTTTGACAGCTTCAATACACGCTATTAAACACCTCATACCATGGGGATGAGGCAATCGGCGACTAAACCAATTCTTATCAGATTTAGTACCCACCCACCGCCCCCTCATCCCAACGACACCAATTTGGCGTCTTTAAATAACACAATAAGATTCCTTGTATCATGGATAAGATCTCAGAAGAATGTGCATCAATTTGGTGGAATTCGGCGCTAAAATTATTTTTGATCAATTTTGGTGCCCCTCTCCTCTTCCGGGCATCCCTGTCGCGAACGGCGCGACTTTTGACATAATTAAACCACACCATTAGATTCCTCATATTATGGGGATGATTATATATAAGTTTGGTGGCAATCGGAGACAATTTTTGTTCTGCCCCTCTCCCTTTTCTGCCCCTGGCAACAACGGCGTCACTTTAGAAAATTCTAACCCTCGCCATTATCTTTCTCGTAAAAAGTTACCCCTAGTAGACCCCTTTTGTGCCATCTAGGTGGTCCCCTGTGAATTTCTATAGAACACAGACAGACATACATACATTCGCAAATATAGATATAGATAAAGCGTTCATGTTATGTCGCCCATAATTGGTAGATAATAAGCGTTCCCAATTAGTTTTTTACACATATTTTACATCAGGTTAGAAATTTCCCACCGTTGGAAAGTTTGATATACCTATTGGAAAGTTCCAACCTGGGGGGTACAAATGGAATTCTTCGCACCTGGGAGTTTGGTCTGTTTCAATGGAGGGTGGGGGTACAGTTGGAAATTTCAAGGCGAACACCCCCCCCCATATAACTGCTTCCTCTGGCCACGTCCCTGTATGTACGTTTTCTATCACAGAAAATAATTATATCGGACACATGAGCCCATAATGTGAGGTTTTGATGGTCAGATATCAACTTTCAATGAAGAAAATTTAACACGTTTTGAATTTTTGTCAGCCAAGCAAAAATTCCAACGATCGCCTCTTATCAAGAGCAGTAGATAATAAAGAGCGTTCTCATTTCTGACCTTTTTGTTCGTTTTCGACATAAATACTTATGTATGAGTGTGGATTTTCGCGATGCCTGATGTTGATTTAAAGTATCTTATGTATTAATTTTGCACGGTAAGTGGAAAATGTTCTTTTCGTGTCAGATTTGACGAGGAAATTATGTTGGCCTTCTTGCCTTGCTGTATCTTAAATCGGACAAGCAACTGGGATTGCGTACCTTCCACAATGGACATTCAGTTAATTAGACGTGATAATGGGAAGACGGATCGTTAAAACAATTCCCTGTATCCTATATGCATAAAACCATTTACTCATCAGCGGAGGGGATTACATGTATCGACAGAACAAAGGTTCCATTTAATTACCTAACTTCCACTGTCGTAACTAGGTGTGTGCATGCACCTCGATGATTGCCCAACTACAAGACCATATTACATGGATGAACATCAGACGTAGCATGCCCCGATGATAACCGTAGCCTCGGGGTAACTTTAATCAGACAAGCAACTCGGCCTGCGTACCTTCCCCAATTCCTCGTAATCCATTGTTCTTAAATGTCGGGCGGTCAATTTCCGGACACATTAACGCGGGAAGATGAATCGGTAAAGTAAATACCTGTATCCTATAAAACCACTGGCAAATCACAAGCCAACATCATTTGGTATATATGCTCTCTTATCGACAAAACAAGATGAACCAAGCTGCACAAGTAACTGTTCTGTTTATGGTGGTGCTGGGATGCGTTAATGCACAAACTACCCAGTCGCCGTTTGGAGCTCTACCTCCATTTCCTGCTATGCCGATGCCGTTTCCAATGCCGCCCTTATTTGGCGGAATGCCTCCTGCATTATCACCAATGACCAGAATGTCAGCTACAGGAACAGGTGCTCCAGCTCAGACCCAGACCGGGTCAGGTATGGGATCTATGATGGGAGCGATGCTGCCAATGATGATGATGGGAGGAGACATGTTCGGCGAGAACCCAATGCTTCCACTGATGTTGTTTGGAAACATGGGTAAAGGAGGGCAGCAAGGAATGGGCATGAACCCACTCATGATGATGATGATGATGAATCGAGGTGGTAATATGTCGATGAGAAGAATGATGATGATGCAGGCGATGATGGGCAGAGGAATGTCAGGAATGGGAGGAGGAATGACGGGAATGGGCGGTATTGGCGGAGGAATGGGCGGAGGAATGTCAAGAATGGGCGGAGGAATGTCGAGGATGGGCGGAGGAATGGGGGGAATGGGCGCGCTCGCTCCACTGATGATGATGGGTGGTATGTAAGGATTGACGGGGGCGCGGATGCAACATACATCGATTGTGTTCCGATATCGTGTATTACTCTGGACTAACATATTGTCTCACCTCAAAAGACCAACTACACAATTGCGATAACAGCTGTACTATCTATACAAAAAACATTTTGGCCAATCGTTCGACATCACAGATTGGGCGGTCTCTCTCCACTGATGATGATGTGTGGTATGTAAGGAGTGCAACGGACGTTAGTGTTGTTTATCCGTTACCGTGAATGACGCGGACGTTTCAGTTATTGGTTGTCTTTCGGCATGCGAAACCATCTGGACCAATCGCTCAACGTGAAAGAAGAGAAAGCATCGAACAGATCAGATTGCAGCAGAATGAGCAACGTAATCGTGAGATGTGAGATAACTCTAGACAGTAATTGTTTACATTCGGCGGTGTGAGATATAGACTGGTCTCGCCGCAAGTTTATGACAAACACAAGATGCCTGGACATAACCACGATAGTTGATCGCATCATATACGTGTGTTAACACGCCGTCGTGTTGTATTTCGAAAGATGTATTTATTCATTGTTGGTGCTGTTCATTAAAATGTGTTTATGTACACCCCATAGTTTTGTTTTATGAAAAACGTTCCCATTTGAGATCACATGGCCGTTTGAATCCTGCTCGCTTGTGTTACACATCGGTCAAATTTGGGATCAAGATAGGTCGATACAAACACATGCATTTGATGCATACACACGAATGTTGTATGCCACATGATGATTTACAAAAGTTATAAAAATTAGTCATTCTCGGGTTGTCTGTATACGAAAAACAAATAGCTTTCCTTGTTACTCTGTTCCTTGTAAGGCGAAATTTATGATCGTTTCTTTCACTTCGATGCGAAATATATATATATGTATCGATCAGTCTTATCCCTCCGTCAAACTTACACAAGGCATAATTTGGAGAATCAAATGAACCACCTTGAGAATAAAACTTTTGTCAACACGACTCGGATTGGTTTGTCAAACATTGTGTACATACGCCCAATAAGTTACTCATAGTTACAATGACTAATTAGCAAATAGTCATCTTTAAATTCTCAGCCACGGAAAGGTGAATACATCGAGTTTGCTGGCAAACATTAGATGCCTCTAAGATCGAAACAGTGCAAAATCACGGTTGGGAATCACATGGTTTCGAGTTTGGTGAGTACCACGCATACAAAATGGCCGACGCTAGTGCAAACGCACAACAACATAATAGATGTGGAACTGATAAAAAACATAGTACATGTATGTTGACTGTTAGGAGCATATGTTAGTTTATTTTTGAAACTAGTTGATACCTTATTTGTTCGGAAATACTTAGTTGTTTTTTATAACATTCTGACCAAAGCTGCCAGTCGGAGGTGCGTGGAACACACCAGTCAATACATCTTGGAGAATCATTCGACTGGCCGCTTTGGTCAGCATGTTTAGTTTGAGCAAACAAATGTGAATTTGGACACAAATGGGGTATCAAATTGGTAGCAAAATAGTATACATACAGCATCTGCTCGTATCTGACAAAATACAATGTAAGATGTCGTATCCTATAGTTAATTACCCCTTTCCTCGTTTTTGGTCGCGTTTGCGATTTCTCGGCCATGTTGAGTGCGTGATACTCATCAACTCGAAACCACGTGATTTCCCACCGTGAAAATGAGGCAGCCAGAATAGTAACTGGAGTGGTCCTACTAAAAGCCGATCGCACCCGTCCGCACCCAACCGCACCCAACACGAACTCCCCAGGTGTCCGAGCAAGATGCGGCATGCACTATCGTGCAGAATAGACCTGTATTTACAAAAAAAATCAATCTCCAAGTCGATAGCTCCAGCGGAAACGGTACCGTTAACACCTAACTTGCGACCGGTTCCCTCAGATACGCAAACTCCAAAAAGGCACCGACCGCACCGACCCTATCTGTCTGACCACGGTAGGGGACATCATATCATGCAGCCTTTTAAATCTACATGTATATGGGTAAAATGATATGTTGAAACAAGAGACGGCAGAACATGGGTGTCACAAGGGGGGTCATGGCCAGGGTTTGCCTCCCCTGTCGGGGGGATTTGCAATGGTCAGCCCGGTAGCTTCCGGGGGGGGGGGGGCGTCCTATATATATATATATATATAAATATATATATATATATATATATATATATATATCTATAGCACCCCCTCCCCGATATAGGGATCGTAGTCCCTGCTTCGGGGAAATTGTGGCGCCACCCCTGCGGTAGAGCTGTGTCGTCAATGGTCTCGCTACCAGTTTTCTAATACAAATTCCCATGCAATTTCGCCAGTTACGTCAACGTATGCAGACTACGGCTACGTTCAGTCAACGCGCAAAATTGCCTGGAATTTACCAGGGAAATGTTCATATATTTTCTTCACAGTTGGATATTCATTGCACATTTCTGAGTTATAACTTTTGGAATTTCATAATATTCGTCTTCGATTGTTTTATTTCTTATATTTGAGAACGATTAAATGCCACGAGTTATTGCACGATTTATTATTACCATATATGTTTATGCTAATTTCGGGCAAGTATCAGCTATTGAATAAATTAAAGGGAGACTGTGCGCCTATATCAATACATTCCTTGTATAGTAGAACATCTAGTATCGATAATATATTAAAACAAATAATTAATTCGATTGATGTCTGCTGGAACTGTTTCAGTTAACAGACTATCATAAAAATCAAATTTAATTATTTAATATAAATTAGTGTTTGGCTGGAGTAAAACACTAAGTTACGAAATTCCGAATACGCGACGTGACCATACCTTATTAGCGGATGTGGTTTGTGTTATATTTAGCACACATATTGTAACAATGTGTCGAGACGGGCGTCAACTCAAGACACTCGCTGACTATAGAAACCAAACATCTTAAAATTATCGTACAAGAGCGTTCTTGGTTGAATTTGTGTATTGTTACATGTTCTTGCAGATGACCATGACATATTATGTGTAGTATCGTTGACTAAAGCGATTTCTGAATTGAATTTATATTTATCTTCATCGTATTTTACATGCTCTTGTAGATGGTCGTGGCGCCTGTGTGTTGTCGTTGACTATAAAGATAGTTCTGGGTTGAATCTATGTTTATCTTCTTACTATTTTACATGCTCTTTTAGAGGGATGCGAAGCCTGTGTGTTGTCGTTGACTAAAGAGCGTTCTGAATTGAATTTATGTTTATATTCATCGTATTTTAACGCGCTCTTGGATATGGCCGTAACATCTGTGTATTGTCGTTGACTAAAGTGAGTTCTGGGTTGAATCTATGTTTATCTTCTTACTATTTTACATGCTCTTGTAGATGGTCGTGACGCCTGCGTATTGCCGTTGACTACAGAGCGTTCTGGATTGAATTGATGAGTTTATCTTCCTGGTATGTTTACATGCTCTTGTAGATAGATGGCTGTTGATTAAAGAGCGTTCTGGAGTGAATTTATTTTTAATTCACTGTATCTTTACATGTTATTGTAAATGGCCGTGATGCCTGTGTATTGTCGTTGACTAATTTGATCACCATATATTAACATGGCAACTAAACCAAGGGTGGTGACATTGGTGGTATGTAATCGGATAGTAATCGATCTTTTGTGTGCATTTTACCCATCTTTAAACGGTTAGTGCACGTTGCATCTTACCAAGGAGAGGTAACTCTACTATTGTCGTTTCACACCTCAGGCACAAGGAGCATCAATTTGGGACCCATTTATCTAAAAAAAAAAAAAAGGACATATTAGTATTTTGTTGTTTCGTCGTTGCTTATTAACATTGCATAATTGTCATCTCTTTCTCTTAATATTCTTTGCTGACACAAAGCCTCATGATCACTGTGTATGTTCTTTCTTGCAATAGTAGCATCTATAAATTTTCTGTAAAATAAGGATAATAGCTTGAATGATAGCCCCTGATACATATTAGCACAATCCTATATGACTAGAGTGAAAATTGACAATATGCTGATAACATTCATGCAGCGTTCAAGTTCGATCGATTTATGTTAGCATCAACCACACGACGGATATCACTTTTAAACTTAGAGTTCAAATCTCATTGACCAATAAATCATGTTCATTGTCTTATAGGTCAATAACGATAGCAGTAACATAATTGTGTACACACTGATTATATTTTACATATCAGGTCGTTAGTTTTAGTAAATACGCGTTGTGTATGCATGAGGCCCCCACCCCAAACCCCCTGGAATACGGAATACCACTTAACACAGAGGGTGGAATACGGAATACCAGTTAACAATTCAGCGTTTCTGAGCTTACGCAAGTTTTCAGAGGCCTAAAGTCTGGAAAATCTAGTGGTATTGACCACGTGGTGAACGAACATCTCATGCATGGCAGTGAATCACTCAAAGTATTGCTTTGTCGTCTTTATAATGGTATGGTGGACCTAGAGTGAATCACACTCCTACCTGTATTATACAAGACCTTCGAAAGCATCATGTTGGGAAGATTCCTTACGGATGGGAGATTCGCCAACAGAAGTCTGTGTTCTATGCCCGAGACCTAAATTCACGAGCCTCTGTATGTTTCCTGAATTCACAGAAGGCATTCGATCGTGTGTGGCACGAAGGCCTGTCAGTGAAACTTCACGAGCTTGGTATTAACGGAAAGATGCTCAGAATTGTAAAAAAACATGTACGAAAATTGCGCAAGTCGTGTTATGTACATGCACAGTGGTTCCCTTTCAGAACCATTTGATATCCTACAAGGAACACGACAGGGAGTTCTAACGTCTCCTTTCTTCTACCTTGCATACATTAACGATCTTGTGAATAATCTACATGAATCTGAACACGGTGTGCGTGTGGGAAATATATCTTGTGCTGCACCATGCATCAGCTGCTGATGATATTGCCATAATTTCATTGTCCAAGTATGGACTTCAAAGTCTCATTGTCATGTGTTACAAGTATAGCCAGAGGTGGCGGTTCAACTTCTCATGTACAAAGAGCGTCGTTGTCGTATTCAATGAAACAAAACGTCAATATTTTGCACACAACAGTACATGGTTCCTCGGTGATAAACAATTAGACGAAAGCGCGGAATGTTTACACCTTGGCATTAAGCAAATTTCAGTCCATGTCAACTCGATGTTCTCAGGTCGCTGATAAATTGAGAAAGTCATATTTCAGCTTAGCTGGAAAAAACCTACTCAATATGTGCACACCGATAACGATAGCAACTCTACTCAAATAAGTATCGTTACCAAAAGCCTTGTATGGATGTGAACTATTGGAGCTTCCGAACATTACAGCTACGTACTCAATTGAGAAGTCATATCGGACGTGTGTAAAACATATTCAGTCTCTTCCATCGCGCACACCGACAACTATTTCGCTGAGTCTGCTTGGTCTCCTGCCACTTGAGAGGTAAATACATTTGAAGAAACTTGCATTTCTACATAATTTAATTCACCTACCACAGGATCGCCAGACACCCCTCCGAATATTCCTACTGAAACTATTCCAACGTACGCTGTTCGATCGTAGGACTACATGCTTCGTACCAGACATCATTGAGATATTGCACATCTATGGCCTTTATTCTTACTTCGACTCATTCGTGAAAAATGGTACTTTTCCCTCTAAGTCTTCATGGAAAACGATATTTCAGCATGCAGTTTGGCAAACATATGTGCAACAGTGGTCGGCTTCAGCTTCGGGAGATGCTAGCCTTAACATCTTCCATAACATACACAACGACCCTTCAACAAGTTGGAGCATATGGTATCTACTGCGGAAATACCCTGGTTATGGCGAACAATTGAATAATCTTGCACTGCTGCTAAACAAAACCTCGTATGTAAATAATACCGTGTGTCATGCTTGTTTTAAAAACTATGACAATGAGCTCCTTCATGCGATACGTTGTTGTATCTCAGACCACATGGTAAACCTTCGGAATAGCTACTTGGACCACATACTGAATACATATGGAGTGACAACATACCTCTAACTTGACGCGATTGATGACTCCATCCTATGTGCCTTCTTGCTTGGAACTGTGGTCATGACGCCTCCCGACGTGGTAATTCAAGACATGGACCACATTATTCATGACTCATCCCACTACCTGTTCATCATGTGTCGTTGCATTCTCGGAAAATCAAAACGATCTTAACACATAATACACTTCTTGTGTATACATCTAATTTTTTGTGACAATCATGTATATATGATAACCATATTTTATAAATATTCTTCTCCACATTGGAGGCATACAATAAATATATAATATATATATAATGTCCATTGGGCGCATATAATCTAATATTCGGCCGCCAATCGTTATTTTTATAACGATTATAAAAAAAATCCGAAGTTAGCCGAAGATTTTGTTGTAGACGAAGTCACGTGATCATCGGCCCGATCACGTGATTGTCACATGTAAACAGAAGCATAGCACGTGATCGATCACGTGGTAACCCATCGACAACGCATATATATACCTACGGCAGTATTTTAAGTTTGGGTCCTCGGTGACCTGGAAAGGTGGTGCTCGAAATGGCGCATTAAGCTCAATGCGAACAAAACACAATTCGCCCTATTTACGAAACGAAAACGCAAGTCGGTGGTCAAAATCAATGTCAGTGGCATTGACTTGGTTGCCGCAAAAGAGGTGACCTTCCTAGGCGTCACCTTGGACACCAGACTCACCATGCTAACCCACGTCAAGCAGACATCCAAGAGGGCCATGCAACGAGTTAATCTCCTCAGACGGCTGAGGGGAACTTACTGGGGAGCTAGCATGGCCACGCTGCTTAGAGTCTTCAAAACGGTTGTAAGACCAATCATGGAATACGCATCGGTGGTTACCAACCTGGCACCAAATCACGCGATCCAAATGCTTCAGTTGGTACAAAACAAAGCCCTGAGAATGGCACTGCAAGCACCGTATCACACCCGGATTGTAGATCTGCATACCATCGCTGACGTGGAACCCATCAGAGAGCGCCTGAGCGATCTAGCGGAAAGTAAACTGGCGAGAATGGACGGCAGTGACATCATGAGGGAGTGTTTACAACGCAAACAGCTTCTCTGTGGCTGAAAAGACCCGCAGTTCAATAGGCTTATTGGACCGTCCCGGGTTTTAGGATACGCAGTCAAGCAGGCTATGCTAGACCGTCCCGTATCCCGCATCAGAAAAGACCCGCAGTCAAATAAGGTGTATTGAACCGTCCCGGTGGTAACAGAAGAGAACACGCAGTTCAGTTGAATCACTGGACCGTCCCGTACTCTCTTAGCAGCCCGCAATCCAATGCCTCCATTGGAAGGTCCCGGGCGTGGACAACCAACTGAAAATGCGCAATCCAGCACCATCGCTGGATCGTCCCGCAAAGACAGGGCAAAGGCAAAGATCAAGGCATAGATCAAGGCAAAAGTACAAGGCAAAGACCAAGTGAAGATTCAAGACTAGATTCAAGACACCTACGACGCTGTCCAATCCCGACCTCAAGACTTCTCCACCCGATCCGCGGCCTGACTATCGAAGATAAAAGACCAAAGAAGATTCAAGACAGGGCGTAAGGGTGATCTTCGGATGAGCCCATCACCGTCCTCGTGCCGCCCTTCGGGCGGGCACGCAAATCCTGTTCCTGCAAGTTTGCATGTAGTCGATCGCGGCCTTTGAAGATTGTCGCGTTATCACACTACGAATGCAAAACTTTGCCGAAAACATCACCGTTCTCGTAATTAAATGTCTTTATCGTGTTATTATTATTATTATATGTGTCGCAATGTCTTGTTGTTATTATAAAGCCATGCCCGTATATTATTCAGTTTTGCGCGCATTTATCTATATAAACACGTGCTCGTGTTTATATATTTTTTTCGTTACCGGAATAGTCCAAGTTATATTATGTATTATATATTCATATAAAGATTGCATATATATGCGAAGACTTGCACAGTTATTAGGCAAGTATCATCTCGTAAACATTCCAATTTCCAGATGACCTTTGTCTTGTGTCAATAAAGAGCGTTTCGTTTTAATTTATCGTAACGCGGTAAAACAAAACAAAATCGGTTTATTGCTGTCGGATTTAATCAATTATAATCAAGTCATTAATTACCAATATGATATGATAAGTTAATTTTTCTTGGTTATGAATCAGGTATATATTAGGGCAATATGGTGTTCATATTATATTTCGGAATATTGCTTCCCCTACCCCCAAACTATCTTGCCGACTGTCACTGATGAAATCACTGCGTTTATGCGTGGTTATTGGCCTATAAAAGTAACACTCTAGCGATGCGGTCTATTGAGTATGCAGGTCATAACTCGACCTCAATGTGTCAATTACGCATAAAAATAGGATTATCAAATATCTAAACGTTCACCGTGGTTCGTTTAAACATCAAATCAAATATAACACTTTCTGAAGGAGGGATAATAATCCGGTTTAATATGTAAGCACATATACAAGCGTTCTTTGTTCGCAATATATCGTAATAGTGAACGCTCTTTATTGCGTCAAGGTAAAGGGGCTGGACTTAGAACAGTTGTTATCGTGATTTTTTTTACTGATTACACCAATACATGTACACGAATTTCCGATATGCATGCTTTATATATCCTTCCAAGTCATAGCAATTTCCGCTTTATTAAACTCTTTTTATTCGTACCATATTAGGAAAACTTTGAACATGGAACGCTCTTTATTGAGCCATGGTGAGGGAAATGGGGAATCGACTTAGAATAAAAGTTGTTATCGTGAATTATTCAACATACTCTCCACTTTAACTGCAATTGTATGTATTCGTAACCATGACTGACTTGTCAAATTAAACGCTCTTTATTTTCTTGGGTTTATTTTTTTCCTTTGTTGTATTTCTGTTTGCTGTTGTTGATGTTGTTGGAGCACAGCTGCATGTTCTTCTTCCCGTTCTTTCCGCTGTTGTTAAGACTTTTCTATCTTTTGTCTCTGCTGTTGGTGCCATTGTTCTTGTTCAATCTTGTGTTGTGCCAACCATCTTTTGGTGTTTGCGATTAACTCGTCTGTATCTCTCTTTTCTGTAGAACGGGTGGTGTCTGTGCTGATGTTGTTGTTGCTGGTGGTAGAGAGAGCTGGGGGACACCGGGATGAGACGGAACTCCGGTGTCCGTGGTGGCAAGCTGTCCAACTCCACCTCAAAGCTGGCGGCAGGAACATCGGGGGTGGTATCCACGTCCCTGTCTCCGCTCGCCTCGATGACGACAGCAGGGACTTCCGGCAGATCAACGGAGTCCCTGCTAGCTGGTACGATGTCGTCTGTCTCCATGCTGAACCACACGGGGAGGGGTGACCGGCCGACCAACGGTCACCCCCATCTTCTTCTTCCATTTCGCCCGTCTGGCGGCGTCCCTTCTCCGTCGAGCTGGTGTCTTTCTCTTTGGAGGCCCCTTGATTGTAAATACTCGGGGCATATATACGGAAAATTAAAAAACATCGTGAACACGCGCCCGAATAGAGCTCACATGCCTGCTCTTTATAAGCTTTATTTTTGACACGAAAGTGTTACCTACCCCGCTCAATCGGCCTTCTATAGTTTGTTTTCTTTTTGTCAAAACAATAACTTTCCAAACAGTGCTTAAGACAAATCACAAGTGAATATAACTCACCGCGCGATGACAATTAACTATGTGTACACAATGCTATTGATATGCCCCGCAGTAATTCCATCACGCTCACGCGCTGATGTCTATTCCGGATTTTCCATCGTCATATAGGTAGACACAATTAACTCCGATTCCGATTCCGTGTTTTTAATTAGTCTACCTCGCTTGACGTCATGCGACGTTTTGCGACGGAGATAGCCGACAACCGGTGGCGGTATTATTTATTTATTTCGCGGCTTATTTATTACGCGATTTTTATGGGACTTGGATTATTGTGATCGCAATAAGGGTGGCTTTCCGATAGAGTTTTGTTGTTTCATGAGCATTATAATCCTTTAAGAACGGTGTATGGTTTGTTCAAAAGGTAAAAACTCACCAATATCATCATCAGTTCCAATAACCCGGAGGCGAATGTTTGAGCGAAGAACCACATCTTTTCGGCACTTACTGGGAATTAATTTACTGATATTACCGGGGGTAGTACAAAATATGTAGGAAGGTATGCTGTTTTTTTTAATATGGCAATTTCGGAGACACACCACCCCCAAACCTGCAAACAAACTATTTTTTTACTCCTAATTTGTTGACACCTCCACATCACACCTGTAATTTGTGCTAGTAAACCCACATATAAAATTTCGTTCTATTCAGTTAAGACTGTCTAATGTTATCATCCGGAAACCAAACGCGAGCGGACGGACGAAAGTTGAGACGGACGAACAGACCAGTAACGTAATACATACACTTTATTATATATATCTACCCCATAAATAGGGACGACTTTAACGCGGATACAAAACGACAACGATTCAACCAAAGGGATTCACTTCGTATAAATACGAATGGCGTTGTTGGTCATTGGTCGAATATAACATAAACTAAATGGCGACTTTACTCTCTATTCCCATACCAGGATTGTTACATATCACTTTAAGAATGCCCTGTCTGATTTCGCACCATAACACTAACATGTGTGCGTTTTATATTCCAGAAACAATCCGATTTTACCCTTGATCCCATAAACATGTTTTGATCGCCAGATACCGACATTCAAAGGAAGACGGTTTATCACATGTTGAAGTTTAGTCAGCCTAGAAATGATCGCCTATTATATATATATATGTAATAGCAGGGTTACCCGGCGTTTCCCAGGTTAACGTGTTGTGAAACCCTCTGTGGATATATGGCGGGAATAGAGAATACTCTTGCCCCCAAAGTGTTGCACGTATTCTCATAAATTGTATATCCAAATGGCATCACAAAACATTATTCTTACACATGAAATATAAGTAGTGGCCCACCTTGTCAGGTCGGGGCGATTATCATTTTGTTTATCGCGTTTAATCCGTCCCACCAATAAAGAAGTATTTATTTATTTACAACTGCGTATACTTCAGACGTTATATCATGAAACATGAACATCATAAACACATTTGTTCGACAAAATAAAAGAAGAAGATTGTGTTTTACATAGAGATGTAACAATCAATCAATCAATCAATCTAGTTTATCATATCTTCATGAAGATACAGATGTTTTAAATATGTGTCCAGGTGCTCCTCTGTTCTGGTGCTATATATACTGGCTAATCATTTTCAGTTTAAAAAAAATGATGTTATGCACGTATAGCAGCTGCATGTGCCCGACACAGCGAGATTTTGGGTTGTTTATGTTAGGCGATGAGTCTGTTCTAAAAAATGAAAGAAATACTCTGTATCGGACAGATATACCCTTGTCAGATGTCAATATTGGAGGATCCTGAAAAGTCATGTGCTACGGACTGCGTTTTCCTTTATCTCAGAAGTAACCACATTTGACTGCACACTGTGACCACTATTTTTGAACAGGCCTGCTCTACATTTCCATATCTCTTGGCAATTGTAACTTTTTTTGTGGAAATTATATTGAATGCGACAGACTCAATCGTGTTATAATATATACATGAGCCATTCTAATATGCAATCATCTGACGATTCAATGTCCCTCAGTTTGAATGAATATATGTATCTCTTAAATAGATTGATATAAATATACTTTTAATGCTTTCTTCTATGTATCTGTGTTTCTAGATCATTATAGGAATGCCCTCATTTCCATCCCCATATAAATATGACAGTTGAGAAGATATAATTGTTCAAGTGACTTAATTCGGTCATCATTTGTCAAGATTGTGAAATTGGAATGCCAAAAACTCCTTAGAACGACATGGACATGACCTGGGAGATGATTATATATAAATTTGTTGGATATCGGCGAATTGAACAATCTTATAAATGCTAGTGAATTTCCTCTCGCCATCCATGACCCAAGCGACACCAAATGTGATTTAATTCATCATATCATTAGTGAAGAACGTGCATGAATTTGGTGGAATTATCGCTAAATATATTTGTATAAACATTGGTGCAACTCCCTTCATGCATGACTTGAACCGCGCCACTTCTGTCATATTTAAACCACGTCTATTAGACTCATACATGCATTACATAATGGAGATGATTATATATAAGTTTGGCGGTAATCGGCAACTAAACAAATTCTTATCATAGTTATTACCCCCCCCCCCCCCCATCTCTCACCCAAACGGCACCAATTTCGCGTCTTTAAATCACACGTTTATATTCCTCGTATCACGGAGAAGAATATTATATCAATTTGGTCGAAATATGTGCAAAAAATAGCCCCTCCCCTGACACCAACAACGTCACTTCAGAAAATTTAACCTGCACCATTATCTTGGTGCCATCTCGAGTGTACCCTTAAAGTTGTGTATAGAACACAGACAGATATTCGCAAATATTTGATTCATTGTATCATTTAAGAAGAACGTGTATGAGTTTGATGGTAAATGGCACTAAATATATTTGTTATAAGATTTTGGTGACCCTCCAGTCCCTATTTCGGCCTCAAGCAGGGCCATCATTAAACCACACACTTAGACTCATTATAGAGACGAATGTATATGAAATTTATGAAAATTGGCGAGTATACAAATTCTTATCAAATTTAGGGCCACCATTGCATATCTCTCACACAAAAGGAACCAATTTGGCGCATTTAAACCACACGATCAGATTATTCGTATCACGGAGAAGAATATGTATCAGTCAGGTGGAAATCGGCGCTAAACATATTATTGTTTATCAATGTTTGTGTCCTTCTCACCTTCTAGGCACCCCTGACTCGAATGGGCCCACTTTTGACATATTTAAACCACACAATTACATATCATGGAGATTATTATTTGTAAGTTTGGTACTAATCCGCGACTAAACAATTTGTTATCAAATTTAGTGCCCACCCCACCCCCATCTCTCACCAAAGCAGCACCAATATGACGTCTTTAAAATCACCCGATTAGATTCCTCATATCAAGGATAAGAATGTGTATCAATTTGGTAGAAATTGGCGTTAAAAATATTGTGTATCAATTTTGGTGCCCTTCTCCCTTTCAGTGCACAACTGACTCGAATGACGCCACTTTTGACAACTTCAAGCCACGCTATTAAACACCTCATACCATGGGGATGAATTTGTATAAGTTTCGTGGCAATCGGCGACTAAACCAATTCTTATCAAATTTAGTACCCACCCGCCGCCCCCCTCATCCCAACGACACCAATTTGACGTCGTTAAATAACACAATAAGATTCCTTGTATCATGGAGAAGATCTCAGAAGAATGTGCATCAATTTGGTGGAATTCGGCGCTAAAATAATTTTTGATCAATTTTGGTGCCCCTCTCCCCTTCCGGGCACCCCTGTCGCGAACGGCGCGACTTTTGCCGTAATTAAACCACACCAATAGATTCCTCATATTATGGGGATGATTATATATAAGTTTGGTGGCAATCGGAGACAATTTTTGTTTTGCCCCTCTCCCTTTTCTGCCCCTGGCAACAACGGCGTCACTTTAGAAAATTCTAACCCTCGCCATTATCTTTCTCGTAAAAAGTTACCCCTAGTAGACCCCTTGTCTGCCATCTAGGTGGTTCCCTGTGAATTTATATAGAACACAGACAGACAGACAGATAAAGCGTTCATGTTATGTCGCCCATAATTGGTAGATAATAAGCGTTCCCAATTAGTTTTTAACACAGATTTTACATCAGGTTAGAAATTTCCCACCGTTGGAAAGTTTGATATACCTATTGGAAAGTTCCAACCTGGGGGGTACACATGGAATTCTTCGCACCTGGGAGTTTGGTCTGTTTCAATGGAGGGTTGGGGTACAGTTGGAAATTTCAAGCCGGACACCCCCCATATAACTGCTTCCTCTGGCCACGTCCCTGTATGTACGTTTTCTATCACAGAAACTAATTATATCGGACACATGAGCCCATAATGTGAGGTTTTGATGGTCAGATATCAACTTTCAATGAAGAAAATTTAACACGTTTTGAATTTTTGTCAGCCAAGCAAAAATTCCAATGATCGCCTCTTATCAAGAGCAGTAGATAATAAAGAGCGTTCTCAATTCTGACCTTTTTGTTCGTTTTCGACATAAATACTTATGTATGAGTGTGGATTTTCGCGATGCCTGATGTTGATTTAAAGTATTTTAGGTATTAATTTTGCACGGTAGGCGGAAAATGTTCTGTTCGTGTCAGATTTGACGAGGAAAGTATGTTGGCCTTCTTGCCTTGCTATATCTTAAATCGGACAAGCAACTCGGAGTGCGTACCTTCCACAATGGACAATCGGTTAATTAGACGTGATAATGGGAAGACGGATCGTTAAAATAATTCCCTGTATCCTATATGCATAAAAGCATTTGCTCATCAGCGGAGGGGATTACATGTATCGACAGAACAAAAGTTCCGTTTAGTTACCTAACTTCCACTGTCGTAACTAGGTGTATGCATGCACCTCGGTGATTGCCCAACTGCAAGACCATATTACATGGATGAACATCAGACGTAGCATGCCCCGATGATAACCGTAGCCTCGGGGTAACTTTAATCAGACAAGCAACTCGGCCTGTGTACCTTCCCCAATTCCTCGTAATCCATTGTTCTTAAATGTCGGGCGGTCAGTTTCCGGACACATTAACACGGGAAGATGAATCGGTAAAGTAAATACCTGTATCCTATAAAACCACTGGCAAATCACAAACCAACATCATTTGGTATCTATGCTCTCTTATCGACAAAGCAAGATGAACCAAGCTGCACAAGTAACTGTTCTGTTTATGGTGGTGCTGGGATGCGTTAATGCACAAACTACCCAGTCGCCATTTGGAGCTCTACCTCCATTTCCTGCTATGCCGATGCCGTTTCCAATGCCGCCCTTATTTGGCGGAATGCCTCCTGCATTATCACCAATGACCAGAATGTCAGCTACAGGAACAGGTGCTCCAGCTCAGACCAGGACCGGATCAGGTATGGGATCTATGATGGGAGCGATGCTGCCAATGATGATGATGGGAGGAGACATGTTCGGCGAGAACCCAATGCTTCCACTGATGTTGTTTGGAAACATGGGTAAAGGAGGGCAGCAAGGAATGGGCATGAACCCACTCATGATGATGATGATGATGAATCGAGGTGGTAATATGTCAATGAGAAGAATGATGATGATGCAGGCGATGATGGGCCGAGGAATGTCAGGAATGGGAGGAGGAATGACGGGAATGGGCGGTATTGGCGGAGGAATGGGCGGAGGAATGTCGAGGATGGGCGGAGGAATGGCGGGAATGGGCGCGCTCGCTCCACTGATGATGATGGGTGGTATGTAATGATTGACGGGGGCGAGGATGCAACAGACATCGATTGTGTTCCGATATCGTGTGTTACTCTGGACTAACATATTGTCTCGCCTCAAAAGACCAACTGCACAATTGCGATAACAGCTGTACTATCTATACAAAAACATTTGGGCCAATCGTTCGACATCACAGATTGGGCGGTCTCTCTCCACTGATGATGATGTGTGGTATGTAAGGAGTGCAACGGACGTTAGAGTTGTTTATCAGTTACCGTGAATGACGTGGACGTTTCAGTTATTGGTTGTCTTTCGGCATCGATCTGTACTAACACGGGCGTTACATCTGCTTAGTTTTACCACATGCGAAACCATCTGGACCAATCGCTCAACATGATAGAAGAGAAAGCATCGAACATATCAGATTGCAGCATACGAGCAACGTAATCGTGAGATGTGATATAACTCTAGGCAGTTGACATTAGGCGGTGTGAGATATAGAGTGGTCTCGCCGCAAGTTTATGACAAACACAAGATGCCTGGACATAACCAAGATAGTTGATCGCATCATATACGTGTGTTAACACGCCGTCGTGTTGTTTTTCGAAAGATGTATTTATTCCTTGTTGGTGCTGTTCATTAAAATGTGTTTATGTACACCCCATAGTTTTGTTTTATGAGATCACATGGCCGTTTGAAACCTGCTCGCTTGTGTTACAAATCGGTCAAATTTGAGATCAATATAGGTCGATACAAACACATGCATTTGATGCATACACACGAATATTGTATGCCACATGATGATTTACAAAAGTTATCAAAATTATAGTCATTCTCGGGTTATCTGTATACGAAAAAACAAATAGCTTTCCTTGTTACTATATTCCTTGTATGGCGAAATTTATGATCGTATCTTTCACTTCGATGCGAAATATATATATGTATAGATCAGTCTGATCCCTCCGTCCAACTTACACAAGGTATAATTTGGAGAATCAAATGAACCACCTTGAGAACAAACGTTTGTCAATACGACTCGGATTGGTTTGTCAAACATTGTGTACATACGCCAAATAAGTTACTCCTAGTTACAATGACTAATTAGCAAACAGTCATCTTTAAATTCAAATGTGACTTAAGCGTTTTATTTGTTAGAATTGACTAAATTTGTAGTAGTCGTCAGTGACTCAGTTTTCTCAGCCACGGAAAGATGAATACATCGAGTTTGCTGGCAAACATTAGATGCCTCTAAGATCGAAACAGTGCAAAATCACGGTTGGGAATCACATGGTTTCGAGTTTGGTGAGTACCACGCATACAAAATGGCCGACGCTAGTGCAAACGCACAAAAACATAATAGATGTGGAACTGATAAAAAACATAGCATGTTGACTGTTACGAGCATATGTTAGTTTATTTTTGAAACAAGTTGATACCTTATTTGTTCGGAAATACTCAGTTGTTTTGTATAACATTCTGACCAAAGCTGCCAGTCGGAGGTGCGTGGAACACTCCAGTCCATACATCTTGGAGAATAATTCGACTGGCCCCTTTGGTCAGAATGTTAGAGCAAACAAATGTGAATTTGGACACAAATGGGGTATCAAATTGGTAGAAAAATAGTATTCATACAGCATCTGCTCGTAGCTGACAAAATACAATGTAAGATGTCGTATCCTATAGTTTATTACCCTTTTCCTCGTTTTTTGTCGCGTTTGCGATTTCTCGGCCCTGTTGAGTGCGTGATACTCATCAACTCGAAACAACTCGATTTCCCACCGTGAAAATGAGGCAGCCAGAATAGTAACTGGAGTGGTCCTACTAAAAGCCGACCGCACCCGATCGCACCCGTCCGCACCCAACCGCACCCGACCCGACCTCCCCAGGTGTCAGAGCGAGATGCGGCATGCACTATCGTGCAGAATAGACATGTATTTACAAAAATTCCAATCTCGAAGTCGATAACTCGAGCGGAAACGACACCGTTAACACCTAACTTGCGACCGGTTCCCTCAGATACGCAAACTCCAAAAAGACACCGACCCTATCTGTCTGACCACGGTAGGGGACATCATATAATGCAGCCTTTTAAATCTATATGGGTTAAAGTGATATGTTGAAACAAGAGACGGCAGAGCATGGGTTTCACAAGGGGGGGGGGGGGTCATGCTCAGGGTTTGCTCCCCCTATCGGGGAAATTTGCAATTGTCATCCCGGCAGCTTCCGGGGGTTCTATATATATATAGCACCCCTCCCCGATACAGGGAACGTAGTCCCTGCTTCGGGGAAATTGTGGCGCCACCCCTGCGGTAGAGCTGTGTCGTCAATGGTCTCGCTACCAGTTTTCTAATACAAATTCCCATGCAATTTCGCCAGCTACGTCAACGTATGCAGACTACGGCTACGTTCAGTCAACGCGCAAAATTGCCTGGAATTTACCAGGGAAATGTTCATATATTTTCTTCACAGTTGGATATTCATTGCACTTTTCTGAGTTATAACTTTTGGAATTTCATAATATTCGTCTTCGATTGTTTTATTTCTTATATTTGAGAACGATTAAATGCCACGAGTTATTGCACGATTGATTATTACCATATATGTTTATGCTAATTTCGGGCAAGAATCAGCTATTGAATAAATTAAAGAGAGACTGTGCGCCTATATCAATACATTCGTTGTATAGTAAAACATCTAGTATCGATAATATATTAAAACAAATAATTAATTCGATTGATGTCTGTTGGAAACGTTTCAATTAACAGACTATCATAAAAATATAATTTAATTATTTAATATAAATTAGTGTTTGGCTGGAGTAATAAACTAAGTTACGAAATTCCGAATACGCAACGTGACCATACCTTATTAGCGGATGTGGATTATGTTATATGAAAACGCGACGTGTCCATACCTTATTAGCGGATGTGGATTGTGTTATATTTAGCACACATCGTGTAACAGTATGTCGAGACGGGCGTCAACTCAAGACACTCGCTGACTATTGAAACCAAACATTTTAAAATTATCGTACAAATTCCAGGCAAATGTGTCAAATGTTTCAAAGTTGTATGACCTCGATGCGTCTTTCTATAACATATAATGCTCGAATACAGGTTTAGACATTTCGACGTGTGCAACGAAAGTCGCGAGATGCTCTTGAAGGTGGCCGTGACGCCTGTATATTGTCGTTGATTAAATAGCGTTCTGAATTGAATTTACGTTTATCTTCATCGTATTTTTCCATGATCTTGTAGACGGGTGTGGCGTCTGTGTATTTGTGTTGAATAAAGAGCGTTCTGAATTGAATTTATGTTTTTCTGTTATCTTCATCGTATTGTTACATGCTCTTGTAGATGGCCCTGACGCCTGTGTATATTCGTTGAATAAAGACCGTCCTGATTTGGTTTTATGTTTACCTTCATCGGGTGTGACTAATTACCGCCCGGGACTGCCCGGGGACCGCCCGGGACCGCCCGGGGACCGCCCGGGACCGCCCGGGACCGCCCGGTGGCCCCACGGGCCCGTGGACACAATATCTCGACGGTATAACGTAGCGACATGCCACCTGAGGGCAACATAGAAAAATTTACTCGCTCGCTCGTCTCCGGCCGGTCATATTAACCCCACAAATGCCGATATTGGCTAAAAGAGCCTGGGTGATTACCGGTGTCTTCGTGTGTTTTCAGACAGATTATTTTGGTGATTCTCGGTAGTGCAATACACCTGAGTGTCCACGGCCGATGTTATTAACCCCTCAAATTCAGGTAAAATAGTGTATAAACAAAAGAACCTTGGAACCGCCCGGGACCGCCCGGGCGGCCCCATGGGCCCGTGGACACTATATCTCGACGTTATAACATAGCGACATACCCCACGAGGTCAACCTAGAAAATGTTACTCGCTCGCTCGACCCCGGCCGGTGTTATTAACCCCTCAAAATCCGACAAAATGGTATATAAACAAAAAGAACATTGGGACCGCCCGGGACCGCCCGGGTGGCCCCACGTGCCCGTGGACACAACAACTCGTCGTTATAACATAGCGACATACCACACGAGGTCAACCTAGAAAATGTTATTAACCCCTCACAATCCGACAAAATGGTATATAAAAAAAAAAACATTGGGACCGCCCGGGACCGCCCGGGTGGCCCCACGTGCACGTGGGCACAATATATCGACGTTATAACGTAGCGACATACCCCACGAGGTCAACCTAGAAAATGTTACTCGCTTGCTCGACTCCGGTCGGTGTTATTAACCCCTCAAAATCCGACAAAATGGTATATAAACAAAAAAAACATTGGGACCGCCCGGGACCGCCCGGGTGGCCCCACGTGCACGTGGACACAATATCTCGACGTTATAACGTAGCGACATACCCCACGAGGTCAACCTAGAAAATGTTTCTCGCTCGCTCGACTCCGGCCGGTGTTATTAACCCCTCAAATGTTGCTCGCTCGCTCGACCCCGACCATTTTGTAGGTTGACCTCGTGGGGTATGTCGCTACGTTATAACGTCGAGATATAGTGTCCACCGGCCGGGGTCGAGCGAGCGACTAACATTTTCTAGGTTGACCTCGTGGGGTATGTCGCTATGTTATAACGTCGAGATATTGTGTCCACGGGCACGTGGGGCCACCCGGGCGGTCCCGGGCGGTCCCAATGTTCTTTTTGTTTATACACTATTTTACCTGAATTTGAGGGGTTAATAACGTCGGCCGTGGACGGGTCAACGAGTCAATACATGGAATTAACACTCATGTGTATTGCACTACCGAGAATCACCAAAATAATCTGTCTGAAAACACACGAAGACACCAGTAATCACCCAGGCTCTTTTAGCCAATATCGGCATTTGTGGGGTTAATATGACCGGCCGGAGACGAGCGAGCGAGTAAATTTGTCTATGTTGCCCTCAGGTGGCATGTCGCTACGTTATACCGTCGAGATATTGTGTCCACGGGCCCGTGGGGCCGCCCGGGCGGTCCCGGGCGGCCCCGGGCGGTCCCCGGGCGGTCTCGGGCGGTACCGGGCGGTAATTAGTCACACCGCCTTCATCGTATTGTTACATGCTCTTGTAGATTACCATGACGCCTGCGTATTGTCGTTGAACAAAGAGCGTTCTTGGTTGAATTTGTGTTTATCTTCATTGTATTGTTACATGTTCTTGTAGTTGACCATGACATATGTGTATTGTCGTTTACTAAAGCGAGTTCTGAATTGAATTTATGTTTATCTGCATCGTATGTTGTTTTACATGCTCTAGAAGATGGTCGTGACGCCTGTGTATTGTCGTTGAATAAAGAGTGTTCCAAATTGAATTTATGTTAATCTTCATCGTATGTTACATGCTCTTGTAGATGGGCATGACGCCTGTGTATTGTCCTTGAATAAAGAGCATTCTGAATTGATTTGATGTTTATCTTCATCGAAGTGTTTACATGCTCTTGAAGATGTTCGTGAGGCCTGTGTGCTTTCATTGCACAGAGAGCGTTCTGAATTGAATTTATTTTGATCTGCATCGTAGTGTTACATGCTCTAGAAGATGGGCGTGACGCCTGTGTATTGTCGTTTAATAAAGATCGTTCTCAATTGAATATTATGTTAATCTTCATCGTATGTTACATGCTCTTGTAGATGGGCATCCATGAAGCCTGTTTATTGTCGTTGAATAAAGAACGTTCTGAATTGATTCGATGTTTAATCTTCGTCGTATTTTTACATCTTCTTGTAGATGGCCGTGAAGCCCGTGTGTTGTCGTTGATTAAAGAGCGTTCTCTTCATCGTATTTTACATGCTCTTGTATGGGTGGCCATGACGTTTATGTTTATCTTCATCGTATTTTTACACGCTCTTGTATATGGCCGTAACGCCTGTGTATTGTCCTTGACTAAAGAGAGTTCTGGGTTGAATTTATGTTTATCTTCTTACTATTTTACATGCTCTTGTAGAGGGATGTGAAGCCTGTGTATTGTCGTTGACTAAAGAGCGTTCTGAATTGATTTTGTTTATCTTCATCGTTTCATTTGTTACAT